>CM057450.1:74970000-76170000 GCA_016271365.2 Neoceratodus forsteri
GTAAGAATCCCTGATTCCCTGTGTGTTTGTAAAAATGCTGAGGTAATGGACAGCATTCAGAAGGTGAATTTGAACCTCTGCCTCCTCTTTGTGTTTGGAATGTGCTGCAGAAATTGACAGTGTTCAGAAGGAAGGACTAAACCTCTCATTCCCTTGTATGTTCGTAATGATGATGCAGCAGTGGACAGTGTCCAAAAGGTGGGTATGAATCTTTGATTCCCTGTGTGTTTGTAATGATGCTGAGAAAATGGACAGCATGCAGTAGGTAGATTTAAACTTCTGGCTCCTGTGTGTATTTGGAAGGATGCTGCAGTAATGGAATGTGTGCAGAATGTGGGTTGGAACTTCTGGTTCACCCGTATGTTCAGAATGATGCTGCAGTTAAGAACAGTTCTCAGAAGGACAGTTTGAATCTTTGATTCCCCTGTGTGTTTACAAAGATGCTGAGGTAGTGCACTGTGCAGAGAAGGTGGGTTTGAACCTCTGTATTCTATGCATATGTAATGATGCTACTGTAATGGAAAGTGCACAATAGGTGGGGTTGACCTTCTGGTTCATATGTGTGCTAATGCTGATCTTGTGGTAATGGACAGTGCACAGAATATTGGTCTCATTCCATGTGTGTTTACAATGAAGTTGCAGTAATAGTGCGCAGACAGTGGGTTGTATTCCTTTAGTGCCTCTGTGTGTTTATAATGATGCTGTATAAAATAGCTAAAATAATCAAATGTTCTGATTGACTACAAACGTTCCAAGCCATTTTGTTTGTACAGCCCTACTACTGTTAATTACAACCTCACTACCGTAACACAAAAACAGGCACTCCATTTTATGAGCATGATATCATTGCAGGTGTGTAGCTGATGCAGAATAAATGCACTGCTTAAGTGGCTTAGCAGAATTGGACTGTGCCTCATATCCAATAGCTTCCTGAGGTGATCACTTTTTCACATGCCCGCACACCCTTCGTGTGTTCTTGGGGAGCAGGTGCAGTTTCTGCTGGATACAAAATGGCACTGGAGATCTTGTATGATGACACCATGGAGTTATCTGAACTGAGTGGGGGCTGTGCCCCCCATACCCCTACTCCACTTCAATACAGCAGATCAGTTAGATTCAGGGAGCATAGCCTCCCAAGCTCCCCACTTGCCATCCGATCCCCTACCTCCTTCCACTACTTTGCTGCTATTACTAATAGTTGAGACATCATCATTACCATTACTACTACCTGTACTATAAATGGTTTAGACATCATCAGATGAGACTTTGGAATGATGCCAAAATATCAGCTGCCATTTCGATGATGGTAAAAAGGGCACCTGAGTCAATCAAAATCATGTCTGATGATGAAATCATGGCTGCCATTTTGTATCCATCAAAAAACTGCTCCTGCCCCATTGTTGCTCACATAGTAATGGTCAGTACTCAGACACTGGGCTTCAGTCTCTTGTTCCTATGAGTGTTCACAGTGATGCTGTAATACTGGAAAAAGTTTAAACACTGGGCTTGCATTTTCGGTTCCTCTTTGTGTTTGCAGTTATTCTGCAGTAATGGACAGTGTTCAGAGAGGTTGATTTATACCTCTTGTTTCCCTTGTGTTCTTAATGATGACCTAGCAATAATTAATGCCTATCAGGTGGGTTTGAATCTCTTGTTCTGAGTGTGTTTGTAGAGATGCTAAAGTAATGGGTAACACACACAATGTGGGATTAAATCTCAGGTTCCCATTGTTTTCATAATGATGCTGCATAATCAGCAGCAATCAGAAAGTGGGCATGAATCTTTGGTTCCCCTGCTGTGTGTCCATAATTATGGTGAGGTAATTGACAGTGTGCAGAAGGTATATGCTAAGGTAAGAGACAGTGCTCAAATGGAAGGTTTCAGTCCCTGGTTCCCCTGTGTAATTGTGAGGATGCTTTAGTACTTAACTGTGCTCAGTTGGTTACTTTGAACTCTTGATTCCCCCAGTGTGTTTGTGATTTTGATTTAGTACTGTACAGGGCTCAGAAGGTAGGGTGGAATCTCTAATTCCTTTGTGTGTTCATAATGTTGCAGTAGTAATGGAGAGGGCTGTACGATGCCGGTTCGACAACAATTTCAGCGATCAGCATCACAGCGACAGAATTTATGTCAACCGCAAGTTGCGGTTGACATAAATCCTGACTGTCTCCCAGTCTGTGTTTTCATCAGGGGGCTTGGAACCCTGAACCTCCCATGCAGGGGGCTCTGCCCCCCACACGCCTTGTACTATAGATTATCAACTCTGAGTTAGAGTTGATTCGGGGAGTGGGTGCAGGACAAAGAGACAGTGTGCCCCTGTGTCAGGTGCACCGACACAGTGACCTGTCAGCGAACTGTTGATTTTGTCGATGAGTGTGTAGGTCACTGTGTTGGTGTCGCTAATCATGGCACATACTAATGGGGGAGTGCTTCGAACATGGGTTTAACCTTTGATTCACTTTTGTGTCTGTAATGATACTGAGGCAAAGAACAGTGCACAGAAAGTAGTTTTAAACCTTTGGCTCCCCTGTATGTTCATACTGATGATGCTGTAATGGAGATTGCTCAGAAGGAGGTTTAACCTCTGATTCCCATGTGTGTTTGCTTTGATGCTGTAGTAATGGGCAATGCTCAGCAGGTTAGTCTGAATACCAGGTTCCCCTGTGTGTTGCGATGGTGCTGTAGTACTGGATAGTGCTTCATAGATGGGTTTGGATCCCTATTGCTCTGTGTTTTTGGTAGTGTTTTAGCACTGAAATAGTTCTCAGTAACTGAGCTGAAACCCCTTGCTGTCTGTGTGTTTGTGATGGTGCTGTAGTACTGAACAGTGCCAAGTACATGGGTTTCAATTCATGGTTCCTTCATGTGATTGTGACTGTGCTATAGTACTGGGCAGTGCTCAGAAGGTAGGTTGGAATATCTGGTTCCTCTGTGTGTTCAGAATGATGCTGCAGTATTTGTATTCCAACTAGGAATCTGTAGAGGGGGAAAATTAGCTCCTACTTTCTGCTAGTGTTTCCCCTCCTGAGGCATTCCACCATTTAATTAGAATTTCCCAAACCCTAGTATGCTATTCTGATACATTCAAGTGCTCCATTGTTATCACCCCTCTGTCTCTTGCCTCCATTCTGCTCTCCACTACCACCCTGTCTATCCTTTATTCCATTCTTGGGTTCCTGGCCTGATTGTGCATTACCTTGCATCTTTTGACATTAAATCTCAGCAGCTACCCTCTCAACCACATCTCCCATAATTCCAGCTCTTTCTTATTTACTTACCCAGATCTATATATACTTGTAAATGAGATAAAAAAAAGTCTATTGCCTGTGAAGTCTCTTCCCCTCTTCTCATGTGTTGTATCTACAAAGGAATCCCCCAGAAATACTATAGATTTATTTATTTAATTTATTTTTGAAAATCTCCATGGTCTATTATCTTACTACATCTTCAAGCGGATTGTTCCCAACCACCACCATACATTGTCTAAAGTTCATGGTTCTTACCCCCCCCAGTGTTCATCCTGCCATACCACAGGTCTTTGGATCATCTGTGAAGAGACATATCTGAAGAAGCCAGAAGGGGAAGGAAACATATTCAATTCAGTGCTTTACAGTAACTGGTAATTGCTAATTTTCTTTTAAACTTAGATTGTGGGCTTTTAGTGACACTGTTCTTTCTTTGTTGTCTTTACTTAGAATTGTTTTTGGGCTGTTGAAAATTTAAAACATAGTGGTGGTGTATTTCTTTGCTGTCTTTAATTGCTGCAAATTTTCGCCCCCCCTTCCCCCAACTCTTAATTACATGCCCTGTTAAATCTGATTGATAGGAGCTAAACACAGGGTATAGTAAGGGGTGTGGAGTAGAAAGGGCATAAGGGTGAAGAAGCCCACCCTCAGCACAAGTGTTTTGATTCATTCATTTATTTCTTGGTTTATTTTCTTTTTTTAAAAAGAAAAGTATCTGAGGATCAGTGGCAGGATTTTTAGGACAGTAAATTAATAAAAAGGGAACTAGAAGAGCTTCAGTAGCAGACAAGTAGTGGAAAAGCAGTATAATTGCAGTATAATGTGGGGAGTGGTGCAATGCAGTGGCTGTGGGGCAGCCATATTCAGGCAGACCTTATGGACACTGAGGTGCTGCCCTATCTGCATGCATCTCTCTGGACTGCGGGATGAGGTAGTCAGACTCAGAGCAGAAGTAAACTGGGTCAGGAGTACCATCACCCCTGTCCAGAGACCACCCAGTCCAATGCAACTGCCTCAAAGGTTGCTGAGAATGAGGAGCACTTGGATGACAGTGGGCTCAGGGAGGGTTAGAGCAGTCAGGCAGAGGTACATCCCAGATCCTATTCCACTCAAGAACTCATATGCCACACTGGCAAATGGGGACAACCAAATAGAGGTACCCAGAGAAGTGGAAGGAAAGGATGTGGAGGTTAGCCAAGGAGGTGACTTCAGTGGGGAAAGCAGTGGACTCCAGAGGAGGAGGAAGCAAATCCTGGTGGGGGACTCCATCATAAGAGGGATCCAGCTAGGAACACAGGAGGGGGAGGAGAGGAAGGTGAGGTGCCTACCAGGTGCCATGGCATGGAGGGATGGAAGGAAGATCCTGGGGATCACTGGGAAGGCAAGATGGGAGGGTGAGTTGGATGTCATTATCCACCTAGGTACTAATGACCTGGCAAATGGGGAGCCAAAGGAAGTTCAGGAAGAGTTTAGGAAATTGGGGAGGGGTCTCAAGCAAGTAGCTACTTCTGCCACTTTCTCAGAAGTACTACCTCTGAGAGGCATGGGAGAGCATAGGGGTGCATGCACCAGGAACTTTAACTCATGGTTGAAGAACTGGTGCTGTCAGGAAGGGTTTGGATTCATTGGTGACTGGAGACCCACCTGGAGGGATGGAGGTTTGTTCAAGCCTGACAGCCTGCATCCATCCTGGAGGGGAATCCAAGCACTCAATGATAACAAAGGGGGGGTGGCAGGCCAGCAAGGAAGGTACCTAATTGCTCACCCCCCACAGCTAGCAGTGGAACCAGTGAACCAGAGGAGTGGTTATCTCTACAAAGCAGTGTGCAAAAGATGGAGATTAACGCCCAAGAGGTGGATAGGCAGAAAAGGGGCAAAATTCAGCAGAAAGGCAGACATCAAGGAGAACCAGGGATAAAGGACAACCAAGGAAGGGGCTGAGTAGAACAGCTAAACAGTCTAGGAAGGTCAAATCATGGAAAGCCATTTGTGCAAATGCCAGGAGCCTTAGCAACAAGATGGAAGATCTGGAGGCTGTCATGGTGCAGTCAGACCTGGACATTGTGGCCATCACTGAAACCTGGTGTAATGATAACCACGACTGGGAGATGGCCGTACCTGGCTACAGCATATTCAGAAGAGACAGGGCAGGCATGCAGGAAGGGAGGAGGAGTGGCACTGTATGTGAAAAATGATATAATGGCCACAGAGATCCAGAAGGAACAACATGGGAGAGAGATACTGTGGGTTAAGCTGGAAAGGAAAATGGGGTCAGCCATCCGCACAGGTGTGGTCTATAGACCACCAGCCCAGGAGGAAGAAACAGATAGGGAGCTGATGCTAGCCATCCAAAGGATGGCAGACAAGGGTGAGGTAGTACTGGTTGGAGACTTCAATATTCCAGACGTGGACTGGAGCATCCCAGCAGCAGCATCAACTAGAGCAGATTTATCCTGGACTCCTTCAGGGTGCCTTCCTCAAGCAACTGGTCATGGAACCAACTGGGCAGAAGGCACACTGGACCTTGTGCTCACAAACAGGGACAGTGTGATGGGGGTAACAGTAAGGAGCACCTGGGGAACAGTGACCACCAGTCACTGTGGTTTGAAATCACAGAAAGAGCAGAATCAAACCACACAAAACACGTATCCTGGATTTTAGGGGGGCAGACTTTGGGAAAATGGGGAGATACTTGAAAGAGGCATTAAGGGGAATGGGGGCAGGAATCAGGGTTGAGGAACAGTGGGCAGTATTTAAAATGGGGATTACAAGAGCAACAGAATTATGCGTTAAGCAGGTTAGCAAGAGGAAAAGGAAGAGGAGATCATTATGGTTTTCAAAAGAGGTAGCAAAGAAAGTGAAAGCCAAAAAGATTGCATTCAGGCACTACAAAAAGACACAGGCAGAAGGGGATAGGGAGAAGTACCAGGAGAAGCAAAGGTAGGCAGGGAGGTCAGTAAGGGAAGCCAAAGCTCAGACAGAAGAACACATTGCAAAATCAGTGGGTAGAGGGGACAAAACATTTTACAGGTACATAAGTGAAAAAAGAAAGGCAAAGGGAGGGATAGTGAAACAGAAGGGGGAGGATGGGGGCTGCGTGGAGGATGACAACAGTAAAGCTGACATATTGAACAGGTATTTCTGCTCAATTTTTACTGAGGAAGTGGAGGGTAATGGGTCTGAAGGGAGTACAAGGGGTGAGAATGGTGCAGAAATGGACACAAGTCCCTTTACACGAGAAAGGGTCCTGAAGGAACTGGAAGTAATAAGAGTTCATAAAGCAATGGGCCAGATGGGGTGCACCCCAGGGTCCTTAAAGAACTAAGAGAGGTGGTGGCTGAACCTTTGGCTATCCTGTTTAGCCGATCACTGGAAACAGGTGATGTACCCAAAGACTGGAGGACAGCAGATGTAGTCCCCTTATACAAAAGCGGGAACAAAGAGGAAGCAGGGAACTACAGACCAGTCAGCCTCACCTCGGTAGTGGGGAAGATCATGGAAGCACTACTGAAGGAGAGATTGGTGGAACATCTGGTTGTCAATGGACTACAGGACCCAAGGCAGCATGGTTTCACTAGGGGGAGGTCATGCCAGACCAACCTCGTTGAATTTTTTGACTGGGGGACTAGGGAGGTGGATCAGGGGAAGGCAGTGGACATGGCCTATCTGGACTTCAGCAAGGCCTTTGACGCTGTGCCACATAGAAGACTATTACACAAACTGGGGAATATGGGTGTGGGCAGGACAGTAGTGTGGTGGGTAGGTAACTGGCTAGGCAGCAGGACACAGAGGGTGGTGGTAAATGGCTGTCACTCCACAGAGGGAAGCGTGACCAGTGGGGTACTACAGGGATCAGTGCTGGGACCGGTCCTATTCAACATCTTCATCAGTGACATTGCGCAGGACCTAGAAGGCAGAATTTTACTGTTTGCTGATGACACAAAGCTCTGTAGAGATAGACACACCAGAGGTGTAGACAGAATGAGAAGGGACCTGCAGAAACTTGGAAGAATGGTCAGGGGTTTGGCAGTTGAAATTCAATGCAAAGAAGTGCAAGATAATGCATATAGGGCACAAAAACCCTGGCACAATATATCAGTTGGGGGGTGAGGATATAGCATGCACCAAGCAGGAAAGGGATCTTGGGGTTATCATCTCTGATGACCTCAAGGTAGGGAAACAGTGTGACAAGGCAGCAGGTAAAGCAAATAGGATGCTGGGATGCATAGGCAGGGGCATCACCAGCAGGAAAAGGGAGGTCATAATTCCACTATACAAGACACTAGTGAGGCCCCACCTGGAGTACAGTGTACAGTTCTGGAGACCTTACCTACATAAGAACATAGACAGGGTAGAGAAGGTTCAGAGGAGGGCAACAAAGATGGTGCATGGATTGCATCACAAGTCCTATGAGGACAGGTTGAAGGAACTGAACATGTACTCCCTGGAGGAGAGGAGGGAGAGAGGGGATATGATAGAGACATACAAGTATCTTACAGGGAGGAACAGGGTGCAGGAATACACTATTTTTAAGCGAAAAAGATGTTCCAGGACTAGAGGGCATGGGATGAAGTTGGAAGAAAGACAATTCAGAGGAAACATGAGGAAGAATTTCTTCACAGAACGGGTGGTGGACAAGTGGAACACCCTGCCAGAGGAAGTGGTGGGGGCTGAAACAATCATGGGATTTAAGAATGCATGGGATAGACATAAAGGAATTCTGGCGGTCAGGGGTAAGGGGCAACAGACTTCTAGGAAAACATAAACTGAACTTACAAGCTCAAATGGGCAGACTGGGTGGGCCATAGGCCCTTATCTGCTGACACTGTCTCTGTATCTATGTATCCTGGACTCCCTTCCCTATGTCACATATAAATATGTCAAAGAGGACCAGTCCTAAAAACAATCCTGGGTCACCACACTTACGACTTCATTTAACAAATCTTTAACAAATGCTTCCAGACCTAGATTGAATATTTGGTATTTCTGTGTATTTCTGAGGATGCTCTACTACTGGGGTGTGCTCAGTTTTTATGTCCTTCTTTGTTTATGATATTTTTGTAGTACTGGTTAATGCTTAACACAGTAGATGGGGTTGAATCACTAGTTCTCTACTGTATCTGTGATGGTGCTGCAATACTGTGTTATAGGCAGTATGACCACTTGAATGCTTGTTCATCTTTATGAGAGTCCTGATGTTGTAGTCCTAACTAGGCAGTGTACAGTATGTGGGGTTGAATGTATGGTTCCTGTGACTGTGGGATGATGCTATTGATAAAGGGAAAGTCCCCACACTTGTATTCTCCTTATATGTGTAGTTTGCAGGCAAGAACAATGACTCCCTGTATTACACCCTCCAAATTTCATTAGGATTTAAATGTAAATGAAGGTACGTATATCTGAAGTGAAAACCTACTTGACTCCATTGCAAAGGTCGTGATCTGACTCATGTAAGGCATCCTGGAATGTTATGATGTTTTAGTGCTAAAGCCTACAATACTTATGCTGTATTAGTCAGTGTTGTTGCTGCTGTCCTCTGCATTCCCTATGTTCATCTGTTATGCTGGCCATTAAACCATTCAAGGCATAATAAGTGCCCTGCTGTTTTCAGTTTAAAGTGTATCTGAGTTAGAAAAGAGACTGCAGGGACTTCACAAGACTTGTAACAGAACTCAATGAGAGTATAACTTCTGCTGGCTTGTGCAGGTATACATCATCAACTCCCATGATGCCTTCCATGACTGTGATCATGTCCTTTGCAATGGAGACAGAGAGGTTTTCACACCAGGGCAAAACAGAGTAAAGCAACCTCATTAATGTTTAAATTAGGATGAAATCAGTGGGATACAAGAGAGGGAATCATTGTTCATGCTGACAAACTACACAGGTATACAGAAAGTAGGTTGAGCGGACTTTCCCTTTCAGTATTAGTCATATCAGTACATGGATCACTGTGTGAGTTACCTATGGATTGGAAGAGTAAAACAATGCAAAGCTGAATGTTTTAAAATACCTGAGAAATAATAAGTCCTACAGATGCCCTTCCTGGCATGCCTTATGGTGATTATTAACTCTCATGTCCCCCTGTTTACTTTGTGATGGTGCTGTACTTTGGTATAGTGCTTAGTATGTGGGATTCAATCCCAGGATCCTCTGTGCAAGTATAATGATGATGATACAGTAGTTGGGAATGCTTATGGGAGGGGGTATGAATCCCTTGTTGCACTATGGGTTTGAAATACAAGAGTAGCACTGGACAGTGCCCAGGCAGTAGGTTTGAAAGGCTGGTTCCCTTCTGTTTATAATGATGCTGTAATACTAGATAATACTCAATATGTGGTGTTGAATCTCATATTTGCAGAGAGTTTAAGATGATGCTGTAGTACTGGTAAGTGTTTAGTAGTTAGGTTTGTGTCATCATTTCCCTGTTGTGTTTGAAATGATGCCATACTACTGGATAGTACCCATAATAGACAGTTCCAAGTTGGTGGGCTTGAATCTCCAGCTACCTTGTGTGTTTGGCATGGTTCTTTTGTACTGGCCAGTATTCAGAGCATGGTGGTTTTTAATCCCTGGTTCCCTGTGTATTTGTGATGGTGCTATAGTACTGAGCAGTGTTCAAAAAGTGGATTTGAATCCATTGTTCCCCACTGCCCCATTCCGTGAGCAAACAAGGTAAGATGTGATCTGCTTTCTTCAGGCAGGGCCCAAAGGTTCTTGGCAATATGTGGGGAGAACCAGTTTAGTACATTTAAACACTATATTAGGATGGGGTGAATGTTAGTTCTGAAAACCCCAAGGAAGACCCAACACCTGATTTGCCAAGACAAAGGACAGCCCAAACCATAACGATTTTTTCCATTTGCTGCTTGGTTGGTGGGATGGAGAGTTAGAGTTGAAAACTCTGACACCACTTTTCCTAGTTTTTTCAAAGAATACATAATAGTATTTTATATGTACAGCACTCTACGAAATTATAGACTATACAGTAAAATGCAAAAGGGATAACACACACAAGGGAATGCAAAATGAAAAACAGTTAAACATATATAGTTCAGAAAGAAAAACCTCTCTAGTCTCTATACTACAATCTAAAAGATCTAACCCCCAACTGTAAGTTGTCCCCTCTTTTAAGAATTACGTTTCCACTAAGGCCCAATATCACAGGATAGCACGTGTCCTTTCTTGCAGTGGTGATCTGCTATGTTCTGCAGTCCAACTGAGCTGGCATTAACCTGCACTATGGGGCAAAGATAACCCTCTCAAGGGATCTGCCCACCTATCACATCATCCTGTCAGCCAACAGGGGTCAGTCTCCCTTCACTCCTTTGCTCTAGAAGCTGCCCCAATCCAGTTAACAGTCTAATATCCATACCCCCAGATGAGGTTGTTTATTGGGCATTTACCTATAACAAACCCCGTCACTTTTATTACTTGATAAAACTCCCCAAACCCCAGAGGATTTTCAGAATTGTGGGCTCTTATCCAGACAGCTTGTTTGATATGATAAAAATTAAAATTCAAGCATAATGTTTCTGGATCAACTTTCACAAATAGTAAACTACTCATCACAGAGGTTCTTTGTAATAGCCCTGAAGGGACTGCAGCCCCCTAAAACAAAAGCCTGCTCTGTAACATTCATTTCAACACATACAGTTTTTTTGTAACCTTTTAACCCTTTCAGACCATCTGATGAATGTTAGAATCTTCCCCAGCAAGGACAAATATTAATGTTACAAATCTATGTTTATGTTACGTATTCTATTGTGCTTGAGTTACTATAAGAATCGTTGCCATGACTATGGAGAAGGGGAGGGATGTGGGTGCTAGAGGGTGGCAGGGTGGGAGGAAATTATTTTTTAATGGTCTTGGTGGTGGGAGACAGTTGCACAATGGCTGGGGGTGGCATACATGTTAAAACATTTTTTTTAATGTTTGCATTGTTCTTTGCTGACAAAGCGCTGCCTCACCCAACAGAAACTTTGCTTAGTGGCACTTTGTCATATTTTTCACCAGTTAAGTACCACACCTTTATGTATAGACTTTGCAGGGCTCAGTAGTTGGGTTTGAATCTCCAGTTCTCCTGTTTGTTTGTGGTGGTACCACAGTTCTAGACAGTGGTCATTGACTGGGTTTGAATACTCAGTTTCCTGTGTGTTTGTAATAGTACAGTAGTACAAGGCAGTGATTAGTAAGTGAGATTGAATCCCCAGATCATGGTATGCTTGTGATGGTGCTGCAGGAATTAACAATACTCAGTAGGTTGGCTGAATCTCCTATTCCGCTGTGTGTTTTTGATGATGCTGCAGTAATGGACAATGCTTAGCATGTGGGTTTGAATTGTCAGTTTCCTTTGTGTTTGTGGTAATGTTGTAGTGGGTGTTACTGGGTTAGAATTTATGACTGTAAACAAACAACTTGAAGGAAGCAGTTGAATGACCTGATTTATATGCATACCAGAGGTTTAGCTAGAAAATGATCCATTTCTTACTGAATTAATCTCCTGGGACAAGCTTGCAGAAGCAGGACTGATGTGATAGAAAAACAGAATTCTAGAAGATCATTCTTTATTATAACTTGTGAGTCAACAGATTAAAAATTAATAATGGCTGCCTTCAATTTCAACTAATTACAGCTGATTAGCTTCTTACATTTGTAGGGAAGTTTTCCATCAAAAATGAGTAGGCAAACATGTTAACCTTTGTCTAAGCTTTCCTTCAAGCTTTAATGACAGCCCATATAATCAATACGACAAATTACCATTTACTGAGGAATGCACAGAAATTTCATTGTCTTTGCTTAACTATTAGCCTACTGTTCTGTGCCAAAGTTGTCAGCAAAATGTTTCACCATGAAAAATAGCAAAAAAATTGCAAAGATAGATTGATCTTTGTTTACCCATTCTTCTAAAATGTGTCAATTACATGTACTAGAAAGGAAGACTAACTTGTTGGTTGCAGCATCACAGACCAGAAAAAGAACACCAACAGCAGTATCGGATGCAGAAGTATCAGTCATAGCATCAGTAGCAGCACCACCACCACCAGCCACAGTTTTAACATCAGTATTACATATCGGTAGTAACAATAACAGCAGCAGCAGCAGCAGTACCACAAACAGAAGCAGGTGCATCAATAGCAATAGCAACAATACAGCAGCAATCAACAATTGGACATAAGAGGATAAGGCTCTGCACATGCAAAGACCCCTGCCTGCAAATAGAGCTGAAATTTACTTGGTGGTGACTGAGAGCAGCAAGGCAGGAACATTAGTGAGCCAACCGAGTGGCACAGTGGACATGCCTCCCCCCCACCCTCTGGAGCACCCAATCAGAATACTACTTGAGAGTTCTCATCATCCCTTGGGTGGTATAAACAGAGGTAATCACCAAATGGCTGTACATGCTGCAGACCTCTGCACAAACAACCAACATGCTAAGGACAGTACAGCAGAGTTTGCCCACCAGAGTCATCCCAATGAGGCAGCTGGTGGATGGACACTCTGCAGCTCAACAAGTTGGCAGGGGAGCATCGAAGGAGTAAGACAGGAAGAAGCAGGACATAGGATGGTTTACCCTACACCAGAGGTAAGCTTCCTGTTTAAACTTCTATAACTGCACATGCATTGCAAGGGAGCAAGGTGGGTCTGGGACACACAGTAAGAAGGGTACAGGTAACAGTAAGAAAAAAAGGGTAGAGGCCAGTTAGGGTCTAGCAATAGTTTGGGTATAGGTGAAACACCATATCTAGGGTAGAACCAAATAAGGGTTTAAAGAGAGCAAAACAAAAACCAGCAGGGTAGAGGCAAGTTATGGTCAAGAAATAGTTGGGAAAGGGGTAAAAAGGGTCTAAAAGAGGTAAAACAGGAAAACAGGCAAGGCAGAACATAGTTACACTGGGAGTGGTACAGTGCAGTGGCTGTGGGGTGGCAGTCTTCTGGGATACTTTCTGGATACTGCGGTGCTGCCCTATCTGCTTGCACCTCTCTGGGCTGAGGAGGGAGGTTGCTAGACTCCAGGCTGAGTTGGCTAGGATTCAGGGTGCCTCCATCCTGATCCAGGGACTGCCAAGTCTGTAGCTATGACCATAAAGGATATGAAGGGTGAGGAGTGATTGGATTTCAGTGGGCTTGGGAAGAGTGAAGGTGGTAGGTCAGAGACACATCCCCCACATGGTGCCACTACAAAATCCCTAAGCCACTCTGGCAGGGTGGGACTGTCCCATGAAGGCACCCTCAGTAGTGTCCAAGGAGAATATGGGGGTCCCCCATAGTGGAGACCCCAAAAAGGGTGGTAGAGAACCTGAGAGGAGGAGGAAACAGCTCCTGATGTGGGACTCAATTGTTAGGAGGATAGATTTTGGGACAGGAAGGGAGAGGGAGGGTGGTGCATACCTGGCGCGTGTGCTCAGAGGCACGGGGAGTGGCTTCTGAGGATCACTAGGGAAGCAGAATGGGATGGAGAGCTGGAGATCATGGTCCAACTATGGACTAATGACCTGGTTAGGAACATGGCTAGGATAGTACTGGAAGAGTTCAAGGAGTTGGGGAGGGGTCTTAGGCAGGTAACATGGTCAGTGGCCTTTTCTGAGGTGCTACCTGTCTATGACAGGGTGAAGGATAGGGTGCTCCTTACCAGGAGCTTCAACACATGTTTGAAGGGATGGTGCAGAGTGGAGGGGTTCAGCTACATTCAGGATTGCCTGGAGTGATACAGGCCTATATGGGGGAGATGGACTGCATCCATCCGGGAGGGGAACCATAGTCCTCAATGAATGGTTTAAATGTTACATTGATCGCCATTTAAACTAGCTGGAGGGGGTGGTGGAAGGAAATGTGGAGACATAATCTGTCCTCCCCCTCAAAGTGAGGTAGGCAGTAGGGAGAGGCCTAAGAGAAAGAAATCTCCAAGGGTACCCAACAAAAAAGGAAACAAAGTAGTAGAAGTGAAGAAAGATGGGACTGAGAGCAGAGGGAGTAAGGAGAGATGGCAAAAGGGGACTGGGGGTGATGACAAACAGGGTTGTAGCACATACTGGAAGGCCATGTGTGCAAATGTTCAAAGTCTGGGAAACAACATCCCAGACCTAGAGGCCATCATGGCAGAGACTGACGTGGACATGGTCACCATTACCGAGTCATGGTGCAATGAGAACCATAACTGGGATATAACCATACCAGGCTACACTCTGTTCAGAAAGGACAGGGTGGGAAAGAAAGACAGTGGAGTGGCTTTTTATGTGAGGGATAGCATAAAGGCTACTGACATACAGGGAAATCAGGAAGGGGTGGAGGTACTTTGGATCACCCTAGAAACAGGGAAGGGAGCCGATATTCACATTGGCATACTCTACAGACCTCCAACATGGGGGGGGGAGTTGAATAAGGTTCTACTGGAAGCCATCCAAAAGATGGTAAACAAGGGAGAGGTGCTGCTGCTGGGGTACTTCAATCTGCCAGATGTAGATTGGAGCATCCAAGCTGCAGTTTCAGCTAGGAGCAGGGACATCCTGGACTCCCTGAGGGGGCATTCCTGAAGGAACAAATAAAAGAGCCCACTCATGAGGGGACAGTACTGGACCTTGTATACACCAATGGGGACAGTGTTACAGATGTCACAGTGGGTGGTCCCCGGGGGACCAGTGATCACATTATGATGTGGTTCAAATTAATTACTGTGGCAGGATCAAATCACACAAAGGTGAGGGTCCTGGACTTCAGGAGAGACAGTTTAAAAAGGGGGAAATGCCTCAGGGATGCCCTAGTGGGGGGTGGAGGACTTGGGGGAAGTGAAGAAAGAGTGAGCAAATCAAAAAGGAGGGATGGGGAAGACAACAAACATCTGTATCAGACAAGTAAGCAAAAAGAGACCGCTATGGTTCTCAAAACAGGTGGCTGGGAAAGTAAGTGCAAAAAAGTTAGCATTCAAGAGGTATAGGGAGACACAGAGAGAGAAAGACAGAGAGGTGTATCAGGAGAAAGAGAGGGAAGGAGGAAGGGACAGTAACTAGGAGTGCATAGGCACAGACGGAGGAGAAAATATCCCAGGCAGTGTAAAAAGGGGACAAGGTATTTTTCAAGTATGTAAGCAAAAAGAGAAAGACCAGGAGAGGATAGTAAAGCTTAGAAAGCACAAAGGGGAGGGTGTGGAGGGGGACCAGAAAAAAGTAAATATCTTGAACAAGTACTTTTATTCATTGTTCACAGAGGAAGGGGAAAAAGAGAGATCACAGATAAGGGCCAGGAGCACTTAAGGAAGCGAGGGAGATGCTAGTCCATTTACAGAGGAGCAGGTTCTGAGGGAACTTGCAAACCTGAAAGTGGACAAGGCAATGGGGCCTGAAGGGGTGCATCCTAGGATATTGAGGGACCTCAGGGAGGTGCTGGCTGCATCTCTGATAGCCCTGTTCAACCACTCAGTGGAGACTGTATGGTTCTGGAGGACTGAAGGAGGGAAGATGTAGTCCCACTTCACAAAAGTGGAAACAAAGAGGAGGCTGACAACTTCAGGCCAGTCAGCCTGACTTCAGTGGTGGGGAAAGTAATGGAATCACTACTGAAGTAGAGGATTGTGGAATATCTGAAATCCAGTGGCATTCAGAATCCAAAATAGCATGGATTCACTGGGGGAGATCATGTCAAACAAACCTGATAGATTTCGATGACTGGGTGACCAGGGAATTGGAACTGGGGGAGTTGTGGATGTGGCCTACCTAGATTTCAGAAATGCATTTGACACTGTTCCACATCGGAGATTAGTAAACAAGCTGGGAATCCTAGGAGTGGGTCAGAAGGTGACAAACTGGGTGAGAAATTGGTTGGGGGACTGGAGATAGGGTGGTGGTAAATGGAGTTCACTCTGAGGAAGGGAGGGTGACAAGTGGGTGCCACAGGGATCAGTACTGGGACCTGTCCATTTTAATGTCTTTATTGGTGACACTGTAGAGATGCTAGAAGGGAAAGTATGCCTCTTTGCAGACAACACTAAAATCTGTGATAGAGTAGACACTCTGGGATGTGGAGAAAATGAATCATGATCTAGGAAAGTTAGAGGAATGATCATGGGCATGGCAGCTAGGTTTTAAGGCAAAGGAGTGCAAAATCATGCACTGGGGGCACAGAAACCCAGAGGCAGAATACAAAATGGGCAGGTAGTATTAATCACCACCAAACAGGAAAGAAACCTGGGAGTAATCATATCTGATGACCTACAGGTGGCCAGACAGAGTGACAAGGCAGTGTGGGGAGCTGGTGGGATGCTAGGGTGCATATGGAAGGGCAACATTAGCAGAAAGAGAGAGGTGGTGCTACCACTGTATAGATCACTGGTGAGACCTCACCTAGAGTACTGTGTCCAGTTCTGGAGACCACATCTCCAGAAGGACATAGACAGTGTAGAGGCAGTACAGAAGAGGCAACCAAAATGGCACAGGGTCTGCATCACAAACCCTATGAGGAGAGACTAAAGGATCTCAATATGTGCATCCTGGAGGAAAGGAGAGAGAGGGGGATATAACAGAAACATTCAAATACCTCACAGGTATAAATAAAGTTCAAGAGGGAAGCATTTTTCAGAAAAAAAGATGCTAAAGAACATGGGGACATGCTACCACGCTGGGAGGGAGGACTCAGGGAGATGTGATGAAGTACCTCTTCACAGAAAGAGTAGCATATGCATGGAACTGCCTCCCAGCAGAAGTGGTGGGGGCAAAAACAGTAACCAGTTTCAAGAATGCATGGGATAGGCATAAGGGAACCTTTGAAGTAGGGAAAGGAGGGGTAAAGCTGGAGTTCAGGTAGGGTCTGTGATGTTATAGTAGGTAGGGTCTGTGATGTTATAGTAGGTGGGCTAAGCGGTCCTCTTCTGCCATCAATATCTGTGTTTCTATGTATTACCAGCCGCAGCAACAGCAGCAACACAAACAATGGCAGCAGTAGATGTGGCAACAGTAGAACAGCAGCAGTGGTAATACAAACAACAGCAGCAGCAGATATAACAAGAGCAATAGAAACAATACCAAGGCCAGCAGCAATAACACAAACTACAACAGCATCAGATGTAATAACAGCAATATCAACAACAGCAGCAGCACTGTATCACAAACAACTGCAGTAGCAGCAGATGTCCTGTAGCAACAGTAATGGCAATAATCCCAATAGTAGCAACAGTGGTAACAAGAGTAGCAGCAACAGAAGCAACATTAAAAGCAACAATGCCAACAACAGCAGTAAAGATAACAGCAGTAGCAGCAATAGCAACAATATCAACAGCAGCAGCAGCATTAACTGAAATAACAGTAGTAGCAGCATCAATAGTCTCAGCAATAGAAACAATACCAGCAGCAGCAGCAGATGTAACACACAGCCACATCAATAGGAATAGCAACAGCAATAGTAACAATACCAAAAATAACAGCAGTTGTGATAGAAATAACAGGACAACAATAGCAGCAATACTAACAGCAGCTGTAGCAGCAGTACCAAAAACAGTAGCAGCAGCTGCAATAACAACAGCAGTAAGAACAATATTGACAGATGGAGCATCTGCAATACCACAAAACAACAGCCTTTACAATACTTCTCATTGTACTTATATATATATATATATATATATATGTATATATTATAGAGGTGTGGTCGCACCCATATAGTTTGGGTTGAGTAGGTACTTTAATGTTAAACTTGAAATTTTGCACTTTAATAACTTTTTAACCATTCAATGGAGTTGCAAGAAATTTGGTATGCCCTGTCCTGTGGGTAGCTCTCTTGATGTACCAAATTTTGTTTTGATCATTTTGGTAGATTTTGCGCTGGTCATAGTGAAAAAATGCAAATATTTACTTTTTTTGCCTGTTTTTTCTTCATTGCGCTTTGGACAAACCATTTGGAATTTTGTTCCAAAATATTCAGGGTAAAAAAAGCTTGCCCCAAAGAACAAGGCAAGCCAGTGTTGGTTTAGTGAAAAAATAGTAATCCATTACAAAGTTATTACATTTTGAAATTTCAGGTTTTGAGCATGCTCAGTTCAGTCTTTTGGATAGCTGTATGAAATGAAAAAGGATTTTTGCCTGACGAAAAAGGATTTGAAGACCTCAAGAAAAAGGATCCTTAGAATCCTTTTTCATTAGAAAAAAAATCCTTTTTCATCAACCATCTTGTTATTTCTTTTAGCCCACACAAACTGTCATAACTCTGCCCAGAGATGTCTTCTGCAGACATACAAATATATATCTTGTTCATCAGGACATCCCTTATTGTTGTGTGCCTTTAGTTTAATTTTAGGTGGCCTCACAATGCTTATTTTTATTTTTAGAAATCCTTTTTTGTGACTCGCTTCTGTTCCATTTTCATCATAATGAAAAGGGATTTTGTCATCTCACGAAATATGAGAATTTAAAAAATAATCTTTTTTTGTGAGCTGTCCTAATCCCTTTTCGTTAGACAATTCTTATTTTATGAGATGACAAAATCCTTTGTGGTCATTACAAAAGAGGATTAGCAGCAAGGCCATCTGATTGAAGAACTCTAATCCTCTTTTGTGATGATGATAAAGGATTTTGTCATCTAACAAAATAGGAATAGTCAGACAAAAATGGATTAGGACAGCTCAAGAAAAAAGTACTTATTTTAAATCCTCTTTTTTGAGCTGTCCTAATACTTTTTCACCAGACAATTCTTATTTTGTGTGATGACAAAATCTTTTGTCGTCATTAGTGGCGTGCAAAGTTTTAAAACATTTTCCACATTTTGTGAAATTTTCTGCCGAAGCAAAGTTCAACTTTACCATTGATGGCAATTGTGCAGAATTTGCGAAAACTTCATGGAATACTGTTCCAAGGTGCAACTTTGCCATTGGTGAAAATTTTGCAGGCACACAAAAACTTTGCAGAATATATATTGCTGAACTTTGAAAACGAAGTTTGTTTCAGAGGGTGAATTTTGCAATGTGCTATAGTTAAATATGTCAAATATATCAGGGCAGTTTCTAGCACAGTCTGTTGTTTGGAGAGTTGGAGAACAGTCTTGTGTTGTGAACCATAGCCAAAAACTTTTTAAAACCTCTTTAAAATATATTTTCGAGAGCTAATTACTTCCAGAAATAGTCAGTTTGTCCTAGTGCTGCTACGGAACATTTGTTTTTGTTTAGATATTTGCATAATATTTAGTTTAAGTAGCATTTTTAGTTTTGTCTGTGAAGTAGTTGCGTGGGGGAGAATAGGTGTAAAAGCAGGGCAGGTGAGTTCTTAATCTTTTAAAACAGATTTCTCACAAATTCTCAGTGAGTTACTGTTATTTCTCTTAAGTCTTTGTAATTTTAAATTTTTATTTTGATGGTTTTGGTGTGTGAGGTGTGTCATTTAAAACTTGTTACCCTGGGCTGTGTTAACCCAGTTGTTTATTGATTTTCTTGTGAAAAGAAATTATATATTCATTGGTAAAAAACTACATTAATGCATCAGTTAGGGATTTTATTAAACCGTAAAAATCTGGAAAATTCAATGTTAGGGTTACCACCTCCACCTACCCCCACCTCCCTCCACACCCAGCCATTGGGGCTGGGTGTGCCTTGAGTCATCAGCTCACCACTCACCCTATTCCATGTAAACAAGATGAGATGGTACAGTATAGCAGAATGGGGTGAGAGTTAGGCTGAATGACTCCAAGGCACACCCCAATGCCTGTTGGTGTGTAGAGGGTGGAGTGGTGGGGGTGGGGTGGTAGGGTTGGTAACCCTAACATTGAATTTCTCAGCTTTTTACTGTTTAAAAAAAACCCTAACTGATGCATTAACATAGTTTTTTTAAATGAATTTCCCTTCTTTTTGGGAAAGTGTAATGTAACTTGTATATGGTTGTTTTCAAGATACATGAGCTGAACGGCACAGCAGGTGCCACAGTTCAACGGACACATAACTGGTATATTTTCAGGATTTTTGTCACCCAGTTTTTAACATCACATTTTGGGGACCCCACCTCATGAACAATGTCACTGTCGTTTTGTTAATCTGTCCTGAAAGTTGAGTTCACACAGCAAACGCACCATTCTGAGACACAGGTTTTTGGGCAGGAGGTGAAAGATGACAGTCATATACTGTTCATGAGGAAGTGTGAAAAAGGTTAATGTTAAAAATCAGGAGTGAAAAAATAAAAAATTGGCAAAGTTATGAGCGTGCATAGAAATTGCACAATGCACTCTAGTAACGTGGTAATTATGGGAATTCTTTTATCAAATTTTCAACATGGGTTATTTGGGAAATCTCCTCACGAACACTGATACTGTAATTTTTTTAATCCACCCTGAAAGTTGATTTTGCACAGTGACTGCGCCATTCTGCACCATGGGAGTGAAAACACATTTCAGGCAGGATGTGAGAAATGACAGCTGTACTGTTCGTGAGGAGATGTGACAAAATGGCAATGTTGAAAATCTGCAGTAAAAATATCAAAAATTGGTGAAGTTATGAGCATGTGTAAAAACTGCTCAACACACGCTTGTAACATGTCCATGTTTTGGATTTTTTGCATCCAATTTTCAACATGGGCTTTTTGGGACCCCCACCCCCTCATAAACACTGGTACTGTCATTTTGTTAATAGGTCCCAAAAGGTGATTCTGTGCAGTGACCATGAAATCACCTTTTGGGACAGAGTAATGAGATGACAGTGACATTGTTCACGAGGTGGGGTCCCAAAAACCCCACGTTGAAAATTTGGTGAAAAAATCTCAAAAAATGTCTGAGATAGCAACATAAGATGAAACGGCTTACCTTTGATTCTTCAGTTTGCAGTTCAGTTTTGAAGAGTACAGACGTGTCCCAGTCCTGAGAAGATCACTGCTCCTAACCTCTGGAGGTAAGTATTAGGGTGAGGAGGGGTAAGGAGAGGTTGTTGCTCAGTGGGAGAGTGAGGATGGTGGGGAAGGGGACTCGTGAAATGATGAGGGCCCATTTTATTTTTTGCAGGTTTAAAAAGCATTTAAAGACATCGGGGGACGGTTTCCTGTATTTACAGGTATCTTAAACTATTATATGTATTTGAGCACACTGCGGTGTGCTCCCAGTGTGCCATATTAGTGTGTGTGTGGGGTGCATACATGCTGACATGGGGATTGGGCACCCCGAGTTGGCAATTGTAAAAGATGGTCTTGGGGGGGCGTCTAACACCAGGAGTGGGCATCCCAGTGTGTTGTCCCCCCAGTCCCATACTGGGGGGAGGGGGTTGTAGTGCTGACATGGGGACTGAAAACCTCATGTCAGCAAAATGTGTTTATTTTTTCATTTCTCCTAATTTTGGCTCATGACCTAGGATCCTAGGTTGTATCTCATGCATACGAACTAGGATCTTAGGTCATATTATGCTAATTCGAAGTAGGACTCAAATGATTAAATAAACACAATTTTGGGGCATGTGTTGTTGGGTACATGGCAGAATGCACCAAAGTGGTCCCAAATAAACAAGTTATATGTGAGTAGTACTCCCCATACTGGTGGGGGGGGGGGGGCTGTAGTGCTGACATGGGGATTGGGCACCCCATGTCGGCAAAAAGTGATTTTTAATCATTTATCCTATTTTCTGCTCATGACCTAGGATCCTAGGTCATATCTCGTCCATACGAACTAGGATCCTAAGTTGTATTATGCTAATATGAAGTAGGATTTAAATGATTAAATAAACACATTTTAGGGTCATATTTCATTGGTTAAAGTGCAGAATTTACCAAAGGGGGTCCCAATATGCAAGCTACATGTGTTGGTTCCTCACCACAATATCATTTTGGGAGGTTTCTAATTTCCCAAGGGAAGATTACACAATGGAGGAGGAGGTAGTAACAACAAGAAAAATGGAAAGGGACCTGGGGTAATCATATCAGATGACCTTAAGGTTAACAAACAATGTGAGAAGGCAGTAGGGAGGCTGGGGAGATACTGGGATGTATAGGGAGAGGCATCACCAGCAGAAAGAAGGAAGTTGTTATCCCTCTGTACAGACAGTTGGTGAGACCCCATCTGGAGTACTGCATCCAGTTCTGGAGACCCTATCTCTGCAAGGACATAGACAGGATAGAGGCAGTCCAGAGGAGGGCAACTGAAATTGTGCAGGGTCTGCAAGTGAAGCCATATGAGGAGAGGCTAAAAGAGCTAAATATGTATACCCTTGAGGAAAGGAGGGAGGGGGGGACATGATAGAAACTTTTAAGTACCTCAGTGGAATCAACAAAGTCCAAGAGGGTAGCATCTTTCAGAAAAAGAGATATGCAAGAACAAGGGGACACAATTTGATGATGGGGGGCAGTTCAGGGGCAATGTGAGTAAGAATTTTTTCACAGAGAGGGTGGTGGATGCATGGAACAGCCTTCCTGAGGAGGCTGTGGGGTCTAAATCTGTGGGAGAATTCAAGAATGCATAAGGCATAAGGCAATTTTTGTGGGGGTGGGGCAGGAAGAAATAGGCTGTTGGTTAACTAGGATCTGCAGCTTATCCTGTAGGTTGGGAAATGGGCAGACTAGGTGGGCCAAGCAGTTCTTATCTGCCGACAAAGTCAATGTTTCTATGTTTCTATGAATTTCAGGCAAACTGAAAACAAGATGGCGGCCATGCGAAAGAGGAATTTTCTCATACAATGCAGGATTCCTGTTTCGTACCACCAGCTATCTTGAAGTGCCTATTGAGCATGCTCAGAAATGATTTTTTCAATTTTTTTAATTGCAATAGCTTAAAAGCTACTTATTCTTTTTACGCCAGACCAGCAAAAGGCACATCTGTGGGGTAGTCCCTTTCTACCCTGCAAACTGCATGCCAAACAACCAAACCCTCTGGGCTGTAGGCAAGTTCAAAGAAAAATCCCAGCAAAGTCAATGCATAAAAACATGTTTTTAAACCTCTCCTTAACATGGAGACTGCACATCTGACCAGAACAAAACTTGTCAGATCAAGAGATCTACCCCCTCAGGAAGGCACATACCAAATTTCATGTAAATCCGTTCAACAGTTCCAAAGTTATTAAAGTGCAAAATGTTGAGTTTAACATTGAAGTGCCTATGCAACCCTAACTATAGGGGAGTGACCGCGCCCCTATAATGTATATATATTTTGTATTGTAACTTCTAGATGAGTAGTTGTGCAGAAACACTGCCATGCTGATACCTGAGCTTTTCTCTGCATTGCGGCATGCCTGTTATTCAGTTTCATTTGCTTACCCTTGCTGTGTTTTCCTATTTTTGTCTACCTGTCCTATGTAATAAAGTACATTTTAATACAGTAGTCGCCCGGAGAGTGTGCTGGTCCCGTTCCAATTGTTTGAGGCATCTAGGTTTGCTCAGTTAAAATTTTGTTACCCCGCCCTGTTATATGTAAAAATAAATTGTATTACCTAAGTACTACTACATACAGTAGTTGACTTATCCAGACACTGCTGATCCCTACTGGGGGAGGTTTTGTCTGTCATTGTTTTCTTTAAATGTTCTTACCCCTGTCATGTTACCCCCTGTTATTTAATTTCTGTATGGTGAAAGAAACAAAGAAAACAAATTGTGTTGTTTTAATAGAATAGACTACTGTAGTAGTTTTGCAGAATGCTGACACCTGTCCTGACTCCTGTTTATGGTAGACGTCTGGAACTGCATTTGTTCACTTTAAGTTTTCTTACCTCTACCATGTCATACTATATATAAAAAAAATTGTATTACCTAAGTACTACTACATATAATAGTTGACTTGTCCAGACACTGCTGATCCCTATTGAGGGAGGTTTTATCCATCATTATTTTCTTTAAATTTGCTTACCCCTGCCCTGTTACCTCATGTTACTTAATTCCTGCTCGGGGAAAGAAAAAAAATGGTGTTGTTTTAATAGAATAGGTTACTGAATTAGTTTTAAAGGGTGCTGATACTGGTCCTGATTTGTAGTTGGCAGTACTGCAGGCTTTATTTACAGTTAGTAATAGATCATCCAAGAGCAAGGCAAACGGAGTAAGCATATAAGAATGTCTACGAAGAAACGATCCAGTAAAGGGAAAGGTGCCACTGCCAGGAGGTATGAGGGGGCAGCAAAGAAGTATGTGGAGGAAAGCAGTGCAGTTCCACTTCCCCAAAGCCAAAGCATGTCTGCATCAATTTCTTCTGTGGGATCCGGTCCCATGGCAGGTACCAGCAGCAAAGGAGTAGTTAGCAGCAGTGGCATGATTGAGGTGACATTTTTTTCAGCCAAATTGGTTACATCCATGCTGGTTGGGGATGATGAAAGTGAGACTACGGGAGACATAGGTACAGGAACAGTGGTCCTGGAGGAGGAGGATAAGGCTGTTGGTGTGACTGTCCCTGTTTCTGGTGGTGGTGATAGTGTTGCAGGGAGATATGGAAAGTCAGTCCCCTGAGG
Source organism: Neoceratodus forsteri (assembly GCA_016271365.2). Classification (NCBI taxonomy): domain Eukaryota; kingdom Metazoa; phylum Chordata; order Ceratodontiformes; family Ceratodontidae; genus Neoceratodus; species Neoceratodus forsteri. The sequence continues at coordinate 74,994,616 of CM057450.1, forward strand.
AGAGGGTTATAGTTATTGAGCAAGAAAACGTTGCTGTTGAAGAAGAGAGTGCTAAGGAGGAAGAGGAGGACATCTTCATCGTCAGTGCTGATGATGATGACATGTTGGATCCACTATGGGAGCCAGAGGTGAAAAAGCACAAGAGTGATGCAGCCCCTTCAGATGCTGAGGATCCCGGTATCAGCAAGTCTCCAAGCACTGCTCAAGTCACCCCCTCCTAAAAGTAATATTATGGAACTGATGAAAGCAGCACAAAAAGCACAAACGTCCACACCTTTTGCTCAGCTCTCCCACTCCCATCACCATATGAATTCCAGAGGTGTGAAGTCTCTAGTTTGGGACTTTTATATGCTCGGTCCAGCTGATGAGACCATTACAATATGTCAGCTGAGTCAAACAGGTGTTAGGGTAAAAAGTGCACCCACCTAGGCAACAGTGGCCAACATTCACACTTGAAAAGCCAGCACCCATTGCACTGGCAGCAACACCAGAAGAAAGCCACAGCTGGAGGTGCTAGTTCCATCATCAAGTAAAACGTTACTGAGAGCAGTGCAATAGAGCAGGAGGAAGGAAGGAAGCCTGAGTGGGTGGGTGGTGGATGAGGAGGAGGAACAATCCTTTGCTCACTCTAGCAGTGGGCATAGTAGCAGTGGTGGCGCAACTCACTTGAGTCAGAAAAGTATACCACCACAGCCCAAAAAAAACAAAATAACTGGTTTAATGCGAGCTGCACATCCCTAATGGTCAACCAGTACCCCAACAAGAACAACAATACTGCCATGATTTGGTCGATAAGCCCCAAAGATGCAGCCCACACTAAAGAGCATCTTTGCACGTCACTCAAAGTACCCCCCAATTGTGCTGCTGTATGTGAGTTAAATGCAGCCACTGCTGAACTGCTGGCCATCAGTCTATTGCCATTCTTTTTCATGGAGAATGCTGGATTTCTCAGGTTGATGGTCTGTGCCTGTCCCAAATGGCATGTTCCATCACAAACCTATTTTTCTGAACATGCCATGCCAGAACTTTATTGGAAAATGTTACAGTCCATAATACATGCACTGAAGCATTTTGCATCAGAATATATCCATCTTAGCATGGATATGTGTATCAGTGGACAAACAGCTTCAAGCTCATATTTATGCATCACATCACACTGGGCACAGGTACCTGGGGTGGTTGATTTGGGGCCTGGCAAAACCTGCATGAAGCAAAATTGTGGTGGTAGCAACACATTGGGGATTCGGCAGCATGCCATCCTCAGTATGAAAAGAGTAACCGGTTCTCACAAGTGTAAGAAAATGATTCATGTGCTTCTCAACAACACTGATGAGTGGCTACACACAAACTCACATTCAGCAGGTTTTTTTGCAAGCAATAATGGCTCCAATGTTGTTAAATCATTAGGGATAGTGTTTTTTTCAGGGTGCTCTGCCTGGCACACTGCCTTAATCTGGTTGTGCAGCACTTTCTCAACCATGCAGAAATTAAGGAAATGTTAACTGTTGGCCGTTGCTTCTGTGTGCACTTTACCTGTTCTGCAAAGGCCCATGACCAGCTACAGAAGCTTCAGCTCAAAAACCATCTGCCTCAGCAGCACATGAAGCTGGATGCTGTGACAAGGTGGAACTCCATGCCATACATGATACAAACAAACAAACATATGAATCTTCCAGCAGAAAAAAGCCTCACAGTCTATCAAGTCTTCTTGATTGTGCAGCTAGCCTCTTCACAATGCAGTTGCCCCCTCCCCTTCCCCCTCCCAGTCACCCTACCCTCACCCTGTCCCATCCCCTTTTGAAACAGCCCACCGTCTTACAGGATACCACCTCCTCGGGTACAGTGTTACATTTAGCCACTACCCTCTCCATGAAAAAATGTCTCCTCATCTCTCTTCTAAATCTTCCCTCCTCCAATCTGAGACCATGCCTTTTGTGTCCCTCTCCCTCCTCAACTTAAAGATCCCCTCTGCACTAGTCTTGTTTATCCCTGTCAAGTACTTAAAGGTCTCAGTCATATCCCCCGATCCCTCCTCTCCTCCAGGGAGTACATTTAACTCTCTCAGTCTTTCTTCGTAGGGTTTGTCTTCCAATCCCTGGATCATCTTTGTTGCCCTGCACTGTACCCCCTCCAGTAATCTGACATCCTTTTTCAGGAATGGGCACCAGTACTACACGCAGTACTCTAGGTGTGGCCTGACCAGTGACCTGTACAGAGGCAGGAGCACCTCCCTACTTCTGGAGGAGATTCCTCTCACAATACATCTCAGCATTCTGCTGGCTTTTGCTGTCACCTTCCTGCACTGAGCTGAGTTGTTCATATTCCCTGTTATTACCACCCCTAGATCCTTTTCCTCCTCAGTGGTATCCAACTGAACCCCTCCCAACTGTTAGCTCCTCCCTTGGTTCCTTGGTCCGAAGTGCAGTACTTTGCACTTCTTGGCGTTGAACCCCAACTGCCACATTTCTGACCACTCCTCCAGTTTAGTCAGGTCATCCTGTAGCCCCTGCCACCCCACTGTGTCATCCATCACTGCTCCCTTCTTGGTTTTATCAATGAACAGACTGATGTCAGTTATCTGCTATGAATATCCCAAACAGCACCGGGCCCAACACCAAGCCCTGTAGAACCCTGTTAATCACAGCCCTTGGGGATGAGAGCCCCACCACCACCCGTTGTTGCTCCCCGTCAGCCAGTTAATGATCCAGGTCACCATCTTTGTTCCTGTCTCCACATATTCCAGCCTTCCCCGCAACCACCCATGAGGCACCGAATCAAAGGCCTTGCTGAAGTCAAAATACAGGACATCCACTGCATGGCCCTTGTCCAGTTCCTTTGTCACCCAATCATAATACTCAACTATAACAGACAGGCTTTATGAACAGTATAAGGCAGTCTCGGACTACCTGCTGCTGCACACTACCTGGGACAGTGCTGGAGTGTCCATGGCTCAAACAACACAGCAGTGGGGCAAATTGGATGGCCGAATATGCATTCTCCATCCATTTGAGCACATAACACAGGCAGTGAGTGGGGACACTGCCTGTATAAGTCAATCAATACCCCATGTATGTGTACTGAGGCAGACACTGGTTAATGTCCGGCAAGAGATGGAGGCAAGTGAGGATGGTAGAAGTTATGAACTAATGGAGCACATTCTCCATGTGTTAGACAGCAATATCCATATTTCTGGCAGTCTAGAGTCAGATGAATTTGCGATTGCTACCATGCTGGACCCATGCTACAAACGTGGCCTGCCATCAATAATTGAAGGAGGTCATGAGCAGCTGCAAAAGTTGACTGAGTGCCTAATTAGACATGTATATGGTGCACAGAGGCAAAAGGCATGGAAGGTGCAAACTGCACAGAGACAAGGTGTTGCTACCACCATCACCAGCAGCTCACAGGGAAAACCATCTCAGAAACCCCGTAAGTTACAGCAGAATATGGCAAATAATCCCATTTGGGATGTTCTGTATCAGGTGGGAGTGGAAGCCATGGAAGAAAAGGAGGAGGAGACTGATGAGGCAGCCGGACTCAGGGTAGTGCAATGAGTGGTAGAGGCCTATTTGGGGACACATGCACTTGGACATTACTGACAAGCCATTGCTATACTGGAGCAGCAAAGTGACTGATTGGCCAGCATCAGCATTGGCATCAGTTGCTGTTAAATAGCTGAGCTGCTCACCATCCAGTGTCAGAGTGGAACGAGTGTTTAGTTCTGCTGGGGCTATTGTTCATGACAGGAGGACCAATTTGCCACCAAAGAATGTGTCCATGATAACATTCATAAAAATGAATGAGGGGCACATTCCACATAACACAGTGATGTCGATGGTGTTGCCACATGAACTTTGTTTCTGTGACGATGATGATGATGATGATGAAGATGTTGGCAGACTCGGCACTCCCAAGGCTTCTACCAGCATCAAGGTGGATGAATCAGCAATGCAGAGTGAATTCCCAACCGGTGACAACTCAAGTCTGGAAGATTGTGAGGGCTGCTTCCTGGATGATGTGGAACTGGAAGAAGGCTGAAGTAGGATAGCCCCCCTCCCCCCCATTTTCCACTCAGTATAGTCTTCTAAGTTATTGTTATACAAAGTTTATTGATCCATCAGTTTTTTTACTGTGTGTCTGTGGGTGGGGGGTCATCTGCTATTATTCAGTTAAATTTGATTACCCTTGCCTAGCTGTTACCCCATTGTTTACTCCCTATCCTACATTAACAAAATATGTTTTATTGACCACTGCTATAGTAGTCAAAAAACACCCTGCTGATCCCTAGGGGGAGGTTTTGCCTGCTGTTGTTGCTCGGTTTAATTTTGCTTAACCCTACCTTGTTTTATCCAGTTGTTTAATCCGTATTCCATGAATAGGGAAATTTTAGTAACTACCACTACAGTAGTTGTACAAAGACACTGCTGATCCCTACAGGGGGAGATGTTCGCTGATGTTGTTGTTCAGTGTAATTTTGCTTAACCCTACTGTCTTACCCAGTTGTTTAATCCCTGTTGCAGATAAAAAAATGGACACTTTATTAACTACTATTACAGTAATTGTACAGAGACACTGCTGATACCTACTGGGGGTGGGGGAGGCGTTCACTGCCAGCTGTTGGTCATTCAAATTCTCCTTACCACTGTTCTGCTACCTCAGATTTCAAGACACAATGCTCGGCTCCATGAATAGATTTCACCACCACCTTATCTTCCTCCTTGTCCTCCATCCTGTCTACTGTATGCCAGAGTCAGAGAGTGTAACAGCAGCATGGGCCATCACTGTCATACTGCTGAAAATTGACTCGGTTGAGAAAAGGACAGTTTCTCTGTATTCTTTTTCATCACAGGATGTGACTCAGCTGTGAAAAGGATGGTTGGTCTATATTCTTTTTTCATCAGAGGTGACTCAGCTGAGAAAAGGACAGTATCTCTGTATTCTTTTTCTTTACAGGTCTCTTGTGTGGCTGCATCATTCCTGAAACCGGTGGCCCTCGGCCTCAGCTCAGCTCAAGCAACCATCCACTACCATGATGATCCATCATCTGCACACATACTCCATCCTGACCTGGATGTAACCATGGTCATGGCACAGACAGCAGAGCCAAAGTCACATGAGAAAACTTACCTAAAATTACATGAACAATGACAGAGAGAGCATGTACAATATTCTGCTATCTGCAAAACTTGTAGCAGTGAATTACAGGACAAAAAAAGGAAAAAGAAATGTAATACTTACCTTCCATGGTTACTTTAAACTTTTGAAAGTGCCCACAAAAGGCACAGGGTAGACCCATGAAGCACAGCAGCAGGCAATATACTTGGCAAAAAGACTTGTGTACCTGAAAATCAGAGAAAACTAGAGAAGGACTGGTGAGAACTGTTACAGGTGCCTCCCCCCCAATAAAAAGGAAAAAAAATACTTACCTCATGTACTCTCTCCGAAATGTGAACAATTCTACTCCAAGATAAAGGTCTCACATGTTTGCGTTCACAGTAGCAGCAGCAACAAACAGACGTATGTGGAGAAAAGTACCTGAAAGTGGATCAACACAAGCAGAAAACAATTACTTAAAAGAGAAAAAAAAATGTTTGCTTGCACTCAGTGCGATAAATGTTTACAATTCAAATAACAACTTAATTTTGAACCACAGGGTTAACCGAACCGGTGCTCTGCCTGGGTTATTAAGTTTGTCAGGTGCGTTTTTTGGAAATAGGCATTTGAGCCAAGAAGAGTAAACAGTGAGTAATATCACAAACTGCTATAATGAAACAGTGAGGCTACTAAATAAGTAACAAGTTTGCTGCTTGACCTGCCTATGTGAGAGACATTTTTTTCCCATTCTACTGAATTGCACATTTTGCACTTGCCACCTGCTATGTCTTTCTGAAGTGTAGTAAACTCTACTTTTTGCACAAAGAGCTGTATCCATTGTTTTTCTTTCCATGTGCACTCCAAATGAGATGTGGTGTTTTTGCACACATTTCTGTTCCAGACAAAGAAAACAGTTACTGTCAAAGCTGCACATCTTTACTATATTAACCCCACCCTGAAAAATAAATACTTACCTTCATGGTTGGAAAATATGTTCCATTCCAACATCCACATTTTACCTTTCCTGCATTATGATGCCATCATCATCAACCACCATACCTAAAAATTTATGGAACAGCAGTACAAACCTATTAGACTTCAGGTGGTAACAATCACAACCCCCTCGCAATGCAAAGAAAGAAAAAACAAAAATACTTACTTGTGCAGTAGGTGTGATGCATCCATTCCACAGACACCATTCAAGAGCACTTCTCTCAGCAACCACAGCAGCACACAGCAGCACAGCAACATCTCCTTCAGCTGTTCCCTCCACTGTCTACAACAAGGCAGGACATCATCGCAGGATGGCTAACATCTCTGTCTCTTGATTCCTCGAGCACTTCTCACCACAGTGTTTTCAACCAACATCAACAAGAGCAGATCCAGCAGCAGTGCAGCAACTAGCACCCCTCTCAAATGCAGCAGCAGGGCAGGAGGACACCTTGTCATCAAGTGTTCTCATATACATGGACAACATCACCACAGTTTCTTCACAAAAAATACTGAAACTGTACTTCTCCTCATTCAAGTCCATTTCTTGGCCTGGAAGCAATTTTTCCCTGTAAACACAGCCACTTGACATTTGTGTCGAGCAGTGGGAAGATCAAAGTTTATGACTTTCAAAACATTTGTTTAACTTCTCTTGAAATTTTCTCATGTGTTTTTTCCTGACTTCTCTGGCATGTGCAACAACAGTATTTACCAGCAGGAAAGCAGTTTGTCACTGCAGACCCAACTCTACATTTTGGGCTAGTGGTGGTGGTGGTGGGGTGGCAGGAAAAAAAATCACAAGTTCCACAATTATATTTAACTTCTCTTGAAATTTTCCAATGTGGCTTTTCCTGACTTCTCTGGCCTGTGCAAGAACAGTTTTTAGCAGCAGGAAAGCAGTTTATCACTGGGTACACAACTTTACATTTTTGGCTAGTGGTTGTGGTGGGTTGGCAGGAAAAAAATCATATGTTCCACAATTATGTTTAAAATCTCCTGAAATGTTCTCATGTGTTTTTTTCCTGATTTCTCTTGCCTGTGCAACAACAGTATTTGGCAGAAGGAAAGCAGTTTGTCACTGGGGACTCAACTTTACATTTTTGGCTTGTGGTGGGGTGGCAGGAAAAAAATCGTAAGTTCCACAATTATGTTTAACTTCTCTTGAAATTTTCTCATGTGGTTTTCCTCGACTTCTCTGGCCTGTTGCGCAGCAGCACAACAAGAGGCAACTAGCAGCAGAAAGGCAGTTTTGAACGGGGGACACAATATTTGTGGCCAGTGCAGGAGACATGTTAAGCACTAAAACCAGATTTATGTTTAACGTCTCAGGAAAATTGCTCATGTTTGTGTTATTCTTGTGCACTTCTTTGAGCAGTTGCACACCATCACCACTCCCGCAATGTTACATAGCAATGGGAAACAACTGTTTTACTAGGTACAATACTTGACATTTCTGGATAGCAGGATGACAGATGAACGAGTAACACAAAAAAATAGGAAAGTGGTTCATGTGTACAGACTATAACAGGACACGGCAGGGTCATCAGGACAAGGGTAATATTAAAGTCTACAGTACATGAGGGAAAATTTCAGGGAGTGAACAAGGGAAAGCATGGAATGAAATAGGGATCCTAACATATAACAACTGCACAAAACATTGAGAAAGAAATATTTTACAGAACTAAAAAAGAGGATAAAGAGGGAGAGAATAGAAAAAATTTGTTTTGACTTTTTTTTCACTTTTTATATTTTTGGGGTTTGTTTTGGTGGGGCTAAACTATTACTAACACAGCATGGAGATAATAAACAAAATAAATAACATAAATTGAAAGTTAATTTGTCCCACCACCACCACCACTAGTTGCACTGCTAGGCCCACCACCACCATGCAGCTCCCGATTGGTGGTTCAAAACCTTTTCCTTGTTGGCCATCATTTTATCCATACCATCCCTAATTTCCTGCTGGAACTGTTTAAAATCCTGGTGCAGATTTTTCACCTTGTCCCACAGGACAGCCAGATCTGCCTGGGTGAGAGGTGCTCTGGGGACACTCTTTGATAGGGAGGCTACATCTGCTGCTGCCTCCTGTCCTGGTGGTGATGACTTAGTACTGCTGCAAGTCCTCCTACCATGCTGACAAACAGCAGCAGGATGGCCTCCCTTTCTCCCACTGCCCCCTTCTACTTTTATATTGTCCCCATCCCCACCACTACTGTGTGCCGCTGCTGTAGCCACCTCCTGTCCCTTTGTCTGCCACTCTGCCATGTGGTGGATCTTAAGGTGGGTACTTTCGCCACCAGTCCCCAGGTTGCTACCTTTATTCCCAATCCTAACACTATGGCCACAGATTTTACAGATGACCACGCTGTCATATGCAGGATTTATAGAGAAAAACTCCCTTACAACTGATCTTTGTGTTAGGAAAGGGGGTTCCCAGAGGGTGTTGCTACAGGGTGCTATCCATCACCAGTGCCAGTGCTGGAGCTGCTGATGGTGGCACTGGTAGCATAGGTCGGGGGCAGAGACCACAGGGTCCTTATGAGGGGCAGGGACTACACAGTCCTGCTGCTCCTGCTGGTGCTGCAAGGGAGCAGCACAGCATCCATCCTTAGCTGGGGGGGTGCTTCAGTGCCTCTTTGAAATGCATGCTGTTTGAGGTGAATAATTGCCCCACCCTTCTTGTGGCATTCCTCCTCCCTACCGTGTCCTTCCATCCTCTTCATAATTTAAAAAAAAGGTTTTCTTTACAGAAAACAAAATTAAAAAATAGAGAATGAGACACACACACATACACACACACACACATACAAAACTATCTAAACTTACAGAAAACAAAAATGATAAACAATCTCAGGTCAGAACAATAAAGGAAGGAATTATTGGGTAGTAGGAAACTATCAAACTCAATACAATTGTTTGACCAAAAAACAATGTAAATCAACGTGCCTTCCTGCTCTGATATGTCTCAGTCAGCTACAACTGCTGAAATGAAACTGAATCATTCACTTTCTGACTGAAAGGAGTCTCCCATGTGGCCTGCAGAAAGTGAATCATGTGACAAGGCATTTTTTTCAATAACTTCGACGTTTGTAACACAAGTCAAAGTTAACGTTGAAGTTAACTTTGAAGTTAGCCAACAAAGTTTTGTTATTAGCAGCCATTTTCACAGGGCAAATTTGGTGACTTCACCAGAATTTCACCAGCAGAATTAAACTTTGCAACATCTATAGTCGTCATCACAAAAAAGGATTATGGTTCTCTGACCAGATGGTCCTGCCGCTATTCCTCTTTCATCATTATGACAAAAAAGATTTTGTCGTCTCACAAATTATTAATCGTCTGACAAAAAAGGACTAAGACAGATCATTACAAAAGATTATTTTTTTAAATCCTCTTTCATGAGCCATCCTAATCCTTTTTCATCAGCAAATTCCTTTTTTGTGATGATGACAAAATCCTTTGTTGTCATTGCGAAAAAGGATTAGGACTACTCCAACCGGGGTCTCTGGGGCACTGTGTTGGTTGAGATACTGTGGGAGTGCAGGGTCTAAAGGACCCTGCAGTCCCACCCCTAAAGCCTTTGTTGTGCAGGGTTTGTGGGGCACTATGCTGCTGCTTGATATACTGCAGGAGCATGAGGTCAAAAGGACCCTGTGCTCCCACCCTTATAGATGTTGTAGTGCAGAGTCTGTGGGGCACTGTGCTCTTGCCTGACATATTGCGGGACCTCTAAAAATTATACCCCTAAAGACATTGTAGAGCAGGGTCTGTGGACCACTGTGCTTCTGCTGACTAAGGTTCTGAAGGACCCTACTCTCCCACCCCTAAAGACAGAGTAGCACAGCACATTAGAATATGATTACACTATCTCAAATAGTAAGGAAATTCATTTTAAAAACGTCATTAATGCATCAGTTAAGGTTAAATCAACAAAAGTAGGGAAATATGGCATTAGGGTTTCCAACCCTAACTCCCCACCCCCCACCCTGCACAAATGAAGAGGCATTTGGGGTCTCTGGGGCACTGTGCTGATGCTTGAGATACTGTGGGAGTGCAGAGTCCAAAGGACCCTGCAGTCCCACTCCTAAAGATGTTTTAGCACAGGGTCTGTGAGGCACTGTGCTGCTGCTTGATATACTGTAAGAGCGCAGGGTCCAAAGGACCCTATGCTCCAACCCCTAAAGATGTTGTAGCACAAAGTCTGTGGGGCACTGTTCTCTTACCATAGATGCCGTGGGAGTGCAGAGTCTGATGGGCACTCTGCTGCTGCCTGATATACTGTAGGAGTGCAGGGTCCAAAGGAACCTGCGCTCCCACTCCTGAAGACATTGTAGTACAGGGTCTGTGGGGCACTGTGTTGCTGCTGTCTGAGAGTCCAAAAGACCCTGTGCTCCCACCCCTACAGATGGAGTAGTGCAGCACATTAGGATATGATTACACTATCTCAAAAAGTATGGAAATTCATTGCAAAGATTTTGCTTATGCATAAGTTAGGATTAAAGTAACAAAAGTACTGAAATGTGGCATTAGAGTTTCCAACCCTAACACCCTGCCTTGTACAGATGAAGAGGCATTGTGGTCTCTGAGTCATTGTGCTGCTGCTTGATATACTGTGGTTGTAGTGCAGAGTGTGTGGGGCACTGTGCTCTTGCCTGACTTACTTTGGACCCTGTGCTTCCACCTCTAAAGATGTTGTGGTGCAGGGACTGTGGAGCACTGTGCTGCTGCTGCCTGAAAGTCTGAAGGACCCTGTGCTCCCAACCATAAAGATGGAGTAGTACAGCACATTAGGATATGATTGCATTAACTCAAAAAGTAAGGAAATTCAATGCAAAAAAAAACTTTGTTAATGAATCAGATAGGGTTAAAGCAACAAAAGTAGGGAAATGTGGCTTTAGGTTTTCCAAACCTAACATCCCCCCCACCCTGGACAGATAAAGAAGCATTGGGAGGCAGCACTGGGGTCATCAGACCTAACACTCACCTCATTCTCCTATGCTGTATCCACCCAGCTTATTTTCCAGTGGAATGGGGTGAGCGTGAGGGTTGATGACCCCAATGCTACCCCTTGATGCCTATTTGTCTATGCAGGGTGGAGGAGGGGTGTTATGGTTGAAAATCCTAATGCCACATTTCCCTACTTTTGTTGCTGTAACCCTAACTGATGCATTAATAAAGTTTTTTACAATGATGTTAAACCTCCAATTTTGAACTTTAATATCTTCACAATGGTTTAATGGATGTGCATGACATTTTGCATGTATGGTCTCATGGGGTAGGTCTCTTAACAAGCCAACTTTTGTTGAGGTCAGACGTGGAGATTCTGAAATGTGGATAGTGAAAAACATAGTTTGGGGTTTTTTTTGCAGTTTTTTTGTCATCACCTTGTGCCAGGACGATTTAGAATTTCTGTCTGAAATTTTCAGGGTAGAAAGGGTTTGACCCACAGATGTGCCTTTTGGTAGTTTGGTGACAAAATATTATTCTGTTCCAAAGTTATTACATTTTAAACTTTTGGTTACTGAGATGCTCAGTTTATTCTTTTCGATAGATGTATGGAATGAAAAAAGAATTTGGTCCATAAGAAAAAAAGATCCTTTTTCATTTGGATCTAATCCTTTTTTTATTTAGAAAAATCCATTTTCATTTGCTGCATTCTTGTTTTCCATTTTTCCTTTGAAAAAAAAACCACATCAAAACCCACAAAAATGATATTCTACAGAGAGACCAAGATATGTATCTTTCTCATTGGGACTCCATTAGATGAATTCTGCAGTTATGGCTCCTACATGTTTTTTTTTTGTTTGTTTTAAAATCCTTTTTTTGTGGTTTGCTTCTGCTTTTTCAGTATGGGCTTTTTCATTCAAATGAAAAGGGATCCCTTGACATGGAAAAAAAAATTTGGACTTAGTTTTTATTCCTCTTTTTTTCTTTTGTCTTTTTTTGTTTGAATGAAAACAGATCCCTTGATATGGAAAAAGATTTTGTACTTAGATTTTTTCCTGTTTTTCCATCTGATCCTTTTTCATTCAAATGAAAAAGGAGCCATTCAAACAGAAAAGGAGTTGGAACTTGAATTTTTTTGTTATTCTTTTTTCATTTGAAGGAATGATTTTTAAATTTCCTTTTCCCATTTGATACAGAAAAGGATTCCTTCAAACAAACAAAAGATTTTGTAACCCATCCTTACAATTTTTTTTTCCTCCTGGTGTCTAGTGGCACATCCCATGCTCTGATCATCATCCCCCTAATTATTTACTTTATCCCTCGTGTCTTTTGGCACCCCCTCACCCTCTGATTGCTGTCCTCATTTTTTTTGTAGTTTCCCTGGTGTCTAGTGGCAACTCCCCCAACCCTCTGATCGCCTTTCTGTAATAATTTAATATATCCCTGTTATCTAGTGGCTCCCACCACCCTCCAATCACCATCCCTGTAATTTTTCTTTTATTTTTCCCAGGTGTCTAGTGGCACCCCACACTCTCAGATCACCATCCCCATAATAACTTAATTTATCCCTGGTGTCTAGTGGCACACCACACCCTCAAATCACCATCCCAGTAATTCTGACATTTATCCCTGCTGTCTTGTGGTGCACTCACAACCTTCAATTACCATCCCCATAATGATATTATTTTTCCCTGCTTTCTAGTGGTGCCCCCCACCCTTGGTTCAACATCCCCATAATAACATTTATCCCTGGTGTCTAGTGGTACCTCCACCCTCCATTCACTGTCCCCATTATTAAACCATTTATCCCTGGTGTCTATTGGAGTCCCCTACTCTCTGATCGCTGTCACCATAATAATATTACTTTTCCATAGAGTCTAGTGGTGCCGCCACCCTCTAATAGCTGTCCTCCTCATAATATTATTGTTCCCTGGTGTCTAGTGGTGGACCACTCCCTCTGATCACTGCCCCAGTAAGTACAAATTGTTTCACTGGTGTCTAGTGGCACCCCCTACTGTTCAATTGCCATTGGGTCTGAAAAAAAGAAAACGGTACTTTGATGTCTTTTTTTAAACCAGTAAAAAAGAAAATGGTCCCTTGCTGATCCACCCCATCACACCAACCTCCCACTGAGCATCCACCACTTTGCACTCCCCAGACTTCTCACATACCCTCACTCACCTGAACAGGTCCCAGGATGAAGCTCCACCCTCTGTTTGAAGACATGTCTTGTTGCTGAAACCGGTGACTGCTATGACAGAAAGTAAGGTAAATGTGGTTCAATGTATTTCAATGGGGTTTTCAACTTTGGTGCATAACTTGGCCATTTTTGCATATTTTAAGCTCAAATTTCCAATGTGGCCTTTTTGAAACCCTACCTTATGAACAATGGCACTGGAATTATGCAAATCCAACCTGAAAGGAGACTTTGAGGTTGCTTGGCAAAATCAGTTTTTGGGCGGGATTTGAAAACGTTCTCCACCCTTGTTCATGAGGTGGGGTCATAAGTACAGTATGTTGAAAATTTGGGGTCAAGATATTTTAAAATGGTAAAGTTATATGCATCCATTGAATTTTACATATGCTCACTTGTAACTTTCATAATTTTAAATATTTTCACCCCAAATTTTCAACATAGCCATTTCTTTACACCACCTCATGAAGTTGATAGCTGCCATTTTTCAAATCTTGGCCAAAATGTATTTTCAGCCGTGTGGCGTGGAATGATGTTGCAGTGGTGTGCAATGACGGTTTGGCGGGGATGTGAAAATGTTCAGTACAGGTTCATGACATGGGGTAATACATAGATACATAGAATTTTCGGGCAGATAAGGACTGCCTGGCCCATTTAGTCTGACCATTTTGTTCTCTACCGTCTCTTATATTGGAGGCTGTAGCTGATCTGCTGCTTTCCCACCCTTCACTGTTTTTAGTATTCCCGTGTGTCTGTAACATGCATTTTTGAATTCCTTTACCACATCTGCCCTACCACCCCTGCAGGGAGCCTATTTCATGTATACACCACCCTTTCTGTATAGATGTACTTCCTCACATCGCCCCTGACGCTATCATCTTCCAACTTCAAGTCATGTCCTCTAGTTCTAATACATCCTTTTTTCCAAAATAAGCTCCCCTCCTGTACTGTATTTATCCCTTTTAGATATCTGAATGTCTCTGTCATGTCCCTTCTCTGCCTCCTCATTTCCAGAGACTACATATTGAGGTCTTTCAGCCTCTCTTCATATGACTTCTGGTGCAGCCCCTGTACCATTGTTTTAGCCCTTCTCTGGACTGCCTCCACCCTGTTTATGTATTTTCTGAGCTGAGGCCTCCAAAACTGGACACTGTAGTCCAGATGGGGTCTCACCAATGATCTATACAGCAGCATCACCACCTCCCTTTTTCTTCTGGTGATGCCTCACCCAATGCACCCTAACATACCACTGGTCCTTCTTACTGCCTTTTCACACTAACCAGCCACTTTTAGGTCTTCAGATATAATTACTCCCAGATCCCTCTCCTGCTTGGTGGCTGACAGCACCTCCCCCCACTGAGTATTTCTCTCTTGGGTTCCTGTGCACCAAGTGCATAATTTTATACTTTTTTGTATTGAATTTCAGCTGCCATTTGTTTGACCAGACTTCCAGCCTACCTAGGTCCTTTCTTATTTTATCCACCCCCCTGGCATGTCAACCCTATTGTAAATCTTTGTATCCTCTGCAAGGAGACATACTTTCCCTTCCAGCCCATCTGCAATGTTGCTTATGAAAACACACACAAAAGAGCACTGGGCCCAGCATTGACCCCTTAGGCACCCTGCTTGTCACCTCCCTCTCGACAGACTGAACTCAGTTCACTACCACCTTTTGTGTATTACCAACTGATTTCTAGCCAAGATTACCACTTCTGATCCAAATCCCAGGCAGCTTAACTTGTTCACTAGCCTTCTATGTGGAACATTATGAAAAGCTTTACAAAAATCCAGGTAAGCCACATCTACTGCCCCTTCCCGATCTATCTCCCTTGTTACCCAGATGAGGAACTCTATTAAGTTTGTTTGGCAAGACCTGCCTGCCATGAAACCATGCTGCCTTGGGTCCTGCTGACTTCTGGATTCATTCTGTGCTACAAACTTACCTTTGAGTAATGATTCCATCAACTTCCCCACCACCAAGGTTTGGCTGACTGGCCTATAGTTATCCATTCCTCCCTAATGCTGATCTTATGAAGAGGGACAACATTTGCCCTTTTCCAGTCTGCTGGCACCACCCCTGTTTCTAATAATTTGTTGAATAAGTATGTCAGTGATGCTGCTAGTGTCTTTCTAATTTCTTTTAGAATTCTGGGGTGTACTCCATCTGGTCCCATTGCCTTGTCTTCTTTCAATTTTTCTAGCTCCTTTAGGACTCCCTCTGCAGTGAATTGTCTTGTATCAATCCCCTCCCCCTTGGAGCCTTTCTCCTAGCCATGGACCCTCTCATTCTTTTTCAATTGTGAATACTGAGCAAAACTATTTGTTTAGGATTTCTGCTTATTCCTGGTCCTCCTCTGCAACCCCCTTCACTCTTTTTAGTCTCAAATCCTGCCCCCAACCCCAATCTTTCTCTTTTCTCTGATATATCTAAAGAAGGTCTCATCCTCTTTCTTTATTTCCTGTCCTATTCTCTCTTCTGCCTGTGCTTTGGCATTTCTGACTAATAAGACTATGCTGACAATTTGGTTGCTGTTGGCCTACAAACATCAACATACATACAGTATATGCATCTACAGAGGGATGGTCCTTCAAACAAATAAGGATACAATTACACTGTCTGAAAAAGTATGCATGGATGAGAGTGTAGCACCCTATGGGCCCTGAACTCACACAGAGAAATAAGGATACCATTATACTATTTCAAAAAGTAAGGACATTCTTTGCAAAAAAAACTGCATTGATGCAACATTTAGGGTTCAGGCTAAAGAGGAAAAAGTAGGGAAATATTGCTTTAGGGTTTCCAACCCCCAAATCCCACCCCATCACTAAAAGATATCAGGGGTGCGGTCTTCCTTGCACTTGTCAACCCTAAATTTCACCCCATTAGGTGTGTATATTTCTGGTATCTATAGAATGGGTCAAGCTTTAGGTTTAACAACTGCACGGAAGACTGTAATTGTGATTTGTTTTAGGGTGGGTGGGTGGGTTTTAGAGTTGGAAACCCTGAAGTCACATCTCCCACTTTTTTCTTAAGCCTGAACCCAAAATGTTGCATTAATGCAGTTTTTTGAAAAGAATATAACTATATATATATATATATATATATATATATTAGTGGTGCTATAGTGCCACTATAGTTAGGGTTGAGTAGCCTGTTTAATGTTAAACTTAAAATTTTGAACATTAATATTTTTGCCTTCCTTTGACAAAATGAGCTGAAATTTTCTATATGTGGTCTAGGAGGCAAGGTCTTGATGTGTGAAATGTCTTAAGATGGCACCTTGTGTGGTTTCTGAGATACAGCTGAGTCATTTCTAGAAAAAATCTAAATGTTTCCTATACGTAACATTGTTTTTATTGCTCTCATCTACAGCCTACATTGAAAGGAAATGTTGCCCCAAATTTGCAGGGGACATATGTCCTGTCCCAAGGTAGTGCTTTTGACAGGTCTGGTGAAAAAATATGAAGGGGTTCCAGAGTTATAAGGCTTTCAATTTTAGTGTTTTCATAACTTTTTTTTCTGTGTTGTGCTTTTTTTGCTGTTGTGGCATCAAAAAAAGTATAGCAGCATCAAAAAAGGTCTTACGGAATTATTTATAATTTTGTGGAAGAATAAATAATGCCACACCTCTAAATGAATTTACGACACTACTTTTCCAGATATTTCTGTTTATTTGTGACTTCATTGCAAATAACTGGTTTGTACTATTGGGCTTAAACTTTTAGGGTACAAAGGGCTTGCCCCACAGATGTGCCTTTTGCAGGTTTGCTGAGAACATTTTCATCTGTTACATAGTTATTCGATTTTGAAGTTTTGTGATTTCCCATAGGTTAACACTACAATGGTCAGGGTCCCTTTAGGAAGCAATATCTCAAAAACCCTTTGAGATACAGAGTCACTGAGACAGGCAGCTTAGTATACCTTTAGGTGTACTAAGCATTATGCATGTTTCCAGGCCTTGTTTACAGGTGTGGAGGACATTTTTGTGAATGGGCCTACATTGACTGTGATACTGTGCCATGCATTCACAATGTGACATCTGTACTGTTTGCCTACATGAAAATGAGGGCCACTTACAATATGTATGCATGGGAGCGCATGAACATATAACATTATGGACTGATGGCACTGCAGGGCTCTGAGGGCCCTCAGGGAAATGATGGATCATTATAATCACTCTAAACCTATGGATAGATGGGAGTGCAGTGCCCAGAGGACCCTGCATTCAAACGTGCAGATGAGGGACAATTACAGTATGCATGCACATGCACATATGGATACCATTATGGATTTATGGGAGCACATCAGTTAGGGTTAAAGCAACAAAAGTGGGAAAATAAGGCATTAGGGTTTCCAACCCTAACACCCCACTTCCCACCCTGCATAGACCGACATGTGGGAAAGCAGGAGAGGGCTGTCTTGGGCCTTGTAAACCCTAATGCTCACCCCATTCACCCATACTGTAGCCATGTCATCTAATTTTGGAATGGTATAGGGTGAGCATTAGGGTTCATAAGGCCCAAGACAGCCCCCTTCCCCGCCTGTTGGTCTATGCAGGATGAGGACTAGGGTGTTAGGGTTGGAAATCCTAATGCCACATTTCCCTACTTTTGTTGCTTTAACCCTAACTGATGCATTAACAAAGTTTTTTGCAAGATATATAGCAAAAAACTGTGTTAATGCTCTAGTTTGGTTCAAAGCCACAAAATTAGGGAAATGTGGCATTAGGGTTTTCAAAACTGATACCCCACACCCACCCTGCACACACCAACAGGCATCAGGAGGGTGCCTTGGGGTCATCGGTCCTAACGCTCACCCCATTCCATCAGTAAATAAGCTGAAATGGGTACAGTATAGGAAAATGGGGTGAGCATTACAGTTGACAACCCCAAGGCACCACTCGACACCTGTTGGTGTGTGCAGGGTAGGTGTGGGGTATTAGCTCTGAAAACCCTAATGCCAAATGTCCCTACTATTGTGGCTTTGACCCTAACTAGAGCATTAATGCAGTTTTTTTTTGCAATTTATTTCCTTTCTTTTTGAGATAGTACAATTGTACCTTTATTTTACTGTGGGAGCACAGGGTCCTTTGGACTCTGCTCTCTCATCCCTCTGTAGATGAATATACAGTGAAGCCCACCAGGATGAAGCACAATGTGATAGGTTTACTGCATGACAAAAGGGATTAACTCCAATTGAAATTGCATTGTTTACTGCAGTAATTCTACTGCAGAATTCTGCAGCACTGTGCTTCATCTTGGTGGGCTTCACTGTATATGTAGTTGTGGAAGTGCATAATGATCCCCCAGGCCCTGCACTGACAATTATAGGACAACAGTGATTAAATTGTCAGCGTAGCCTTCTTATTACCCCACATCATGCACCCATTAAAGAAAATGCTCAAATCCCTGCTAAAATGTAATTCTGCGCAACTGCAGCACCATTCCGCAATAAAGGTGTAAAACACATTTTGGGCAGTATTTAAAATATGACAGGTATGACATACATGAGGTGGGGTAATAAGAAGGCTATGTTGAAAATCTGGGGTGAAAACAGTTAACATTTCTGAATTTACAAGCAGGCATTGTGCAGTTGCAATTGCAACAAAATGTCATAACTTTTGCACGGTTTCGTATTTTGACCCCATATTTTGAATATAGTCTTCATATGACCCCACCTCATATAAACCCCATGATGAAAATGTTCACATTTGTGCCAGAACACCATTCTGCACCATTCTGTGCCACAGGTGCGAAAACATGTTTTGGTCTGGATGTGAAAAATGAAAGCTATACTGTTCCTGGGGTGGTATGAAATCATGGTTACGTTGAAAATATGGAGTCAAAATATTAAAATCTACCAAAGTTATGTGTGTTTGTAGAAAATTTTCAATAACTGTGTGTAACTTGGCCATTTTTATTAATTTGTTCACCAAATTTTCAACATGTGCTTTTTGGGACCCCACCTCATGAATACTGGCACTGTCATTTCATTAATTGGTCCGAAAAGGTGATTTCATGCAGTGACCGAGAAATCACCTTTTGGGACCCAAATAATGAAATGACAGTGAGAGTGTTCATGAGGTGGGGTCCCAGAAATCCGGGTTGAATATTTGGTGTACAAATTCCAAAACATGGCTGAGATATCAACATAAGTTCACCATTGACAGCCATTATACGGCACTTACCTTGATCCTTCCGTTCATGGTTCGGCATTGAAGAGTGCAGATGTGTCCTGGTCCACAGAAGATGACACCCGATGACCTCCAGTGGTAAGTATAGAGGAAGGGGAGTGTGGGGTGGTGGGTGCTCAGTTCAAGGGTTTGGATGGGGGAGGTGGTGGGGGAGACAATGAGGGACTATTTTCTTTTTTTAGCAGGGGAAAAAGACATCGGGGACTGTTTTTGTTTTTTACAGGTACTGTACTGCTAGCAGTGGGACACTGAGGGTGGGCTCCTCAGTGTCCAGCTGTACTTTTGGGGGTAGGACATGACTGGGGACATTGGAAGTGGGCTCCCCAGTGTCCCACACTGACAGGGGGGATATTGCTGACACAGGGTTTGAGCACCCCGCTGTTATCAAAGTGTAAGGGAAGGGAAAGTGGGAAATTGCTTAACCAGGAGGGACTTCATTCGGAACACTGGAAGTATGTTCCCCAGTGTCCCACACTAGCAGGGGGGGGGTGTTATGCTGCTGACATGGGGATTGGGCACCATGATGTTGGCAGAGCTTTAAATATTTGATATTAATATTCCTCGGCCCCCTTCTCCTTAGAAGCAGTAAAAGGTGAAAAACAGGCTTTCATTAGGTAAACACCAAGGGATGTTTACCTAAACATGGGGTTGAAGAATAGGATTCTGCAGTCTATTTTCCTCAAAAATGAGCAGGGTCTATTTTAGGGATTACTGCCTCAAATCCACCCCCATACTGTTGCATGCCATAGCAGGTGTTTCAGGATACTGCTGCTATTTGTGGCAGACACTACCAGCGAAAAAAAAAAACATATTTAGGGGCACAATACAGAAAAATTAATGCCAGAATCATATTCCTCGAGCCCTAATTAGGTAAATACAACTGTTGGTGTTTACCTAAAGGCAGTATTTTTAAAAATATTTAACTTTTTCTACCTCGCTAACTGGAAACAAAATGGCAGAATCTGGACTGAACAGTAAATACCATTTACTGTTTGAACAGTAAAGTTTGAATGATACATGGCCATTTATCCTTCGAACATTACATGTTATTAACTGTTTGAACAGCCAGTCTTACATCTATCACAAAATTCATTATAATTCAAAAATGATAATATGTTTTTTCACCAAATCATCCAAAGGCACACCCTTGGCACACACATTATCATCCCTTAACATTTCAGAGAAAAATGTCATTCTGTGTGTGCTGTTGGGGGAGGCAAAAATCCCATGTTATCCTATAGGGAAAAAAAGTATTTTTGGCCATTTGACCACTTTATGTCTCAAAAACCGTAAAAGCTGCCATCATGAAACTTTCTGCATCTTGCGATACTGGCAAAATGACAGCACATACCAGTTTTTGGGTAATTTTGTCAAAACATGTCAAAGTTATTAAGGTGGAAAAATTGAGATTTAACATTGAAATGCTGTACCAACCCTAACTATAGTGACACTGTCATGCCCCTATATTATGCCACTATATTTAGGATTGAGTAGGCAGTTTAATGTTAATCTCCCAGTTCTGCACTTTAATAACTTTGTAACCATTCAATGGATTTTCATGAAAGTTTGCATGCATGGTCTTGTTGGGCAGATCTCTGGATGTGCTGAGTTTGGTTCTGGTCAAATGTGTGGATTCTGAAATCTGCATAGTGCAAAAAGTGAATTGTTTTGGGGTGACACTTGTAGCACCCAGATGGTTTGGAATGTTGGTCTGAAAATTTCAAGATACAATGGGACTGACCCACAGATGTGCCTTTTGCTAGTCTGGTGAAAAACTATGAATCTATTTCGAAGTTATTACATTTTAAAATTCCAGTTCTGAGCATGCTCAGTAGCACTTTAAGATTGCTGTAAGAATTAAAAAGGAATCCTTTTCATATGGGCCAATCCTTTTTCATTAGGAAAAACAATCATTTTTTCATTTGCTACCATCTGGTTTCAATTTTTTTTTCAAACAACAAAAATTCTAATGCCACAAAAATTACATCCTGGAAAGAGACCAACACATATGTCTTGCTCATTGGGAGTCTGTTAGGTGTATTCTGCACTTAACTGTTGGAGAAATGCCAATGATATGTGTTTTGTTTTATTTTAAATCCCTTTCTGTGACTTGCTTCCTGATTTTTTTGCATGGTCTTTTTTGTTAATACAAAAAAGGACCCTCTGATCTTGCTTCACTGGTGTCTAGTGGCCCCCCACCCTCTGACTGCCATCCCTGTATTATTTTCATCTCTCCCTGGTGTCTAGTTGCACCCCCCCACCCCTCCAGTCACCATCCCCATATATTATAGTTTTCCTGGGAATTTACTTAGGCCCAGATATTCAAAAGGGTTGCACATGGCACAACAGTGTTGCATCATGCGCAACCCACTGATGCGCCCCGGCACGATATTCAAAAGGGAAAAGTGTGTGGCACAAATCCTGATGCACCAGAGCGCATCAGCAATGCATGCAGGTGCAGGTGGGGGGGCCGTGCCCATGCATAGTCTGCACAGCCCGATATTCAGCCCAGGATGTGTGGAGCCATGCATGCGCAACCCCTACCTGCATCAGCACAAAGTCGATCCAAAAAAAAAGGAACAACAGATGGCCACCCACAGGTGAGCTGCCACATTGCAGGGTGCAACATGGCAGCTGCCACCTGTGGGTGGCCACCTGAGCTCCAGCTGCACCTGGCAGTGCCCCCCATGCCCGATCATGGGCATTTGTAAAATAAAAGAACCCCTATATCCCTGGTGGTCCAGTGGACCGCTGTCTGCTTGATCGTGGGCATTTGTAATAAAAAGAATCCTGTCCAATATCCCTGGTGGTCCAGTGGACCACTGTCTGCCTGATCGCGGGCATTTGTAAAAAAAATGAAGATTTCTGTCCAATATCCCTGGTGGTCCAGTGGACGCTGTCTGCCGATCCGGGCATTGTAATCAAAAAAGTATTCTGCCTAATATCCCTGGTGGTCTAGTGGTCACCCTCCCCACCCACCCACTGAGCTCCACGGCCCGCCCCCCTGGTCAGCCGGTAGGCAACACCCACCCGCCTGTTGCCCCGCGCCTCACTGACTGACACTGTGGTAGGGCTGTACTCATTGGTCTATTGCGTGAGCCACTGGCATGCAGCCCTGACTTACTGCCACATTCCAGATATGGATTGGATCCATTCACATATCTGAATGTGCAGTATGGTATGGGCTGCATGCCCATTGGCTCATGCTGTGGACCAATGGGTGTACAGCCATACCACGGTGTCAGTCGATATGTGGGGTGGCAGGTAGGGGCTGCCACCCGCTGGCTGACCTGGGGGTGGGGGTGGGCCCAGTGGGTGGGTGGGGGTACTGCTAGACCACCAGGGATATTGGACAGAATACTTTTGATTACAAAGGGCTCAGATCAGGCAGACAGCAGTCAACTTGTCCACCAGGGATATTGGATTATTTTATTCATACTGAAGCCCGCGATCGGCTGTGGGCACATTGCCACGCTTGCAGGGGTGTCGGTCCCACGGCTGCTGTCTGGCAGGGCGCCAGGTGCAAGTCGCCAGGGATCGGTGCACCTGCATGCAATGGGGTAACGACATGCAAATGGCCCCATTTGTGCCTTGCATACATTATGGCCCCATTTGCATGTGCACTTTTGAATATCGCGGTTGCTGTGCATAGCACAATGGAACTTGCGCTAGCACATCCCCCCTGCTCAACTCTGGCCACTTGCGCTGGTGCAGTGCCACTGTGCCATGTACACTGCGGGTGGCCAGGGTGTGATATTCAACAATGCTGTGCCATGGTACAGCTCCATTGAATATCGCCCAGTCAACGACCCTGCACAGCCAAGTTGCGCTGCGCCCAAGCTTGCGCCACAGCCTGGCGCTGTTTGAATTTCTGGGCCTTAGTGTGAAACAGCTACATATTCACTACATGGAGAGCTGAGCACCTTATCATAATGCAGGATGAAGGAATTCTGAGATAGAATAATGTCAAACTTCCTACCTCTCCCGTAATATGTGACACTTGAGGAGGTGCTGTCTAGCAGTTGATGGTGTCGGAATAATTACTATATATAGGCGACATGTGAGGTCATTCACTCCTTGAAGCAGCTTACTTAAGAAGAGAAAAGCAAGTCAAGAGACCATTACTGTCAAAAGAGTTGAATCCAAAAAACTTAAAGGCATACAACCTTGAATCTTGAAGCTGAACGTGAACCACCTGAGAACTGTGTTGCTAAACTTTGAAAAGATGGTTCTGACTCTTTTGATTTCTTTATTTCAAGATGGGAATGGTAAGCATCTGAAAGAAAAATCAGAAATTAATCAATATGGGGCCTGGCTGGGCAAGGTGGGGGTGGAGTGGGAGGGCAGCTGAACTGACAGCACAGTGATCAAACAGGGAGGGTACCATGATGCCTGAAGACTACCTTCTGATAAAATACGTTAGTGATACCCCTTACAGAAATAATTATATGAAATATTTTCATGCTGCACACATAAAACAACCCAAGTGATATGTGTGCTGAAAGTATGATTTAAATGTTAAATTGAGAATGTTTGCATGGATATGACATACGTGCAGCAAGCAAGTGTGGAAACCATGATTTTTGTGTTAAATTGGGAAAGACTGCATGCATGTGGCATGCATGCAAAAAGCAAGTGGTCACTGATAACTGCACACATAAAAGTCAAGTGACTTGCTCAGGATTACACCATACACAAGTGGGGGTTGATGAGATTCAAACCCAGGTCTTCATACCTCCAAGTCTCCTGGCTTGCAGTTCAGTACTTTTAACCACTAAGCCATACTGTCTGCACACATATGGCTCACTTGTACTTCTATACATACTGTATCTGACTACATCTGCACGCATGTGGCATGCTTGTAGCCACTGTTATGCTTTTCAGTTTTCTTTTTCTTCTCTTACTCATCTCAGTTTCACAGTTGAACTGTAGCACACATACCAATGGAAACATATGTGGTTTTTCCCACCTCCAATACACAAACTTACCCACAAAACCACTTAATTACTTCTGTCTGGCCTCTACTCATACTATTTTTGCTCCATAATTTTGAATGCTTCAATGCAAACAGACTTTAAGGTGCAAACACAAACATAGCAATACCTTGATCCCCCCACACATGACCAGTTCCCCCATGCACACACACACTGTAGTTGGTACAGCCATGCTGCTACAGACAACCCACCAAGTATAAATATAAGTAAAAATTCTCTTACTTGAGTACTAGGGAGCCAGAGGCAGGAGTCTTTAAGAGATGATGTCCATAGGTCAGAGTGCTGGGGCATACCCACTTGAAATGAATGGAGTTATTTTTTGTTACTATTTTATACATTATGATGGTGAGTTGGAGAATTATGAAGCCCATTGTTCTACTAACAAGGCCCTTGTTAGTCAAGTGGTGGCCTTCATTAATATCCAACTCTCCATCAATAATGTATAAAATAGTAATAAACAAATACCCACATTGATTTCAATGGTGCACACCCCTGCAGTCTATTTTGCCCTTTATCATAATGTGCCTGAGGGTGGGGATGTGGAGAACAGCTTCACTGGGGGGTGGGGTAAGCCTGACTATAGTAGATCTCCAATAGTCTGTGCATACCATACCACTCAACTGTCCATAAATGCAAGGGACAGCTCTAGAATGTCTGTAACATCTCTAAAAGGTACAACTTATTTGTTTTGACTGAAAAGTTATATGCAAATCAGGAACAATTGAAATGTATAGGATTCAAGAGCTGGCCCAGCAGTATGGAGGGCTGAGGCATCACTGCCTTACCTCCTACTGTGCCAGCGACCCATGATCATGGTGCGAGCGGGTTACCAGGAGTCAGCTGGAGAGGTAGAGGATTGACCAACTGAGGGACAGCTCCCCTCTTCCAGGGAGAGTGGGCAATATGGACTTGCATTTGCCTGACCACTGGTGGCGACTGATGGTGGGCATGCTGTGTCCCTCAAATGTGGGGGCGCAGGCAGAGCAGCCGCCCAACATGCAGCATGGGACATAAGCACTGACCATCACTGGCAGCATTGCACGCTCCCTTCTTCAAGAAAGAAAAGTGGAAAATGGTCCCCTGCTGTGAAGAATTATTGCCCCCCGCAGCACCACCCTGAGTGGGCACCTCCTGAGTGGGATCCATTGTTGTGGGTTGAGGAACTCCCTGCCATGAAGGGTAAGTCATGGGGATGATAGGGGAAGGGATCTGATTCTTGGAGGATGGTGCAGGGGGACATCAGAAGTAGCCAGCAAGGGAACCAAGGAAGAAAATGTAAAAACAAAATGTAAAGGATTTATCTGTATATATCCTGGAGCAGTGCATCAGATTTGGGCTTAAACCCACCTAGTTACTAACCAGTTTTGTTTTCCTGGCTGAAGTTCTGCCCCCCCACTCCCAAAAAGAACTTTGCCCTGATTTTTCTCTCCAACTCCATTCCATTCAACACCCATCCCCTATAGGTCATGAAACTGCCCAAAGGTGAAGAAATGTGAAAAACACATCAATATTTCAGTCCTTCCTCCTTCCTCAGTCCAGTTGTAAAAAAAAAAAAAAATATTTAGTTTTACTTACCCGGCCATGTGGCCAGAATCTGCAGCCTGGCACAGTGTGCCACCAGCCCAATTTTCAGTCTGTTCCCCCTCTCTTCTTCTGCCAGAAGCTGGATGCTAGAAACAACCATCACTGGTCCCCAACATGGTCTATGACCAAATCACCTCACCAACCGAAACCACCCAACATGGGTTGCTTGCTTCTTGCTTGGTTGCTGCTGTGGTTGCTGCCACACTTCCCTGATCAAGGCCTATGAAGGCCACCCACACCGCTGTCACCACTGCTGCTAAACCTAGCTTGCTGCTTTGGGAGTCTGTGCTGTTTGTTTTTTTGCATGGCGAGCCTAATAGAGTAAGTAGGTAGCCTAGTCTTGAGTTAGCATCTAGCTCACCCTTTGCTCCTTCAGCCACCAGGGGAGATGGAGATTCACTAACAGTAGACCAACAAAAATATGTTGCCACAACACTGCAATTTATTTATTTGCTTTTGTTTACTGGGTAAGCATGCTAGACAACCAAGCGCCTGTTTTCAGGTGCGACCTGGGAGGGTTGCAATGATACATAAACATGAACATCAGGCATATACAGGGTAAACTTACATAAGGATCAGGCACAATATAACATCAGAATAGGGTACAAAGATTACAATAGGATCAAGCACATTGATAAAGTCAGAAATGAGGTACATGCAAGTACAGGCATGGGTGACAGGAGTCTTCCAGTGACCAGAAAGAATAACAAGGTACAGAACTTCAGGATCAGTCAGATCAGGGTACATAGAGCATCAGGTAGATTAACAGGGTACAAAGCATCTAGATCAGTCAGTTCAGGGTACACAGAGGATCAGGCTCACAGGCTACATCAAAAGGCAGGTAGACAAAGTGGGACATGCGTGGTCAACAGTAGCATCCAAGCTGGTCGGCCACTCTCTGAAGGGTGTAAAAGGGATGCAGGAAGGGTAGAACAGTGGTGCGGGGGGGGGGGACAATTCATGGTATGGAAGATGACACAAGCTAGATCAGCTGGGCAAAGTGCATGCTTTAGCCATGCGCTAGATGCCCAGTAGTTGAGACCAGGTGATAGCAGCTCAGGTGCAGAGACAAGCTGAGGCCGATTTCAGGAAGCCCCATAGGGAGGCTTTGAAGCGGGAATGTGAGGGGAGGTGTGAGTGCAGGCTGGCAGAGAGTTCCACAGCTTCGGCACAAAGGCAGGGAAGGCCCGGTCGCCCATTTGGGTGTGGGTTTTAGGAACCAGAAAGACCTGAGAGTCACTGGATCATAGATGGTAGAGGGGAGCAGCAGGAGTGAGGGACAAGGCAAGTGCAGAAGGGATGGCAGTTCACATGACATTGTCAATAAAGTTAAGAGTTCAGTGCTCACTGACTCCTCCAAGCTGTAGTGTGCAGTCTGTCTACTCTGTGACAGGAAAGACAGTATACCACTTGCAAGACTAACGTGCTCTTTCTTAGTTGGAGCTCATCCACATCACATGTGATTGTGCCACCGTTAATAGGTAGAGAGAGTGGAAAACACAATACAGACACAGTAGAGTCTGGAGAGTACCTGCCCGCATGAGCACACACAGGCCAGGTAGGCACTTATTGTGCAAAAGATTAAATCCAAATTTAAAGCCATTACTGCCACACCATAAGAACAACCTAGGCACAAATATGGGGGGGGGAGGGGTGCGGCAACTGCCTCTGCCCTAGCTAAATGGCACTGCTGCTTAATGGTAGAAATGTATTCTCAGGTGCTAATGCAATGGTATCCACTGTGTTCTGAAGTACTGTATCTTCATGTTTCATGATGTGTCATGATCATCATGTGGGTTAGTGTCCCTCATTGTCCATCATTTTGAGTGTCCATGTCTCTCATTTCAGTGAGAAAATGTGAGGTATGGTGCATGCTTCCAAGACCCTACTCCGAATGGAGTGCTGAACATGGCCATAGTGTATATGTTCAATACAGAATGACAAAGGGAAAGTAAGTGAGATGAAACTGTCATGGAGAAACGCATTCATAGCATTAAATATGCATAAGGGATTTGCATGGTCCAAAACAAAAAGGATAGGCTTCACAACACAGATGCCCCTCTTCGTACATCTGGAATGGGGGATGTTGACTGGCTATATCCTAGGCATTTAATGCAGTATGCAAACAATACTTTACAAATTAATGGTGATTTAATGACAAAAATCAAAAGCCATTAAACAACTTGGAAAAGGATCAGAATTAATGAGTTTACCTCATTTTTATGGGACTCCAAATAAAAATGTATTGTATTTACTCTAATTGCTAGCAGTAGTATAAGAAATAGAAACAGATGTGTTTTTCAGATGAGATTTGTACCAGGTTAGCTGCTGCACACATGGCAAGCATGCAGCATGTGAACCTGATGTGATGTTTAAATGATGTTCACACCAGCTTAACTGCTGCACTCATGTCAAGCATGCAACATGTGAACCTGATGTAATTTTTAGAAAATGTTCAAACCAGCTTACCTGCTGTGCACATGTCAAGCGTGCAGCATGCAAACCAGATTTGCTTTTTAGACCTGGTTCGATTAGAATCACTTTGTGTATGCAAGCTGCATGCAAACATTGCACAATTAAGCACGCGGCATGCTTTCTGCATGTACACAACACACCTATATTTCTGAAAGGGACACCACGTGAATACAGTCATTAGGGCTCAGTCTCACATACTAGAGCTTTGCACTGGCATTTGTCACTGGTCATTGCTTTTGTACCCATCCACCAACTAGTCACCCAGTCATGTTCCTTTTTTTTTAAATTAAGTATACTTTATTGAAAATTATAGAGTACAGGGTACAAGCATACAAAAAACAAGACATCAGTGCATCTGGTGGAATCAACAAAGTGAAACAATAAATCCTTCCACAATATTCATTAGTAAAGGGTTCAATAAAGTATTCATTTAGACCTGGAAAATAGCAAATGCAGCCATAACCACCACAAACTAATTAAACAATGGTCAAGTAACATGCAACCTACTCCAGAGAATGCAGTAGAATAGTAGAAAAAGAAAGGCCAACCAGCGGAATAAGTGATTGACATATCACAACATGAAAACATTAAACCAGAGGAGCTTTTACCAAAAAGAAGCTAATTTGATTCTAGGTTATTTGAAGAAGTACCTCTAACTTTTCCCATCTCTTTTTATAGGCAGAAATATTATGGGGGGGGGAAGGGTTATCCCATCAGTGCACCACCCATAATTTGGGTGGCTGTGCTGAGACATTCTGTTTTGTTTGTTTTTTTTAGAGGAAAAGGTTTATTTGATTTGAATCAACTCATAGTTATGCAATAGTCATTCTCTAGTAAATGGGATCCATTGTGTTTTTCTTTGGTGGCACTAACATAAATATGTAGTTTACACCTAAAATAAATTTACAAAGAGATCTGAGTCTTAATTATGAGAGCACTCCTGTTGGCAAAGCTCTGGTGATCAAGATCAGATAAAGGGTTTCGGTGTAGCTGGGTTTGTGAATAAATATAATAATTCCATAAAATTTTAAATCAATGTATACATATTTTGAATAAAAGAAATGGGCAAACTCACTGTAAGGAGGCTGGTATGCATCATATTACTGCTAAAAGCTTCAGATCAGGCAAAATTATAACCTTCTATTTAAAAAAAAAATTAAATCAGAACATCCCAAAAAGTAGATCAGAGTCCTAATTATGAGAGCAGTCCTGCTGGCAAAGCTCTGGTGATCAAGATCAGAGCAAGGGTTTGAGATTGCAGGATTTGTGAGTAAATATAATAGTTTCATATAATTTTAAATTCATGAATTCATATTTTGAATGAAAGAAATGGGCAGACTCACTACAAGGAGGCTAGTGTGCATTGTATCACTGCTAAAAGGTTGAGATTGGGCACAGCTTCCAGCTTCTATTTTAAAAAAAATCAGTACTTCAAACAAACATTGCAAACAAATAAAAAAAAAGAAAAGAAGAAAATCCACCAGCAAAGACACAATGGGCCTGATACTCAAAACCCGGCACAAGCATCATCAAAGGTGACCTACGCTGATTGCCAGTGTGCCAGGGACCCTGCTCCCTATTCTCCATCAGGTAGGATCCCTGTGGAAAAACCCCACAGCTTGCAGCAGCTGTGGCCATGCGCCAAATAGATGGTGCATCTGGATGGGTTCCTGCAAAACCCCATCCCCTTGTTATAAATAGTAATCCTGTCCCTTGTGGTCTAGTGGTCCCCCCACAGCCCCGATCCCCTTATCATGTAGTACTCATGTCTCTGGTGGTCTAGTGGCCCCCCAGCCTATGACCTTTCTGAATAATAAAATACCCATCCCTGGTGGTCAAGCTGACCCCCCTCAGCCCTGATCCCCTAATCATTAAAATAATCAGGTCCCTGGAGGTCTGGCATGTCTATAGAGACCACATAACCTGAAGCTGATTTGCCTAGTGGTAGCTAAGCAACAATACATCTTCTCTCACTTTTGAATATAAAAGAGAACTAACCAATGGAACAGCACAACTCAGAGGATGTGTAATGTGTGAAACATCAGTTAAAACATGAGAACACCACGCTGGTGTCCTGTGGACTTAGTATGCTGGACTTCTGAAGCACTTTCTGAAAAGTATTTTATCCTGCTTGTATTGCACAAAATTGTAAGGCTCTTTGAATAAAGAATAAGCTGTTATGCACTGGAAACATTGCACTGTGAAGGGTCAGTTCTTTCATCCTCCTTACAACTGTGCAATGTTTACTGTGATGTCTCCATGTAGAGAAGGTGTTGGCACTATCTGACTCAATATAGGGCCATGTTGGCACAGGGCCAAGGCAACTAGCATTGTCGCGACAGGGACCTGAGCTGTATGCAGCCCACAGGGAACCGTGCCCCCTGACCAGATAGTGCCAGAAGTTATGGCATGATAGTCAGCCACAAAATGCAAATGAGCTCATTGGGCATGCAAGGTGCTAAGGGACCAAATGCATTCCCATTATGAGATGATTTGCATGGGAAGTGGTGGCAGGTTTGCACCCATCCTGGAGTCACCTACCACATCAGGCATAGTGGCAAGAAGCCCCTCCACACTCAGAATGTCCATCCTGCAGTGCAAATGTACTCCCTCATGTCTAGCAATGCCCCCACTTTCCGACTGCCTGCTGCCATAGTGTTAGTGATTTCCCTGATGTCTAGTATCACCCCAACCACTGATCGCCCACCCATCCCCATATAGTTAGCGATTTCCCTGGAGTCTGGTGATGCTCCCTGCCCTCCAATCACATGTTGCCATATTGATTGTGATGTCCCTGGTGTCTACTGGCACCCCCACCCTCTGAACCCACTGCCTGACATGCATAGAGAGTCCCTCATGTGTACAGGTACCCCTCTACCTGCTGGGCATCCTTCTTGGTGCAACCTCTGAGACCCTGGTGGCTAGAAGTCCCACACACATCATGCACTGAGCACATCACCCAACCAACCACCCTATACCTCTGAAGAAGGTACTATGTGGTGATCCCAGTACAATGACCAGCACAGTCATCCCCTTACCTCTTTGGCTGGCTGCTATATGGGATGACAGGAAGGACATGTATAGTGTACAGTATAATGTATGCATGTGCCCTGTCATCCCATATGGCAGCTGGCTGAGGAGGTGAGAGGAGGACTGTGCTGGTCATCATGTTGGTACCTCTGCATGGCACCTGCTTCAGACATATGGGGGGGTTGGCTGGGTGGCGTACTCATTGCGAGTGGTGTGGGGGGCTGCCAGCCACTAGAGATTTAGAGGTGGCACTGGAACTGGTGCCCAGCAGGTGGGAGGTACCACTGGATACCATGGACTCACTATGCATGTCAGGCTGGGGGTACAAAGGGTGTTGGTGCAACTTGACACAAGGGACAACATCACGAACAATATAGTGACAGGATATTGGTGAGTGGGGAGTGCCACTAACAACACTCATTAACAACACAGTGAAGGGTGATCGAAGGGTGGGGGGTTGCCACTATACATAAGGGAAATCACTAACTATACGGGGATGGGACATTGGAGGGTGGGGGTGCCACTAGATGCCAGGGAGTCACTATGAATGTCAAGCCAGGGGTTCAGAGAGTGGGTGTGTCACTCGACTCCAGGGCATCCATTGTGCCAGTGGGCTGGGATTCAGGGATGTTGGGGTGGATGGCTGCACTACTGTGTCCCACTGCCAGGGCCTTGCTCCCCCAATAAGTTGGGGCTTACAAATTCAATAAACCGTGCCAGTTTAAGAGGCATTTATCACCAAAGCAAACTGCTGAACATGCCATTGCACCTGCATGCAGGGGGCGAACCCCTGATTTACATGGGCACAGTGGTATGTTAGCACTTGGGCACTAACTGGTTTTGCCCACACTGTGGGGGGGTGGTCTCTGAATATAGATCTCACCCATGAATTGGGCAGAAAACCTGGTTAACATGGGCAAACAACCCCTTAATGCCCTCACTCATTTTGAATATCTGCCTCCAGCTGTCTTCCATACCTGCAACATACAAAATAGATTGCTCATACTGTGTCATTTGAACCCATGACCCCACCATGCAAAACATTCCACAAAGAAAAAAGCAAGATCAACAACAGCCATAGCAAATAGAAAAGTGTATCTTCAACAGCAACAAAAAAATGCAACAGGAGCAATAACAAAAAAGTAGCAGCAACAGAAACCATAGCAGTGCGCCTGACCCTGTAGTGCAGCAGGATCATGATTCTGATAACCAGGAAAAGCACCATAAGCAGATGCTCGTTTCCAGCTGCAACCCGGGGACAGGGGTACAAAACAGCAGAGGGTAAAGGAAACTGTGAGTGACATGGTAATACAGTGTACATAAAGGCAGTTCATTCAAATGACAAATACATGTATTATACAAAGAGTATTTACATTAATATACAATATAATACATATATATATATACACATTATTGGATTGCGTAGATAAGACAGCTGATAAACTGTAAAATAACAGCAATGCGGGGCAAAACATAAAGCAAGAATGCTGATGCAGGGTGGAATACACCTGCTGATGCAGAGATGGAGTAAGGGAGGTGCAAACCAGAGGCAAGAGGAGAAAGAGCATTAGGAAGGGGGACAGGTGCAGAATGTGGAAGGGGTAGGTCTGAGTAAGTGCTTAAGGGCAGGGAAGGAGAGGATAAGGCAGGTTTGGGGGGAGGAATGCTGTTCCAGCGGGAAGGAAGCCTATTGGAGAAAACCAGTTTGCCGGCCAAGGAACAAACACACGGGAGGGCAAAGGAATGGGCATTGATTGTCCTTGAGTTATATGGGATGGGGTGGCAGTTTTGAGGAAAGAAGTAAGGTGCAGTGTGTAGGGATACTCCCAAACCAGAATTTAGATATCAAAGTGGCTCAGTGGGAAAAGCATCTCTAGGTGAGGGATTGGAGGGATAGGGAGGAGTAGAGGTTGCAGTGGTGTCAAGCAGGGAGAGTTAGAGGCAAACCTACAAAAAGCATGGTAGAGCACATCAAGTTTGGAGAGGGAGGTTGCGGGGGCAGCAATGAAAACAATATGTGCATAATCAAAGGCAGGAAGGATCCACTTGACCAGTATGTCACGTCTGACAGTGAGGGGAAGGCTTGCCTTGTGTCGGAAGAGTAGCCATAGTTTAGGCCACAGTTTAGAGTGGAGATCTGTAACATGGGTGGAGAGGTCGAGTGAGGGATGAAGCCAAACTCCAAGGTACTTATAGGTGAGGACATTTTTAAGGGGGATTGGACACTCCAGAGAGGAAGTAAGGTATAGCGTTAAGGTTAGCCAGTTTTTTCTTGGTTCCGAATGTCATAGCTTTGGGTTTTTTTGTATTTAGTTTCAGACAATTAGTGTTGAACCATGAGAACTGTTTTTTTTTTTTAAACACATCTTTATTCATTTTCTAAACAAAAGACAAGACAAAATCCTGGAACCCCAGGGCACACAATCCAAAACTGATTGTGTAAACTATATACAATTTAACTATTTACATGCACAGAGATAATATCACCCCCTCCCACCGATTCTAGATCTATAATCAACAACACCCCAATATAAGAGCATTGGGCCACTTGCAAAACAAACCTTCTCCCCTTGCTCCCAGTGAGATCACTTGCAGCCTGTCAGATGCTCTTAAAGCCAATTTCATAATGAGTTAAGGCTTATTCAGGAGGTGACACCTCTCTGTGCCCCCCGGAAAGAGAGAGAGTCCCCATCTCCCCCCATCTTCCTAGCAGACCCGTCTTCTTATTACTACACTCGTCCCAAGACCTTACCAATCCACATACATGCACAAACCTAGTCCTATAATCTCCCTAACATCTCTATTTATCTATACTCATTCCAGCCCAAATTTTCAGCTAAACACAGCCCTACAGACAGACCTGTGTCTAACCATGTGCCCCTTAACTGGGAGTAGATTGCCTCCAATACCACCCACCTTTCAGCATATAGCCCCTTCCTCCCCTCTGAATATAGATGTCTTTTTATCCTAGTTAGGGCTCCAATAAGGTCTCCCACCCAGTGCTTATACACATAAAGTTGATCATCCTTCCAGTGCTGGATCACATATGATTTGATTACAGCCGCCATCAAAGATACATGATATTTGGGTGTAACACCAGCAATTTGCGATAGATTCCCTAGGACACATATCTCTGGTGTTATGAATTTGAAATAGTCCAGCATTGGATCCATCCGCCTT
Source organism: Neoceratodus forsteri (assembly GCA_016271365.2). Lineage (NCBI taxonomy): Eukaryota > Metazoa > Chordata > Ceratodontiformes > Ceratodontidae > Neoceratodus > Neoceratodus forsteri. The sequence continues at coordinate 75,029,298 of CM057450.1, forward strand.
TTTATTTCACCCCACAAGGGCGATATTTTGCTGCAGTTCCACAGCACATGTAATAGATCTCCTCTCTCCAGTTCACATCTGAAACACGGTCTGTCTGTCTAAGCCCTCTGTCACATAATTTCACAGGGGTAAAATATAGATTAGAAGCAATAAAAAAATGTAAACTCCTATATTTAGGTATCACTATATATTTGCTATTCTTCCATACGTTAGCCCAGTCAATGCTTCGAGGCTCCAACCTATCGTCCCAATATGGCACTGATATAGGAGAGCACGGACCAAAAAAATCCAATGGTATTTTATAAACTTGCGATAGGGATTTGGTTTTCCGAGCAATCTCCCTCAACTCCTTCCACTTAAATGAGCAATCTGAAAGCCCCCCTATTCTCTTTAAAACCCCCTCGAGCATCCGCATAAGTTGCAATCTGTGGAAAAAAGGCATTCTATCGCACTGCACCGGAAGGGCCACCCTATTATCCTGGATAACATCCTTTAAATTCAAGCCCAAAACCCACCTAGCCCATTTCCCTTTAATTACCTTATTCCCTATGACTAGATTACGGTTACCCACCAGTGGTTGTTCTTGGGCCCTCATTTGATCCTTTTTCTGGACCAGAGTCAGAAATGACCACCAGGCTTCTGCCACCTTCAAAATTGGACTTCCCAACCTTTGCTTAAAGCAAGTAGTCATATTAGCATATAATGGCACCTCCGGAGAAAGGCCAGCTTCTCTCATCATTTGAGTCTCTAGATATAACCAATCCGGGACATATTCTTCTCCCTCCATACTATTGCCCCAACGAACCATTAGACCCAACTGTCCTGCTACATAATACAAGTGAAGATCTGGTAGCTTGATCCCTCCCAGAAAAGGAGGGAGTCGCAAGTCATTATATTTTTTCCTGGGGGGTTTACCGTCCCATAAGAAATCTGAAAGTAATTTCTTAGAACCATGAGAACTGTTGAGAAATTATTTTGTAGAGGTGTTTGGAAATGTAGCTAGGCTAACACTGAGAATGCAGCAGAATGAGCTAATGTTTAGAACACTGACCCATAAAAACTGAAATCTCAATTTTGAATACCACTACAGCCACTTGAACTCTGTGTGACCCTGAACATGTCAGTTGACCTCCAGTTATCCAGTCCTCCTAGCAATGAAACTGGTAGATCGGGGCCACACAGAATTCAAGGTGTTGCATGTCATTTACAGTAACCTGCATAAATCATCTGTAAAACATGCCTTTAAAATATGTCTGCCGTAGTGCATATTGGTGAAGGTGGTGCCATAGGTTTGTTTTTAACTAGGAATTGTATTGTTAAGTGTTTGTTTCTAGGGCAGTGATTTTATTTCGATTAGCAGTAGCTGTTGTCATTGAAAATTCCATTATGAGTCTTACTGTTTGTATCATAATTTGACTGTTTGTGGTGAACAATAAAATAACTGAAGCAATGACTACTCGGAAAGCACTTTGACTGCAAAGGCAAGTGTTAAAAAAGCACAAAGTCTGGCATTATTGTGGCAAGATATGCAACTTGCCATTGCTGGCCTGCCAACACAGTGGTTGGATTTCTGCTTGCGTCGCCAGTGACCTGGGTTTGGGAATGGACTAGGAGAACCAGGGGACGGCCAGCGGAGAAGGACTGAACACACCATGGACTGTTCTCCTTCTCTGGGAGGGAAGGATTGGTGGTGTGTCCAGTGCTCGAGGGACTCCCGGCTGAGGCTGGGGGAACCACAAGCAACTGATGCCTACATATAAGAGGGGTGGGGTGGATGCTGAATGTTATTGCACATCCCCACCCCTGGGGCAGGTCAAAAATCTTGTTGGCCACCAAAGATGACTCGTGCCTGGCACCTGGCCTTAATGGCTCCCGGCCTCTCTGCCAACCTAATATGGCTCCACTGTGCCGACCAACTCTGAACCCCACCCTGGGGGAGAATCCAGGGAGGTACTGTCAGTCACTACCGGCACCTTTCCCGTTGTAGACGGGCTGGATCGGAGCATTAACCCCACCCTGAGGGGGTCAGTCAGGGGGTATCAGCGGGGGTACAGCAATAGGGAGCGAGGCAAGGTGCTCAGGATTGAGCTGAAGGAGAAGGTGGCCGGCGGCCAAAAGCAGAATTAAAAAAAAGATATGCAAATTACCATGAAGGGATCAAGGCTGCCTATGCTTTAGTTAGGAATGTAAGGTTCCAAAAGGCCTCACCATCTGCAAAGGTTGCAAACAACAAAGCACAGACATGTACTGCTTCCTTGTTTGGGCTCATCAGGGTACTATAGTTGTTGCCTCTGCATGAGACACAGGGTTGCCCCAACAAATGATAATACAGGTTTGTGTTGAGGTGCACTGGCCCAGCAATGTGGAGAAGCCTGACTTGAAACCATTAAGATGCAGATCTTTGTAAGAGGTAGATGTTATGAGATAAATAAATGGCAGGTAATTATACAATCACATAAACAGTTTATTGGATGAAGTAAGACTAATGATCTAGCAAGTCAATCTCTCTGTGGTCCCAGCTGTTAAATCCTTTGATTTGTATTTCTCAGCAGAAATCCTTCCAGTCTGTATCTATTGCGTAAAGCTAAATTTGACATGATTGCTTCCTGGGGTATTCTATCCACATTCCTACCACCATGTGAGTGAAGTAATGCTTCCATAATTCAGTTCTGACTCTCAGCCTGTATGCATAACCACTTTTTCCTTTATTCTCTTTTCCTGGCTGACTCAAACATCCTACTAGAGTCGTCCTTTTCACTATCCTTATTATTTTTAATAACAAGAATCATATTTCCTCTTATTTGCTTCTCCTCCACAGAGAACATAGAGAAAAGATCCAGCTTGTGTAGTCTCTTCTCCTACTCTTAACCTTTTCATGGCAGTAGTCAACCTTGTCAGTGTTAGTCGACTAGGTTACAATTTTGAAGTGCACTTTCTAAGTGAGGCCTCCCCAGTGCCTTGTACATTGGAAAATCACTGTTCTTATTTTTTTCCTCCACTTGATGCAACAGATTATCTTAGGGCTTCCTTAAAGAGCAGTCAGTACCTCTATAAGGACTTCCAAACTCATAAGATTTAGACTCAGTTCTGCTTTTATTTCACAGTATTGTAGTATTTTTTCCTCCCCATTACTTATTACTGGTCATTTGCATGAAAACAGGATGTTTGTTCCTTTCAAGTTCTTCTGCTATTGCTGCCTTTTCCCTACTTGATGTCATTACACTCTCCTTGTAACATCACATTCACCTGTATATCAACAGATTGGGACGATGCAACAGAGAATTTTGACTTCATGTAGATGATACATGTCAAGGGTAGGAGGACACATAAAAGAAAATGCCAGCACTCCTCGTTAGTAGTTTTCAACAGGCTTACTTTATTGATCCAAAGATCTAGAAGATAATCACTGAGACAGCAGACAGGAAGAAGTAGAACTCGACCAGTTTCATACCATTAGTGATAAATATATTAGTGGTATGAAATTGGTCAGGGTTCTAGCTTGCTATGACCTGTATGCTGGCAAATACTGGTGGTTTGTCTTTTTTATCTTTGAATCAATAAAGTAAGCCTGTTGGAACACTAAGCTGAAGAGTGCTGGTGTTTGCTTTGATCTGTACTTCTGCTGGTTATCCTGAGCACCCTACCTTGCAGTGGAGCTGTTTTTGTGATTACTTTCCACAAGGGTAGGAGGACTGTATGTGACAAATATTTAGATTTCCTGAAAGTTTCATCAGCAAGGAATAATGGGAAGAAGGGACACAGAGAAGATACAATATAGAAAAAAAGTTGCTACCTAAATGTTATGATTTTGTAATGTTTGCCCTGAGGCTCTTTAATTACTATTGTACATTGATATGTCTGCATCAGAGTCCTGTCTAAGATGAGCCCAAGATGAGTTTCCTACCCTGTAAGCTTACGAGAAGTTTCATCCAATTTACCATGTACTGTATGGTCTGATCTGTGAATTAGTGCCCATCCTTCTTTTCAGTGTCCAAAATATACATTTACTGTACAGTAAGTTTGTGCAAAATCTTCTGACAGACTCCAGGCAGAAAGTGGCTAATTTAGCTCCCTCCTATCATCCTTATGAGTTTTGAGTATCAGCCTTATGCTTTGTCTAAGCATACAGTTGGAATGTGGAACAGGTCATGAGAACAGGTGATAGAGTTAGCTTCACTTTGCCTTGGGTCTGTTGGTGGATTTTGCACAATCGTATATGTGTGTTTTGGGGCACCTCACAAAAGAATGAACACTGATTCATAGATCTGGATTCTGGTTTGTTTGTACTAGAGACTGTAGAAGAAAGGGACAGGTGCTGGATTTCTAATTTCCACATTCAGAAATCGTATACACCACTTCTTCTTTGAGACTGTTTATAAATATATTTAATAACATTGTCTCCAACACTCATTCGTAAGGTATCCCACAGGTCAGTTGGCTGTAACCCAAGAAAAGGCACTACCATCTGTCTACACTCTGTTGTTTAGCCAATTCCCTTTAATTTTTAAAAAATTCTTCTGATATGGGTGTTGCATCTGAGTGTGGCTACCCTATATAACAGGTGTGTGTGTGTATGTGTGGATGGATAGATAGACAGACAGACAGAGAACAATTGTGGGTATAAGTTTGTAGGGAATACATGATAGGTTGCAGAGGATTAATACATTTATCTCCACTAATAAGTGGTAAGACCCATAATTCATGAGTGGTGAAGCCACGAGTTAGTTATAAAGGTTTTACCACTCATGTATGGAGATATATGTGTTATTCTAGTACAACCCATTATGTATTTGATATATAGCACATGATTTGTAATCTTTTTACTGTTGTGCTGCCTTGTTTTAGCTTAGAAAATGGGCTTGGAAATCCAAGGAATCTGACTGGTTGCCAGTGATGCCAGGGGGATACATTAACTTGCAGAAACAGCCCTGTGAAAAATTGGTACCAACTGCATACCCCAATGTGAAGGGAGGTAGATTAAGGAAAAGTGGTGGATGTGGTCTACCTAGATTTCAGCAAGGCCTTCAACACTGTCCCCCATAGGAGTTTGGTAATTAAGTTGGGCAACCAGTCAGTGGGCCCTAAGGTGGTATACTGGGTCATAAACTGGTTGAGTGACAGGACATAGAAGGTGGTGGTAACTGGCATTCAATCCGAGGAGAGGGGGTGACCAGCGGGCTGCCACAGTGATCTGTGCTGGGGCCAGTGCTCATTAATGTCTTCATAAGTGACATTGCAGAGGGGCTAGAGCTGAAGGTATGCCTCTATGTAGACAACACTAAGATTTGCAACAGGGTTGACACCCCAATGGGGGTGGAAAAAAATGAGAAAGGACCTAAACATGCTTGAGGAGTGGTTGAGACTGTGACAGCTAAGATTCAATTCAAAGAAGTGCAAAATCATGCATTTAGGGCACAGAAATCCAAGGGAGGAGTACAAGATGGGGGGGGTACTGATGGCCACCAATCAAGAAAGGGACCTGGGTAATCATATCTGAAGACACAAAGGTAACCAAACAATTTGAGAAGACTGTGGGGAGAGCCAGTGAGATGCTAGGATACATAGGGAGAGGTACCACCAGTAGAAAAAAGGAGGTGGTTATGCCACTGTACAGATCACTAGGGAAACCTCATCTGGAGTACTGTGTCCAGTTTTGGAGGCCTCGTCTCCAGAAGTTCATAAACAAAATTGAGGCAATCCAGAGAAGGGCAGCAAAAATGGTGCGAGGACTGCACCAAAAGTCATATGAAGAAAGATTAGAGGAACTCAATATATATTCCCTGGAGGAAAGGAGAGAGGGAAGGGGGATATGATAGAGACATTCAAATATCTTGGGTATAAACAAGGTACAGGAGGGTAGCATCTTTCAGAAAAGAAGGTGTACACAAAAAAGGGGCATGATTTGAGGCTAGAGGGGGTAGGCTCAGCAGCAATATGAGGAAGTACTTTTTCACAGAAAGAGTAGGGGATGCTTGGAACAGCCTCCCTGTGGAGGTGGTGGGGGCACAAGTGGTAGAGGAATTCAAGAATGCATGAGATAAACATACGAGTACTCTCGCAGTAGGGAAAAGAAGGTAAGGTGCAGATCAACTAAGGTCTGTGGGATTGAAATTGGAAGGAAAAAGGTGTAGACTAGGTGGGCTACATGGTCATTATCTGCTGTCACCTTTTATGTTTCTATGTTACTATAATTCAAACTCTTAGTCAAATCACCAAGTCCCTTCTCAAAATTTCAGTCAAGGCAAGATTCTCGCATCCTTCCAATGATTCTTCAAACCCTGGATGAGCCACCATGTTGTAAGCCCCCCTCCTGGTGTTTACGGGTTTGCCAAATGGTAACTACCGGGAAGGGGGGCACTTGCAGTCAGGAAAACACAGTCACAGAAATTAATCTCATTACCTGGGTTCTACTGAGTGGTCTTCCAGGGGGTGCAGATAGTTCATACTTACAGGGTGCAGCAGCTGCGCGTGAAAACTCTTAGTTAAATCACAAGGTGCTTTAAGTAAGCCCATTGTCCACTCAGAAATTAAAGTGCAACAAAATGACTTATTGAAGAAATTGATCAGTTCACTCCATGGAGTGCAGGGTACAAAATCAACAGTGAACAATCTTCCTAGGCACGGAGCCTGACAACAGACTACAGTAACTTTTTTTTTTCCAAAAGCTTCTTTCTGCAGTGTTTTCTCTCCAAGCTGCAGAGTCTCTTGAGTCATGGCAGCAGTACTTCATAATGGGCCAGAATAGACCACACAAGATTTCCCTCCAACTGCACTACTGCACAAAACTTACTTGGGTTTCACATCTTCCTGTTCAAACACAACACATATTGGAACCACAAAAGAGCTTGAACTAAGCTGAAACTGCATACCCAATACCTTTGGTGGAGGTTCAAACCTGGAGCTCTCTCAAAATTTGCTGGTCTGCTTTCCAGAAGAGACCCACACAGATCAAGTCCCTTCTCACTGATGCCAGTGCAAAGCTCTGAGCATCCCAAGGACATCTTAGCCACAACAGGGCCCTGGAGGTCCCAGAGACACAGAGCACTTTCCCCTCATTGGCTGCATAAGTTTACTAAATGCTTCCATGCCAGACCACAGTGCCACACCAGAAAGGGAGACAGGCTGCCACCACTGCCTTCTTCACATATTGGGCTGCCACCTCTGCACTGCCCCAATGTCCTGGCCAAACCAAGGACTCTACTCTAGCACTCACCCACAGGCAAGGGTGTCCATACCACTCCTGCACCATGCCACCTCAGTGCTGGAGATCACAAGGTGGTCATCTGTTTGTGCTCTCCAGGCTCCAGCTCTATCAAATGGCAGAGGTGGTCTCTTTCTGTTGCTCCAGAAGATTTACGGTTACCCGACCACACACACTACCACTGATACTTAAGGGCAGTGGGCCAGGGTGGCAAGTGGCCCACCTCGGCCCCGAACCTCCACCCTCACAGCTGAAAATGGGCCATGTTCCTCCCTCTTCCTCTCACCCAAACTTCTCTTCCCCTTTTTGGCACCCAAATCTCCTATTTTAAGCCTTTTTGCCTAAGGTCCCATTTGCCAGCTGGTAGGCCCCTAGCTCCAGACCTAATGGCAACACAGTTTAACTAATAAACTCCCAAAGGGGGCTTACATATATTATAGTTGTGCGGTAACACCACTATAGTTAGGGTTGAGTTCCATGTTTAATGTTAAACCTCAAACTTTGCACTTTAATAACTTTGCAATTGATCAATGGATTTGCACAACACATGGTATCTGCTGTTCAGTGGGGTAGATCTCTTGAGCTGGCAAGTTGTGCTCCTGTCAGATGTACAGATTCTGAGATACAGTTGCTATTTTTTGCATTTTTTTCCTTATCGCCTTGCATCTAGATGGTGTGGAATTTTGGTGTGATTTTTTTTATTGTAGAAACAAGCTTGGGTAACAGAACTGCCATATGTTTGTTTGGTGAAAAATATTACTCTGTTGCAAAGTTATTCAATTTGTAAGTTCTCATTGTTTTCATTGAGAAGATCACTTTCCAGGACAGAGGGAGAAAGTTCGACAAAGGATTTGGCCTCACAAAAAAGGATTCATTTTTGTGGGGGGCCAATCCTTTTTCACCATAAAAAACTATTTTTGTGAGCCGCCATCTTGTTTTTTTTTTCACAAACTAAAGTGCATGGAAAATACATAAAACTGTTCTCATTTTAAAAGTCAAACACCAGAACATATTTAAATGGGTGCCATTTAGCTAGATTCTGATGTTTGTTTTTCCAAATTAGGACCTGAAATACTTTGTCTGGGCACCCAAAATCCTGGGTACCCAGCTTAATGAGAGGAGCCTTCCCCCACATTTTCTATATGAGAACAGCAGATTTTCTTTACTTCAGCAGCCACAGCTGAACTGCTGCCAGCTGCAGTGTGAGCTCTGAGCCACCCTGCAGTTTGCCTGTTGTTTGGTTGTGCAACCTCCCACCACATACACTGTCCCCATAAATAATATCTTCCCTGGTATCTAGTTGCACCCCCCTCACTCTCCAATCACTGTCCACATTGTTGTTTTTAATGATCCTTGGTGTCTAGTGGTACCCCCACCCTCTGATCACTGTCCCCATGATTTTTTAAATAATCCCTGGTGTCTAGTGGCACCCCTACCACTGATCATGGTCCCAGATATAGTTCCCTGGTGTCTAATGGCACCTCCCAACCCGTATACCATTGAAACAGCAATGGAAATACAGTGAAGACCATTACAGTGACAAATTCAGCAGTTTGCTGTAATGGGCTGTGATATTTCCAACACTGCTTTCTCCAGTGATTTTGCTACCTCCCTGAAACAGCTCTGACATGGAGTTGATAATCCATGGGGGATTCTGGGTGCAAAGCCCTCTGCAGAAAACATTTTCTTCTACTGAAGGCACAATGCCGACTGTTGGCATTGTGCAGTTGCTGTAATGCTGATCAACAAATTTCCTGTCGATGCAGCTTGGTGGAACCCACCCACCCCACCTGCCAATCACTGTCCCCCTTTGGTATATACTCATTCTCACTCTAAGGAATCCCTGGCTACCTGCTGAGCTACTGTCTGGATGGTGTACCACTACTGGGCAATGATTGTCTGGAACTCCTACTTCCATTCTGGTGTCTGTGCATTGGAGATCCCTCTGATCTGCACCTCTCAAAATTCTGGGGCAGTGTCTTTTTGGCTTTATGGATTATGAGGGCTCCTTTGGTGTCTAGAGAGATTGTGTTCATGAACATAAGGTGGACTGTAGCAGTTTTGCATTTGCTCCATTAGCAGCATTTTTTTGGCGTGTGATCTACCCTGCTTCTCATTTCTGTATTCCCTGCCTCTCAGCTGCAATGTATTTCACTTGTCAGCCCACAAGATATTAACCATAGCCGAGTACCAGAGATTGTATGGATTTTAAATTTTTTTATGTATAGTACTGTGCAGTACTTCCATAGTACAAGTAAATATGAATTAAAATCAAATCTACAGTATGTCTACTGTGCTTTATTTAATGTGCTTGTCCATGGTTGCTTGTAGTTTTTGTCTCATTTAAGTAGTATAGTGGTCCTTCCCCGCTTCCCAGTTAGAGATCACCTATGGAATATTTTTCCATAGTGTAGTGGGCTCTCCCCCCACCCTCTGATCACCATTTATAGCTTTGCCCTGGTGTTTAGTGGCACCTCTGCCCATCAATCACTGTGCTAGCTTTCCCTTCTGTCTAGTGGCACCCCCCACCTGCTGATCACTATCCCTGTTTTTGCTTTGACAATTCCCTGGTGTCTAATGGCACCCCCACCCTCCAAGTGTGGCCAAAGACTGAAACATAGAAAACGGTCCCTCGATGCTTCTTATTTTTACCTGTAAAAAAAAACAATCCCTCACCAATCAGCCCCCATCCCCTCCTCCCACTCAGCACCTACCACCACACACTCCCCAGTACACCCCCATACACCCTCACTTACCTGAACATGTCTCAGGTTCAAGGCCCACAATTGAAGACCTGTCTTGCTGCTAGAACTGGTGACTGCAATATGAGACACTAAGATAAATGCATTTCAATATATTTCAGTGGGGGTTTTAACTTTTATTCATAACTCAGAAATTTTTGACATTTTGACCCCAAATTTTTCCATAGCCTTTTGGGAACCCACCTGATGAACTATATGAAAGTCATTAAACAACTTCCACTCAAAAGGTATTTGGCGGTCACTTGGCAAATTCACCCTTTGGGTAGGATTTGCATAATGACAGTCATATCGTTCATGAGGAGGGGTCATAAGAAGGCTATGTTGAAAATTTGGGGTCAAAATATTAAAAATGGCAAAATTATGACCATTTGTTGCAATTTCACTACACCCACTCATAACTTTGGAAATTTTAATGACTTTGACCCCAAACTTTCAACATAGACTTTTTATTAACCCACTTCATGTATGTCACAGCTGTCATTTTTCAAATCCTGGCCAAAATGTGTCTTCATACCTGTGGCATGGAATGGCATTGTAGTTGCATGGAATTACTTTTTGCAGGGATTCGAAAATGTTCTGTACCAGGTACATGAGGTGGGGTAATAAGATGGCTATGCTGGAAATTTGGTCACTGTTGTTCTATAGTGGAGGGCAGGCCCAGAGGGCCTTGGCTTCCACAGCTACATGCAGCCATATCTCATCTGTGGAGGATGGGTGCATGGCCCTGAGGCCATACACTCCACAGGAAAATAGGATATGATTATACCATCTCAAAAAGTAAGAAATTTAATTACAAAAAACTCCATTAATGCATCAGTTATGGTTAAAGTGACAAAAGTAGTGAAATGTGATGTTAGGGTTTCCCTAACACCCCACCCCCAACCAACACACACCAACAGGCGTTGGGGGCATGCCTTTGGGTCATCAGCCCTATTCATCACCCCATTCTCCTATACTGTACCCATTTCAGCTTATTTACTTATGGAATGGGGTGATCATTAGGGCTTATGACCCCAAGACACACCCCCGATGCTTGTTGGTATGTGCAGGGAAACCCTAACACCACACTTCCATCCTTTTCTCACTTTAACCCTAACTGATGCATTAATAGAGTTTTTTACAACTAAAATACATACAGATATATAGACAGACAGACAGATATATTGTCATCTAGTCGTTATTGCTGTTTTTGTCTTGGAATACTGGTTAGCCACAGAAAGATTGCTTTAATGATGTTTCAGTAATGGATGTTTGAAGTTTTCAGACTGTCACAATTAAATCTCTTAATCATTATCACATCATTGTTGTAGTGAATAGCTTTGTGACCATGTGATTTGGATGTGATCACATGATTCTGCTTCTTCACTACTTGCTGTTAATATATGCTATTGGTTGTGCTGTACTTTTCAATGTGCATGCATTTCTATAAGCGAAGGCATATCACTGTATACATAGGACACTTGCATAACACAATTAATGCCAAAATGGATACACAAATATTATTTGGTACATTAATGCAGAGATGTCTGCTCAGATATGATAGTTTAGAATGTTTCCTTCAAACATTGTAGCATGAGAGTAATATGCAAATAATAAAACAGTGCATTCCAGCAGACAGGGATTGTTATTAAGAATGTTCAATTTCCTGCTTTTTTCAGTTTGGATTTTGTGTCCACCAGTGGTACTCTGGAAGAATATTAGGAGCATGATAGGAAATACAAGCTCAGAAGTTTACAGATATAAACAGCATCCAGTTAATCCAAGGCTTCTGTGTTATAACAAATACCATAACATTGATCCTCCAATACACATGCAGCTATAATAGGGCAATGAAGTACAATGTTATACAGGGTAAATCTAACTGCTGCACAGAGGGTACACCTCATATACTGATAAGCCCACATAAGTGTATTACATTCACCACTTTGAGTGTGATGAATGCATGAATTAGAGTGGTAATGTTACCATTTGACAAGATGTACTTCATACTTCTGATGTTCCACAGATGATGCAATTCAATCTTGATAACTGCAGACAGCTGAATGTCAAGTAGAAATGCTTCATGCATCATCTAGGATGACTCCAAGATTGCCCTACCGTGTACACTAGCTGAACAGCTGTTCCATCAGGAAGCTAAGACCCATGATTTCTTACTTTGAATATCAGTTGTGGCACTGTCAAACACTTTTTGTAAAAATCCAGGTATTCTGTACAGTATATAGTCACATCATCAAAGAAATCAGTTTGGTTGGTCTCACAAGACCTGAGATCACAGAACTCATGCAGATCTATTAGAAAATCTTCAGTCTTCTAAGAAAGATTGTAAATATATTTACTACTGAGAACTCACCTGCCAGTTTTCTCAGTATTATAGGGTACAAATTATCTATCTCTAGAAAATGGGTTGAGGAAACCCTGCTCCATGATTGGTGGAGAGCCCCTCCACCCCTGCCACCCTGGTGGGTATTAGGCAACAGAGACCAGTATATAACTAGTCCCTGTACCAGCCTGCCATTTTACACATATTAATGTGACAACTAGAATTTTCAAATCTTGATTGGCTGCTATTTTTATTACTTGCTTTGTGAGACCCCACCAATTCTAGCTCCAGTAGCTACAGTATGTACCATGATGGCTCATATCCCTCCGCTTTCCTGTCACTTATAAAAAATAAAAATAAATAAATTGAATAAAATGACCACAGTGTTAATTCATCTCTGAAGTGCCATTGTGCCAGGTCACATGCCAGCTGTCCTGTTATGTCCCTAGTGAGTAACTCATTCATTGTCACCTTGTAGGCGACTAGATTAGCACTATCCAGTAATCAGATAAAGTGGTAGAGATTGTGATAGTATTTACAGAAATGCACATCTGTTTATGGCAGCATTTCTTTGGTATGTGATTAGATTTGTAAGGTTTTGACAGACATGATGGCAGCAGTAGGAAGCATACCTCATTAATGACTTGTGACTCCTTACTTATTGTCCTCTCACCAGAACTGTGCTACCACAGCTACCATCAGTCCTCCCATACCACACTGTTGACATCATCTTCTATTGCAATCCTTCCAGCAGTAGCAATAAAGCAGACCACAATAAAACATACAAGCAAAACAGGACAGCTGTCCTATGGAGGGGTGGGTGTGTGTGTGTGTGTGTGTGTGTGTGTAACAACAAGCCACAGAGTGGCAGCAAAACAAACAAAAAAAAAGAGTATTAAAACAGCAACACCCTCTACTGGCAAGTATACCAGTAGACAGGCTGCTTCACCAAAAATATATGTTTTAATTCATTTTAAACACTTCCTCAAGTTTTTTTGGCTACTTTTGTACATTTTGTAAAGTTTTGCACCAACATGCATTTTCTAAGCACAGTGATACCCTCCAGGGTGTGCGATATTGGGCTATACTAGTTCTTCTAGGGGCTATAAGGACCTCAAGTAACAGAGGAGGCTTGCAATCACAAATTTCACACAAACACTCAACAAAGTAATGCAAATAAAAGGCTTTATTGCCTATTGAAATGGAATGTGTACAGACAGACCACACACCACTTAGCCCCAGTGCTTTGAGCCAAAACTCTTCATCAGGGGGCATATAGCCCAATACTTCCCACAATGTCAAACATTATTGCTTACTTGGACTCTTGTTTGCCTTATTATCTTTAATTGTTCCCTTACCCACTCATGTGTTATTACATCCATGAGCTTCTCTACCACCTCCTTTTCATTTCTTTTCAAATTATCTGGCAGCCTTATATTTTCTTGTTGAAGACTGATACAAAATTGTAAAAATGGGACTAAGGCGCTGCTAGGCAGAATTACGAAAGTCTGCTTTTACTGGAATTTCATGTTTAATATGGAATTCTATTGAACTCCATCTATACCGAATGAATAGAATTTCATCCAATTTTTCTATGTAAAATGGAAAAATCAAAGCAACATCTTATGCTAGCAGGGGAAATGTTACACTATACCCGTTAAGTGAGTTAACTAAAGAGCTACTGATGCCTCAAAGAAAACTTTGAAAAACATAATAATTAGGAACAATTCAGCTTACATTCCATATATATTCTATGTTTCTCTTCCCCGTTATTTATTACTGAGAAAATGTGCATGAATACATAATCTTTATCCTTTAGAGTTCCCTTGCAGTTCATCTGTCTCTAAAGCTTGCTCCCTACTTTAAGTCATAACCCTGTGTTGTGACATCACAATCTATTAGAAAGAGAGTAATTGTAATGTCACAAGCAGTGCATTGTGACATCAGGTAAGGAGACAGCAACAGTTATAGCTGAACTCTTCAAGAACAAATAATTTGTTTTAATACAAATGACCTCAGTAGTAAATAATATGGAGGAGGAATATACAAATAATTTGTCAAACAAGCTGAACTGTGACTAAATGTTATGTTTTGTTAAAGTTGTCCTGAAGGTGACAGCTGCTCTTCAAGTTATTCTTGATATCTGATTATACTGTCAAATTTTCAGTCCATTCAGTAATTTTAAATTTAAATATTAATAGTTTTATAATTAGTGATGACCAACAACAAAGATGGAAGTCCCCAGAAATGTTTATAAACAGATATCCCTATGATCTCACTCTACCTGTGAAAGCTGTAATTACAATGTAGATTTCATAGGCTGGTGCAAGCACATGCTGATGATGAAAAGCTCAGTGATGCCCCACCCTATTCAGATGTATCAGACTGGAATTGGCATAGAAATGGTAGCTTTATAGAAACACATATTTTGCTTTTGGATAGAAAATAAATGACAAAAAAAAGATACCCTTCAGGTTTTCTTTATTCTATCTCCTGTATAGGGTTTTATTTTTCAGTTTCTTGAACTGCTACTTTAAAAAAAGTCAAACAACTGCATTCCATGAGCATGATGCGCTGTACAGTAGAAACATAGAAACATAGAAGTTGATGGCAGAAGGAGACCACCAGGTCCATCTAGTCTTCCCATTGTCTTTTAGCATAGCCTTCTAACTGCCCTTAGATTTGAGGGCTCTTTTGTATCTGTCTCAAGCATTCTTGAAACCTACCACTGTGCTTGCCCCCATGACCTCTGCAGGCAGGCTGTTCAAGGCATCCACCACTCTTTCTATGAGGAAAAACTTCCTGGTGTTGGTGGAGAACTGCCCTTCTTGCAGCCTTAGACCATGTCCACTAGTTCTACTGCCCTTCTAAAATTGGAAGAGATTGTCTATCTGCATCTGGCTTATGCCTTTTATGTACTTGAATGTTTCAATCATGTCACCCCTCTCTATTCTCTGTTCCAGGGAATACATGTTCAGTTCTTTCAATCTGTCCCCATAGGACATCTTGTGTAGTCCCTGAATCATTTTTGTTGCCCTTCTCTGCACCGTCTCCACTCAGTCAATGTCCTTTTTGAGGTGGGGCCTCCAGAACTGGATGCTTTACTCCAGGTGAGGCCTAACTAGTGATCTGTACAGTGGTAGAATCATTTCCCTCTTCCTGCTTGTGATTCCCCTCCCAATGCATCCCAGCATACCACTAGCATTTAGTGCTGCCTTCTCACAATGTTTACCTACCTTCAAGTTGTCTGAGATAATGATTCCCAAATTGTGCTCTTGGGTGGAGGCAGCTAGTCTTTCCCCTCCAAGGTAATATGCCTTATTTGGATTTCTTTTCCCTATGTGCATGACTTTGCACTTTTTTGGCATTGAATCTCAACTGCCATGCTCCAGACCATTCTTCCACTTTCTTGAGGTCAGCTTCCATGTTGTCCACTCCCTGCTGGGTGTCAACCCTGTTGCATATCTTGATGTCATCTGTGAACAGACACACCTTTTCCTGTTGTCCATTAGCTATGTCCGATATGAAAAATTTGAAGAGCAGGGACCCCAGTACTGAACCCTGGGGCACACCACTGGTTACCATACCTTCTGATGACAGTGCTCCATTTACCTGCACTTTCTGGGTTCTGCCCTGTAACCAGTTTTTAACCCATCTAACTACTTCTGATCTAATTCTTGGGTGATCTAGTTTCTTTACTAGTTTTCAGGGTGGAACCGAGTCAAAGGCCTTGCTAAAGTCTAAATAGACCACATCTGCTGCCATGCTGTCATCTATAACCTTTGAAACACAGTCAAAAAACTTAATTAGGTTTGTCTAGCATGACCTACCCACTGTGAAACCATGCTACTTGGGATTCTGATGGCCGCTAGCCTCCAGGAATGCCATGACCCTCTGTTTGAGTAGTGTCTCTATTAAAATCACCACTATGGATGTGAGGCTTACAGGCCTGTAATTTCCAGAGTCGTCTCTGTTTCCTGATTTGTGAAATGGGACCATGATTGCCCTTTTCCAATCGTCGGGTACCCTCCCATTCTTTAGGGATTTGGTGAATAGTTTAGCCAGTGGGGCAGCCAACTTTAATCTCAATTCTTTTAAATCCTGGAGTGCATTTCATCTGGCCCCATGGCCTTGTCAACTTGCAGTTTATTTAGTGCCTCCAGTACTTCGATCTCTGTGAAGGGGCTAGTAGCAACCCCCTGCCCAGGGGTGTTGCATTTTGCCACTTCTAGTCCATCGCCTGGGTCCTCCTTAGTAAATATTAAGCAGAAGTACTTGTTCAGGATTTCTGCTTTTTCTGGGTCATCTTCTGATGTTTTCCCTTCCTGTGTTGTAACCTTGACTATATCCCCTTTTTCCTTCCTTCTTTCCTGGATGTATCTAAAGAAATATTTTTCTCCTCTCTTTGCCCTCTCTGCTGCACTTGATTCTGTCTGTGCTTTTACCTGACTTATTTTTTTGCTGGCTTCTTTCATTTTCTCCTTGTATGACACCCAGTCTGCTTCCTTGTTTCTTCCCTGGTATAGCTTGAATGCCTTCTGTTTTTCTTTCACTATTTTAGCCACTTCCTTTGAAAACCATAAGGGGTTTCATTTTCTTTTCACGTTGGTAACCCTTCTAGAGCATTGGTCAGTGAATGTCTGGATTGCTTTCTTAAGTTTCCCCCACATGACACTGACCTCATCCACTTGTAGATCAATCAAGTAATTTCTTATGTTTGTCCTTATTTGGTTGAGGTCCGCCTTTTTAAAATCTAGTACTTTTATTTTTGAGTGGCATGTGTCCTCAGTTCACTTTGAAGCTAACCATGTGATGGTCACTGTTACCCATATGGCATATTACATCGAGTTCCTTGAACCTCTTAGTGTTTGTGAGGACCAGGTCAAGTATGGCATCTCCTCTTGTTGGTGTTTTGATCAGTTGACTTAGTCCTGTTCCCTATAGTGCCAATAAGAAATTTCTGCTTCTTCTTGTTGTCACCATTAGTTTACTCCAGTTTATATCAGGAAGGCTGAAGTTGCCCACCAGGACCACCTCTTGTCTCTGAACCAAACCAGAAGCAAATGCATTATGCTTCTGGGGAAGGATTGAGTTAGTCCAAAAGCTAAAGCACTTTGTTCTTTTTGTTACACCTATTTTGGTCCAATAAAAGGTATCAAATCATTTGCTTCTGGATCTGTTCTTCAAGGATCAATATGGCAAAGACTAAATCTTTGCTCTCTGAGTCATTTTGTGTATTTCTTTTATCCGGTCATTGTCCCCTTTCTGTCCTTGATTTGGAGGTCTGTATATGATGCTGATCCTGAAGGTTTTTCCGTTTTCTGTATCTATAGTAAGCCACAGTAACTCAATGTCTTCAGGGTGACTCTGCACCTCTGTGGCTTTTATATCTTCTCAAATGTGAATGGCTACTCCTTCCCCTCTTTCCCCCTGCCTATCCTTTCTGAATAGATTGTATCCGGGCATAGCCATGTCCCATCCATGGTTTTCCATGAACCATGTTTCTGTCACAGCAACCCAGTCCAATCTTTCTACTACCATGGTAGCTGTGAGTTCAGGTAGTTTGGTTGCAAGGCTTCTAACATTTACAACCATCACCTTCCAGGAATGTGCACCCACTTTGGTATAGTGCTGCACCCTCTTCTTGCACAGTGCCAACTTGCTGTTTGCACCCGAGTGATTTTTGAGGTTGCAGTCTTGTTGCGGAATGCTAATCAAGACCTCTGTGGTAGAGATGCCTGGGTTCTGTATTTTTCTTTCTGGGTGTGTATGTGCTACCTTGGATTTATGAGGAGTGGTGACAAGTCCACCAACAGTGGTGGTGTGAGCTGTCACCATAGCCTTCCAATCACGGTCTTCCCCCTCTGCTATAACCTCAGTACCATTCCCCCCTTTCCTGTACCTGCCCCTCCTGTACTTTACATGAGGTCCCTTCTATTTTTACCTGTGGCCACCCCTTTCTCATGGCCATGCCTGTTTCCTTTAAACAGATGTTGGGGGGGTTCTCTTCCATTCACCAGTCCCCTTACCTTTGTATCTTTCTGCTGCATCCTCACTTAGGTCTTCTTCTCCTCTATGCTGGAGACTTCCCAGTTTAAACCCTCCAAGAAGACCTCCAACTTCTGCCTTAGTGATCTTGTTCCTTCTTCAGTGAGATGCAGACCAACATGCTTGAAGAGCCTCCTATCCCAGAAGGTCCCCCAGTCTCCAATGTAGTGCATCCCATTGTCTGTGCACCAACCCTGGAGCCACCAGTTGAATTCCCTGATCTCTTCACTCCTGATCTTGTCCTCACTTCCACCCTTCCTCCAAACTCGCAATACCTCTGAGAAGGCCAGATGTGTTGTGTACTCCTTTAGGCTCTCCCCTAGGGTCTACTTGTCTGCCTTGGCTTCTTCCACAGTCCTATTTGCTATGTCATTTGTCCCACGTGGACAATGATCCCCACAAAATCCTGATCTCTTCTCACCAGCCATCCTGTTCTGTCTTTATCTCTCCTTGCAGATGCTTCTGGCATGCATTTCACCATGGTTTCAGCTCCCTTCGCACTAATGGACTATGACTCCACTTCTCGCAACATAGAGTCTCCCATGACCAGAATCCTCATGTTGCTCTGTGTATTCTTTCTCTCCTTCCTTGTATCTTCTTCCTGCTTCCTTGGATCAGGTTCGTCCTGCTCAATTCTTCCTTTTACCTTACCTTGTTTCTGTCCCCTGGTGGTGGTGGGAGGGGGGGTGAAATGAACCTGCATGTGGATAGTGTGTGACTGGCAGTGCCCATTCTTAGCTCTAGGTGCCCCACTGCTCTCTCTATCTCTCTCACCGGCCTCCATCCCACAAGACCAAAGGGCCTTTTGGGGAGTGGGTGGGTAAGGGGGGTGGGCATCCCCAATCCAGTTCCTCTGCAGCTTCGTGATCTCTTCTCTTGCCTGCTGAAGGGGCACCCCAATCTCCAGAATGTCTGCCTTGCTACCAGCCCTTAGCAGCTCTGGCAGATCTGGATGTCCACATCTGTTTTCCTCCTAGGTGGGACTTTGTTTTTACAGATGTTTAGGAACCATAGCACCAACATTCAACTACCTTGTTACGATCAGCACTCTTCAAACTTTTTCCCAGAACTCTTATATCACATGACTCCATCAAATTCTCCTTTTGGGGTCTATTAATATAAAGTACTGTACTGTACATGCTTAGAATGGAACTATAATTGTTTCTTATTTCCTATTAAACAAATAAATGAGATCATATTGTTATTTGCATCACACTGTTTCTTTGTATAATCAGCCTCATTGTAACCTTTGGGCTCATGCCTAAAAACAGGCAAATATTTGTCTAGTGCACATACCTGCAAATGTATGGACTTCAAATCACTGGTACTGGGTTACATAGTACTACAGCAGAGCCAGCTGGGATGCAATGCAATAACTTACATTAAATGATACCACAAAATACTGCATGATGAAAGGGCCTAATTGCTATTGAATTACACTGTTCCCTACAGTATAGTGCAGCATTTTGTGATATACTGCAGCATTACTGAGTTGCAACCAGACTGGTGCTGCATATATGTTGGTCAGGCATAAACACTTACCAAACTTTGTGTTCCAAGAATGTTTGACTGCCTTCTGCACCCATCAGGAATTGTATAATTTTTTTAGAGAGCTCTACCCTATCTTGCACTCAGCATTGAGTCCAAGTTGATTTTCTATAGAAGGTATGCTGTTTAAAAACAAATAAAATGGTTCAAATATACACTTGGAAAGACTTGTTGTTTCTTAATGCACACAATACACACCAGTAACTTCTGACCTTTATTATCTAATTTCACTGTCCCTGGGCATACTGTGTGGGTCAAAATTTCCTTTTCTGCTGACAAATTGTATGTTTCTATCTCTCATCAACTTAGCAGGTTATGACTACTAAAAGAAGAGGCAGGGGTAGCATGACATTTGAAAGGAAGCTTAAAATGTAAGTATTAGTTCTGTAAGTGCAAGTCAGCTTGCCATGGCCAAATTAATGGTGATGCAATCTCTGTATCTCCACTTTCCCCCATTCCTACTCATTCATTGGCACCCCTCCTACTTCCCAGACCCTCTCAAGTGCTGGAGGTGCCTACAGTTCAACTATACTGTGACTTAATTCCCACAGAGGACCAAACCATTGAAGAATAGTGTTGGGACACTTATATCTACTGCCTGGGTGGGGAGGGGGGTCACAGCAAGTTCCTGGCACTGTTATACAGATGTTTTTCCCATTATTTTGATTTCACTTTTTCCTCAAACACCAAGCCACATCCCAACTGATAAGGATGCCCATGCAGAGTAATTAGCGTGCATCCATGCCAAGTGCTAGATTTGGCTGCTGTGTACTGTCTGTGTACCATTATGGGGGTCCTGGTGCAGTGGCAGTGGCAACCCTCTTTCCCTGGAGCTGAGGTGCAGCACCTCTGCAATATGCTGAGCTATAGGCTATAGCAGGGGTCAGAATTAGAATCTGATTTAAGGTCTCCAGCATCTACTAGCCACACCACCAGACTAGTTGAAATTTATATATGTTTTTAGCCAATGTAATCAGATCAGATCATGAGCACATTAAATCCCATTCCCCCAGTAGCACTTTGAGAACTCTGAACATTCCACTGTATATCCTTGGTAGAAAAATAACAACCTCAGAGGTACTGAGTTAAGCACTGGCATTTATATTGCATTGCTGACATACACTGCAGCTTCTCTCATATTTAATATTCTTATCAAGCACATTGAATGGGCAAGCTGGGTTTCTGCACTCCTTAATGAGTTTACAAATTCATTGCTGTAGTTTCTGCAGTGCAATTCCCTATTTAGGAAAATTCAGGAATAAGTGAATAAAAAATACACTATCTGTGTCATGTAGTAGTTGTGTATATGCATCTACATAGAGGGGGTTGCATTATATAGAATAGTGTATGGGAAGATGTTATGTGTGAAGGCAGGAAACTTGCTTTGTTAAAAGCTATGCAAAGTCATAGCATTCTGTGCTGACTACGGAGGCATGTAGTGTACAGTAATTCATCAACCAGCAATGTGGCACTTCAGGAATTGAAGGCTTTATAAAGCAGCACATTGTATATCGTGCTCCTAGGTAAAAGAGACACCATGTTAGCAAAAGGTCACTTGTTGAAGTTTTCCTTCTTTTTTTTAAAGAAAAGATCCCATAGTCCCCACCATCATAGCACCCTATCCAGCCTACTTCCCCCTGCCCCAACTATCATCAATGCTTCTAAGCCTCACCCCTCATAACATCCACAATCCCACCCTTCTTCCACTCAGCCCCAGTGAAGTGAAGTAAACAACATTACATCAGGGTGGAAGTTTTTAAACAGTATACAAAATGATCAGTCCTTTCCCCCACCCTCCTAACATTGTCAGGCAGGGGGCTGCAGACTGAATGCCTTCAACACCTATGCCTATAAGACCTTTTATAGGAACATTAGGGAGTGAAGAAAAACCAAGGGAAGGATAGTGAGGCTTAATAAAGGGGAAGGGAGTTAGGCAGAGGGTGACAGTGAAAAGGCAGAGATATTGAACGAATACTTTTACGGTTCTTTGTGAAAATGGTGTTTGCAGAAGGGCAATCACCATTTGGGTGAGTGTACATCACCAAAAATGAATTATGACAATGTACACTCATGGCGAACTGGAAGGCGGTGACTGGACTTACATTTATACGGGTGGCTGTGCCCCCGCGGCCCCCTAACTTACTATTCTCAACTCCAGGGGTGCATGTCAGGGGTAGGATTCTTAAAAAAAACAAGATTGGATGCCAGAAAAAAAAATACACTGCTCCAGACCCGAACCCTGAACCCTGCTCACCCCAACTGACCACCGTCCCACCACGCTAGCCAACCAACTCAGCAGCTGCCTGCCACACTCCCTCCCACTTACCCCCCTTTCCTTCCATCCTCACATAGTGTGGTTCCCCCCCGCAACTGTGCACTCACGTATGCCTCCCGTCACCCTCCCTCGCCCACCCAGGTATCCGGTTGCTACCCTGCTAGGTAGCCCTGAACACAGGCACTGTAATTGGGTCACCATTTTTGTAAGCACTCAATTGCAGTCGCCGTGTTTACTGGATACCTACTTTTTCTCAGTAGTCACAAAAGAAGAAGAGGAGGAGGTGCCTAAACCAAACAATAGAAGCACTCTGTCAGGTGAGTCGATACCAGTCCATTCACAGAAGAAAGGATCCTGAAAGAACTCTTAAAACTCAAGGTGGACAAAGCAATGAGGCCTGACAGGGTTCACCCCAGAATTCTAAAAGAACAAAAGGGAGACCTAGTGACACCACTTGCAACCATTTATAACAAATCACAGGAGGGTATTGAGGCACTTGAGGACTGCAGGAGGGCAGATGTGATTTCCCTTCACAACAGTGGGAGCAAGGCAGAGGCAGGAAACTACAGACCTGTCAGTTTGACCTAAGTGGTAGAGAAAATGATGGACTCAGTTCTGAAAGGAAGAATTGTGTAGTGCCTAGAGGCCAGAGGGGCACAAGACTCAAGGCAGCATGGATTCACATTGAGAAGATCATGTCAGATGAATCTAATAGATTTCTTTGACTAGGTGACAAAAGGAGTAGACCAGGGAGGGGCTGTGGAGATGGCCTACCTAGACTTTAGCAAGGCATTTGACACTGTCCCACACAAAAGATTAATAAACAAGTTAGCCAACCTGGGAGAGGATCCCAGGGTAGGAGCCTGGGCAACAAATTGGCTGGACAACAAGATGTAGAGGTACTGTAAATACTAAATGGAGTACACGCTGAAGAAAGGGGGTGTTACTAGTGGGATACCACACAAATATCTGCAACAGAGCTGATACACAAGGGGGGGGAAGGATGAGAAGGGACTTGGCAAGGTTGGAGGAATGGTCAAAAGTATGGCAGATTACATTCAATGCAAAGAAGTGCAAAGTAATGCACCTGGGAAACAAAAACCCAGGGGAAGAGTACACAATGGGGGGAGGTACTACCAAGAATAAAAATGGAAAGGGACCTGGAGGTAGTCATATCAGATGACCTTAAGGTAGGCAAGTAATGTGAGAAGGCAGTAAGGAGAGCTAGGGGGATACTGGGATGCTTAGGGAGAGGCATCACCAGTTGAAAAGAGGAAGTTATTATCCATCTGTACAGACAGTTGGTGAGATCCCATCTGGAGTACTGCATGCAGTTCTGGAGACCCCATCTCTGCGAGGACATAGACAAGATGGAGGCAGTCCAGAAGAGGGCAACTAAAATGGTGCAGGGTTTGCACCAGAAGCCATATGACGAGAGCCTAAAAGAGCTTAATATGTATACCCTTGGGGAAAGGAGGGAGAGGGGGACATGATAGAAACGTTCAAGTACTTCAAGGGAATCAACAAAGTCCAAGAGAGTAGCATCTTTTAGAAAAAGAGATGTGCAAGAACAAGGCAGCACAATTTGAAGATAGAGAGGAGACGGCTCTGGGGCAATGTGAGGAAGTATTTTTTCACACAGCGGGTGGTGGACACTTGAAATGGCCTTCCTGAGGAGGTCGTGGGGTCAAAAGCAGTGGGGGAATTCAAGAATGCATGGGACAGACATGAGGAAATTATAGTGGGTGGAAAGAGGAAGTAGGCTGTTGGTTAACTAGGATCTGCATCTTATCCAATAGGTAGGGTAATGGGTAGACTAGGTGGGCCAAGTGGTCCTTGTCTGCCATCAAAGTCTATGTTTCTATGTAACATTCGGAACGTGCACTGATCTAGCATGATGCACACCCTGGAGTGTGTTATTGTACTTGTAAATTCTTTTTAAATGTATTTAAGAATTAAAATAAACATTAAACATGGCAAATATCTTTATATTGTTTAAAGTACAATAGTTTATCTACTTGCTGGCTCACCTACTGAAACATGACAGCTTTTTGTTTTAATATTGTACATTTGTCCTAATGTGGGTTCCATACTTGTAGTATTCATGTTTTCCTGATGTACATAACCAACTGTCATAATGACTGTGCATGTAAAAAACATAACTACAATACAAGGCACATAGGAATAATTAAATGGCATATGCATGCTTTTGCTATTTCCTGATTTTTTATGGTGCAGAGCTGATTAGCGCATTGACAACAGGAGACTGAATTGTGCTGAGAGAGCGAGAGAGAGAGAGAGAGAGATGGGTCTTAGTGTGCATTGAGGGAGAGAAAGATGTCTGAGTGCTTTGGGATCTCTGTTTCTTAGATTCTTTCTTTAATTTTATTTGTTCAGCCATGGTCATCAAAAGACAGAGGAAAAAGTAGGTGTACGAAAGCATGAGCACTACACTTGGAATATGTGAATGACAGTAACTCAAAGAACATAACTATTTTTTAAAGAAAAGAAACTTGACAAACATACAAATATACAAACTGGCCAGTAGAAGAAGGCTGTACAGTCTGTTGAGTCTGCTCAATGGCAGAGCCCTTCCTACTGAGACTACGGTGGGCCCTGCCCCCCTCCTCAAACCCTTCCCCACCTATTTGTCCCTCCACCTTTTAAGTGACACCCACAGCTCAGAGTTTATTTTATCCCAACACCACTCTCTTTACAAAGAAGCGCCTCCTGATGACCTTCTCGAACCTTCCCCGCTCCAGTTTGTAACAGTGCTCCCTGGTGGTTTTATTTTCACTGAGACAAAAAGGTCCCTGAACTATAAATTTTGTTTATACCTCTGTTTTTTGTAATTAAATTTTTTTTTATTGGTATTTCAGAGTTTATTTATTTATTTAGTTTTTGTTGACCAGGTAAGTGCACTAGACAAATCCTGCCTATTTTCAGGCATGACCTGGGGGAAGGGGATACAGATGAATGCCAACTGACCTCGAACCAGATTAAGCTGTTGGTGGTATTTTTAGTGAGTTAAAAGGTCAACTTCAAATACTGACAGGTAAACTGACCAAGCAAGTGGGATCTCCACCAGGTGTATTCACATTGTAGAACTGAGGAGCAGCCTGCCAGGGGAGTTCTCCTTGGAGGTACAATTTGTTTATACCTCTTAGATTCTTAAAGGTTTCATTATGTCCCCTCTCTGCCTCCTCTCCTCCAGTGAGTACATGGTAAGAGTCCTCAGCCTGTCCTCATATGCGCTGACCTGATGTCCCTGAACTATCTTTGTTTCCCTCGTTTGAACTGCCTCGAGCTAGTTGACATCCTTTTTCATACTGAGGCTGCAGTATTGCATAACATACTCTAGGTGAAGTCATACTAAGGATCTGTACAGCAGCTGTGAAACCTCCTCTTCCCTGGTGCTCAAGAATCCTCTAGCAATGCATCCCAAAATTCTGTTTGCCTTGGCTGCTGCCTTTTTACACTGTATGGCTTGCTTAAGATCACTGGTAATAAATATCCCCCAAGTCCTTTTTTGATTTGATTCAGTGACCTTGACCTCCCAACAAACTCTAATCAGTCCTTGGGTTCTTTCTTCCTATGTGCATGACCTTGCACTTCTTCACATTAAAATAAAGTTGTCATATGCTAGACCACCTTTCCAGCTTCACCAGGTACTCCTTTGGGTTTTGCATCCCTTCATTTGTGTCATCCTCCCACAGAACTTGTTTTTGTCATCCATAAAGATCAGAGTTTACCTTAAATTCCTTCCACAATTTAATCAATGTATATACAGCATTAAACAACACCAGGCCTAGCACTGACCCCTGTGGGCCCCACTGCTGACTTCCCTCATACCTAACCCCCCCCACTGCCACTGTTTGTGTCCTATTACTGAACCAATTCACCACCCACCTAGCTAACTTGTTTCCTTCCCCTAGGTCATCTAATTTCCTGATCAACCTTGTGGCCTACTGAATCAAGTGACTTTCTGACATCAAAGTATAGAATATCAAACCCCTGGCCCTTGACTGTTGCATTTGTTATCCCATCAAAGAAGCTGAGCAGGCCAGCCCACCAGTGCAGTGGTCGAATTTCCACTTGCAGCAATGGTGACCCAGTTCGGGAACGGACCCGGGTTGTCAGAGGGCCAGCTGGGGGAGAAGGATCGAGCATCCATAGGACTGCTCTCCTTCTCTGGGGGGAGGGGGGTTGAGTATTTGGTGCCAAGGTGACACCTAGTGGAAGCTGGGTGCATTGCATGCATCAATGCCAAATTGAAATTAGGGGCGGGTCGGACGCCGGTCATCATTGCACATCCCCGCCCCTGTTTACAAAAAAACAAGGGAGAAAAACAGCCTATGCCTGCCGTCTAAATGAAGCTCAGTCCCTGACGCCTCGATCAGCCTCAAGGAGCTGGCTTCCAGACCAGATATTTGTAGCGTGGCCCGATATGGGGGTCAGTGCCACGACCCTGCTGTCTGAGGGGCAAGCTAGGGATGACAGGGTGAGTGTGGGCATGTCCAGAGGTGGAGGCCAGGGGGTCTGTGACCAGAGTGGATCCCAACAGTTGGCAGGGAACCAAAAAGTATAGTAAATAAATAAAAAAAAAGCTGAGCAGGATTATTTGTTTGTTTGTTAGTTTATTCATTTGTCAGGCTGCCGGTAAACCATGGCAATGTTGAGCCTATAAGTACATTGTAAATGCTGATATCTATGGAGATCGGGTGGAGGAAGAAATTATCTAGTAATCAGTATCTGTTGTGTTTGGGTGTGCTTTACTGAAAGTCATATATATATATATATATATATATATATATATATATATATATAATGTATATTAACAGTTCTGTGGACCGGGATGTCCATGCATGAAGCAAAATCAATGTATGGTCACGTGATCTGTTTCAGACACTCCTATCTGAAAATATTCTATTTGCATATCATAATTAAGCAATAAAGCACGACCAGGTATTACTACTACTATAGTTACTACTATGGTGTGTAGCGGTCAGAAATGAGCCATAGGGCCTTTATAGTCCACCTCCCCACTACTCAGAGGTTATACAAAAAATTCTTAAACTTGCCTGTATGTTTGTCTAGTAATGCCTTGGAACAGGCAATGTCCTTGGTCAGTAGATGAAGGAATGGAATATTACTTCTAGATCAGCCCAGGGAAGACAGTGCAAACCTATTTGTTTAAATAAGTCTGGTTGTACTTGCTTTGAATGAGATTATCATGTATTTTTGCTGTTTATGTTTTTGTTTTCTGATATTATGACGTGTATATTTTTTGTGTATTCCAATGTATGTTCCAAGTCACCCATGAAAATGGACATTTATGCTCTTGGATTTTTAGCTAGTAGACACATTTTTAAATAAAATAAATAAAAAAAAATTAATATGCTACTAAGCTAGATGTCTGGTCTCACCATCACGGCTGTCACCCCTGTTTTTTTGCTGTTTGTCATTTGACAGACCATATGCCACAGTTTACGATAAATTAATTTACGCAAATCTAGTGCCAAGCATGTAATAACATCTATGGGAATTTTATGCTCATTAAAATGCATTTATTAAGATACATTTCCTACATAGATGCTGGAGTAGTAGGCAGAGGTGATGTTTCGATGTTTTCTGTGGCTAGGTGGGAGCATGGGCAATTGCAAGCAGGATCAGTGTTTCTTCACCCTAAAAAGGCATCTGCCAAATATATAAATCAAACAGTAACAGAAACTAAATCGCCTGCAGTATTACTAATTTATTGACCAGAACTGCTCAAAATTCAAGGTGGTGAAAAAAAAAATTTCTTAGTTCACAGAGCACGATGGTAGCATACATGTAGTGTAAATTTTTGACTATAACAATAAAAGACAATACTAAAAAACAAGATATATCTGAATAAAACATTTTAACACAGTCCATAACTCCAAAATATATGCAGGTACAGTGCTTGAAAATGGCACTATGGCAGCAGCAATTTATTTATCCCACACTTCAAAGCCTGTCTTACTCAGTATTAGTTTGTCATCAGTTCTGAAATAAAAAAGAGAATTTTCATTTGAAAGTATACTCAGGGCCCCATGTTTTCTGTGATTCTGCGGTTACAGCAACTGCCGCAGAAACATGGTCCTGCTGCAGAAACAGCATTTTTTTGGTGCAGTAAAACTGGCTGTCACCATTGGAAACCCCAACTAAATGGCTAAAATGATTGTGTGCAAGCTTAAAATTGCATTAGTTTGAGTTGTTGACAGCTCATTTATATATCCATCCCTCCTGGGTAGCAGTAGTCAGTGGGACCACCATTTTCCAATCCACTGGCACTCAGCCCTGAAACTTTTGACCATTGTGGCCTTCTCCAAACACCGAACTTCCAGAAGTCTATTTCATGAGAAAGAAAGGTGGTTCTGTTTGTCAACTGCAGAACTGTGAAATGAGGGGTTCAGCTACTCTCTAGCCTTACAGTAAATCCTTACAGAATGGGAGAGAAGATATTATTTTATTTTATTGAAATGTTTCACCAGGAAAGGCACACCGAACAGCAAGTTGCTCATCTCACAGTGCATCCTAGGGGAAAGGGTAGTGGAAATACATACATGCATACAACAGCAAACATTATTACTACAATATTGGTAGCAGTGAATAGCAAATAACAGAAAGAACATATTAAGTGCAGCATAAGAGTACAATTGTTACAGAGGTGACAATAGACAGGTCAAGTGCATTACATTAGGATAACACCTTAAATTTATTTTGATGGACCATTTAGCCTGGAAGAAAGGGGATAGGATAGGGAGTAACAGCAGAGGTGGAAAGGTAACAAGGCTGGGAGCAGAGCAGATGAATAGGAATCAATGTTGTAGATATAATGATTGTAGTAGACTGATAGGAACCTAAAGTCATAGTTATATTAGTAGTTATAGATAACCCGAAGGAATGGCCAGGAAGCGATTTCAGCAGGGAAAGAAAGTAGTGGGGCTGGAAGGGAGCTGTAATTCAGAATAGTTATTTAATATATTGATAGAGGCTGGGGAGCAGGTCAGGAATACCAGGTAGGTTAATTGCAGGTACAACTCACAGAGAGGAAATTATGTAGGGCTGAAGTGATAGAGGAGGGGGAGGAGGAGTGGCAATATGGAAATGTGGAAGCCAAATGGCATTGACATAGACAACACCACCAGTGTTGAACTATGTAAGCAGGAGGAAGCAACTAGAGCAGCATTGCAGTGCAAACCATCACCACCAGGCTTCAAGCAAGTGGGTGGTAGAGAACCACTGGAAAAGCACAGTTTTGCAACCAGGCAAAACTGGTCAAGCAACTGGGCAGGCAGGGTAAGAAATTCTCAGGTGCATAGCTGCAGTAAACTAGCACTAGGCAGGTGGGAGGGAGCCATGGGACAATAAAGCAGACTGCAGTAAAAAAATAAATAACCCTTCAATTCTCCCATGCCATACATCCAATCTAAATCATGATGGTAGAATTGTTTTGCATTGCCTTGCCTTTACATCTTCATCAAGTTGCCTTTTACTGAGAATTCTTTCTAGGTAAATAGATTTTATTCTGGGACTCATTTGAGTTGCCAGAGAATGTAAAGACCACACAGAATTGCCGCAGAATTGCTCATAGCCTGACCGCAGCAAGCATGAGGTCCTGTTACAGAATGTAGGTCCAGTTTACCACAGTAAATACTGGGCCCTGAGTATAATGTGAAAAAACAATATGCATAAGAACTAAATTAACCAATAAATTAATAAAGGTCAAAAGGAACAGTAGTAGTCAGATACTCCAGATGTCAAACAGTACTTTGTTTCACGAGATTGCTGTGCATATGGTGAGTAGTTTACAGCAGTTTCAGCCATAAGTACATGCAGACAGACTACTGAATATATAAACATAAAGCAATCAGAAACTAGGGAGTCACATGATGCCTCTTGAGGAGTGAGCTGGACGTTGGAGGAGCTCTGCTGAAAAAACTAAAAATATTTTATATCTCCCTTCTTTTTTTGGAAAATTGGCTAGTATAATGCATTTATTGATTATTAAAATTACATGGAGATGGCTACTGAATTAACAGTAAACCTCCAACTGCTGGCTTTTTGCATCTCAACAATTCTGAAGGAGAGCAGGAGACCGCAGTGGGGCTAGAAGCTAAATGGCCCTGAAGAAGCAGTTCGCCGACCATGCTATCTCCCGAACCTGCTTCCACGATTACTCAAGAACAAATGTATACAGAGCTACAAATGATTAATACAGTCCTGTTTTCACTAATCTCTGAATTTCAGGAATGGAAACCTGTGTTGAACGATCTCTTCGGCAGAAGATAAGCTCACTAAAATGGAGCCAGAGATGGTGCACCTGAAGTGAGCCATTAAAAAACTGGAGGAAATGTGGAGGATTTAGAGGGATGCTCCAAAAGGAATAATTTATTCCTCCTGGGGCTTCCTGAAGGTGAGGAAGGCTCCGCTCCAATTACTTTCCTTCAGAAGTTGTACACCCGCAGAGCAGGATCTTCACCAAATGGCCCAGGAAATAAAATAGAGCAGGCCCACTGATCCATTAGTCCCAAACCTGACCCTGGCCAGCCTCCTTGCCCTATTATACTCAAAGTTTTAAACTATTTGGACAGAGACCATCTATTGAGAGCTGTTTGGAGTAAAGGTGTTCCTTGACATCATTCTGTCCCCCAGATGGCAGCTGATCTGGCAAAGAAGCTCCCAGACTTATTTGGAAAAGGAGGATGAAAATGATTTGGAGTAAGGCACTCTGCTAGACATTTTGTACTTCTAGAATATTTACATTGTATGGGGCAATGGATCATTGTTTCATTTCTTTCTTTCTTTCTTTCTTTCTTTCTTTCTTTCTTTCTTTCTTTCTTTCTTTCTTATGGGCCTTCTTTCTTCATGAGTGAGTTGTGCTTGAAAGGTTTATTAGAGACTGCTGACTGGACTGGGGCACTCTGTGATTCAATGCTTCAGGGGCATGTTGGTGGAGGCTAGCACCTAGTGGGAACTGTGCAGGATCGATCAGGTTATTGATCCACATTTGTTTCTCTGGTGCACAATAACTACTTGACTGGATCTTTTTTGGTTACACTGGCTTACTTTAAGGAATAAAGACCCATTTTGAGTGTGCAAAATGATGATAGAGGGCTTTGGAGAGTTGTGAATGGTTTCTTTCTGGAACTTTCCATGTGGAACCCTCTGATCCATTTGCGCATGCTCCAGTTTTAGACTGTACAGCAAGGGAGCTGGACAAGACATGTCTCTATGTACCAGCAGTGGATTGTTCCTATTGCTCCCTTATCAGTGGTATATTTCTATCTGTGGGACATCACAGGATGGAAGGAACTTTGACGATCTACAGTAGGCATGTTATCTGCTGCTTCTGCTGATTTCTATGGGAGTTGATGGCTAATTTCTTAAACAGTCCGCTGCTTACTTTTCAGTGTTGAGGCATCATATACTATCTCCCTTGGATCCTACTCTCCTGCTCTTTGGAATTTTACTCTGCAGGGAACAAGACTGAGTCAAGGAATGTTCTCAGTTTATTTGTGTCCTTATTTAGAAATTTTGAATTTTATGTTAAATATACCTCGATCCAAAATAAAATAAACCGTCCTATAATATTTTATTTTGTAAAATTAAAGGGTTACAGACTGGGAAATTATTCATTTTGTCTCAGTTCGAGGTTAAGACAGCTAAAACCAGTTATGTTATTTTATAGAATGTAATGAACCACTGCATTAAAGTGTTAAGTGATCTGTGTTGAATTTAATGATTGGTCTCTGCTGACAAGTGACATATTTATTATTTTTCTCTTAGCTATGGACATATAAGGGATGATAGTTTAGTGGGTTAGGAGGGGATTCAGCATAGCTATTACCAGAAGGAAGTCAACCAGAGTTTTGGTTTATAATTTCTGTCGATTCCCAGGAGGGGACTAAAAACATGGAGGCAGGAATTTAGGTAAGATACCTTTAGTTCTGGATCAGTTAATTTTTCTCCCTATATAATTAAGTTAGAGGGATCTTACCAATATAGGTTTATATTTGGAATCTGTTTTTATTAGTCAGTATTATTCTATAGTTTTGAATAGTTAGTGGGATCTGGTAACTAAGATTTATTTTCTGTTACATCTTCAAACATGTGTTAGGAAGCTTAGCAAGGGTAATTAATTCTTGCATCCGTTTTGAGAGGGTGGTAAGAGAATTTTACCCAGTTCAGGTAGTTTTCAGGAAGCTATGAGGGTTTCTAGTTGGACATGGACTGACGTGGACTAGTTTATTTTTTCATGGTGGTTCAGATACCCCAGGCTTCATTCATGTTAGCCATTTTCATACTGCATTCATCCTTTTTTTCTTGGACTTTTGGAATAAGGTATAGGTGAGAAGCATATATGCAGGAAACCCCTTTTTTGGAAGAGGTGGCTCCTCCTTGGACATCATGGACCTGACAAATAGGAGTAGGCACTTGGCCTGAATGGTAAGTTGCAAGGTGGTGGTAGTCAGGACAGGGATATAGTAGAGGAGTTCAGAAGGAGGAAGATGGGATGGGAGGATGAGAGTGGGGGTGGGGTGGTATTGGAGAAGGGGAGTGCAGTGGATAATTTTGCAAGACTCCACTTCAATGGAAGATTTAGACATATTTCCATGATAGGATGTTGCAAAATAGCATTGTGAAATGTTAAAGGGGGGAGAGAAAACATGAAAAAATATTGTATTTTAAAACATTTAAGCCAGTATCATCCTTACATAGCTATGTTATAAGAAATGTGTATTCCGGTTGACCAACTGGATAATTTAAAGAAACTATAGGAAGGACAGGTATTTGGGGCAGGGACAAGTGCATGACATGGGGGGGGTGGCAATACTAGTTCAAAAATCTGTCCCCTTCAGGGAGATCAATGAATGGAGAGATGCAGAAAGTCATTATGTTATTGAGCACGGCTATCTAGCTAATGTAGAAGTGGTCCTCGGCTCTGCCTATGGACCGCACCTGGACACTCCCCCATTGGTGACCTTAATAGCATCTTTCCCTGATATTCCTTGTCTCTTGGGGGGACTGGAATCTAGTCTTCTTGAATGATATACTGTAGATAGGTCATTTTGCAGAAGAGTGGGTCTTTCCCCGGCACAATGCACTTTACAAATATTAATATCTGACCTGGGGCTAATTGATCCATGGTGACTTCTTCATCCTGAAGAAAGAGATTATACCCTTTTCTCCCCACCCCATGGGGTCTACTCATGTATAGATTATTTTCTTCTCAGTTCCGCTAATATGAAGGATGTGGAAGCTGTAGATATATATCCTATGGTGCTATCAGAACACTCCCCCATTTGGATTTCTGTATCTATGTCCCCACATTCCCCCAGGACTGGCACTTGGTCCCTTAATATACAACTGCTGGCTGATGGACACACTTTAGAACATATGCAAAAATTCATCTCACTTACATGGGAAGAAAACCATTTGTCAATAGCAGCCCTGGATGTCCTCTGGGGTTCATTGAAAGCGACATGGAGGGGGAAGTATATTTGACTTGCCACAGTGAGAAAATGGAAACTAACAGATCAAGTTGAAGAGTGGCTATCCCTTATCTAGAATCTCAGTTGTCTAAGTCATTTGCAGAGCAATTACGGTTAAAACTTCACTCCTTGAGAGCTAAGTATTCTTCATACCTTTTAGAAGTCACCCTGTGCTCTGCCTCCAAGTTGAAGGTGACATATTTAGGGCAGGGAGAAAAAAGAGGTGGACTCCTTGCTAATAGACTGAAGCAACAGAAAGTGGCAAGGTGAGTGACAGCTCTGACAGAACCAAGAACTGAAAATCTAACCTTAGAGCCCCTCAAAATTGTGAATATCTTTAAGGAGTTTTATCAGTCTTTATATTTGCACCCCCGATAAGGCCTACTCCAACCTCCTGGAGGATTCTTTGTAAGGTGTGGACTTACCACAACTTACAGACTCTCAGAGGAAGACTTTAAAAAGTAACATAATCACCCAGGAGGATGTAGAGGCTATTGATCGACTTCCATTAGACAAAGCACTGGGACCGGATGGTTTCCCTCCACTCTTTTATAAACATTTTAAGACAGAATTATCGCCTCTTTTATGCAAATTATTTAACTACCTCTTGTATTCTCCTTTTAGAGAAATCGCTATTTTCAAGGCCTGCATAGTGATATTGCCAAAACCCGGAAGAGACCCCACAGTTCCTGACAACTATAGGTCTATCTCAATATTAAATATAATAGTTAAGCTATTAGCTAGTATCCTAGCCTAGAAACATAAAAAGGTGTGGACAGGCCTAATAGGCCCATAACAAGTTGGGTTCATGATAGGAAGGCAATCTAGTGATCATTTTTGAAAGATTTTCCATCTTTTGCCTGGGGAGGGGGGCACAGAAAAAGTGCTCATCTCCCTAGATGCGGAAAAAGCCTTCGATAGAGTGGCTTGGAATTTCCTGTTTGATATGCTGCGCAGATATGGATTAATGGAAGAATTAATTTGCTGGATTAAATTACTATATGTGTGTCCCTTGGCAGGGGTTATGAGTAATGGGGATCTATCCCAGGTCTTCTCCCTGACTAGAGCCATGTGTCAGGGATGGCCCCTCTTACCCGTGTTATTTAATTTATCCACAGAGCTTTTAGCCAACATAATTAACTGTTCTTCTGTGGTGAAAGGGATCAGTGTGGGACCATATGAATGCAAGTTGTCAATGTCTGCAAATGGCATTCTGTTGCATCTTTTGCATTGGGGAACATCCGTACCAGCAATTTTGTATATAATTGAAGATTTTAGTTTTATGGCTGGTTATAAGTTAGACCACCATAAGACCATGGTTTTACCCCTATCAGCTTCTTGCTTGAGGGAGGTTATTGAACAGCTGGGTCTAAATTGGGAACCACACTCAATCTCCTTTTTGGAGATAGAACTTGCTAAAGATTTACACACTTTAAGGACACTTAATTTGGATTCTGTAGTGCAGCAAATGCAACAGTATTTACTCAGATGGCAGCATCTGCTGCTCACACTGGGGGAAGGGTTAACATATTAAAAATGGTTATTTTCACTCATTTAATGTATCCTTTATCAATGCTGACTCTCCCTCTCCCCAAAAAATGGTTTAATAAGATAAACTCTATACGGTCAACATCCCTGTGGCTTGGGAAGCGACCCAGGAGATCCCTAGGAAAATTATGCAGACCTAGGGATATAGGGGGTTTAAAAGTGCCTCAGTTACTTATTTATTATTTTACTTTCAAGGGTAGTAAATATCTTCAGTGGCTAGGAAATTTTGAAGGTAGACCCTTGGCCCTGGTTTGGTTAAATATTGAACATTCTAGAACCAGTAGGTTTAATCTTTCCTTACCCTCCCTCCTCTATATACCTTTCAGTAAAATACCAACCCAGTTAAGGCAGTCTCCAACTGGATGGTCTGTAAAGGCTCATTTGCAAATATGTCATTGTTATAATCTGCAATGCAAACAAGATTCAGGACAGCCATTTTTCAACAATTCAAATGTATTGATAGGCAATACGATGGTTAAACTGGCTAATTGGAAAGATCTGACAGTGTCTTCTTTGTCAGAATGTGTTAGAGGAGACAAATTTATGTCCCTTTCTGAATTTAGGGAATCTTTTCACCTTCCGGCTATTTCTGTTTTTAGTTATATACAGATCAAGGACTGTATTTAATCGGAGTTAGGGACACCTCCTCGATCTTCTGATGCATCCTTATTTTTTTCAACATTGGCAACCATTCCATCACAGCCTGGACCAATATCCAAATTGTATAACTCATTAAGAACTCGGACTTGGAGGGCCTGCTGTCCGGTGGCATTTTACTGGCAACAGGTAGCCAACCTGGCCTATGATTCAGCTTAGTGGAAGATTATTTGGTTAGATTTATATAAATATGTTAAACAAGATAGGTTAAGGCTATTACAGTTTAATGTGCTTCACAATTTATGCTATACTCTGCTCAAGCTTTATCATTTGGGCATGCAAGCTGACGTTAAATGGCACAAGTGCCACCAAGAAGATGGTTCTATGATACACATGATCTGGACTTGTCTTGAGGTAACCTCTTTTTGGCAAAAAATTAAACAAATCCTGTTTTGGTCACACTAGATATTTCACATTGGAAATTTTTGTTGTAGGCAATTACTCATCTATCGAGTCTTCAAATCATAAAGCCTGTATAGTACTGGCGTCCACTAAGACCAAGCTTCTCATAATGAGCTATTGGGTTTCAAATTCTCTCCCAACCTTACACGAAGGGTTCCAAGATATATTTACAGCATTGAACATGAAGTGGTCTATCACAGTACAAAATCACTCCCTATTGACATTGCGGGAAAGTTGATATCCACTCTTACAATTTTTAGCTGGGAGGTGAAAAAAAAACGGGGAAAGGACAAGGTTAGACCAACATTTATCCTCTCTCCCTGATTAGAATGGATGAATTGATATATTTTAGAGCCCATTGATTGCTATCAGTTAAACAACAGAGTCCTATCTAATTTATCTAATGTGCTTGATAATTTACTGTCCACTGTATTTGGGAAGGGATTGGGGGAGGGGGATTATCGATGTTTGGGATGGGACGGGAGGGGGGATAGGTATAGATATTTGATAACTATTTATGTACTAGTTTATTGTTATTCTTATGGGGGGATGAGTTAAATCTGTATGAGAATTTTATTCTGATGGTTTTCATTGTATGATTGTTGGTTTGTATCTCAAGTAAATTTCAATAAAGTTTATTAAATTGCAATAAAAATCAATCAGAAACTTTTTAATAGTACATTCACAGCTCATGCACATTAATTTAGCACTCCAGTCATAACCACTGGTTTAAATGTATTGATTGCACTGGCTCCTGAAGTCTGCAGATGGATTTGTACATTTTTCTGCACTCTTTTCAGGTGGTTGATTTCTCCTGTTAAATAAGGTGACCAGAACTGGGAGTAGTAGTCAAGACGTGGTATGGCCAGTGATTGGTACAAAGGAATTATGACATTCTTGTGCTGGCTAACAGAATTATTTTGATACAACCTAGAATTGTGCTTGCTTTTATACTTGCCCCCTTGTTATTACTTGTGAATTTGAGGTTTGCTTGAATTAAAACACCCAGATCCTTTTTCTCACTAACATATATAATGTGTGTCTATTGTTAATTCATAAATGATGAATAAAAAGTGTTGTGACATTTACCCAAGCCTTGTGTGGTGTGATACAGGAGAGGCATGAGAAAGTTTTACTTTACAGAAAGAGTGGTTGAGCCATGGACAGCCTAGCAGCTGAGACAGTGGGCAAAAAACATGTATGGTTTCAAGCACAGATAGGACTGTCTTAAGGTTTTAATAGTTACTCATGTGGGCAGCAGTAAGACAGGAGATGGGGGGAGCAGGTCTAGATAATAGGTTCAGGCCTCAACAGAGTATAACAGGGCAGACTGGATGGCCTGATGGTCCTTTTCTGTTGTAATGGTCTATATTTCTATGTTTCTCTGTGTGGCATGAAGCATAACTAAGTGCTGTAAACCACATTCTACTAGGGTGACTCCAACAACACTTGTCCAAGAGTTTTTATTATTGTGATAGTTTAATGAATCCAAAAAAAGAAAAAAGATGGAAAAGGTCTAATAAGTTTTGAACTACATGCCTAATCTTTACTTATGGGAGCATTGTGAGATTTTCTCATGGGCAAAGACACAGATGGATCAATCAGATGTCAGGATTTTTCTTGTTTATTTTATAATAGATCATAACCAGTAAGTGTAATATAGTACAGGCTAATATACTGTAGTTAATAGTGGTGTCGTCAAACTGATGGTATCTTAGTTTTCACCTGTATGTACTGTATAATATTTACATTATTTTTAAGTTCTGTGTATATTTTCTTATTGTGTGTTCAACTTCTGCATATGTAAACATTTTTTATAATTTGAAATTGTATTGAGAAAGAAATAATGTGACCTACTGGAAACTGAACCCAGGCCCCAGAATATCATCCATGTGCTCTAATCACTGAGTTACAGGCTCACATGGTTAGACCTGAATATAAGTTTGAGTAATTAGGGTGTCAGCATGGCTCAGTTCATGGCAGATCCACCTGTGGGCCAGTTGTTCATAAGTTCTTGTCCCATAACTGGACTGGGTTCATACCATGAATGCTACCTCCCAAGTGCAGTACTACAGTGATGCTGGATTGTCAGGGTCTGCCGTACCTCAGATGAGACATTAAACTGAGGTCCCATCTGCCTGGTCAGGTGGATGTTAAAAATCCTATGGCACTTCTCAAAAAGAGTAGGGAAATTTCCAAGTGTCCTGTGTATATTTTCCCATTCACGTAAATATCATTAACAGTTAAATCTGGCTCAGTTTAAGTTCGTTTGCATTTTTATACCCCCTTATACTTGATACTATACTAGGTAGATAAGACAGACAGAAGGCTTGGGCCCATAGTGGCTGTCTCCCCATTTATTGGGCTATCTGATACCTTTTGGAGATCAGAAGGTATCTGTCTAACCTCACCTTATATGTCCCAAGTGTAGTTGCTTTCACCACCTCGGTAGGAAGACTGTTCCAGAGGAGAATGACTTTTTGTGTAAAGAGGTTTCTCCATGGATTCTTTTTTTGGGAAGGTTAATCTAAGTTGGCGATTGTGACTCCTCAGACTTACTGTACATTCCTATTAGCAGGCAGTAGACCCAGACTAACCATGAGGTTATCATCCCTACTTATTCTGTACATTTGGAGGCGATCACCCCTTATACGCCTAAACTTGAGTGGGTATAGATTAAGTTTATTTAGTCTAGATTAGTACAGTTCATTGTCCAAGCCAGTGATCATTTTTGTTATTCTTCTCTGGACCCTCTCTAGATTGTTAACATCCTTTCTTAAATAAGGGCTTCACTGTGGACTACAATAGTCAAGGTGTGGTCGAATGAATACTTTATACAGAGGTAAAATGCAGGCCCTCTGTCTTGTGGTGAAGGCTCTTCTTATAGACCCTATAATTCTGTTTGCTTTTTGGACTACCTCAGTACAGTGTCCACTAAAGGACAGGTTGTTAGTAATCCAAATACCCAGGTCTCTTTCTCTATCCATTGTTTTTAGTTTGATGTTATTGAGCATGTTCGCTTTACATTTATTGTTAGCTCCAAAATGCATTACCATGAATTTGTCAATATTAAATTGCATCCCATTCTTGCCAGCCCACTCCTGCAGATGGGACAGTTCTTGTTGTAATCAATCAGATTGTTGGTAGTCCCCTACATCAGCACCAAGTTTGGAGTTGTCCACAAATTTAAGACACAAATTTCTGATACCCACATTCATATCATAAATAAACAGGACAACATTGTGATTGCTATGTATCAGTGGTTCAAGAATTTGCAGTTGCCTTACATCATATATTCTGTCAGTCAAAACAACGTCTAATACACTATTATTACTGGTAGGTTTATTCACCATTTTTTATAGGCTATACACATATTCAGTAGGGTTTGTTCTTGATTATTTAGTGCTGATCCAATGTCCCAGTTAATACTGGGTATATTGGATTCACCCATTAATAATACATCTTTGTTTCATCAATACTATCAAGTAATTGAGTATGGTTCACCATATCAGTACCTGGAGGCCTATAATTTACTCCCACTAGTAATTTTTAATTACCTTCTGAGGTAAGTTTCACCCATAAGCTGTTGCTCACAGTTGTAACACATATATTGGAGGAAATTAAATTACACTGTATATTTTCCTTTCCATAAAGGGCAGTGCCACTGCCTCTTTTGCCCACTCTGTCTTTGTTAAAAAATCAAAGTCTATAACCCTGTATATTGCTATTCCATGTTGCATTATCTGACCACCACGTCTCTGTGATTGCTGTAAGACTGACACCTCTTTTTTGTGGTGTTTAAGTTCCTGGTATTAGTTACAAGAAGAGTAAGTTCTTGCTTAGACTTATGATATTTTATTTATTTATTAGAACAGTGAATTAATTCTGTTAATATGTTTTCTTTATGACTGATATTAATGTCCATACACCCCATAATTGTTAGTTGTTTGAAGTTTTAGTGTTACCATTTAATGATTCACTAAAATGTTATCAAGTATTCTAGAGCCCTTTTTATTTACATGAAGGCCATCAAAGCTGTACAAATCTGAATGATCAATAAACCTCTCCCATGTAGTTATACACTTGACCCCATTCTCCAGACACTACCAGTATGGGGCTAAATATAGGCAGTATTGTCTAGTCCTTCTTTCCAGGTCACCAAACACTAAATAAATTAATGAAATATAAATAATTTCAAGTAATTGGTATATACCTAGTTACACACAGTGCAACCCTAGTATCTAAAGATAATATTAAAAAAATCACTTGATGTTAGCTTGTATGTGCTCAAGTTACTGCTTTCACAAGTCTTTGACCTAAATGGTTCTAAAATAAATGGTGCAGGATTCCAGGGAAAGAGTACAGCAAAGTTTGTTGTCCCATAGGGTAGTGCAGCTGCACAGCACTGAAGTAAATCACATAAGGTATTAGTTTGTCTTACCTTCACTCACATGCTCTTTATTAAAGATTGGAGAATACGTACAGGCTTCAACATTTAGTATGCTTCACAAACAAGGAACCATCACTAAAATGTTCTTTATTTACTACCCTCCATTGAATTGCAAGTGATTGGGCCATGGGATGTGTGCATCACGCACACACAAGCTAACTTTTTAGAGTGATTAGAACACTCAGTCATCGGGGTTGGTGGTGTGGAGTTCACAATACTTTAAAATACCATATTGCTACTTAGCAACTGTGGACTCTCCCTTTGATAGTACTTATTGGAACCTACTGGTATCCAAACGTTGGTAGTATTACTCCACTAATATGATAAACATAAGATAGGTATCTTAATCTGGTTCAAGGTCAGTTTGCATTCATCTGTATCCCCTCCCCCGGGTCGTGCCTGAAAATAGGCAGGATTTGTCTAGTGCACTTACCCAGTCAACAAAAAATAAATAAATAATCTCTTAGTTTTTTCTTGTTAAACATAGACATAAACAGGAACATACAATTAGAAAAGTGATAAAAAAAAATCAAAGACAATAAAATGAAAAAATTGTTATGTCTGTATATGTGTTCTTATTCAATTTCGTAGACATAGGGAGCTTGATTTTCAAAAGCCTAAGAATGTCGCAAGCCCCTGGTGTACCGATCATAGAGTTCCCAGGGTTTGCAGCATTCTCCCAGCACCAATCATAATTTTCACTCCCATGCATAAAATATTGCAAGTTAGACCAGCTCCCCCCGGTCTAACTTGAGGCATGCTGTGAATCATTTTTACAGGGCTTCTGCCACATATTTGGTGCAAATCCCTGTAAAGTGTAGAAAGTATTGCAACTGCACCCAATTTACTAAAATCAGGTCGAGTTGCATCAAAGGAGTTTGGCACAGCTGCACCAAGAACGGAATTGATGCAGGGCTTGATGCAAGCCTGGCATCAGCCTTTGAAAATCAAGCCCAGCAATTCTGTTTAGCATCAGTTTATAGACTGCTACATCATTTTGATGCTTTTAACCAACTATCTACCTACCCGCCTACATATCTACTTATCTACCTAACTAACTAATTAACTGACTAAGTAACTAGCAGGATACTGAAAATAATCATTACAGTGACTGAAAGTGTCTCATTTTATATTTTTATCAAGGGACATTTGCATGAATTTATAATCCATGGTTCTTATTTCATTCATCATTTCTTTTACCCAAACCACTGATATGGCATTAGGATATCTGGCATATTAAGAAAAAGCACTGATGCTAATTAAGTTTCCCAGTGTAGGTGTACTGGCTGTATTAATACCAATGACTACCAAACAGTCAATATATTTTTTGAATTTGTTTGCCTACTGTTTTTTATGGACATAGTTGTAATTGGAGATGCCATAAAATGAATTTGTGCCAAGATGTGATGAACTTTTGTTATACTATATGAAAATATACTAAGATATTGCAAAATCATGCAAATTCTCCAAAGTTGAAAGTTTATGGGAAATTATTATTTGCTATTTTTTTTATATGCCAGATATACTAATGCCATATGAGAGGTTTGATTAGGGGACAGTTAACATTTGGAGTTCTTAAACTGACTTCTGGCTTCCTTCTTCTTCCTTGTTGGCTCTGCTTTGTCCTTATTCCTACCCACAGCCTGCCAAAATAGCCAACTTCCTGGTCCTACTCAGCTTCTTTGCCAATGCCAAACAATGATTACAGCTCTCTTTTTTTCTCTAAATCACAAACTCAATGTAAATTTGCACAGGACCTAATGGTCCTGACCTTCTCCTGACTCTGGTTGCCAGTTTCATCTGAGCACTGACTGTCTGAAGCCTCAATTTTTGAAACTGGCTTCTGGCTTCCTCATGACTCCTGATTGGCTTTGCTTTGTCCCTAATCCCACCCTGAGCCTACCAATATACACAGCTTCCTGTCCCTGCTTGGCTTTCCATGCCGACCTCAAACAGTGATTACAGCTCTCCTTTTTTCTCTAAATCACACACTCAGTGTGTAATTTTGCTCAGGACCCAGTCTTCTCCCAACTCTGGATACTGGTTTGGTCTGAGCACTTAGTGTTTGAAGCCTCTATTTTTTAAACTGGCTTTTGTCTTCCTTCTGGCTGCTGATTGGCTTTTGTTTGTCCCTAGTCCTGTCCTAAGCACAGTAGGATGATAAAGGTGCCACAAAAGTTTCCTGTCAGAAAATTCTCCTGTCAGGAATCATCATGCCCAGTTTCCCCCCAGAGATCTCCCTGTCATGATAGTGTTTTTCCCTTCCACCAGGGCTTTAACCCCTAGAGTCAAAGAGCTCAGATTCATTGCTGTGCCAGCTTTGTGGTGTAGTAGAAAGGTCTACAGCCTCACAAACAAGAGATTTTGGATTTGAATCCAGACAAGATCCCCATAGTTTTCTTTTGTCAGAATTTCACTAGAGTGCTGATCCATGGCAGCTTGGTGTTAGAATAATAAATATACAGGAAAAGAGACTTAAATATGAGAATCAGTAAGTGCAATGAGTGGTGCAGCACAGGTTTCCAGACAGGAAAATCTTGCTGTACCCAAACTATCCTTGCCTTAAGCACACCAATATGGCTGACTTTCTGTTCTTGTTTGGCATTCCGTGCCAACCCAAAACATGACTTACCGCTCACTTCTTTTCTCTAAA
Source organism: Neoceratodus forsteri (assembly GCA_016271365.2). NCBI lineage: Eukaryota > Metazoa > Chordata > Ceratodontiformes > Ceratodontidae > Neoceratodus > Neoceratodus forsteri. Next base: position 75,072,684 of record CM057450.1, read on the forward strand.
TTGCACACTTATTGACCTGTTTTGCTCTGGAGCTAACCACCTCCTAACTCTAGCTGCTGGTTTTGTATGAGTTCATACAGTATGTATACTTGGGGGGGGGGCGAACAGAATAAGAACATTATCTAATGCTGTTTGATCTGGCAGGAGAGCTCAGCTTTACTTCACCATCCTATTGGCCAAACACAATGAGATAATGTTCTTATTCTGTCAGACATTCCCCAAGTATACATACTTCATAAACACAGATATCCAGCTGTGAATTACAAGCTTTTAAATATATAAAGACATTCTGCTGACATCATAAGCCATGAGAGTAAAGTTTAGATGAAACTCCCAGTCTTATTCACAGTTGCCCTATATTCAATCTTTTTAATACTTGAGTAGGAAAGACTTACCGTGAAGGAAGACATGCTTTAATTAGAATAACATGTAAAACCATCAGAACCTATAGAATATTCAGATTTTCTAACAAACTGTAAATATTTTCTAAATGTTTTTTTCAAGCAGCAGTGTTTGTTGGTCAGCAACGAATTACATCTTTTTCTTAACATTAATGAAACTCTAATGTAATGACATAGAAATATAGAATCATAAAATTTGATGGTAGAAGAAGACCAGAAGTTCATCTGGTTTTAGCCTTACTATTTTAACTGCCTCTATTGCTTCCCTACCCCTCCAACAGGTGTACCCCCCGGGGACTACAAGTCCTCTTGCCCTATCCAAACTGTGCTTAAACATGTTAAGAGTGGCTGCCACCAGCACTGCAACTTCAGTATGTTCCACAGTTCCTTTATCCTCACAGAAAAGAAGAACATATTCATTTTTTTCTTCAGATTATCCCCCCTCTAATCTCCAATCATGCCCCCTAGTGACCGCATCCCTATTTCCTACAAATAAATCCTTGCTATTCACTCTGTTTATGCCCCTGAAAAACCTACATGTTTCAGTCATGTCCTTCTGCTCCAGCCTGGCCTCCAGGTGAGTACATATTAAGGACCTCCAACTAACCCCCATAGGATCTGTCCTACTGACCTGGGATCATCTTGCTGACCCCTCACTCTACCCACTCTTGTCTGTCAATATCTATCCTCAGGTGAGGACTCCAGTAACTGGGCACACTACTCTGAGGGAGGCCTCACCAGGGATCTGTTTATTGGCAAAAACACCTTGCTTTTCCTACTATCAAAACCCCTCCCTGTACATCTCTGGCATCCTTGTTGACTTGTGATATGCTTTATTTCATTGACTCATTTGCTTGAGGGGTCAATGATTATGACCCCCAGGTCTTACACTGTGCTGAAGTGACCAATTCATCTCCTCCCATCCAGTATTCTGTGTGTGGATTTTGTCTCCCTAAATACATTACCTTGCTTTTCTTGGTATTGACTCTCAACTACCAGACTTTAGACCATCTCTCTAGTTTCTTTAGGTCTTTCAGGAACTCCCACACCTCTTTCTTTTGATCTACCAAGCCACATACAGTAGCTTTGTGTCATCAGCAAAAAGAAACAACTTTATCTGGATATATTCCCCTATGCCATATATGAATATATTGAATGGGACAGGTCACATGACCAATCCCTGCTGCACTTTGCTCATGAACTCCCTACTGAACTAAACCCTGCTCAGTAACCAAGTCCTCCAACTCTTCAGCAGTCTCCTATGTGGTACTGAACTGAAGGGCTTGCTGAAGTCAAAGTGGAGCAAAACCACCACCTGTCCTCTGTCAATTGCCTTGGTGACCCAATCAAAAAACAGTATCAGGTTGTTTTGGCATGACCTCCCTGACACAAACCCATTCTGCTTATTGTTCTGTAGTTTGTTGTCCTCTAAGTGGGCCACCAAGCTTTCCCCAGACTAAGATTTCCATCAGTTTACCTAAAATGTAGGTATAGCTGACAGGCCTCTAGATTCCTAAGTCTTCACTGTTCTCCTCCTCATAGAGTGGTACTTCATCAGCAGATCTGCATTCCAGCGGCACCACTGAATTTCAGTGAGTTGTTAAATAGACTATTTAAGGGTACTGCCAGTTCTGAGGCCAGTTCCATAAGTACCCATTGCTCAGGCATCTTTACTTGCTGCCATGTTTACCCTGAGAGCTTCTAGACCCTTTGTACCCTTTCAGCTAAGATCTGTACTCTAGTCATCTCCTAAACCTCCCATGAGGTGGTGTTGATACCACTTTCTGGCAGAGGACCATTGAGCTCTACCATGAGTACATAGCAGAAGTAATTGCTTAGTACATTTGCCTTCTACGCATCATCTTCCACTAACTTCCACCCTCAGCTAGCCTATCTCCCCTTGATATTAGAGGCATCATCCATATATGTTTTTGTCTCATGTCTTTAAAACAGCTTTTTTACTAAATGTTATAATTAATGACTTCAAGACAATGATGGCTGCAACTGGCAATTTTTAAAAATTCTCTTCCTTGGGGTTACTTTTTGACATTACATAGTGGAGTCATTCTGTGGATATATTTGAAGCATACTATCATAAATGTCTGATGGTAAACAGCACAGCAATGTACCAAAATATTTAATTGATTGCATTTATTATCGGCACTGCCTGAGAGTAATTACTTTTAAAACATCAAAACCTCATATCTCAATTCAAAAAATGAAATACAGTGGGAAGAGAAATGGATATAGCTGAAGTACATTATAAAATAATTATTACTAAATAACTACATAATGAATTTTTTCACTGCTTACAAATACTACTGCTTTAGGTACTATTACTGTTAGGAATTTATTTCATCTCCACCAGCAGATAAGTTACACTGCGTATGTATTTACAAGATGTTAGTGGGTGCAAATGCAATGTCTTCCCACAATCATGCTGGCCTGCACTACTCACAGATGACCATAGCCTGACATTGCACCAGCTACATGGTGCAGTGCCAGGCCCAGTGGTCATGATTGGAGTTGTTACCACCTCAGTCATTCCCCTCTCCCACCTGTATCTCAAGGGACACCAGTGTGTCATGTAGACTTTGACTTTGCATGTCCCTTGCCAGTTGTCTTTTGTTGCCCAGTGGGCCCCCTAATCACTGTGCCAATTTTGTTATCTTTGATGTTCAGTTGACCCTACATCCCTCATCTGATTCCACTGTGTGTGTTATTTTTATGAAAGGTCCCTCATCCATCTCTGTCACATGGCAGTTGCCAGTGGCCCACTTGCATAGTTGCACCTCCATGAGGAACAGATTATTCATGGCTGGATGTGCTCCAGTGTGTGTGATTGGAGTGTGTGGAGGGCAGTGTGCATCTATGTTTTACAAAGCACATGATTTGCATGTTGGTCCCACACCTTTACCTGGCCTGTCAGACTAACCAGTGCAGCAAGACAGGGAAATGCTTGTGACCTACTGTGAATATCACAGTGGGGTCAAAAGTAGATATATTGTGCAAATGGTTCATTGTAGCCACATTGTGCCACATGCAATATTTTCAACTGTGTATTGGGTCCAAGATGCAAAGAGGTATGGATGACACTTTATCTGATTTTATCTAATGGATAGGGCCAAAGAGAAACAACATCCAGGCTTAAGTAAAGTTACAAAGGTATTTATTGGTGCAAAGGTACTGTAGTGGTACAACCAGCTAGAGCCCTGTGCTCTGGCTCTTCAACCCTATCCAAGTCTTTGTCAGGGGGCAGGTCTAGTAAACATCAGGAGGTTCCACTAATTTATTTCAGACATTTAAAGATATATGCAATAACACAAAAATTTATTAAATCAGGAATAATTTTTAGGAGGTGGGGGTGGCATTGAGGGACCTCTTTACAGGTCTAGGGACTTTAATAACCGAAATTGCCATACTATTATACCTACCTCAGCAGGTGAATAATCAAGCACCACCAGTATCTTATTAGTATCCTTTTAGCAGTGGCAAAGAAAACTTTCACCAGACTGTGGTTACAACCCACTCCACCCACAATCCATGATTGGGAAGACACAGTATACAATATACATAAATATGGAAAGCTTGATGGCAAGTATTCAGAATAAACCCCCTACCATGATGAATCGATGGACCACATGGTTTGTTTATATGGCCTCAAGTAGACTGGAGCTGATCCCATAAAACATTTAGCAGGAGAGGCCTTAATTGGAACCTAGGACAGCCTGACATATTTGTTTTTTTCCTTTAATCCCTAGTTAAGGATTTCTTTGGGACCTAAGAATCCCATTTGTTAATAGTACTGTACTAGAAGTTCTTTACCCAGAGCAGACACACCCAGCCCTCATTATCTTAGTTTATAACTTTACACAGTGACAGTATGGTCTGATAATATTGGATTGCATCCTGAGTTTCAAAATTATAACTTGATGTTGTTTTCCATTTGTATGCACCTCAAAATTTAAATAAACATTATAATTCCATAAAAAATAAATCAGGAATAATTATCACTGTCTAATAAAGCACTAAAAAAACTGAAGCAAATTTATGGGAAGAGTTCTGAACAAAGGCAGCAACATTGTGATAATACATAAGAAAGACTAGGGCCGGGATATTCAAAGGGGTTGCGCCTGGCGCAACAGTGTTGTGCTGGGGCAACCCGCATTGTGCCCGGCAGGATATTGAGAAGGCTGAGTGCAGTGCAAACCCTGGATGCGCTTGGGGCACAATGCTAATGTAAGCTACGAATGCAGGGGCGTGTCGATGAAGGCGGCGCAGCATCCCCGAGTATTCAGCCTGGGATGCGGCGCCAAATCCTGATACAATCCTGCATTCGTCACATAGGGTGGCTCAAAGTTGAGCCCCAGAAAAGATGGCACAACTCAGGCCACCCACAGGTGGGCTGCAGTATTGCAGGGTGCAACACAGCAGCCCAGCTGTGGGTGGCCACCCACCCACCCAGAACACCATTGGCAAGCATGCACACATGCCTGGTGGCCAAGTGTCCCCCCTGCCCATAGCCGTGATTGCTGCAATGTCAACAGAACAAGCTCTGGTGGTCTAGTGGCCCCCCTGTACTAGACAGTCCCAATTATGTGACAGACATCATTCACATATTTGGGCCTGTCTAGTGCAGTATGCCCTGCAAGCCTATTGGTCCACACTGGGGACCAATGGGCTTCAACCACTACTGTACCTGTCAGTCAACGGGCAGCGGGAGGTATGCAGGTGGGTTGCAACTGCCGCCCGATGATGGGTGGGGTGGGCAAGGGGTGCTGTGTGGGTGGTGGGAGTGCCACTGGATCACCAGGGCTATTCTGTATGGAGGATTACCACGATCATGGCTAGGGGTAGGGGGGGTTCCACTAGACCACCAGGGATGGTCAGTTTACATTACTTGGGGACTTGGGTGGGAGAGGGGACCACTTGACCACCAGGGGTGGTCTGTCATTGCAATTATCAGGGATTCGGGGACTCAGGAGGGGGGCCACCAGTCTACCAGGGATTGTTTTGGTTACATGGCAGCAATCATGGCTATGGGCTGTGGATGCCCTGGGATCCCCACTGCACATGTCATGCTGTGCAGGGCGCCAGGCACAAGTCATCAGGCTGCCCTACACAAGGCATGAAAATGGGGCCATAATGACATGCAAATTACCCCATTTGTGCCTTGCATATCTTATGGTCTCATTTGCATGTCCCCTGCTGAATATCGTGGGTGATGCACCTAGTGCAACTGCACTTGCACTGGCACATCCCATGCTCCTTATCTGTGGCTTGTGCTGGTGCAGTGCCACTGTGCTATGTGCAGTTCGTATGCCGACCTTGCTATATTCAATGGTGCTGCACTATGGTGCATCACCATTGAATATCGCCTGGTCCTGTCCCTGGTGTAGCCCAGTTGCACTGTGCCCAGGTTTGTGCCACTGCCCAGCCCAGTCTGGATATCTGGGCCTATGCCTCTAAAGTGTATGTTCTTTAGAATCTAAGTGAAAATTGTACAAAATTACCCAGTGACCCCTCATTTTGTTTCCAGAGGGAGTTATTTGATTTTGTAGATTGGTCTCTACAGTGTGTGTGGATTGCAACAAAAGAAGATGAATTCTTGAAGGTTAATTATTCAGTTATACCCACATTTTACATTTTGCCAAAGACCCATGAAGATTTTTTGAATCCACCGAGTCATCCCATTGTTTCGGGAGTGGGACCACTGACTCAGAATATGGCTACTTTCACTGACAGTTTCTTACAACTGGACATCTTAAAATTGAAATAATATTTACGAGACAGCATGGACATGATGAATAAACTGAGCAGCTTTGTTTGGGATGTAAACTACAGCTGGGTCACTATTGATGTATCCAGCCGTTACACTTTTATTATACACTCGGATGGTTTAGAAGCCATTGAATATTACTTTTAATCCAATACTCAAATTTCCAAGCACTTTATCCTTAACTCATTTGACTTTTATTTACCACACAAGTATTTCATGTTTGATAAGGGATTTTTCCTTCAGAAATGTGGCACTGCTATGAGGGCAACATTTGCTCCTTCATACGACAACCTTTTTATGGGTTTATGGGAAAATAAGTGCATTTTTAATGAACTGGATAATCAATTTTTGAACCACATAAAAGTGGTTCTATTTTATTGATGATATATTAGTTGTATGGGATGAGGATGTGGATGATAATTTTGTAACATACGTTAATAATAATTGTAACCTAAAATGTACTTATGAAATTAACCCAAAATCGATTAAATATTTAGACCTGCAATTGACTGGAACACAAACGTTAGTAGTACAGACAGCAGGTTACTGCAAAGAAACAGCAGCAAATTCAATACTTCATGCTAAAAGTGCACACCCACGATGTCTGATCTTGTCAATTCCTATATGGCGAATGGTTGAGAGTGGGACAAAATTGTTCTGTGATTGAAACTTTTTATAAGCAGGCATCAGTTTTCCCTTGGCCCTTAACCTTACTCCTTCCTCCTTATTTCCATCCTCCAGTCCCTGAAACCCCAAGCCCCATTATCCCTCTTCTTATTCTGTCTTCTTCTGTTTTAACATTTATTCAGTATCACTAAGGTCCCTCCTTCCGTTCCTCCCCCTTTTTACTTTTTGTCTTTTGATATAGATTCCCCCCCAATGCACATCAATATTCACTTGTAATGCTATGTGCTGGTGTTGGATTTGGCTTCATCCATAAATTTAGCTTTGTCCACCAAAATAATGTGAACTTGTTTTTCTATTGATTTTTGAATTATTTTGTCAATGTTAAAAAGATGAATTTTCAAGTTTTCTATTCAAATCCAGAAATGTCGACTAGAGATTTTGACTGCTATGTCATTTAATAATTATGGAATAACATGACACCTCTTCATAATTGCACTGGTGCTGATACTTTCTTCAGTTTGGAGATCCACAGTGTATCCCATACAAATGTTTAAATAGAACTGAGACCATTTATGACAATATATTATTTTCAGTAATGTTACAAATCTCTTCATCTGTCTCCTTTATCCATGTTTATTAATTAATTAGTTGTATCTGCGTGTGTTTTTTTTGCTGAAATTTATTTTTCTCCTTTCACTATATGTTATAATAAATTGTATTTGAATGTCTTTTATAACAATTGAAGATAGGGCAGATTTTATGCAAGTTATATTATTAATTTGTCTTATTGCATAGAGTTTTTCAACTTCTTTGCATAAACAGTATATTTTTTATTAGTCTTATTACATGAATTGTGTTTCTCGGGTTCTCTGTATACATGTGTTTCTATTTCTTTTTGTATGTAATGTTATTGTATTTCTTTTCTGAAAAGTTTTCCACCATTGGTTTAAGTAATATTGATTTGTTACTGATTGATTAAATTTTTCTGTCACTGCATATATCTTTAAATCTCTGAAATAAATTGTGGAACCTCTTGCTGTTTACTAGACCTGCCCACTGACAAAGATCTGGATATGGTTGAAGTGCTGCAGCTCAGGGCTCAGTTGTACCTCTACCTTTGCCAGAACAAATACCTTTTGTAACTTTGCTCCAGCGATAACTAGAAAAACCACAGGCAGCACTCAAAGGAGCAGTATAAATCCAAAAATGAACTTACAAGTCAAGTCTGCCAGTGCAACTAGAACTGTACCACAGCACTAACCCGACCACTTCACATCCAAGGCATCACACATTTATACTATTCCTTTGAGAGCTACCTGTGGTTCTTCTAATTATTTCTGTTGTTTCAGCACCCACTCATCCCATGAGAATGTGCTCACCTTTGTCTGCCTTGTAACTTTACTTCAGCCTGGACATTGTTTCTCCTTGGGTCAGTGGGTGCAGCACTCCTTCCTTGTTTTATTATAAAAAATAATCTCTGTGAAAAGTTTATGAGGATTTGTCTTCTCGGTGTATGATAATCTCATAAATCTAGGTGAGATAGTAGCTACTCTATGTGTGCAACTGTATTTAGCTAAAATAACACCTAATGGATAAAGAATACCCAGTTCATTGGGCTATACAAATGACTGGATAAACTATATGGATTATTATCCAGTTTAAAAAGACATTATTTTATGGTTTCCAGTGAACCTGTCATACTATCTGTACACCTCATTTCTGGGACACAGGGGTAACATTTAGGGCCTAGGTCAAAGGATTGAGGAAAGGAAGCATGTGAATAAAAGTCATGACTAGTATTTATCAGAGTAGGTACCTTGTCCACTGCTACAGTATGTTAAAGTGTGCATCAATGTGGTATGCATTTTATATATGTAGGCATTGCCATTGCTAAACATGTCAATAAGACAGCACATGTGAGTGCCACTGAACTTTGGCATGAGACACAGAATTTAAGAAATTAATGACCTGTGATGAATGAGAGAGAGAAGTACATTTGTAAACAAGGTAGCTGAAAAATATGTTGAGACCTGTAGGCACCAGAGTCAAATTAAATAATAATAGCATGCAGTGAAAAGAAAATATGTATAACTCTGTCTTCCCAGTCCCTGAATTTGAATTTAAAATGCAATCTGAATTTCATTAAGTAGTTCTGTTTGCATTTTTGAATGTTTAAGCTGCACTATTTACAGGCTTAGAAATTTGCATTCACATAATACCTAATGACTGCTAATATAATACCGTGGGGTAAAAGATTTATAAGCTGCAAGTTATAATTCAGGCAGATAGCAAGATCACATTGAGCCAAATCTTAATTATTGACACTGTAGCAATATTCTAGGTTTCAGCTCAACATTCAGTGGACAGGTAGCCCCCGGAATGAAATAAGGGAATGTAAGAGCCACCTCAATGATGTGGAGCTATAATCTTTGATTCATCATCTTGGTTAGCTACTGATTGACTAGTGCTAAAAGAAAAACCTGTATGTCACCACAACAGCAGGAAAACTGGGGGTATTGTGACTTCAGCACCTTATATAGTACACAGTTCAGCATGAGTACAGTGGCAGAGTCAAGCCACACAGAGACAGGGAGTCCTGGATTTCAGGAGGGCTGACTTTACTAAGATGGAAGCATGTCTCAAGCATGCCTTGGCAGGGAGGAACAAATGGGGTGGAGTGGAGGAGCAGTGGGCCCATCTGAAAGGAGCCATAATGGAGGTGACTAACCTTTGTATTAGGCAAGTAAACAAGGGCAAGAGAAAGCCACTATGGTTCTAAAAGGAAGTGGCTGGGATGGTAAGGGAGAAATGAATGACTTTCAGGAAATACATGGAAACACAGCAGGTGGAGGACAGGGTAGTGTAACTGGAGAAACAGAGGTAGGCAGGGAATGTAGTCAGGAGATCAAAGGCATAAACAGACAAACAGAGGAAAAAATTGCACATGAGGTAAAAAAAGGGGACACAACATTTTGTAGATACATTAGTGAGAGAAGAAAAACCAGGGGTGGGATAGTAAGGTTAAACGTGGAAGAAGGGGAGTTTGTGGAAGGGGACCAGGAAAAAGCATCAATGTTTAACAAATATTTTTGTTCTGTATTCATGGAAGAAGGAGAAGGTAAAGGTCCACAGTTAAGCAACATGAACAAATATGGGAGGGAGATGGACACCGGTCCATTTACAGAAGACAGAGTCTTAAAAGCACTCACAAAACTTAAAGTGCACAAGACACTGGGATGGATAGGATACATCTTAAAACATTAAGGGAACAATGGGAGGTGCTGGCAGCCTCACTGGCAGCTGTGTTGAATGAGTCACCTGATACAAGAGTGGTTCCAGAGGACTGGAGGAGGGCAGATGTAGTCCCTCATCACAAAAGTGGGAGTAGAGAGAAGGCTCAAAACTATAGGCCAATCAGCCTCACCTCAATAGTGGAGAAAATTATGGAATCACTATTTAAAGAAAGGATTGTGGAACACCTTGAATCCAGTGAAGCACAAAATCTGAGACAGCATGGATTCACAGTGGAAGGTCATATCAAACTAATCTAATTAATTTATTTGACTGGGTAACTATAGTCATGGATCAGGGGAGTGGTGGATGTGATCTACCTGGATTTCAGAAAGGCGTTTGATTCCATCCCACATAGAAGACTTGTGAACAAGCTGAGCAGTCTGGGAGAGGATCACAAGGCGGTAAACTGAGTTAGAAACTTTTTGAGTGATAGAAGACAGAGGGTCATGGTAAATGGAGCTCAATCTGAGGAAAGAAGGGTGACCAGCAGGGCACCACAGGGATCTGTCCTAGGGCCAATCCTGTTTAATGTCTTCATAAGTGGACATTGCAAATGGGCTGGAAGGTAAGGTGTGCCTCTTTGCAGATGACACTAAGATCTGTAACAAGGTGAACACACTGGAAGTGTTAGAAAAATGAGGAGGGACCTGGGTAAACTGGAGGAATGGTCTGGAGTGTGACAGCTGAGATTCAATGTGAAAAAGTGCACAATCATTATTTGGGGTGCAAGAACCCAGGGGGTGGATTACATGATGGGGGAGGATACTGATGTCACCAAACAAAAGAGAGATTTTGGGGTAATCATATCTGATGACCTAAAGGTGGCCAAAGAATGTGACAAGGCTCTGAGGAGAGCCAGTGGGATGCTGAAGTACATAGGGAGAGCTTTCACCAGCAGAAGAAAGGAGGTGGTGATGCCACTGTACAGATCACTGGTGAGGCCTCATTTGGAATACTGTGTCCAGTTCTGGAGGACACATCTCCATAAGAACATAGAGAGGGTGGAGGCAGTTCAAAGAAGTTCAACAAAGATGGTGCAGGGCCTGCACCAAAAGTCATGAGGAGAGATTGTGAGACCTCAATATGTATACCCTGGAGGACAGGAGAGACAGGGGAGATATGATAGAAGCCTACACATATCTAAAAGGCATAAATAGGGTACCAGAAGGTAGCATCTTTCAGAAAAGGAGATGTCCAGGAAGGAGGGGGCATGGCATGTGGTTGGAGGGGGTAGACTAAGGGGTAGTATAAGGAAATATTTATTCATGGAAAGGGTGGTGGATGCATGGAATAGACTCCCAGCAGATGTGGTGGGGACAAACACAGTGGAGGAATTCAAACATGCATAGAACAGGCATAGGGGAACCCTAGCAATAGGATCAAGGAGGTAAAGCAGGAGATCAAGTAGGGTCTGTGGCTTTTACAGTAGGCAGGGAAAATGGGCAAACTGGATGGGCCTAGAAGTCTCTATCTGCCATCATTTCTATGTGTCTATGTAAGTACAGATCCCTAAAAGAGGCATCATCTGCACTATATGGGGTAAGATGACTTGCAACTTCCATTTTCTCATTATTTTCACCTGTCTGTATCAGAGGAACTAGGACCAGTGCACCCACTGGAGGAAAATGAACATGCTATTGCCAAAAGTGAGATTTTCTAATATCTCAATGCATCATGTTGCAAAGCTCCTTCTTGATGAAGGGAGGATGCAAGAAACTAAATGACATGTACAAGGAAGAAGGTGCAAGACAGCTAATGAGCTTTAAAAAGCTTCCCCTTTTTATATAGTATGGAGTGCAATTTGTTGCTACATTTGCATTTGACTAATTGAATACAGTTAGCAAAGTAAGGCCCAGTGGCACAGAGGGCTGAGGCTCTGAGTGCCTTACCTCCCACCACACTGGTGACCTGAGTTAGAGAATGCACTCGGGTTGCCAGAGTCATGGAGGAGAGGGCTGGGAGTGGATCAAGCAGACTCCTGGGAGCTCTCCTCTCCTGGATGGGGGTGGCAAGTTGACTCAGCTCTTGGCTGCCACCTGGTGGAGGCTTGGTGGTAGCACTGATGCATGAGTGGCTGACTACGGTCAGGGATAGAGGGGAGCTGCAGTTCCAGGACATATGTGTGCCTTCACACACATGTGTATCCTGTGCCACCATGGCTGAAGGGGGAAAAAGCCATGGAAAATGATGGTCAAAGGGCTTAGTAAAGCATTGCTCGCTGGTCCCGGGTATGCACCACCACCCAGCACTCACCAGGGACTGCTCTGAATGTGCTATCAAGTTGTGATGATTATATAATAACGATGTGGAATAAATGTTGAAGTTTGTGGGTGTTGGTTGAATTCTTTGATGTACCAGATAGGCCAGTGTCATCCTTAAAATTATGGAAGGCATTGAACTGAATAAGTAGAGAGGACTCTGCATCTGGACTGTAGCAGGCTTACCTGCTTTTACTGAACTAAGCATTATTTAGGATTAATCCATGTCACACAATTTGTTGGAGCTCAAATCTAACAAAGAATACATTGACATCAGCTAGGGACAACATACATAGGGCTTGCCAGTCTACTGGATACATTTTGTTTGGATGCAGAGATGGTGATTATTTAGTAATAATCATTGCTCTCTGATATACATTACCTGACTAGCTTGCTATATACTGTATCGTGACAACCATCACTGCCCAGCAGATGGCATCATTAATCCAAAAGGTGGTAGCATGTTTTAGTTAGTACTGTGAAACACAGCAGACATGAAATGTAGCTTTTGTAAAGTACTTACTTTTTTATTTCAGAAACATTTCTGCTTTAACTTTTACCAACCTACTAGATATGAGAACTATAAGTGTAATATTGAGAGCACTGCTCTACCTGACACATCACATATCTAATGTTTTTCCTCTGTATGCCTTTTTAACATTGTGACCACACTAAGTGAGATACCAGATATGACCAATTTGGCAAATAAATAAATGTACAGTTGTGCTGCCAAAATTAGTCAACCAAAAAATGCTACTAATTCTCAAAATAAGTCATTTATTACTTCTCATTTGTACAGTGTTTTTTGTTCTTTTTCTACTTATGGCATAATATGTAAAACAGTATGCTTCATAAGCAATAACCCATGACAGGGTGTGCTGTTATTTGGGATTAACACACACCCAGGTGCATTGTGAGGCATGAGGCTGCTGACAGAGTGTCCTCACAGCACTCGGGAGTGCATTAATCCCCAATAACAGCACACCCTGGAGTGGGTTATTGTGTTAATAACATGGAGTATATTTAAACAACAAAAACATATCCAAAGAGGTGTTTTTGTGCTGTTTAAACAGCAAAAAATGAACTGTATCTCACCACCTTGCAAAATAGTCCCCATGAAAAAAAAACACACTTGCTTGCAGTTATGCACATAGAAATGTCACAGATACAGACATGAGATTATCTGTGACATTTCCTGTGCATAACATCCTCCGCAAACAAGCCTACCACATATGATTTACTACCACCCCACATGCTGCCTCTGGTGGTGCTCTCCTCTCTCTGTGTCTCCTCTCTCTCTGTCTCTCTCTGTCCCTCTCCCTGCTCTACATGTCACTGAAAGGAAGTTAAGTTAAGGTCCCATCCTCTCGTCACTTGCACACACAGTGACACACAAAGAGAGAGACTGAAAAAAAGACACAGAAGGCTCGTTCACATGGCCAATTCTGTGGCGTTATCAGAGGTGCACAGCAGCAAGCACATTGCTGCTGTGCCCATCTGAACACCGCAGTTTGGTCGTTTTGGGTTTTGTTTCATTGTGGCAATGATCCCTCTTTTCCTGGGATCACGTAGTGCTGCAGGGGTTTGTGTCATTTTATTTTGCCATATGAACTGCCCACACCACCCACAACCTCGTACTAGGCTTTTCCCAGTCTGCACTTCAGGTTGTCATGGCAGCATTTACATGCATTTTTCCAACCCGAGTTCAGCAAAACTTTTGCTCGGGCTCTGTGAATAAAGCTGAACTCGGGGAAGTGTTTTTCATTGTAAGTCAAGGGCTAAAAAATGAAAAACAAAACATGGACTCGGGGTTGAACCATGACACTGGGCATGCCTATATGCATATGCATAAGCACCTGCCCAGTGTCATGGCTCAACTCTGAGTCTGTGGGTCTTGGTTTGCTTTTTAGCCCTTGGTTTACGATTAAAAACACTTCCCCGAGTTCAGCATTTTTCACAGAACCAGAAATAACGTTTTGCTGAACTCGGGTCAGAAGTCCATCTCCTGTCTTTGGCCACTGTCCTGGGGAGCCCGACCCACACTCTCTTCCCTACCAGAACTCTCTTTGAATCACCAGAACTTCAAAGGGGGTCTGTGCAGTGGTCTCCTAACCATGTCATCTGAACACTGATCCACAGCGTTTCGGCAAGTATGGCCACAGCACATCAGAGGGTACTGAAAAAAAAGTTGGCTATGTGAAGAGCCCAGAGACACAGACAGGGGGACAGCAGCATTTGGATTTTTACGCCCCCATCTTGCGCTCTCCCAATCATTGAACCTCATTCTACTGCAGACATCAATGGTGATAATGCCAGTATAGAAGCTGCATAAAAAAAAAACAGAAAGAGAAGTCAAGAAATTGTAATTCATTCAAAGCAAAATATATGGCAACTGAGAGAAAAAAAAATAATAATAAGCACAGTCCACATAAGGGGAGAGGAAACCAGAGGGAAGGGAAAGAAAAAGGAGGAAAAGGGGTGGAGGTGAGGGAAAGCCCATTTCAATAAAACAACTGCAGGAGAAGAGATGTTCCAACTACAGCATAGAAAAATTATATCACAGTGAGAGCTGAGATCACAACCATTTTATGGGGATACAAAGGAGTGGGCCCTAATTCCTTCTTATAAAAGGTACTATAGCAAAATGGTCATTCAGACCTGAATGTTGAAGAGCATCTAACTTATAAATCCAGAATGTTTCTCTGCAAAAAATCTTATTGTCTAGGTCTCACCCCCTAGGCCCTACTGTGACCTTTTTTATGCCTTGAAAGGTGAAATGATGATCTTCATCATTTCCATTATCAGCAATGTGTTTCACCAGGGCATTGTTCATGTTTTTCCTCATCTACGCAGGACCTAGAAGGCAGAATTTCACTGTTCGCTGATGGCACAAAGCTCTGTAACAGAGTAGACACACCAGAGGGTGTAAACAGAATGAGAAGGGACCTGCATAAACTTGAAGAATGGTCAGGGGTTTGGCAGTTGAAATTCAATGCAAAGAAGTGCAAGATAATGCATATGGGGCACAAAAACCTTGGCACAATATATCAGTTGGGTGGTGAGGATATAGCATGCACCGAGCAGGAAAGAGATCTTGGGGTTATCATCTCTGATGACCTCAAGGTAGGAAAACAGTGTGACAAGGCAGTAGGTAAAGCAAATAGGATGCTGAGATGCATAGGCAGGGGCATCACCAGCAGGAAAAGGGAGGTCATGATTCCACTATACAAGACACTAGTGAGGCCCCACCTGGAGTACAGTGTACAGTTCTGGAGACCTTACCTATGTAAGGACATAGACAGGGTAGAGAAGGTTCAGAGGAGGGCAACAAAAATGGTACATGAATTGCATCACAAGTCCTATGAGGACAGGTTGAAGGAATTGAATACGTACTCCCTGGAGGAGAGGAGGGAGAGAGGGGACATGATAGAGACATACAAGTATCTTACAGGGAGGAACAGGGTGCAAGAATGCACTATTTTTAAGCAAAAAAGATGTTCCAGGACTAGAGGGCATGGGATGAAGTTGGAGGGAGGACGATTCAGAGGAAATGTGAGGAAGAATTTCTTCACAGAACGGGTGGTGGACAAGTGGAGCACCCTGCCTGAGGAAGTGGTGGAGGATGAACGAATCATGGGACTTAAGAATGCATGGGATAGACATAAAGGAATTTGGGAGGTCAGGGTAAGGGGCAACAGAGTTCTAAGAAAACATAAACTGAAGTTACAAACTCAAATGGGCAGACTAGGTGGGCCATATGCCCTTATCTGCCGACACTGTCTATGTATCTATGTATCTATGTATCTCACTAAGATGTTCTCCCAACCTGATTTTTAGAGCCTGCTTAGTTTTGCCCATGTAAAATGTGTGTCAGGTGCAAGTTTTGAAATACATCACCCCCATACTTGAACAGTTATTAGAATGAAGGATCTAACCCTACCCCTTGTTGTACTGATAGCATTTGTTTTGATAACTTCACAGAAATTACAGTTGCCACACTGAAAGCAGTCTTTAGGCTGCTCTGGTAGCCACTGTCTCTGTGATTTCAGGACTGGCTGAAAACAGCAGACAACTAGTTCTAAGAGATTTTTCCCTCTTTTCTAGACCTTCTAGGAAGTAAAGTGGCTCAGTTCTTCAAATGTGGCAATTTTTTTCTGATATCCACCTTGCGTTGTTATAAAATTGAAAACATTATCCCTTACTGTGCTTCTATCCCTATACTGCAGCAAAGTGCTTCTCTCCATGTCTGTCACTTGGGATCTGACCTCAATCAGAATCTGGTCACTGTAACCTCACTTTTTGAATCTGCTGATAATTTCATCTGATCTTTTAATGAAGTTTGGATTCTGGCTACAATTGTATTTAAGTCTCATAAATTGAGATTGAGGAATGTTACTAATGTTGTGTTGCTGGCAACAGCTAAGGCATGCAAGACCATATTGTGGTCCGTTTGGTCCTCTAGCTCATTAAAGTAAATTCAATGTTTGTGGAATAGCAATGAGGAGAGATGAGGTATATATGCTTATATAACTTTGTGGTACTTTTTGTGGCTTTAATCTATTCCCACCCTTGAATAGTAGTAGTAGTAGTATTAGTAGGTAGGTAGATAGTAATTTATATGGAATAGAATGCCCGGGAGCAAGGGTGAGAAGAGCACCAGAGAAGGAGGAGGAGGAGGAGGGGATGGTGGTATATGAAAAACTCTCCCTAAGCATGGGAAGTGTGTCAGTGGAGGGCTTATGTAGAGGTTGTGGGAGGAGCTATTCCCCACATTGACCCTCAGGCAAGCCCTCCCATTCAGTATTTGTGGAATAGCAATGAGGAGCGATGAGGTATATATGCTTGTGTAACTTTGTGGTACTTTTGTGGCTTTACTCTATTCCCAACCCTGAGTAGTAGTAGGTAGGTAGGTAGTAATCTGTAGGGAATAGAAGGCCCAAAAAGAAGCCTCTTCCAACTCATGGAGAGCATGACCCCCTGGCACTCAGGAGAGGAAAAAAACCCAGGTGGAGGAAACCTCTGAGGCCCCATGGCCAGAGGTCTGCCCATCCTTCTGGGCATATTAAATGGAGAAGGATCTAGGTTCTAGTAACAATAGTTAATTCAAGGTTGGTGAGTGACGTGGAGAGACGATAATACATCTCCTATCCATGGATGATGCTGATCGCATGATGATCCTGAGGTTGAAGAGGAGATACTTTCTGAATGAGTGATAGGATCCTGAGTATAAAGTAAATCCAAGTGAAGGAGGATGAAGGAAGTCCAAGTATCCGAGTTGATGAATGATGCTTGTCTAACTGAATTGTAATGGGTAGAGGGATCATGAGTGGATCAATAAGGTACTAAGCTGGGAATGGTGGCGCTGCAATGGTAGAAGAAGTCATTAGTGAATGATCCAACTTGTGAGAGGCTCAAATGTAAGTATAGGATCTGGAGGCTAGGAATTCTGTATTGAACAAGGAGTCTGTAAGGAAACATCCATAGAGTATAATTTATAGAAGAGTCTTTGAGTGCCATATGTAGATGATGGTTTGTTCTCAATCCAAGGATGATACAGCTTGAATGATGATCCTGAATATGAAGGGTGCATCTTTCCATAGGGATGGTAAAGTCCTGTGTAAAGCAGATCCAGTTAAATAAGGGCTAATGTAGACCATATTTCCAAAGTGACAAAAGATGGATGTCCAAGGAATTGTACAAAGTTTATGAGGTGGAAGAGCAAGATGAGATTGATATAAGACCAAACAGAACACCGTAATAGTTATGATAATTAGTAAAATTATGAATGACTGTTCCAATTCATGTAAGGTTCAATATTCAAGGTAGTCTGAAGATAAAGAATCGATTAGTAAGCAAAAGTCACTAGGTAAGTATCCCAGAGGAAAATGAGTAGAGGAGTTTGAGTGCCTGATATGAGTAATGCCATAAGTGATTAGTAAAGGCCAGAAGATAATTTGTGGAGCCATCCAGATGGTAACCTAGTGTATATGAGGAATGATGTGGTATAAGGAAGTGATGGCTTCTTTGGTCATGATATTCATGACTTTATGTTAAATTCTTTGCTGGTACACTGTCTGAAGTATGTGTGGGTATTCCTGTGGTGAGATCATTTAGGAGATGAACTGTGGTGGCATAGGTGGTTAAGGTTACAGGTAATCCTGTTGCTGAAGCACATGAGAAAAGCTTGAGGCAGATGAGAGGAAGAGTCTGTGGGCAGGATTGATAGTGAGATCAACAAAGCGGGGTGCCATAGGGTTTAGTGCTATAGCCAATAAATGCCGATTGGGATGCAAGGCTGAATTGGTGAATTTGACTTGGCTGTCACGGATTGCCAGTTAGATTTCAGAAGAGCCAGTTCTCCATGATGGTCTTTACTCTAGAGATTAACAAAGGTACTTTAAGAAGAAGAGGCTGAATGGGCCACTGGAAGAACAGTTAACTTAGCAGAAAGTACTAGGTGAACAGGTCAGATGATAGTATAAGGATTAACAATGTCCAGGAGTGAAATAGCAGGTGTGGATGGCGTGGAGTTGGGAATCAGCTAGGCGATTGGGATCCCACAATTAATAATCTGGGCCATATCTATACAATTCCTAAAACTAGCAATGACTGTTGCGAAGTAGGAGTAGAGTAATGTGATCATCAGAGTCATTGTTGAAATAAGAGCCGGCATAAGGTAAAGTGGATAAAGTTCATAGATGAATAGGTTATCCTGCGATTCTCTGTGTCTGTAGAGGTGATGCCGATTACAAAGTCTGAATAAAATAGAAGGATTTAAGTCCTTTCCATGTATGATGATGGCCAATGAGAAGAGACATCCAAGGAGTCATGGTAATTGGATGGACAGGAATCATAGGGTATATACAATAGAGATGGAGGAGATCTTCCTATTGTCCAAGTGAATGGGATTCCATGAATGATTGTGAAGAACTGAATGGGCAGTGTGAGACTTCAATAATAACATAATAATAACATGAGTCTGTGGGGCATGTGAACCAAGGAATGTTTTGCTGGCAGAAGTATTACTCCAGAGTAATGAATGAACTATCATCAATCCATAAAAACTATGGTGAGCAAATAATGTGTGGTTATGCAAAAAAATCCACTACAGCACTTCAGTTATGCAAAAATATAACAATATTTTATTTAATTGCACAATTAGATAGTTGCAATAAAGTGCTGTTATAAAAGTATATGTGTCGTCTTCTAGCAATACAAAGACAATACAACAAGATGAATGAATTTTATCAGAAATGTTTAAGCAGAACCTACCCTAGTCCAATGCACCAGCCACCACTAAACTTGGTCAGAATGGCTTCCTTAGGGGGTCTGCTATCGAATGAGTAGTGGAAGGTACTGTTAGAAGGGCATGAGTAGAAGTAGGGGATGGATCTTATGGAAGCAGATGGCTTGGTAGTGGTACTGGTTGGAAATGAGGTACAAGGCCCAAAAAGAGCTACAGCAAACAGCACAAAGTCCTGAGCCAGCTAGACAAAGGGGAGAAGGCAGCCAGTGAAATGAGAAGAAAGTACAGAGTGGATCCTAAGCAACTGAAGGAATGAGCAGAGGAAGCTATGGGCCAGGTGAGCCAGCTGACATCCAGACCAGGAAGAAGCAGGATGACATCCGATCCTATATAGAAACAGCAGCAAAGTGCAGGAAAGTTGAAGCAAGGCATATGGTGCTGATCCACAGAAGGCCAAGGAGCCAAGCTAAGCACCATGAGCAACGGGATTCCCACATCTGACAAAGGCTGGAAGAGACAAGAAATGATGGAAGGTGCAGAGTGATGAAGGAGGAGGTTCCATATCTGCAAAAGAAAATAAGTTTGTACAGCAGGCGAATGGGGAACCTGCATCAAGGAAGTCCATGAGGCAGTCTACCTGGAGTGAGAGAGGGTTTGAACAAGCCAGCAGGATCCATATGATGAGGGTGATCGATGAGGTCCAGGTTATGCAGTTGAAGTTGCAGGCAGAGCTGAGAGGTGGAAGGGTGGAGGAGTGAAAATGCCCTGGTCCTGAAGGGAAGCAGTGACCTGCAGTAGGGAAAGAAGCAGACAGTGGACACAGCATTGTGAACTAGGACCATGGACCAGGCAAGGAAGACCCTGTGTTGCTTGAATGGAGAGGCTGGAAGAACAGCTGCAATGAGGAGAATTGGAGACCGCTCAGCAGGAAGAGGTCCAAGTCCAAGAAGGTCATGACATAGGGCAGCAGGTGAAGAAAACATCTGTGAAGCAGCAGAATGCAAGGACATGGTCCAGATGAGTCATTCAAGGAAAGATGATCCAGGATGGATTTTGCTAGGGAATGTTTACGATGAGAGAACATGGTTGTAGAAGTCCTGTGCCAGAATGAATTGGCAATCTGCATTAGTATAGATGTGATCAGTGAAGACAGTCTATATGAAAGTCAGGCTCCCAGCCAGGAAGTTGTCTAATCTGCAGATTAGATAAGATGGAGAAGCAAGATGAGCAAGTTCTGTTCCTGAAGGGATGTGGCAGCCAGGTATCAGGCTAAGAACACAGAAGATGAAGCAGGATACTGGAGACTCAAGCAACTGTCTGGGACAGTAGATGAATGGTGGTGACTGGAAGCAGCAAAGTCAATGAGGGTACACAGAGAGTAAAAGTTCCTGTCCCGCTAAGTGAAGCGGCAACAGGCATAGTTACAGAAAGGATGGTATAAGTCTGTAGATTGGAGACATGGCTCCCATCCCCGGTAGTCGTGTTGAGCTAACCTACACTCGGTGCTGCCAAACAGAGTTAGGGATAGAGGATGTTGAATTGGCAAATAGAAGGTAGTTCTGGTCCCAAAGGAAAGCAGCAACTGGTATAAGATGGAGAAGGTATGATAACAGTTTGTAGATGGAAGACATGACTCCCATCTCTGGTAGTTGGGGTGAGCTAACCTTCACTCGATGCTATCCAGCAGAGTTAGGGGCAGAGAATGTCGAAGTGGTAGTAGGATGGAGTTCCATTCCTGAAGGGAAGCGACAACTGGCATGGCTAGAGAAGGTATGATAACAGTTCATAGCTGGTAGACATGACTTCCGTCCCCAGTCATCAGGGCAGTGAACCTTCACTCGATGCAGTCCAGCAGAGATAGGGGTGGAGGATGTCAGGCTGGTCATAGTAGGATGTAATGATTAAAAAAGGTCTCCCATCCCCAGTAGACAGGGGAAGCCTACCTTCACTCAGCACCTCAGAAAGTGTAAGTTAGGGATGGAGACTGGAATACTGCTGGTATGGGCTGGCTGGAAGCTCACACTGCTGAAGAAATAGGAGAAATTTAGGACATGGAAACAGGAACAGGAGGATGACTTTGTAGGTGACATAGAAATATAGAGTGTGATAGGAGTGGGAAAACAAAGCAGAAATAACAGGTAGGGTAAGTGTCATGAAGAGTATGCAGGAAGGAGAAAACATGTAAAACAAAGGCAGGAATGGGGAGCTAATGCTGGGGACAGATGCCTTGTAGCTCAGAGTCAAGTGGAAGTATGGAGTGCTGCTTGCAGCAGGTAAAAGGTCATTGCAATGGGTTCCCCTACCTTTCAAAGGCAAGGTGGCACTGATGAAGGTGTGGCATCAATGACACCTGATGCAATGGTTGGGGAGCTGAAGCACAGGGTCACATTTTCTTCATCCTGTGGGATTGCAAATTTTCAGTTTTGTAGTAGTTGATTTATTGTAGGTTATTTGGTTTGGTTTAACCAGGAAAAACACTAAGCTGAAGGCTTGTTAATGGATGCGACCTGGGAACAAAATAAAGTTAAATAACCAGCTCAGGGTGCACTATGCAAGATAGGCATCTGGGGTATAGTAAGACATTGGTGGTAGAAGCATGGGGAATGAGAAGAAACTCATTGCATGTCCAGTATGGAATAAATCAGGCCAGAATTGCACATCGCACTTCCCGCCCCCGCAGTACTAGAAGCATGATAAACACTGAGCCAGATTATGCCAATGGGGACTGTGTCATGTAGTCAGACATACTGAATAAATGGGTATAACATAGATAAATATCAGGAGCAGTAATGACTGCATAAGACAGGTCCAGTGGGAAGGAGGGTATCCAGCTTGGAAAGCAGGCCGTAGTGTTGAGCTCTGCAAGGCATACTGAGGAAAGAGCAATAGATGTAGAATGGCAACGCTTACAACAGACAGAGATGTACTCACTGAGGAGCCACTGGGGAATAAGGAGTGAGAATCCAGACATCCGATATGAGGATTAAGCAAGGAGGAGAAAGCCCTGGGAAAATGACGAGTCTCAAAAGAGCATGGGCTATGGTAGGAAGACGGAGGTAAATGGAATGCGTATGGGGACAACAGGAAGGGAGGATGCATGGAAGCGCCAGTGGTGAGGATAGAAGAAGGCCCCAAAAAGAAAGAAACAAAACAACGAAAAGGGGAACCCCAGGACAAATTGGAAGAGGGGCCAAGAAAGCGGAGGAAAGCAAGAAACAAATGGGAGGCACAAACAAGGCAAGGGGCTGGAAGGGGCCAAATCAGGGGCACAGACAAGGAAACAAACAAAAGTAGCAGGAGCGGGAGGAAGCACAGCTGCCCAGTCACACAAGGATCATGAAAAACACTCCCTAAGCAAGAGAGGTGTGACAACGGAGGGGTTATGTAGAGGTTGTGGGATGAGCTAGTCCCCACATTGAACCTTGGGCAAGCCCTTCCATCAACACACATCCCAGGTGCATAAGGCATGAGGCAGCCACAACAAGGGAATGCATTTTTTAGATGAACACACACACTTTGTTTGTTATTGCTTACGAAATACACATCCACTGCAATATGTAAATTGTAGAGACTGAGAACTCCTGGAATCCATAGCCAAATGAGGTTTCTGCCTCTATTTACAGTATGTTTAAAAACTCAGTTGCTCACAAAACTTGCAACTGGTACGTAGGATCTTTATATGGCCATATGAAAAGTAATTTGATTGGGCATATAAATCCTACAGTCTCGAATAGCTGATGTAGATCTGAGATATCTTCATATTTCAGGCTCAAGGACATACTGTACTGTACCTCTCTAAGACTATGAACCAAAGGTGTGCATACTGGAGCACATATACAACCACTACAACCGTGTCTTCTATCTGGCTGTTCAAATGAAATATTGGATTTATTTTACTTTACTGTTTATGCACCTTAGACAGCCCTGCTGAGATGCATCTGTTTCAGTGGCATCCTGTATCTTCCCAATTTCATGGCTTGGAGGGCTGAAAAACAGTGAACGGAAGTGATCATGGGATGGGCAAGAGGGGAGGTGGGGATATAATTTACATTATTTTATATGAGTTGCTTTACTTGCATAAATCAAGTCATTGCATCTTTGTATTGTGCTGTGTTATATATAGAAATATTTTTTCCAAATGGTAAATCCTTGCTGATTAGGAGATGCTAATCAGCCCCTGAGAGTCCTTACAACTACAGCATAGTTGAATCAAGTTATCAACAGGTATCCACAGACATGTGAAACTGTAGCTGCTGATCATTTCAGCTTTGCGTGGCTTTTAAACAAGTTTGAAATTCAAGCAAGCCATATCAGACCTTGGATTAGTGCTGTGAATTAATTATTGAACTGGGGAGAATAAAGAAATTACTTCTACTGCTTTGCTGGATGAAATGTTAATAAATAATCCATTAGGCCACTCTAATATTGGGGTTTAGTCAAATTCATTCAATAACTGTGCTGTAACTTACTGTACTCACACACTAATAGACTAGAAATAGACTCAGAGGGATTCAATATATTGGAATTTCAAGCTTTATGATGCACTGTTTTTTTTTAATTTGATCTTGCTACATTCGAATAACAGATTAACATTGATTCCAGTTGTAGATATTGATGGCAGTTCTTTTATGAGTTAATAAGGGGCTGTAACACAGATATTTCTATAACAAGATAAGAATCAGACATACTCCAACCCCTGCGGATGTCTTTTAATTAAATTTTAGTTATTTAAGAAATGTGATCTGCTACAGCATAGTACTAAAAGACAATAGGGGCATTGCAGGAACCTATGAACAAATTGGTGAGAAAATGAAAAGCAGGGATTTTACCTATTATAGATAAAGGGAGCATTGCAGACAAATTGGAGTGGTCCTTTTCTTTGCATATGAGACAGTGTTATTCTCTGAAGAGTGATTCATTTACTGATTTAATTATTTAGTTAGTTATTTTAGACATACAATAGCCATCTCATTTCCAGATATGACCTGGAGGAGGGGAAAAGGAAGAAGTGAAAGAAAGTATAGTAAAAATCGACAACAGAAATCGACAGCAGATCAGTATGCTAATTATAAATTTACAATTTACAATATACAAATTTATAAGCATCACAAGAAAAGAGAGCTGACCAAAAATCTGAGAAACATGGAACCAAAATAAATTGGCATATTTGGGAAGTTTCTTTTTAAATTTTAGAATATTATTAATCTATATCAATCAGTAACATATTATTGCCACTGTTGAGAACACTGTTATTGTTGTAAGAGTAATCTCACATTATTAGGGTATCAGAACCACTCACCTTTGGTTAGCAGTTCTCATACCCTAAGAATAAATGTGAGACCACTCTTATAACGAGTGGTCTATGTGGTGGTTTTGACATACAAATAAGTACATAAAACGTGGGTGGCACTTAATAGACCTTGGGATACTATATGTCATTAGGACTGAACAGTTATTGATCCTTCTTGTAAAATGATGCAAAAATAGTGCCACATACAGTATAATTAATGAGGTACCAGGTTAAAATAGCAAAGCAGTAATGTTGCAAGCCAAACCACAAGGGAAAAACAGCATGCAGCAAAACAGCTACAGGGGAAAACATAGCACAGGGAAAATATAGCGAAGGTAGCAGTAGTGCTACCTCTGTGTAGCTGTTGGCTGGGATGCAGAGGATAAAAAGTCTGCTCGGTGGCAGGTTTCTGAGCAGCTGCTGTGGCTCAGAGGGTAGGGCCACAGGCAGAGGAGGGCAGCAGAGCATTTGTGAACTGGGGTTCATTTCCCTGAGCACTTGTGTTTTTCTTTTTATATGTTGTTATGTTTTTGACAGTCCCCCCCCTCCGGGTTTCTCCCAATCCCCAAGTTGCCTCCCCCCAGAGGTAGTTATATTAATTTGGGGGGTCAGAAGGTGCAGCACCCTACAATGGGGGTGCAAGGGGAAGAGACCCTCACAAACAGTAATTTTATCTGTGCTTCTGGAATTCACTTTGTGAAATAATTTGAGAAGTTCGCAAAATTGGAAAAAAGGGCAAATTTACGAAGTTCACACTTTGCAAAGTGTAGATTTTAGGCACAGTGGACAACATTTTCCCATAAATTTGCACATGAAGTGGACAGTTCATCTACTTCATGGTGAAACTTCACAAATTTCTGCAAAATCAGAGTTTCTGAGGGCAGTAGAATCTTCACAAAGTTTCACAATGGCCAATTTTGGTCACTCCACAGAAGCTTCATCAGCGAAGTTTTACTGCACGCTATTTCTAATTATACGTCATTAACAGAATAATTAACTTGTCTCTATCATTCAGTCTGTGTGCCACAGACTGAAAGATATACACATTACCCCTACAGTTAAGTCTGGAAATAACCTTAGAATGTGAAATTACTGAAAAATGTAACTCTTTCTTAATTTATTTGTTTTAGTTAGTTTTTGTTAACTCTTCTTCTCTTGAGTAAGGGGTGACAGATCTGGTAAAATGATACACTTCTGACCTTCCCATCTCAGTTCCCCATGATCACACACCACCTGCAACAGCTGTATCCTGAAGTCTGGAGTAAACAGTGTAGCTGAAATAGTCTGAATTCTTTCCAGTTCTTTGTGCACTTATCCATCAACAGGAATTAATAACACTTTAGAAACAGCATGACCTTATCCCAAGAGAAGCAGAGCCAGATCTGCCACCAGCAATGGTTCCACTGCCACTAACATACCTTGATTAGTACTAGACAGCAACCCAACAACATTGATAATGCCTTTCCAGCTCGACAATTCTTAAGTTTCACATTCAGTTTGAAAACATTTACGTTCTTTTTCCATTTCAGAACTGATCATATACTCCTGAAATGTTTGCAGTTCCACAAACACTGTTGCATTTTCTGCAGTGCACATTTCAGAATAGTCCAATTTGTCTATATGAGCAAGATGATTAGTTGTCTTGTCAGGTTTGTCTGCTAAGGGACAACCAGCAACAGACACTTTCTCTTATTTAAGGCAACCTTACACTATAGAACTAACAAGGGTCAAAACAGTGCCTTTACCAAAACACTCTGCACAACAGAAACACCTAGGAGTCAGAAAGCATGCTGCCAATTGTCCAATGGAACACAACCCTGGAAAAACAATCCAACCCCAAAATACTGGTACTGAATGTCACCATCCTCACGTATTACATAAAACAAATGATGGATAAGTGTGGCATACTCTGTAATATCAGACACAATTCCACACCAATGCTTGGTTGCAGAGATTTTCAAAAGCTCCCATTTGTTGAGAAAACCTTTGAGCTCTTTTATGTAGGGAGTGTGTTGTAGCTCACTGATGTTTTTTCAATAAAAAAATGTTATTCTGCAATCAAGCATTGACGTCTGAATTGATTCTAGACCTGTGAGTCAAGTTGGTCTGTGAGTATAGCAATATTGTTTGCTTTGGCCCCAAATATTGTCCTGTATTAGGTGCCTTTACCAGAAAGAAAATGGGGGGTTTTCTGATAATGAAGCCAATCACCTCTCAGGCTTGTGGTGTAATTATATGATTAGCCCCTTGATGGGTATAGTTACTTGAAATATAGGGATGCCATTTCTTTTGTGTGTGTGAGAATGAGCCAAATTGAAGTCATAATATTATTGTTCTGATGCCAGGAACCCATAATACTATTGACCTGACATCAAAACAATTGTATTGCAGAATGGAATGTCACCACAGCTCATGATCAGCTGATGTCAGCAGTCACTCTTGTCATGGCTTTCAAATATCACCGCACATGTGTCAGGAGTGCAAGCAACAGCTGACTTGGCAAGCATTAGAGTGTATGTCTAAAAATATAGGCAAACTCTTTACTCTGATTAAATTAATTTCTTCTTAACACAACATTGCTTGTTTTTGACTTGTCAGTCTGTCTGGGTGGTGGTGTGTGGTGGGATGGAGGGTAAGTGATATATCTGTGTGTAGTTCCACTTCCATATTTGTCTTTACTGGTGAATGGAATGGAGGACATAAACCATGCCTGCAGAGTGAGCCCAAGTGAAGACCCTGAGTGAGAGTCAATAAGTCAGCAATAGCAACAGATGGGGGAAAATGGCACCCTCATATAATAAAAAATAACAGATGGGCATCTATCTGTTACAGTTGCTGTTAAATTCAACTCTGGATTCCTGTGGCTGCATAAACCTTTCAAACTGCGGTCTTGAGGTTTATGATATCACAGGGATCCCTCAATGGATTTACAGCACTGTAATAGACAGATGCCCATCTGTCATTATATTTGTAAACTACACTTACCCTTCACTTATTCTCTCTTTTTCTTGTCCCTCTCTCTCTCTCTCTCTCTCTCTCTATATATATATATATATATATATATATATAAAAACAAAACCTAAATTGTGTCTGAATATTACATAAACAAAGCATTGCCTGTGGTGTATGTTGCTGTCTAAAGTTCAAGTGTTAAAAGCTATAGTTGATTAAAAAAAAAATTGGGTGGGGCGGGGATCCTGTTTTGGAATAGTCTGCCAAACCTAACAAAATGCATGACCAGTTCTTGCACCCAGTACATTCAGTACAATACTTTAACAGATGCATTATATACAATTGATTTCAAAGTTATTATTGCCCTTTTTCAGTTTGTATTATCACATTTTTTTGTTCTGTTAACTGCTGTAATGCCCTCATGGATGCACATAAAATATAAATGTACTTCAGTGAGTGTTACCCCTGTTAAAAAAAAAACACTAATAAAAGAAAAAAATAAAGAGAAGGCTACAATGTGCTGGCCTGTATTTTTTAAAAATATAATATTCCTGATTTCATGGTAGTTAGCAACTAGATAAGGCCTAGAGGAAATATTTTCATGGTACATGGCATCCCAATCTCTGATTTCAAGTATTTTCATCCACTTCCTTCCTCTCCCTTGCTACTGCTTATAGGCCCCCTTAAATTGGAGAAGAGGTGACCCGGTTAAGTAAGTAAGCAGTAATCTTTCATTGCTGGAGACTTGGATGTGAATCCTGATGCATGTCAAGTACTGGAAAAGGTTGGTTGCTTTCAGTGCAATTTCAACTGGGGCAGTTGCAGACAGCTGTATCACAGAAACACCACACAAATAATTTAGCAGTTTGGCACTGCTGATGGTCTGTGTTAGATGAAAGGTTTGGAACTAAATAGATTTGACTAGACAGGGAGACAAAATTATCCGTTCAGCAAAAGAGTTGGGTGGTCCCTCTAGGATCTTATCTATTTATTTAAATTGATTTGTATTGAAAAGAGTCTGTTGAGACATATCTCAGTAACAGTGCCATCTGTGGAAGCAGTAATATATGACAGCAGAATCATATGACATGCAGATAAATAGACTGGAAAAAATGTACAAGTGAATTATGATGTAATCACTACACACCAAAGAGGAAATGTAGCTGTATGTTTTTTCTTCTTTTTTTGTATAATATATACAGTAAATAATAATGTGTGCCACCAATAAATCAAGTAGTAAATGCAAAGCACAGAACAAGTGTATTTATCTAAATGTATTAAATATTACCTAAAAAATCCAT
Source organism: Neoceratodus forsteri (assembly GCA_016271365.2). Taxonomy (NCBI): domain Eukaryota; kingdom Metazoa; phylum Chordata; order Ceratodontiformes; family Ceratodontidae; genus Neoceratodus; species Neoceratodus forsteri. The sequence continues at coordinate 75,101,832 of CM057450.1, forward strand.
TATTCAAATTCCATCAATATAAAATGTGGAAAATGACAATTAAAATGGAAACAGCTGGCATCCTAGAGATGTGAACTATATATATATATATATATATATATATATATATATATATTTTATTTATGGCTCTGTTAACAAAATACTAGTACAGTAACAGAATGAAGTTGTCACTATTCATGACTGGACTAGGAAGCTATTCTTTTTGTATGACAATAGTGTCCATCAATATGCTATATGTTCTTAATAAGACATACTGTACCAGGCAAGCAAGCAGAGTCCAGCAAGGGATTGTTTCCAGCTGTGACCTATTGGGAGGGGACTACAGAGGAGTTTGCATGGGAAACAACAGGGTTTGCAAAATGTAAGCTATCAAATTACAATGTACTATACCCAGGTTCTGGATGCCACACCTCACGCCACGCTGGTGACCTGGGTTTGGATGTGAGCCCGGGGCACCAGAGGTTGGCAGGTGAGGATGGGATTGAGCATCTGGAGGACTGCTTTTCCATCCTGGGGAGGGATACAGGGAGCCACCACTCTGTAGCGGCCCTTGGTGATGACCAGGGGCACTACTAGAGTGGTGCAGCAAGGGGGGAGTGTGGCAGATGTCAGTGTGCTGCAACGTCATGCACGCTCACACTCCAGGGACAAAAATAGGAGGAAAAACATGGCAGCACAAGCCTGTGGCAGCTTTATGGCTGCAGCTTCACTGGCCAGCATATGACTGGATAGAGGTGTGTGCTGGTATTGGATCCTGGCTGGTGCACGAGGGCATCAGAGGGGGCACCTCTCGATGGCAGAGAAGTGTATGCCAGCTGGGCATGCACAACTCTGGGGTCAGCAGTGAGGAGGAGCAGTGGCTGGAGGTAAGCAGGGACTGTGGCTACAGGAGGATAAAGAATAGTAGTGATACAAAACAACGTACTATACCCCCTTTTAACAACTTATTTATTCAGAGTTTTGGACCTGACACTACTGAGAAATTTTCTGTGCAGTATTATTTATTTATATTTATTCTAAATGACTTTACTGTATTTGTTATTTTTATTGTGAGGCACCAAGAGCCTTTAGAAATGGGTTTCATATAAATAAAATTGCCTTGCCTTAACAGTTCAAGGAGCCAGTTTAATGTCCCAAGGCCAAAGGTTTTTCCTGTACTGTGAGGGTATCAAGGGATGTAAAACATCCTTTAAAGTGTCTTATTATGCTTTCAGAATTAGTAATAAATATACCAGGTTATGTTTGTATATGCTTTGTAGTGAGGTCCATAGGCTGTGAGGTATAGTCTCTTTATTCTATTTTTTTGTTGTTGTTGACCGGGTAAGTGCACTAGACAAATTCTGCCTATATTCAGGCACGACCCAGGGGAGGGGGGACACAGATGAAAGCCAACTGACCTTGAACCAGATTAAACTGTTGGTGGTATTTTTTCTTTAGTGAATGGTGGGAAATTTGTCTAGGGCACCGGGGAAACTCCCCTACTGACCTGTAGAGGGAACCCTTGACATTCTGTGAGATGGCCACTCACAGCGAAATGGTGGAGAAGATGGAAGTCTCTGAGGCAGGGGATCGAGCCTCTTCCCCTGACCTCGTAATGCAAGAGGCTACCAAGCAGAAAATAGAACCAGAAGAAATTGGAGATAAAGAAATGGGAGAGGATATTTTTCTTTCAACTGAAGACTTAAGTGTTGACATTGCTACGGAACCTACAAAAGTAGCTCAAAATGTGAAGACATCATCGGAGAAAAAACACAGAGAAATGTAAAAAAAACAGAATGAAGAAAATTGCAAGACATGCCTTGTATGCTGCAAAACTCAAAGCAGAACTGGCAAAAGTGCAAGAAACGGCTTCCTCTGACACTGGGTGCTGTCCGTCTGACAGGAAAAATGATGATGCAGCAGCATCAAATGAGTGTGTTGCTCTATAGCCGCTGAGGATTCCTCAGGTAAAAACAACCCCTGTTTTAATTTCAAACCTGCCTTTTGAAATGACGGCTGGCAGTGGAAATGCAGAAAGCATGTGCTTAGAGCTGCAGGGGTTGATCTAGGGAATGTACTAAAGGAACAGGTTAGCATGCATGCATTTCAAAAAGTCAATATGGGTCTCCAAGACAGTGGTAATAAGAGTAGTAATAACAGTAAAAATGTAGCCAGTAGTGACAATATGAAGAGAAACAAGAGTGATCTAGACACTGCAGAATCTAAGGCATTACATACCAAAGTCCCGATGATCACAGGACACAAATTGCAATAACCAAAAATGGTATTTCAGACTAAAATAGAATCCCAGGGAGCAGCTAGTTTTTTTCCTTTTTCGGCCAGAAACCAAGCACAACAACTTTGTCGTAAAGAGGAGAACAAAAACAAAAGAGCTGCTTTTACCTTAGCGAATAGGAATTTAGCACCTCGACCACCCAACAAAGCAAACAAGCAAACTGACAATGTGGTGTCAGCATGGGATGAGACACAACAGGACCTCACCACATCGGAGGCTATCCAGAAGGCTTTCACTATACAGTCTATAAACTTAGACCCCTTTTTGACATGGTCCCCTGAGAAAGTCCTCACAGAAGCAGGGTGGAAACTAATGCCCAGTGGCCAAAGGCTACTGGACCCAGACTAGACTCCACAAGATCCTCTTTCACAAAATACTCCAGAATGGTGCCAACAATCATCCCTCAGGTACCTGCAACAAATCCAACTGATGCAAACTCCCTGGAATTACAAAAGGAATCTAAAGCAATCCTAGTACAGAATAACAACCAGGAAAAATATATTTTTTGGACCCTTTCCAGAAGATGACCCCCCCCACCAAGGAACCAAGCCATATAAATCCAAAGGACAGTAATCAACCCATTAACAATAAGTTCACACACACAGTTCAATTTTTTATTGTGAGACAAATAGTATTGTTGTTACAAATGTTATATTCAACACACATAATACAAACAAATAGTACTCCTTTCATACATATAAATACAAAATGAAGCCCTACAACAATAAATATGTAATACATCCACATGATCCCTTTAAAAATTACTTTCTTTCCTATTGCACTTATCACCTCGTCTTATTTTTTGTAAAAGTCTTCTATTTCTCCACCAGTGTTCAATGTACTTTTTTTGTTCTATATTTTTACAAAAATTAGCTACTTGTGCATTTACAATAAGGAAAAACAAGAGGGGGAACAATCTGAAGATCCCCCACCACAGAGACCCTTATTATCAGAACTTTTTTCCAAGTCTAAGAAGGAGGCAGACCCCCGGAGGAATGCTGTAAGAATCAGATATAAAGGTGGTTTAGACACAAGACCTGATAGACATTTTGTTGGGAGGAAACTCCTGCTAGATTCTTTGCATTTTACACCAAAGGAAGTGTTCACATTTATTAATAAGGAGGGGAGGATAACTTCATTTGTAAGCTTTAGTTGACCTTATGCATTACAAATGTTTTGGCAAAGGTACAACAATGTCAAATTCTCTCCCCTGTGGTCCCTCTTTCTGGTGATACCCCTCACAAAACTTCTAATCAAGTTTTTGACAATAATGTTTCAAAATGAAGGGGTTCACATAGACAACATTACGTACTGGTTGTCGCAGAAATGCAAAGTGTTAAGTGTACCAGAGGCTTTGTTGGACCAAGGTATGGAAATATAAGGTGAAATTAAGACAGACAGAAAATGACATTGAACACATCCCAAATTCTTTTATGCTAGGCATGGATAGAAGGGTATGTTTTTACTCAGGGCAACCTCAAGCTTGTTACAATTGTGGGGCTTACACCCACCTCTCAAGCATGTGTGACAGCACAAGATGTGACAATTGTGGAGAGGTGGGTCACATTAGCATGCAATGTGCCAATTTAACTAGATGCGACTTATGTAATGAGATGGAACAGGTATTTCCGGAGTGCCCATGGGTGGCAAAGAACAAAGCTTCTGTTATAAGCCCAGAGCTCCTTATCCAACAGGCACAAGAAGAACAGTAAGCAACCTCCCAGACTTGGTAAACGTTGAACCAGAAGAAACTACAACCCCCCCCCCCCACCTGCACTCAAACTCCAAGAACAAAAGCAGGGAAGTTGGATGGTCATACAGTTAAACCATAAGGAAAAGGAAGGACCCCCCCCTTCCTCCCAGCTCCAATAGGACAAATTCCCCCCAGTATGTTACTCAGAGGACCTAAGCATAGAAGTATCAGAGAAGAACCTTAACCCCCCTCCTCCTAGGAATAATTATCACTCCCATGATGGAGAGTGACCAGGAGCACTAAACCACTGCCAGAACCACCACTGATAGAGGAAACTAACCCTTTTGTAGTCTTAGCTCCCATAGGAGAGGAATCAGACATGGACCTGACAGACCCAGATCCTCCCCCTCCCAGAAAACTGGAGGGAGAACAGATTTAATAGAATACAAATGGAAGAAGAAAAATAAAAGGAAAAAAAAGGGTCCTAAAATAAACTGTGGGGATGAATAAGTTGGTTCTTGGATCACAAAACTGCCAGAGCCTATTAAATTCTGTCAAAAGACATGCCATGTTCCAATCTTTAGTTGATCAAGAGCTTAGCATCTGCCTTTTACAGGAAACTTGGACCCTGGACATACTTAGAACATTCCAAGTGGAATGGCATTGGGGGCCATCCTTCAGGTCATTTGGTGCCAATAGGGCAGATGGTCTTGAGACTGTTTTTAGCTCTTTCTCCTTTACATTATGAAAACTTATAAACCTGATTCCAGGACATTTGCTTATTGATGGCTACTGTAAACAAATACCATACAGATTCATAAATGTCTATGGAGCCCAGACTAAAGCAAATAGAGTGACCTGTATTTCCCAACTCCAGCCTTACCTACACACATCATCATATTTAGTGTTAGGGGGGACTTTAATTGTGACCTTCCCCACCAAGGTAAAATTTTAGAAGGAAAAAGGGGTATTGTGACTCAAATGCCTCAAAAAAAATGTATCACTCTGGCAGAATTAATAGACTGTGCACAGTACCAGTCTCAAGGACCAATGTATACATACAGGAAAGGTAAATTAACCTCTACTATCGATCACATCTTCATTTATAAAAACCTACCACCCCCCACTTTTCAGACCTTCCCCTCAGAATTTTCAGATAATCTATTTTTACAAATCTCCTTTCAAACCCACATAAAAATTATAAATACCAAACACCTCCACCTTATCTGACACCGGATACAGGAAGGGATAACATCCCTCATTTGGGCCAGAACTTCGGTAAGTGACATATATATGATGATTTAGGTGACTGGTGGATGGATTTCAAACAAGATTTTGCTGTTTAATTTCAAAAACATGGTAAGAACACAGAAAGAGAAATGTTCTTTCATTATTTGAAATTACTTAACCAGCCACAAAACCTATACACATGGAATTCTACATCTAGACAGGACTTTGGCCCACACATTGAACAACTAAAAGTAAAAATGAAAATATATCAATATGACAGAGCAAAAACCTTAAATGTGGAATTGCAATATGGGACCCAAAAATTCCCTATCGGAGACCTCTTTGAGGCATGTAAACCAAAGAAGGAGACAATGGTCTTTTATAAACTAATAGATGAGAAGGGTAAGATCATAGTGAAGGAAACTAACTTACATTAAGTAATACAAAGACTCATAGGTTCACACAAAATGAGGTATCCCCTTCCCGAAGAGAAAATAATCAACTCTTGAGGAAGAGTTATCAGAGTTCAACTCTCTCATGTTGGTAGAAGAAATTGAATATGTCATTAGAAGTCTGAAACTTGGGACTTCCCCGGGACCAGATGGGCTACCCCATGAATTTTATAAAAGTTTCCCAAACATAATGGCACATTGTTTAAAGGAAGTTTTCACTTTCTTTTTTCCAAAAGGGTCAGCCCCCCACCAGTTTACCCCAGGGCTCCTGATCTTCTTATTTAAGACAGGTAATAAACTGGACATTTCAAACTGGAGACCCATCTCACTATTAAATTCAGATTTTAAAATATTAACACAGACCCAGAATAATAGATTGAGAAGGGTAGCATCTAAACTGATTCACACAGCCCAATTTTGTGGTTTACCTGAGAAAAAAATCCAACATGCACTAGTGATAATTAGAAACACAATAGCATATTATGAAGAAAAAAGAGGCAAGGTTGTAGCCTGACTTTAGACCAGAGTAAAGCCTTTGATAGGGTTTATCACTCATTCTTATTACAAACATTACAGCAATACGGCATACCTTGTGGTTTCATCAAAAAAATAAAATTTCTATACTCCTGTGCTACAGTACACCCCACTATTAAATGGAAAGTGACAGAGAGGATTACAATTAGAACTGGAGTCATGCAGGGCTGCCCCCTCAGCCCCCTGCTGTACATCTTTTCCCTAGATCCATTGGTCAGCATGTTAAACAGTTCCCAGGCTTGGGAGGGCCTACAGGGATCCTCCAGACAGGGCTATATAAAAATTCAGGGATATGCAGATATCATCTGTATTTTTATGGTGAAGTATGATCAAATCCTGACTCTTCTCGGTCATCTACAAGAATATTCTCAAGTCTCAAATTCAAAGCTAAATATAGGGAAATGTAAAGGCTTGTTTATCGATGCCCCAGAACAAGACCCAATAACCATAATTAGGATACACATTACTTCTGAGCCACAAAAAAATATATCTATATATATATAATCTTTCTGGACCATGGAACCTACCCCTAGAAAATTGGGAATCAGCATTGCAAGGAGTCTAATCCACAGTAAACAGGTAGAAGTCTTGGAAACTATCAGAAATTAAAAGGATACACATCATTAAACAATTCATTATTCCATGTCTTTTATAAGTGGCAATGATCTTTCCTCCCCCAAGTATACTGGAAACAAGACTATATGCACGCTTTTTCCAGATGCTTTGGGGTAGCAGACTGAATCCAATAAAATTATGTTTTACTTACCTGCCTAAAGCACAAGGAGGACTTGGTATGGTTCACCCAATTTCAGTTTTTTCAACCCTGTTTATTGCCCAGAATTTTAAGATTGGGTTGGTCCCCTCCCAAGGTTTCCATTTTGAATGGTTTATAAATAACTTGCTAAATTTTCTGTCAACCTGGATTGGAGACAATCCCCCAAAACTGTCTCCAAAAATGAAAGTACCATTATTTATGAGAACAGCAATATCAAGAATTCATAAATGGGAATTGACCAGATCCCAAATATATAATTTTCCTGGGCCCTGCTTGTACAATTTGGTCATGTCCAAAATCTATCAGTTTGAACCAGATTTTAAGAACTGCCCCACGACACTAAGGGGAGGGGTCCTGAAACAGTTGCATAATCACAGGATTCCTCTACATATGTGGGAGGTTCTTTGGTTATCAGTGTATGACCTACTAAACCTCAGAGGGAATGGCAAGCACAAGGCCCTAGAAGAGATAAACTGCCCCTACAACAGCTGCGTAAATAAGGAAGAAAAAGTTGAATTTCTTTTTCTCTTGTTCTTATGTTAAACACTTATGGCTTTCATTAGCTCACAGATGGAAGTGAGAGTGGCTCAAACATGTATTTTACGAAGTTCTAATATTAGGAAACTGTACATGTCTCATACGTAAATATGATCATGGTACTTTACTGTTTTTCTTTTGTTGCCTGAAATATTACCTTTGGCAGGCGAGATGTCAGTGGACGCTACAACAAAAGTTGATGACATATGATACATATTGGCAGAGACATTCAATGGGGTTGTGCCTGGAACAACTGAGTTCACCAGCGCAACCCTATAAATGTGCCCTGGGGCAATATTCAAAAGGGGGAATTGCACAGTGCAATTCCTGATGCGCCAGGGTGCAAAAATAATGTATGCGGCACATCTCCAGGGGGTGTGACCCTGCATAAGCGGCACATTCTGATATTCTGCATGGAATGTATGGTGCATCTGCTGGTACATCCCAGAGATGTGCCACATACCTGGGCACAAAGTTGAGCCTGTAGAAAATGGCTCAACTGGTAGCCACCCACAGGCGTGCCGCTGTATTGCAATGCGCAAAACAGCAGCCACCAGCCATGGGTGGCTAACCCCTGAACACCATTCACAAGTGCCACATATTTCCCTGGTAGTCTAGTAGTTCCCCCCTCCCTAGCAATAACCCCAATCACCTTAGGAAGTGCAATGTCCCATCCCTGGTTGTCCAGTGATACCCCCTTCCCACAGGTAACCCTGATTGTCTGTAGGGTTAAAGAAACAATTTCCATGGTGGTCCAGTGGCTCCCCCTGCCCTAACGGTAACCCTGATCTCTGTATGAATCCTCTGTAAGATCCCTGGTAGTCTAGTGGTACCCCCCTCCCCATCCCATAACCCTGATCACTGAAAATAAAAACCAGTATCGGTGCCTGGTAGTCTAGTGGTCCCCCCACCCACAGAGGGCCCCCAGCCCACCCTGTCACCCCAAGTCATCAGAGGGCAGCATACCCACCAGCATACCTCCATGGCTGTCTGCCGAATTACAGCTTACAGTAAGTGCTGCAAGCTCATTGGTCCACACTGTGCACCAATGGGTTTGCAATTCATACTGTAACAGTCATTCACAACTTTGTGAATGAAGTAATTCTTTGAACCTCCATATATATGAAAGATGCTTCTAAACACCCTGATAATATCATACAAAAATGGTGGAAAGGACTCTATGGGTTTACTAAGTTTAAATAAAGGTCACAAAGTTTGAAACAGTGGTAACATTTGAAAAAGATCATTGAGCAAGAGGAAGCAACCCTAAATTGAGGATGTATAAGATATGAATTTATGGTCATGTGATGGCAGCCTAACGAGCAACAGCTAGCTTCCACCACTCCTCATTCCTCCCATATTTTTCCACTGCAAACCAGCCTTCTTATTTAATTTTACAACAGGAAAAGAATGTGGTAATACTCTAGTAACCAGAGGGACAAAGAAAATAAAAAAAAATAAGGAGGTATATATGCGTAAGGCGCCAACGCGCCACTCGCCTCCCCCTACATCAGAGAAAGACAAGGCCACAAAACAGCCTAAACAGCAACTGGCTGCTAGTGGTAAATCTTCTGCGGGAACATCAGCAGTTACTGAGAAACATTTTATGGAGATAATGCAGCCCCTCCAAAGTTCCATTGCAGCCATATTTGATGAGCTGCATCAGGTGCGTACCCCAATGGATTCCCTGGCATTACGAGTCTCGGATTCAGAGGCTCGTATAATCTCTTTGGAAAAGAGGCAAGACAAAGCTGAATTGGAACATAGCAGTGTGACAAAGAGACTTCAAAGAATTGAAGAGAAACTGGAGGACCTTGAGGGCAGAAGCAGCTGAAATAACCTTCTGGTTATCAGAATCCCTGAAAGGGGAAGAGGGTATTCTCCAGTTTTATTCCTACAGAAGCTGTGTGAAAAAATAGTGGGGCCTTCACCTAATGTCACAACATACACCATAGAGAGATCCCACAGAGCGTTACGCCCGATGTCACCCCCCTGGGTGCCTCCCAGACCCTTGATTTTTAAGCTGCTCAATTTCCTCGGTAAACAGCACATATTGGCTCAAATCAAAATACTGCAAGAAGTCCAGTGGAAGGGCAAGAAAATTAGAGTTTCTCAGGACTTTCCGCAGTCAGTCAGAATGAAGAGACAGAAACTGCATCCCATTGTGTTGAAATTAATAGTGGCTGGGAAACAGTTTTCGGGTTCGATACCTGGCTATTCTACAAGTGAGACTCCAGGATCAATGGTATGCTTTTGACACACTGGAACATGCACAGCTTGAACTCAAGAAGTTACTTCCCGACCTGTTTAAGTGACTGGGTCTTGAAAATGGAGATGAATGATTTTGTCTTGGCCTACTAGCTTGTCAACTGCTTAGATCCGGATTCTGCGCCTGAGGGCTTCACTATATACAGTGACTAGCGGGAACTAAGGATCTCTTAGCTATGCAAACAGTTTATTAGGCCCAGCGCTCATTAGGCCCTGGATTGCATCCTGTTGAATAGAGGAAGTGATTAGCCCTCAGATTGCCTGTTGGCCTCCCTGCAATGGTAGGGCTCTTGATTGCATACTTCAGTGGGCCTAATTTACAACATCATGGATACATTTCCTGACTTTACATTATAATTTTGTTTTTCCATGTATGCTAATATGGAGAACCTTAAGCATTATTAAGGTCTAATTTTTATGATTTTTTTTTTTATAGTCCTATACTGGTGTACTTTATTTTTATTGACAATAGTCCATTACTTAATTTTATAGGGTGGCCCTCTCAAAACGAGTGGCACGTTTACACTTAGCAGGGATAGCCTAACTATTATTAACACTACTTAAGGTTGTCTACCTCTCTGGTACTTATATAAGTCTTACAACTATGGAATGTTATGATATAACTCTTTAGATAGATGTTTAATTGAGGGGAAGTGGAGGTTCGGGGGGACGGGATAATGTTGTATCGCTAGGGTGCAAATTAACATCACCTGGCAGTATATTAAGTGAGTATGGTTGGTAGAACTGGGGGTAGCATGTAGGTGTTGTTATAAGTGATTGAAGTTGAATCTGGGTTTTATAGTTTCATGGGGAAATTTAAGGGTAGAAGCGAGGGGGGTGGGTTTCTGCCAAACTTTTTTTTTCTTAATCACAGTGATTTAACTGCTATGTACCTAGATTTAAACCTCCTAAAAGGTTTTGGAATGTTGATATTCCAACTTGATATGCTATAATGGGGGCCCTTACAATATTATGACTTGGAACTTCCGAGTCTCTAGAGATAAGTGACAAATGATTCTAAGGCACTTATCCCAATAACATGCTGGCATTGTGTGCCTACAAGAAACACATCTACAGAGGGAAGACACATCTCTTCTGTGTAGAAATTGGGTAGGGAAAGCCAATGGAGCTGGTATCTCCACCAACCGAGGGGGAGTAGCCATACTCATTGCCAAAGCGATTCCCTTTAAGTTGACCCAGGAAATCTGGGACCCAAGAGGTCAATACGTGCTTTTGCAGTGTACACTGCAATCCCAATCACTTCTGATAGGGTCTGTTTATGGCCCCAACATAGACTCACCCCTATTTTTTTTCACCGCTCCTTAACTTGATTACCCCTTTTTTACATGATTCCATATTTCTGGGAGAAGATTGGAACTTAATGCTCCAGACCCATTTAGACTGATCTGATGCCAAAAAAATAGGACCTTCTCCAGCCCAAAGGGCTCTTAGAGACCTTATGAATGGTGCGGAATTGGTTGATGTGTGGAGAATATTACATCTGAGCGAAAAATGTTACACTTTTTTCTCCATGCCTCACCGTACCTGCTCAAGGCTTGATTCTTCTTTGATCAGTTCCTTTTTGCTCCCAGGTATAATTGATAGCCAAATTCAAGCCAGAGTGATCTCGGATCACTCACCTGTCTCAATCTCATATATCTCAGGTCCTGGTATACGAAGAGACTCACTTTGGCACTTAAAGAATCAGTTACTGAAATCCCCAACTACCCTATTGCACATTAATGAATTTGTCTCCCAATTTATTATATCCAATAAAGACTCAATTTCCAGGATAGATGTGGTTTAGGCAGCGCTTAAATGTGCATTGCATGGTGAATGCATTTGTCTTGCTTCTACTGGGGCCCGACGATTTAAAGCCAAAGCTGAAAGTTTGTTGAGGGACATTAAAACCATGGAAAGAAACATCAGCTGCCATTCCCTTGAGGAAGACTGGACCAAATTACATATCTTAAATGCCAAATTTTATGAGCTTATGTCTCAGAAGGCAGAACTAGCAATACATAGGACTAAACTTAAATACCTTAATTAAAGGGCAGGTAAACTGTTAGTTATCAGAATCAAACAAGCGGAAATGAATCGCTGCATGCCGAGCATGCAACTCACCGATCAGGATCCCATAGTTACACATTCCCAACAAATTTCTGTTATTTTTCAGTCATATTTCCAGAAGTTATATGCAGAACCTGATCCTGACAAGGCCACTCTCAGGGACATACTTGATTACCTAGATGGAATTGATCTCCCGCAACTTAGCCCTAGCCTGACATCCCTCCTTGGTTCATCCATCCAAACGATGGAAGTTGAAAAAGTGATCACCCAACTTCCTCTAGATAAATCCCAAGACTCCGATGGCCTTACGAATAATTTTTTTAAACCTTGTGTTAAAGATTTGGCCCCTTTTTTGACAGAAGTTTACAATTACTGGTTCCTGAATAGATTTTCTGAGCAATACTTCCAAGAAGCTTTTATTACACTGATTCCTAAATCTGATAAAAATCTCCTTCATCCAGAAAATTATCATCCCAATTTATTCTTAAACTCTGATATTAAGATACTTGCAAAAGTACTCGCTAATAGATTAGCTCCCCTCATGAATACCTTAATTGATTCTGAACAAATTGGCTTTCTGGTGGGTAGATGTTCCAGTGATCACATTTGTTGCTTGTTGCATCTATTCTCTTTTACCAACCACTCAGAAATCCCTGCTGTTTTAGTTTCATTAGATGCCAAAAACGCATTTGACCAGGTTTCATGGGACTTTTTATTTTTAGTGCTGGACAGATTTGGCTTTCCTTCCAATTTTATTAACTGGGTACAACTTCTTTATAATGCCCCTACTGCCCATATCTGGTGCAATGTTATACTATCTGACCCCATTTCTCTTCACTGTGGCACCAGACAGGGCTGCCCCCTCTCCTCTTTACTTTTTAATTTATACCTAGAACCATTCATTTGGAAAGTAATCGCTTCGCCAGTGCTCCACGGAATACAAATTGGTCCTGATCACCACCTTATTTCTGCTTACGCAGATGAGTTATTATTGCACCTGGAAAATCTGGCTACTGGGGTACCGGCCTTACTTAGAGAAATTGATCTATTCTCCGAAGTATCTTTTTATAAACTCAACCCCTCTGAGACAAAAGTCTTTCCAATGAATAGGAAAGCTTTACCATCTGACATTGAGGGAACTGATTTGGTTTGGGATTCTAAGTCCCTTACATATTTAGGCCTAAAGATTTTTAGAGAAATACCATCAATAATAATAAAAAGAAATCTCATGGAGCTAATGGGGATTATTAAGACTAACCTAGCAAGATGGAGCACTCTACCACTCTGACTTTGGGGTAGAATAGCTACCATCAAAATGAATGTGTTACTGTGCATTCTCTATCCACTAAATAAGCCAGGTGTTTTCCTTCCAAAGCGGTGGTTTAATGATTTACAAACCCTAGTTAACCAATACCTCAGGAATGGAAAGAAAACCCGGTGAGCATATTTTAAGCTTACTGCTCTGAAATTACAAGGTGGTCTATTGCTTCCCTCCTTCTTTACATACTAATGTACCACACACATATAACTAAATTAGTACACTGGATTTTGCCGCATGACCAAAGGCGGGTCAGTTCTCCCAAACCCCTCTGGTTGGATATTGAATGATTTTTGACAGAAACCCAACAATGCAGTTTGCATGCACTAATATATTCACGCCCTTGTAAGATTCCTAAGACCCTCAGAAGTACTCCTGTAGGTTGGTCCCTTAAGGTGTTATTCCAGTTGCAAAAACACTGGAATCTCAATTAGTACAAATCACTGCAGCAATCCCTCATTAATAACCCAAATCTCCAAACTGCACAAATGCCTATTTCATCGCTCTTCTGGGCCCCTTTGCAAAATCTAAAACTAAATGACCTGGCACCTGGTGACAAAGTTATCCCCTTTTTACAATTTTGTCAGAACTTTAATATTCAGGATGTAAATCCCTTTAAATACTGGCAAATCCGACAAGTTATCTTGTCATTTTTAGGTCAGACCCCTCAAGTACTTATCCCTGACTTTGATTTGCAGCTTCTACTACTCAAGACAGACCAACCCTGTGCGATATCAATGGTATATAAGAAATTGCAAACCCTTGATGAAGGTTTACCAAAAGGTATCTGTTATTATTGGGTGGATAAGTTATCGTTACCTGCTGAAGCATCAGTCTGGCATCGCATGTGGTACAATATGTATAAATTCATAAAACAGGACATACTCAGACTGGTGCAATATAATGTTATGCACAAGTTATATTTTTCACCTGACAGACTTTACAAAATGGATGGGATTTCTTCTCCCCAGTGTCAATGATGTAAAGGATCCCCAGGTGACCTTCTTCATATCTTATGGTTCTGTCCCAAAGTCTCAACATTTTGGAATAATATATATATAACACACTTGACCCATTACTTGGGTTACAAACTTTATTTACTCCCAACATATGTCTCCCTAATGATTTTCCACCGGGTACCATTAAGATTAGAAAGGCTCACATGGCTCTCACTTCAGCAGTAGCCAAATTAATTATAATGAGACACTGGAGAGATGAATCCATACTACCAGTGATAGAATGGCATAGAGAAGCGCTATTAGCTTTACAGCCTGAAAAGCATATCACTAGGTTAGCCAATAGAAATCAGGCTTACATGGACAGATGGGGTCCTTTGGAAGCCCTCCTGGCAGTATGGAAACCATAAAATATCTCAGATTTATTTTCTAAATTATATATACTGTTTCGATGTGGAGGAAATATTCACTGCTTGTTTGGCACAGGGTAATTGTGGGTGGGATAACTGATAGGGGGGTTGGGGAGAGTATAGCACTAAACTTATCCTAACAAGGTTTGATAGAGAATGGGTGTCTATGTATACTGCATCATCTATATGTAATGTCTCCTCAATTCAACCTGGTATCTGTTCATGTTGTGTAATGCTGTGAAACTCAATAAAGTATCTTAAATAAAAAGATATGAATTTATGATTTATTTCCCTCTTATTTTTTGAATATTATGAGTACCTTTCATATGTACATGTTATTATTTGATCTGATTAGTTGGGTTTTTGATATGATTTGTATTTGATGTGATTAATAATAAAAAATTCCCTTACTCTTTTTGAGAAGTGCCATGGGATCTTTAACATCTACCTGAACTACCACCAGAACAGGCAGATGGGACCTCGGTTTAACGTCTCATCCAAAAGAAGGCACCTCAAGAGTGCAGCACCCCCTCATGCTGCACTACAGTGTCAGTATTGGGATTTAACCCAAGTGCGTGGTGTGAGGATAGAACCCTCACCCTTCTGATCGCCCTGTCTCAGACGCAAGTGTGCTACCTACTGAGCCACTGACACTTTCAGAATGAATAAACACTAAGGCAAGATTAGTGCTTTGCATAACTGGCTGTTAAGTTGGAACATTAATATTAATTAAATAAATAACAACTAAGTGAAACTTACTTGTGTGAGTTCACTTCCTTCTGGCCTTCTGTGTGTGGAATCAAGCCAGATGGAATAAAGCAGTTAAACCAAGAGGCCGGGATATTCAAACTGTGCCAGGCAGTGGCACAAGCCTGGGCGCAGCACAACTGTGATGCGTCGGGGCCAGGTCCAGGTGATATGGTGCAGCACCATTTTCTATGGCACAGGCAGTGCACAAACTGAGCATGGTGCAGTGACATTGCACCGGCGCAAGCCACTGATAGGGAGCACGGGGATGCGCCAGCGCAAGTGCATGCAAATGAGGCCATAAAATATGCAAGGCACAAATGGGTGATTTGCATGTCATTATGACCCCATTTGCATGCCTTGCACAGGGCAGGCCGGTGACTTGCGCCTGGCACCCTGCACAGCATGATGTGTGCTGTGGGGATCCTGGGACTTTCCCCACCCCATAGCTGCAATCGTGTGGTATATGTATGAAGGGAAATTCCTGGTAGTCTAGTGGCCCCCCCAGTCCCTGATACCCATGATATTTTAGTCACGTCCATCCCTGGTAGTCTAGTGGTCCCCCCTCCCACCTGATTCCCCGATACATTGTACTATGACAGTCCCTGGTGGTCTAGTGGAACCTCCCCTGCCCATTGCCGTGATCATGGTCAATGTAAGAGACAACATTCCCTGGTGGGCCAGTGGACCCCCCTCCCACCTGAGTCCCCAGTCATGATAAATAGCCCACCTACTGCCCTGGTGTTCAGTGGCACCCCCACCCCTCCCCCACACAAGACCCTTGTCTACCCCTTCCCCCATCATCGGTGGGCAGCTGCATCCTCCTGCATACCGCCCGGCCGCCTGCCAAATGACAAGTACAGTGGCTGTAAGCCCATTGGTCCCCTGTGGACCAATGGGCTGCAGAGGGCATACTGGCCTTGACAGTCCCAAATATGTGAATAACTCATTCACATATTTGGGACTGTCTAGTACAGTATGCCCTGCAAGCCCACTGGTCCACACAGGGGACCAATGGGCTTACAGCCCGAACTGTACCTGTTATTTGGTGGGCAGCTGGGCGGTATGCAGGCAGGATGTAGTTGCCCGCCAATGATGGGGAAAAGGGGTGGACAAGGCGTTCTGTGAAGATGGGAGGGGTGGGGGTGCCACTGGATCACCAGGAAAGTAGGTGTGGGCTATTTACCATGATCTGGGACTCGGACAGGAGGGGGTTCCACTAGACTACCAGGGATGGACATGATTAATATATCTCGGGGAATCAGGGACTGGGGGACTACAAGACTGCCAGGAATTTTGCTTTCTATGTATACCATGTGATCACAGTTATGGGCAGGGAGGGGTCCATGCAGTGTGTGCCTGTGGAAGGTGTTCTGGGTGGGCAGGTGGCCTCCCAAGGCTGGGCTGCTGTGTTGTGCCCTGCAGTACTGCAGCCTGCCTTTGGGTGGCCAGAAGTTGCTCCTACTCTGCAAGGGCTCAACTTTGAGCCCCCCATGTGGCGCAATGCAGGGTTGCACCAGCATATACGCTGCACATCCCGGGCTGAATATCGGGATGTGCCATATATGCATGGTCATGCCCCCTACATCTGCACTGCATAACATTACATTGCACACTAGCGCATCAGGAGTTGCACTGCACCGGGCAGCCTTTTCAATATCTCACCGGGGCGCAACCCCTTTGAATATCTGGGACAGAATATTTTTAGTCTTTTTTCTTACAGGTGCTTTTTTCCTAAGCACAATGCCTGGAAAAATACCTGGTTAGCAAAGAACATTTTTTTGTATTTAATTTAAATTTTTCTGTGTTGTGTGGGAGACAAGAGAGCTGTATCCTGGTTTGATGAAGCTGTAGTTGTGCGTATTTAAGGTGTTGTAAGCTTTAGATAAACTTTGTTACCGAGTAAGTTGAAGATAGTTGTGTATTGTAGTTTCAAACAATAAAGACCCAGATTTGGTCTCACCTCGTTCTATAAATATGTAGAATACATACATTCCAATAGGCAAATCACCTCCTACTTCCCAAATGTTTAGTATATTAATAGCATTGTGAACACCACATGAGAGGATAAGACCCAATAACAGGAGCCACAAGTGTACTCTGAATGTCTTACTCTCACTAGTGGGAAGTTATGTGATTATTATACTGCAATCTATTATGTGTGTGTGTGTGGGGGGGGGTTATAAAAAGCATGTTACATGCTACAATGCCTTTTAAATAAGCTTGTTATTAAAGATAAATATATTTCATATGAGTTCATCTGCTTAATTAGGAATGCCCCCAGGACCTTTGTGACACCATCAGGCACTGTGAAAGCTGCTTTTTCTGACATTGTATGTCATATTGACCTATGCTCCTTGCTGTATAATACTGATAACATGTGACCTGCACTTGATAACATGTTTCAAGGACAGATCAAAACTCAAAAGGTCTGAATGCACATTTTACTAGAGGGAAAAAATGTAACTAATGATGCATACATAACTACTGCACATACTGTATAATAATGCAAATACAGTAAATAAGGTTAAACAAAAGAACACTTTTTGTTTAGTTATTTCAGAAAGTAGAACATTTGTGCATCTACTCATGTGATGACATGTTCCTTTGAGCTTGGTACTAATGTGCATTCGTGAACTGATATAGGAAAGCCTGAACAGTGCTGACCCATGAGGAACATGGCTAAATGAAGGGATTCAGTCACAGACCTTGGAACTGCACATTCCTACATTAACTGGCATGGGACTTATCACAGTATGGGGAGACCCAGGCAATGCTTATCTAGATTGTCTCTAGCCTGTCAGTACAGAGGACTTCAGCTTCCGGTCTACCCCTAAATATTTAGCCATTACTAAATCCTTATACTGTACATCTGGCACTGCACCTCGCTGATATCTGTGCTGGGGTCAAACATCAGCAGTGCTGTCATTTTCTCACTTTTTAAAACATCACATTTATATTTTTAAGATGAACAAAGATCTCTACCCCCTTATTGTAAACTTTGCTTTTGCACCCAAGCTAGGCGAGTTAATTGATCTTACTTTTCTGATCCTTTACAGGGACTCTTATTCTCAAAGATGAGGCTTGCGGGACTGCATCCGTGTCTGAAGGTTCTGTTCATCCTCCTATCTCACATGGGCTCAGTATCCAGCAGCACACAGAGCGGTCACGGACTGGGTATCGCAGTCATCCTGGTGGGGACCTCAGACGAGGTGGCCTACAAGGATGCCCACGAGAAAGATGACTTTGAGCACATGAGGGTAATGCCAAGAGTGGAGCTTGTAACCATGAATGAAACTGACCCCAAGAGTATCATCACGCAAATCTGTGACCTCATGTCGGACAAAAAGATCCAGGGAGTGGTCTTTGGGGACGACACTGACCAAGAAGCCATTGCTCAAATTTTGGATTTTATTTCAGCGCAGACCCTCATCCCAATTCTCGGTATCCATGGTGGATCTTCCATGATCATGGCTGACAAGGTAAAGGAAATCTTTTCCTATTATTTCTTCTAAGCATTGCTTGATTTATTTGCCTAATCCATATTTAACATAATTTTTCTTAGACAATTCTAAAATTCTGCAGAATAAATGCTACATTTCATTTTTGTTTATGGCTGGAAGTGCCTCTTCCTGTACTGTAAACCTGCCTTGTTTATGCATACACTGTTAGTTATAGGAAGACACATTACACAGTTAGAAATTGACACTTGTGTATTCAGCTGGCATGCAGGTATGCTTTGCTGGTTCCCCCAAAACCGTAAATGCATTACAAATGCAAAGCAAATATGACATAAAGTGTCTCCATGTAAGATGGGAGCTGAAGGTCGCAACAAAAGATGAGTCCAGAAAAAGGGCATTCTGTCACAGGCAGTACACTGGAATAGCTTGCACCCAGCTCTTTTTTAAACCATTGTGTAGAGGCTTCACTTGAATTACTGCTGTTAGGACTATATGTGATGGGATCAGCTGATCCAAAAATAAAACTAAAATAAATGTTGTACAAAGAAACATCTTCCATAGCAAACAATGACCTGTATTAAAAAACATTACCAAAGGTAACACCACTTTACTTTGCCTAAAATAACCCAGTTCATCAGTGTTCAATTGAACAACACAGGAACATGCTGAGATGGGTTAGATAAGGCAAACTAAAGTGGTGTTAACTTCGGCGGTACAATAATGTTCTTGAATATAGACCAATATCATGCAGCTTATATTCAGTATCTGTGTCAAGGTAAGTGTGTTTGATATTACATAAGTATAAAATACAGATAATAAAATGGATAGGAGCAACTCAGAAAAATGATTGGCTTTGACCTTGTGATGATATGTCTGTATGTTATCATGGTTCAAAACTGATTACCGAGATCAGCAATTTTCTAATACTTTGGGGGCAAATTTTATACTGTAATTGTATTAAAATGATATGTCATTGCATTCTTAGAAAATAAGGTTTGACCAACCTTCTTAGGAGAAGGACAGAAGCCAAAGGGTGGTGGTAAATGGGGTCCATTCCAGGGAGGAAGGGGTGATGGGTGGGGTGCCCTGGGGTCGGTGCTGGGGCCCATCTTATTTAATATCTATATCAGTGACATAGCAGAGGGTTTGCAGGAGCAGGTCTGCCTATTTGCAGATGATACAAAGATCTGCAAGGGGGTGGACACCCGGGGGGGGGTGGAAGCTATGAGGGAAGATCTAAGATGTTTGGAGGGGTGGTCACAAACCTGGCAGCTGAAATTCAATGCCAAAAAATGTACAGTTATGCACATGCGGCAAAATAACCTGCAGGCCATTTACACACTGGGGGGATGAAAATTAAGGCAACTAAGCAGGAGAGGGATCTGGGGATTATAATTTCAGATAACCTGAATATGGGGACCCAATGCAGCAAGGCAGTGGGCAAAGCGAATTGAATGATGTTGTGCATAGTGGGAGGTATAACAAGCAGAAGGAGGGAGTTGCAGATGCCCCTTTACAAATCCATGGTGAGGCCTCACCATGAATACAAGGACAAATTCTGGATATCTCACCTATGGAAGGACCTAGATGGGATTGAGAATGTGCAGAGAAGGGCCACCAAGCTGGTGCATGGGTTGCATGGGAAGCCCTATGAGGAGAGGTTGAGGGAGTTGAATCTCTACCCGCAGGAGACTAGAAGAGAGAAGGGTGACATGATAGAAACATTTTAGTACATAAAGGGGATTAATAAAGTAAGGGGGAGCTTATTCACAAGAAACAAAGGTGCTAGAACTAGTGGTCATAATCTAAGATAAGAAAGAGGAAGGTTTAAGAGCAATGTGAGAGGCGTTACTTCACTGAGAGGGTGGTGGAGCCCTGGAACAGTCTGCCAGAGGAGGTGGTGAGGACCAAAATGGTGAAGGGATTCAAGACAGCATAGAACAGACACAAGAGGTTGACCAGTGGGTGGAGTGGGAGATCTCAGGACAAGGAGGACAAGTAGCGAGGGGGGAAGAGGCAGACTAGTTTAAATCCCCCTAGTACTGTTTTCAGACAGACTACAAGCCCCTTAAAACGTTTTAACAAAAGTGTTTTTAAACCCAGCTAGATACCTAGTCTTAAAACCATTTTTAAAAACGTTTTAGAGCTAGCATGGTTTTACTTACAGGTCTGTCCAGGAGCAAAAGTGTTTTAAGCTGTAATGGTTTAACTAAAACAGTTTTAGCTGCAGTGTGTCCAAGCAAGCACAGTTCTGTGTGTTGGTCTTCACACAAAATAGTTACAAGGAGAACAGGTTTAACACTAGCAGTGTGGCCACACTAAACCGTTTTCAAAAATGGTTACTGAGTAGTGTGGCTGCACTGAAATGGTTTAGCTAAACTGGTTTTAAAAATGGTTTTCAAAAACAGTTCTGTAGTGTGTCCAGGGCCAAAGTGAATGCTTATGACTAGTTAAAAGGCATTCAACTATATGATCTGAAGCAAAAGTCCTCTGTCTGATATTCAGACAGAAAATGTGAGGAACTAACAACATCAATGTAGAGTTCTTGGATAGAAGACCGGGTAGCAACAACTCTTAATAAAAATAAGTCAATCAGCTCAGTAATTTACTGCTAACAGAAATCCACAAAGGGATTACCCCAAAATAGGACACTTCTTAATTTCAGGTTTGGGATCAGTTCTGGAACCACTTTCCTGTTTAGTAGATTACCCATTCAGGCTATTGTAAAACAAGAATGCTGTTATATTTACAGGATTCTAGGGATGTTATTCCTCTCTTATATTAGTAAACAAGGATTGGACATATAGTAGATAACATGTGTCTCATCAGTCAACACAATGGATATGCCAAGTTTCTACACTTTAATTCTATGTGGCCGGGATTTATTGTGCCCTGGCTACACCTGGGAATTCCTTCATCGAACATCTAGCCTCTCTGAAAGCTACGGCTGCCTCAGGTGAACTATACATACTCGGTGACCTAAACCATAACTGGCTAGCACCTGACTGCTCAAAACTACGTAGCAGTGTCAAATCCCTAAACCTCTCCCAACTAATAGAACAACCCACACGACTGAACCCTACAACACGCAACCATTCCCTTCTGGACTGGGCTATCACTACACTCCCACAGAATAATTAAAGGCTGGCATCCTACCTGATTCCTTGGCGATCACCATATGGTCTACATGACCAGGAAAGTTCATAGACCTACAAACCACCACCACCAAGGATAATCTTACAACAGCATATAAATCCTCTGTCTCCACTCCCTTTAAATGACCTCTCACTCATGACTGGTCCTTTATTAAGTTGGCGCCCACCATTGACCACGCTTTTGATATGTTCAGAAAGCAGCTCCTTGCCTTATGGGACTATCACGCCCCCCTAAGAAAAAAAAGAGTCAGAGACTCTCATCTCCCTTGGATCTCTGCTGACATTATCAGCAGATGTCTGGCTAGAGACCAGGCCTGGAAAAAACACAGGCTATTAGACACCCCTGCATCTGTACAGCATTACCGTACCCTCCGAAATAACTGCACTCAAGCCATAAGACAGGCAAAAAACAAATATTTTCAAGAGGCTCTCACTGCTAATCTAAATCACCCCTTCAAATTCTGGAAAACCATGAAAACCCTGTTCTCTTCCCCCTTGATTTACCCACCTACCCTATACATACAGGGCATCAATATATCCCCCCAGGGAAGTTGCTTCAGCTTTCAACTCCTTTTTTTTCCACTAGTGCAAAATCTCTTCTAGACAGCCAACAACTCCACACACCCACATACAACCTTCTCGCAATAGCCCTGCCGACCCCTCATGTGTCTTCTTTCTCTTTTCGACCTATCTCCTCAGCTGAAGCTCTAGATGCCCTACGCTCCCTAGACCCAAACAAAGGCAAGTGCCCTCTGGGACTGGATGCAAAACTCCTCTTCTTATCAGCCCCTGGAATAGCCACCCCCCTAGCTGACCTCTCGAACCGCTCTTTTTCCACGGCTAAAATTCCAGCTGCCTGGAAGGAAGCAGTAATCATCCCACTACCAAAAGGAGGTGATCCATCTGAGCCTGGCAACTATCACCCGATCTCTCTCCTTCCGGTTCTGACCAAGCTTCAAGAACACCTAGCCCTCTCCCAAATCTCACATTTCCTCGACTCCACCTCTTTCTTCATCCCATTTCAGTCAGGCTTTCGTAAAATACACTCCACCACTACAGCACTGCTAAGGCTCACAAATGATATTTCCTCAGGAATGGACAAGGGCTACATCACCTCCGCTATTTTCATAGACTTGGCCAAAGCCTTTGACACTGTATCCCACTCAAAACATCTCATAAAATTGCAACATGCAGGCCTATCTCATCTCGCCACCATCTGGTTCCAAGCCTACCTAACAGGCAGGAAGCAGGCAGTAAAAGTTGGCCTTCATGTCTCCACCTCACTCCCAGTCAACATGGGGGTCCCCTAGGGTTCAGTCCTGGGCCCCCTGCTTTTCTCCATATTCTTAAATGATCTACCTCAAATCTGTTCCAACTCAGCCATACAAATGTATGCTGATGATACCGTACTGTACACCTCCGACCTCTCCATCAAGGACACATGCATTTCTCTTCAATGGGATTTTGATGCCGTTCAGGCTTGGCTTAGGTCCAACCAACTTGTCCTTAATACAAAGAAAACAGTCTCCATAACTTTCGGCACCCATCCTAAACTATCCAGACTAGAAGCCCCCACCGTCTTCCACACTTTGGATAATTCCATCCTAGAATCCTGCACCTCTTTCAGGTACCTGGGGTTTGGCTAGATCAACACCTTGATTTCTATGCCCACATTGACTCATTACAGAAAAAACTTCACCCTAAATTATGCGCACTTTACCACAATAAAGGCAACCTTCCAAACTCAGTCAAGAGAGAACTAGTCCTCAAAATGATCCTCCCCATCTTTGACTATGGTGACATGGTCTACAGTGCAGCCCCCCATCCACCTTGGCCATCCTGGACCCCCTCTTGCATTCTTTCTGCCGTTTCGTCCTTGACTGCCCACCTTCCACCCATCACTGCGACTTGTACAGCACCCTTGCTTTCCCATCGTTGGAGTCTCAGTGTAAGCTGCATTGCACTAATCTCATTGCCAAATACTGGAAAAATGTCCTCCCCATATCTCAGCTGCGTACTAACAACTCAGCCCCGGCATACCCTCAGAGGATCGGATTCAAAACAACTCCAAGTCCCTTTCATGCACACTTCAAAGGACCAATTGGCCTTCAAACACTGGTTACCCAAACTATGGAATGATCTACCTGCAGACATCAGGCTCTCCACCTCCCACTGGCTTCACAAACCACTTCTAATTGCCCACTTCTCAGATGTATGTAGTTGCTACCCACAGCCTAGTCCTATCACCCAGGGGCATCCAAATGGCTCACAAATAATAACTAAAGCAACAAGCCTAGTTTTCCTACTGTGCCAATATATTTTCTGCTTTACTGTTTCACCTGGCAGTCTATATCTAACCATGTCACAACTAACTATGCACGCTGCAGCTGATTTATTACCACTGTTATTGAGTGGTCTACTGAGACTGCTGTCTATTCATTGTTGCACTGTGTATTCTTTACTTATCTCAACCTATATAACCCCCAGGTCGCATCTGGAAATGAGCAGTCCCCGCTCAGTATGCTTATCTGGTAAATCTCTTAAATAAATAAATCTTGAGGGACTGTAAATATTGCAATTCATACTAGACATGGACAATGAAGAAGAAATACCCTCTACTAGCTTTCTGATTCAGTTAACAAGTATTTTCTAAGAAAAAAAAACTATATAAATTGCAACCAGCATTTTACCAACAAAAGTGGCACAGACACAAAAATTGGTCCTGCAATGGCCCCATTATATGAAAATCACTATACATATAATTTTATATCAGAATATATTGAGTGGTATGATGAATCCTTTTTTTAGAATATGCACACACAAGAGCTATATTGATTATCTATTTTTAGTTGGCTGAGGATCAAATCAGATATATTAAAATATCATCAGTATACACATTTTTTAAAACTCAAGCTGAAATTTGCTTTACAATATAAGAAGATGAAAGTGCCATTCTTAGATTTAAAAAATCATAGTTGAAAATGGGGAACTACATAATAGACTATACAGAAAACCAGCATAGTGGAATACTGTATGTTCCTCAGACATAATAATCACCACCCACAAAGAGTGATGGATAATATTGCCTTTTGGCAAATCCATAGAGCGAAAAGGAACTATTAAAAGGAGGAGGACTATAATGCAGAGGTTGAAATTTTAACCAAAGAACACAATGGAGTTAGCACAAGGATGTGGTGCTTCCTTACTAACTTGAATTCATCAAAACATAAAAGTAGAGCACACACACCTCTCATAACAAAGGCACAGGTCTGTTACAAAAGAAAAAATGTATTCACAAATGCCACCAACCTGATACGTTTCGGATGTAAACCACATCCTTTCTCAAAGGTAAAAACACTAATAGTGAGGTATCCCATAAATACTCTAACAAATTAGATCCAACCAGTATCATTAATTAAAACACCACCATGATTGGTTAAAACAACTACATTCTAATTATACAGCTTAAATGCATATGAACACATATAAAGGCTTTACTTTATAATATTACAACAACTAAATTATTTCAAAACACATTTATCCATTGTTTTTCTTAGAATAATCATAAAACCCAAACTTAAATTAATAAATATGAATAATGAAGGAGAAACAGAGAAACAAGGGGGGGGGGGGATTAAAAATGGAAGAAAATCGGGGCTGGGAATTGAAAAAGACAGACATAGGAAAACTTTAAAGCATTGTTAACAATCTTTTCATTTACCTATAACCGTTAACTGAAAATGCTTGCCATTTATCTTAACCTGTCATGCAAATGTACACATTTTTCAAAACAAAAGCACAAAATATCTTGTAACAAGGCCATATAATAAAACATCACATGTACTCATCATTTGCCTCATACTCCAGACATCAAACACATTGTCATGATGTCGTCAATAATAATCATAATTTCATAACAACTTGTATATACGTGTATAAAACTAGGAATCTTCTTAATGGAACATGTTTTAATTACTTCATTAATCTCAAATAACCACTTGCAGTGTCCTCCATATCTTAGAAGACTTAAATTAATAAGCGAGGGTGGGAGAAAGGAAAAAGGTAAGGGGAAGGGCGGGAGAGGGAAAGGGGATATGAAACCATTACTCAATATAGTTATTTATATGCTACATTTGATATTTCCAAAGGAATATGCATCTATATAGGATAACCAAACTTCTGTGACTTATATTCCAAATTGCATATTTCCACTTTATAATTACTGCATCTTTTAATTCATTTCTTCTTATTTTCTAGCCACAACTAGCTACAGATTCTCATCATACCCAAAATCTCCTAACATTTCTTTAGGAAACAACTTATAGTTTTAATTGTCTCTTGTTTATTTTCTTTTGTTTTAAAAATGGTTTCAATTCAAACCCCGCATTCAATCCTTTATATTTCATGGCATTCAAATTAATAATCCAAAATGCTTCCCACTTAAGCAATAAATCATTAAAATCACCCCCTCGTTTACGTTGTACTTTATTAATTCCTATAAACTGGAATGGATGTTGTTCATTCTTTATTGCCATCGCTACATGTGCTGCTGTAGCATATGTCAAATCTGCTTTCTTTATTAAATTCAAATGCTCTCTTACTCGAGATTTAAAATTTAGTTTAGTTTTTCCAACATAGAACATATTACAGCTACAGACCGCCATGTAAATAAGCCCTTCAGTATTACAAGTAATCATCTGCCTAATCTCAAAAGTTCATTCTATATTTCCACATGTAAACTCTTTACATTGATTTATTACTAAACAGATCTTAACAGTTTTTGCAGGGATAGCAACCTGTAATATCTTTTTGTAGCTACGCTCCTGTCCCTTTCATTGTCTCAGCAAAATGGCTATGTACTAGCCTATCACCTAAGGTGTTAGCTCTTTTAAATGCCATTCTAGATGGTATTTTGGCTATCTCTCTCAAGCCTACATCCCGAGACAATACATTCCAGTGGGTTTTAATAATCTTCTCTCTCTCTTTTGTTTGTGTAGAGAAGGTTGTAACAAAGTTAAACCTTTCTTCTCGATTCCCTTACACTACATCTTTTTTCCTTTTAATAATTCTACTCCGTCTGTTCTTTCAGCATACTCTCGCCCTGCTTTAATACACTTATCGCTATACCCCCCATTCTCCAATCGTCTTGTCAATTCCTCAGCTCCTTCTTCAAATCCCACCACTTTGCTATAATTATGTTGGGTCCTTAAAAAATGACCTTTTGGTATGTTCATAACTGTGTGCCTAGGATGATAACTCTCTGCTCATAATAACATGTTGCCATCTATTGGTTTTCTATATATTTCAGTATTTAGCCCCATATTCTCCTTTTTGTAAATCCTGAGGTCTAAAAAACTAATACTTTCCTGTGAAGCTTTATAGGTAAATCTCAGATTAAAATTAGCACTTTCCAAAAAGGCAACAAACTGTGCAAGTTCTTCCAAGGTACCCCCACCCCAAACAAAAAATAAATCATTAATATGTCGTTTCCATATGTAATTTTATCTAAAAATCTATTTTTCATAGGATTTAACACTGTATCCTTTTCCCAAGCCCCCATGTACAAATTTGCAATCGTGGGAGCACATGTAGCCCCCATAGCAGTCCCTTTGATTTGTAAAAACAAATCTTTATTAAATAAAAAGACATTGTCCTTAAGCACAAATTCTAATAGCTTCAAAATGAATGTAGTGCTGGGCATCTCAGTTTCCTTTCTTTGATTCAAAAAAATGGCAGCTGCATCAAGGGCGCCCTCATGTGGAATGTTCGAATATAATGCCTCCACATCCATAGTCACTAAATAATCATTCTCTTTCAAATCCATATCTTGCACAAGACATAACACATCTGTCGTATCCTTCAGAAATGATGGCAAAGTACTTACAAATGGATTTAGATAAAAATCAACAAACTGCAAGAGGCTCTCCGTTAATTAACCAATTCCACTAACAATAGGTCTTCCGGGTGGATTAATCAACGTCTTATGTATTTTAGGTAGCAAATAAAATGTAGCTCTTACTGGTGATTCTGTAATTAAAAATTGCAGCTCTCTCTGGTTAATTTCCCCGTATGTTGCAGCTTTTATAACCACCTCATCTATACTGCTTTTAAACTCATAGGTTGGGTCATAACTTAATTTCTTATAAAAATTACAGTCTCCTAGTTGTCTCTCAGCTTCTCACATGTAAGCCTTCTTATTTAATACAACCATACAACCACCTTTGTCCACTTTTTTAATTTCAATGGAGGCATTGTTCTGTAAAGTATATATTGATGCCCTTTCATCTTTACTTAAATTATTATAATGACATACAGAGGGTTCTTTAAAAAGGTTTTCAAGATCTTCTTCCACAAGTTGTTTGAACACTTTCACTGCTGAACAAAGTGGTGGATTAAATGTTGATACTGGCCTAAAAGTACTACAGTCTTTTATAGCTGCATTCTCCATTTGTGTCTTTTTTGTAGAGAAGAAAGATTTCAAATTCAAATTTCTACATGCTATACTAAAGTCCACCATAGGGTGGAATTTACTTGCTGGTGTAGTGGGTACAAACCCCAAGCTTTTATTCAGTACTTGCCTCTCTGTATCTGTCAGTCTATAATCAGAAAGATTTATTACCTGTTTCTCTGTCTCAGGTGAGGAGGACGCCGAGGGCGGCACTTCACATGGAGCAGATACAACAGGAACAGGTGGTGGTAAAAGAGACAGAGAAACAGGTAATAAATCATTCTAATAATAAACTGACAGATACAGAGAGGCAAATACTGAATAAAGGCATGGGGTTTGTACCCACTACACCAGCAAGTAAATTCCACACTATGATGGACTTTAATATAGCATGTAGAAATTTGAATTTGAAATCTTTCTTCTCTACAAAAAAGACAAATGGAGAATGCAGCTATAAAAGACTGTAGTACTTTTAGGCCAGTATCAACATTTTATCTGCCACTTTGTTCAGTAGTGAAAGTGTTCAAACAACTTGAGGAAGAAGATCTTGAAAAATGTTTTAAAGAACCCTCTGTATGTCTTTATAATAATTTAAGTAAAGATGAAAGAGCAGCAATATATACTTTACAGAATAATGCTTCCATTGAAATTAAAAAAGTGAACAAAGGTGGTTGTGTGGTTGTATTAAATAAGGAGGCTTACATGCAAGAAGCTGAGAGACAACTAGGAGACTGTAATTTTTATAAGAAATTAAGTTATGACCCAACCTATGAGTTTAAAAGCAGTATAGATGAGGTGGTTAAAAAAGCTGCAACACAAGGGGAAATTAACCAGAAAGAGCTGCAATTTTTAATTACAGAATCACCAGTAAGAGCTACATTTTATTTGCTACCTAAAATACATAAGACATTGATTAATCCACCCGGAAGACCTATTGTTAGTGGAACTGGTTCATTTATGGAGAGCCTCTCACAGTTTGTTGATTTTTATCTAAATCCATTTGTAAGTACTTTGCCATCATTTCTGAAGGATACGACAGATGTGTTATGTCTTATGCAAGATATGGATTTGAAAGAGAATGATTATTTAGTGACTATGGATGTGGAGGCATTATATTGAACATTCCACATGAGGGCCCTTGATGCAGCTGCCATTTTTGAATCAAAAGAAACTGAGATGCCCAGACTACATTCATTTTGAAGCTATTAGAATTTGTACTTAAGGACAATGTCTTTTTATTTAATAAAGATTTGTTTTTACAAATCAAAGGGACTGCTATGAGGGCTACATGTGCTCCCACGATTGCAAATTTGTACATGGGGGCTTGGGAAAAGGATACAGTGTTAAATCCTATGAAAAATAGATTTTTAGATAAAATTACATATGGAAACGATATATTGATGATTTATTTTTTGTTTGGGGTGGGGGTACCTTGGAAGAACTTGCACAGTTTGTTGCCTTTTTGGAAAGTACTAATTTTAATCTGAGATTTACCTATAAAGCTTCACAGGAAAGCATTCGTTTTTTAGACCTCAGGATTTACAAAAAGGAGAATATTGGGCTAAATACTGAAATATATAGAAAACCAACAGATGGCAGCACGTTATTACGAGCAGAGAGTTGTCATCCTAGGCACACAGTTATGAACATACCAAAAGGTCATTTTTTAAGGACCCGACGTAATTGTAGCGAAGTGGTGGGATTTGAAGAATGAGCTGAGTAACTGACAAGACGATTGGAGAATAGGGGTTATAGCGATAAGTGTATTAAAGCAGGGAGAGAGTATGCTGAAAGAACAGACAGAGTAGAATTATTAAAAGGAAAAAAAGATGTAGTGTAAGGGAATCAAGAAGAAAGGTTTAACTTTGTTACAACCTTCTCTACACAAACAAAAAAGATAGAGAAGATTATTAAAACCCATTGGAATGTATTGTCTGGTGATGTAGGCTTAAGAGAGATCACCAAAATACCACCTAGAATGACATTTAAAAGAGCTAACACCTTAGGTGATAGGCTAGTACATAGCCATTTTGTTAAGACAATGAAACGGACAGGAACGTGGCTACAAAAAGATATTACAGGTTGCTATCCCAGTAAAAACTGTAAGATCTGTTTAGTAATAAAACAATGTAAATAGTTTACATGTCGAAATATAGAACAAACTTTTGAGATTAGGCAGATGATTACTTGTAATACGGAAGGGCTTATTTACATGATGGTCTGTAGCTGTAATATGTTCTGCGTTGGAAAAACTAAACAAAATTTTAAATCTCGAGTAAGAGAGCATTTAAATGCAATAGAGAAAGTAGATTTGACATATGCTACAGCAGCACATGCAGCGATGGCAGTAAAGAATGAACAACATCCATTCCAGTTTATAGGAATTAATAAAGTACAACGTAAACTGAGGGGGTAATTTTAATGATTTATTTCTTAAGTGGGAAGCATTTTGGATTATTAATTTGAATGCCATGAAATATAAAGGATTGAATGTGGGGTTTGAATTGAAACCATTTTTAAAACAAAAGAAAGTAAATAAGAGACAATTAAAAACATAAGTTGTTTCCTAAAGAAATGTTAGGAGATGTTGGGTATGATGAGAATCTGTAGCTAGTTGTGGCTAGAAAATAAGAAGAAATGAATTAAAAGATGCAATAATTATAAAGTGGAAATATGCAATTAGTAATATAAGTCGCAGAAGTTTGGTTACCCTATATAGATGTATATTCCTTTGGAAACATCAAATGTAGCATATTAATAACTATATTGAGTAATGGTTTCATATCGTCTTTTTCCTCCCTCCCCCTCCTTCCCCTACCTTTTCCTTTCTCCCGCTCCTCGCTATTAATTTAAGTTTTCTAAGATATGGAGGACACTGCAAGTGGTTATTTGAGATAAACTAAGTAATTAAAACATGTTCCATTAAGAAAATTCCTAGTTTTGTACACTTATATACAAGTTATTATGAAATTATGATTATTATTGACATGGACATCATGACGATGTGTTTGACGTCTGGAGTATGAGGCAAATGATGAGTACATGTGATGTTTTATTATATGGCCTTGTTACAAGATATTTTGTGCTTTTGTTTTGAAAAATGTATACATTTGCATGACAGGTTAAGATAAATGGCAAGCATTTTCAGTTAACGGTTATAGGTAAATGAAAAGATTGTTAACAGTGCTTTAACGTTTTCCTGTGTCTGTCTTTTTCAATTCCCAGCCCCGATTTTCTTCCATTTTTAAATCTCCCCCGTTTCTCTGTTTCTTCTTCATTATTCATATTTATTTATTTAAGTTTGGGTTTTATGATTATTCTAAGAAAAACAATGGATAAATGTGTTTTGAAATAATTTAGTTGTTGTAATATTATAAAGTAAAGCCTTTATATGTGTTCATATGTATTTAAGCTGTATAATTAGAATGTAGTTGTTTTAACCAATCATGGTGGTGTTTTAATTAATGATACTGGTTGGATCTAATTTGTTAGAATATTTAAGGGATATCTCACTATTGGTGTTTTTACCTTTGAGAAAGGATGTGGTTTACATCCGAAATGCGTCAGGTTGGCGGCATTTGTGAATAAAATATTTCTTTTGTAACAGACCTGTGCCCTTGTTATGAGAGGTGTGTGTGCTCTACTCTTATGTTTTGATGAGGTTGAAATTTTAACCTACAGTGTCATAGACTAAGGTTGTCCACAAAATATTATTACAGGTTTTATGGAAAAGACAAAAATGAGATATCATTTGGCCTGGCTTTTTAATAATCTGGATGCCGCTTGTGGCTGTTTCACTGCCACAGCCATTTCCTTGGAAATGCACCATAATGTTTGTGGCAGATTTACTTTACAGTAAAAAAAAATAATTATGCATGCATAATTTGACACATGTATTATGCTACTTGCATCAAGAAGTTAGCGCTCATTTTTTGTGGTCTAATAGTCTTGGTGCAAATTGCACAATTACGGCAAAATTGTGCCACAAGCATTTGAAAATCCAAGCCTTTATCCCTAATCATAAGTGTGAAAAATAAAACCAATCCTGAGTTTCTTGACATAGTATTCTCTTCCTCCAACTTTTCATGAGCTTTTGGTAGAATAAGAACAATGGGGTTTCTGCATTGGCACTGTGTCCACTAAGCACAGACAAGAATAGTATCGGCATGGTGCGTTTGGCAATAAAAGCACCAATTTTATTTCTGTGGGGTGCTTTGCCCACTGCACCCCCCGATGTGGGGGGAGGATATGCCCCCTGCACTCCCTGGACTTAAGGATGCTCAGTCCAGGGGTAGCAGATCACAGGGAAAGTTAAAATTTGTGGGGCCATAGAATAGTGTTTCCACAGCTCCTGGTAAAAAAAAAGAAATCCCTATGCCGGCAAAAGTTGGGAGACCAGGATTAGAACCTTGGTCTACATTGCCACTGGCCGAGCTGCTCCATGTCCCAGTCCTCTATGCCATGGGAGCAGCTTGACCAACCTCCCATTCCTTGCAGCCGTTGTTCTTTTACAGGACCACAGACAGTGACCAGGGGGAGCACTTACAGCAAGTGCTGTAAAACCCCACTCGCTGTCCATGTGAGCACTTATCAGACTAGCTAGCACTGTATATTGCAGTGCTATTCTGGTAGAGCTTACTTGACTGGGCACCTTCTGCATTATAATGTGGATTGTCTATGCACCACAAATCCATGGTATGTAGGCAAGTCTTTGTAAGAATGCCATGCACCAGTGCTCTTGCAGCCCCCTATGCAATTCACAGAAATTATGCACACCTCTTCCACATTGGATCCCCCAATCATTTGTGCATCTATGTGCACAGACAGCCCAACTGCATATCTGGGTGCATGCCTGCACGCCACACTATTCACAAAAGTGGGAAGTGCCAGGCAATGGGGCTGATGATACAGTAGCAAAGACCATGCCATACCTGTTAATGCCCCCCTGATCACACTCACTGGCTGTGGTGGGAAAAGAATATCCCTACTTTTGTGCCCTAGCCCCCTGTACAGACATTTAGGGGTGAGGACAACCATTTGGACACTAACCTGTAAACTTTAAAATGTACAGTCCTGTACCATCTCACTCTCCCCTGCTCCAAATTGAGCAGGGGATCAACTAGTGGACCAGAACAGGCATCCAACTGGATGCCCACCTGTGTCCTCTGATCTACCCTCATACAAGCAGCATACAGGGGGGGGCATGGCCATGGACAGGTGCATGTTGGTGGCCATTGTTCATACATGATAGCCACTGTGTGCCTGTCTTAGGGTTTTAGAGCCATGCAGGCCAAGTATGTGCCTATTGCATATACCCAGTCCATCATTAGTGCATAGCCCACAATAATACAAAACAAACTGGAACATTTAAACTTCTACAAGGGAGCCAAGATATCCCAAACACTCCAATTGTGATGTTTAAGTAAGTAGTAGCTTACAAGACAAGTTTGTCCATTCAGACCTTTTGACCACAAAGACAGAAGAATCAGGCTTTCCATTTGGTCCAGTACCTAATGGCAATTTCCTATGTGGAAACTGTGTGCAATGCTCCAAAATGTGTAAGATTACTGTACTTGATAAAAAATATTGGAATGAAAAAATTAAATTTAAACAAAGGATTACATATTCCACACATGTAGGGCCTGAGTTTGAAAGACCCCTTGGAGATATGCAACTTGCTTCCCACTAAGGGTTGCATCAAACCCCAGTTGTGCCAGGGACCTTGCACTAGATTTTATAATCTACTGGGTCCCTGCACCTAACACCATGGTTTGCTGCAGACCACAAGATGCACCAAAGAGTTGGCCACATCTGCGTGATTCACCATAGGCATACAGCACCTCCCCACCTGGCGCAACTCTGGAAGGGCCAGGATGGTGGTGGTAGGGTGGAGAAATACAGTACCAGGAAGGGCCCTGGACAAGTGTGAGTGCAGTTGGGGGAATATGGGCACAGACGGGCAAGAGATTTAGCTATGTGGCAGGGAGTGGTGTGCAGTTTCAATGTGCTTTCATAAACTGTAATGTACACTGGTGTCCATACTGTATGGTAACTCTCCCAGTAGTGTAGTGCCCCCATCACACTTTGCATAATTGTTCCCATTCCCATAGTGCCCCCCCACTGCACCCCAATCTCCTTGTGTCCATAACAAAAAGTGCATCAGAGCATTAGCAATCCATGGTCCGTGATCACACCAGAAAACATTGCAAGATTACACCCTGGTGATCTAGTGGACCTCGCACCTTCCCTACCCTGTCAGTCATAAACCACCTTACTCCCCCCATTGTTCCTGCACTGAACCTGTTACCAGCACTGCCCTTCACACACCTCCATAGCCAGCCACAGAATGCATTATGCAAGTACTGTATACAGAATGCGCATAGTGACAACGTGTTCTGCGGCTGGCCATGGTGGTGTGTGGGCTGATGCTGAACTCTGAAGACAATTGCAAGGAAATGGGGCAGGGTGGTTTGGCAATGACCAACAGGGTGGGGGAACTTGGGGGTCAATTAGACCACCAGGGTGTAGTCTGGCAATGTTTTCCACTGTGATCAGGGACCAGGGGGTTGTAGAGCACAGGGGAACTATTTACTACAGACATGGAAAAGATCAGGGAGTGGTGGGGGGTAATATGGGTCTTGGGACTTTTGTGCAAAGTGTGATTGTGGGGGTGCTAAAAAATCATGGGAGTTACCGTACAGTATGGGCACCAGTGTACATTGCAGGTTATGTGGGCACATTACAACCACACTCTGCTCCCTGCCACATAGCTAAATCTCCTACCCATCTGTTCCCCTACAGCCCCACTGCCCCCTCCCATATGGTCTAGTGTGCCCCTACTGTCCCCTGCACTACACCGTCCCGTGGGCACAACCACTTAGACCACCTCTTGGTCTAAGTGGTGTCCCTTGCTGTGTCCATGACAGGGATTTGAAAGTCCCCAAAAAGGGGATATTGTAGCTCTGCCATGGTGCAAGCCCCCTTGCCACCTGGTGCACCTGTTGGTTGGCACAACCTGTGGTGCAACAGGGCTTTGGCACAGGCACAGCTGCATCTGAAGTGTATACAGGCTGCCTTAGAAAATTACATTTGAAGTAAGTTGTAACGCAAGTCACCTCTTGCACCAAACTCTTTGGACACAAGTCCCTTACATCCCTTTCCACCCTTTGAAAATCAGGCTCATAGTCTTTCTCATGTGAAAATATATTAATTGGCAAAACAGCCAGACAGCTTTGTATTAGGATATTGGAATATACGTCCTCTATTAGAAG
Source organism: Neoceratodus forsteri (assembly GCA_016271365.2). NCBI lineage: Eukaryota > Metazoa > Chordata > Ceratodontiformes > Ceratodontidae > Neoceratodus > Neoceratodus forsteri. The sequence goes on from CM057450.1 coordinate 75,137,432, forward strand.
GAAGGGCCCTCCTCAAGTGTGGCTCAGCATTTCACATCCAAAGGACACCAAGCCTCAACACTATGATTTTTTGAGGGGATTGAGAGGGCTGATAACCAAAATGGGTGGGGTGGAATGCTTACTCTTGGACAGAAAGGCCTTCAAAATTCACAAGTTTGGTACATTGGATTCCACAGTTGGGATGAATAAAGAAATTGACTGGGCGCTAATACTTAAAAAATATTAATATTTTTAAGTATTGTAAGTACTAATATGATCATCAGTCTGGCCTCCTATTTACTGATTTTCCCTCTAATGTCTGTAAGAGATTTAGGAAAATAGGGGGTGAATACTTATGTTGTATTGGTATTTGTGAGTCAGTACCACTGTGCTCACTGATTTGACCTTCTGTTCACTGATCTGAACTCCACTGAAATTTAAGGAACAAATCATTCATTAATCAAACCCGCTGGGACTGGGCTTCAATTCCTTAAGAAATATTGCTCCTGTTGAGTCAGCACCACCATGCTCACCTGTCTGATTTCCTGTTTACTGCCATGCTTTGATCATACCATAAGAAAGTTGAGGGCTTATGTTAGTCTCAGCTTACTTCACCTGTCTTGAATGTAGCATAGAGAGAGGTGGATTTAAAATCCTGCCATTTTCGAAGCTCAGGCATACAGATAATTATCACGTAGGATTATTAGAACTTGAAAAATTGGAAGCAACTAAATATCTGTTAATGGTATACTTACTGGTGATATAGTGAAATATACAATTACTGGTATTAGTTTTGTATTTTTTTCTATTATGCCTTTTCTTTTAACTATGCTTTTAATCAAGTTGTGTGGTGAATAGTATAGCAAAACAATCTTTGATGGCATAAAAAGTGTATTGCCCTCCTTCCCAATCCCTGACCTTCCCAAGCAGTAGAGGAAATACATAGAATAAATACTGCATTCAAGACAGAAATGTTTACAGGGAACATACATTGTTTTACATTTTTAATATAATTGTACATGTAAGCCACCTGTTTAACCATCACAGTGTATTGTTGCATGTCTTTGTTTTGAAAAATCCTATTTTTTCATTTTATATGGCCCCATATAAAGGCAGCCTTTTTTCCCCAATATTCATTTTTTTAGTTACTTAGCAGTTTCATTAGCCAGAGACATCAGTTGAGCTAAAGACTACAGTGAAGTGGAACACAGTGACATCAGCAGCTCAGGTGTTGTCCCTGTGTTCGCTTCATTATAGTCTTCAGCTCAGCTTAAGTCAATGTGTTCTGGAATGGCTAAGTAATTAAAAAAAATTATATTTTGTGGGAAAAAGGATGCATTGATATGGGGACCTAAATAAGTAAAAGTAGGACTATTTCAAATCGAACACAGAAAACAATACATTGGGCCAATTAAACAACTTTAAACATGCCTACATTTACAATTATATTAAAAACTGTAAATAACATTAAGTTCCCTTTAAATTTCTGTAAAAGAGTGCGACTGTAATGACATTTTAATACAGGAAAATGTCATATCTTCTGTATATAAGTCATGTTGGAATGTAGTCTCTACACTATTGGAGGATTGTCCTTTAGTTATAAGGTGTGTTGGGTATAGAGATGTGTGAAGTCCACATAATTTGTTCTGCAATTTAATTCACAGATGTCATGAAATTTGCAGAGAGATTTCATGCAATTCGCAGCTATGGATTGCATGAATTTCACCATAAAGCACAACATTTTGCCCACAAATTTCATGCTTTGCCCGCATAATTCACTTTTCTAGTAAAAAATATTGAATTTTTTCACAAATTTTGTGCAAATCATGCAAAGAGAATTTCAAATGGCCAGCCAGAACTTTGTGAATTTCGCTAAGCATGAATTTTCTGCACTTCGCATGAAATTTGCAGGAGAATTTTACTTTGCAACATCTCTAGTTGGGACCCAAGCATACCACTGAGTGCAAACATAGTCATAGGGGTGTATGCACACACTCAAGCACGTGTTGACATGCACCCCTTATGTCAATCATGTCATTACTGGGAATATGACTTCATGACATTTTCAATGCAGAGTATTTGAGGGTTTAGTTTGTAAGCACCATTCAGTGTACTTACCACTGCAGAGAGCTGTTAAGGATAGACTCTTCACTGGGAAAATGTTGTGGCACAAGTACATAGCCAATGGATGCTGACAAATAAGGTATATATTTCAAAGCAATGTATAAAGAAATGAATCAAGAGTCTGTGAAATGTTATCCCTATCTCAGTGATGCTTCACTCTGAGCTTAAATTACTCTTGGTTTAAATATTTCTATGCTTTACTGTATTTTAGGATCACTTCTCTTGAACAATTTGCCAGTGAACAATGACAACATTTGGGATAACTGTTTGGTGGCAAAATAAAGTCTGAATATCTGAATAAATAATAATTACAAGTTCTCTTGTTAAAAAAAAAAAACTCATTGCCTTTATTTTGTTGTCCAAGCAATCTTTTGATGTGCCATTTTATAATCACAATAACACATGCCAGGATGTGGCATAACATTATATATTGTAACTTCTTGAGTAGCTGAGGGCACTCAGCATTGTCTTATACATGACAACACACATAAAGAGTAAGAATACCTTATGATTTACCATAACCTGTTAATTATTAAAACATGTATGTGTGTTATGATATTTTTTTATACCCCTGAGATGTGTGGTACTACACAAACCATGAGACCAAAGATTGAGTAGTTTATCAAAGTTTCACACAGAAAAGGAATTTAAGGAATTTGGAAGATAACAGATGACCATTACTTTATTTTTTACAATTACTGATTTTTTTTTTCACAAATTTAGTGCAAGGACACAAAATGAGTTAGTGAAAATGGCTATGCTTGCTATTGTACAAGCTTTAATGTAGCATTTAAATCCAAAATCCTTGCCAGCCTGAGCAATTAAATTGAAATGTGTTAAGAAACTGAAAGCTTAACAGACATTTCAAAATTAGTGTCTGTAAAATTATATTTTTTAAGGTTTGGAAGTGATTCAACTTGTAAAAAGGAACAGGAGTAGGTATGGTAACCTGTGCAAGTGTACCAGGATTGATGTGGATGACAGTGATAATGGCTTTATGCAGGTGCTATAGAAGATGCTGAGTGGCTCATGAGATGGATCCATGATACATATTAGTGATGCAACTAATGTATTATGGATTTTTGTCTCAACTGGTTTCAGGCTGAAATCGAACCTAACTACAAACTATTACATGGTAGCAAGCTCTTGAATATCAACATTTTCATATCAAAAGATTTATTTCCGTAAACAGACATCTTTCAAGCTAACCAGTGGCCCAGTGGTGTTGTGATTAGTGTTAAGACAATGCCAATTTTGCATTTAACAAATTTGTAAAATCTGGCACTTTTGACACCAGCTAGGCCAGTCCAAAGTAACCAGACAACACAGAACTTTTAAGGGGAACACAACAAACATATCCAAGTTGTTGGCAAGCCACATGACCAGCAGCAAAGCAGTGCTACAGGAAATTCAGAATTCTTCATTCTGTGCACATCATAGTTTCACTTCCATCTATCCCACACAGGGAAAGGAACTGGCTACTGTTAGAAGCCTGTGTCATGTTAAAAAGAGTGAGTTTTGTTCAGAAAAGGTAGTAATCATAAGAGAATCATGCATTATTATTCCAATCAGCTAATTCACTATATTTAACTATAGTGTAAGGCAGGAAGGCCATTGAAATCATGCTGTAGAAGAGAAAAGCATGCACTGCACTGTGTGTGTGCCTGCACAGGTACTGTTGCTGCACCCCTCTGCAGCAGAAGCAGGACCAAGTAAATTTAGTAGACTGGGAAAGGTGCAAGGCAGATTTTTAAAGGACTTATTGGACAAATATATACTTTTTACTCAGTGCTAGTGGTATAGAGGGCACAGAAATCAAATTTTATTTTATTGTTTTTTCAACCCCTGCAACTGTAGTAGGGCACAGTGAATTTAGCAAACTGGGAAAGGTTGGGAGGGAGGAGTTTTAAAGGATTTATTTGACAATTGTTTTTTTACTGACTGATAGTGGCATAGGCAGGGTGCAGAAATCCATCTTTATTTGTTTGGCTGTGAGTGAAAAATAAGTGAAGTAGGCTGCTACAGTGAGACACTAGCAGCTGGATTTTCTGTCAGACAAAATTGACACAAGCCCCAGGTGTGCCATACATATTGTGCACCCTGCTTGCAGCAATACAAGGGTATTTTCTATCCCTTCCATCAATGTGATGCTCACTAGACAATCTTGTGATCTAGCTTGTGTCCTAACCAGGGATCCTTTACATGCAGTTTGCATCCGTGTTTTGGCATAAGCTGCTGTAATTTTTTTTTATTTGTATTTCTTTTATTTCAAGCTTTGGAAACAACCTGTGAGTATGAACTCTTTTACAAAGGTTCCACATCAAGTATACAATACAAAATACAAATTCAGATAATAGATACATTAAACATAAAAGTTAGACAACTGATTTTGGGTAGGATATAGCTGTTGCAGTTATAGGTTCCATTCTTAAGTGCTTTGCTACAATAATGTAGGAGGAAAGGATGTTAAATTATTAGCAGGTAAAGGGGATGATAGTAGAAGGTATAGGGCAGGAAGAGGTGAGCAGTCCTAATAGCGCCTTGTCAGGGAAGCAATTGGGGGGGGAGTAGGTCAAGGGTGGGTGAGTGTGTGAGCAGCAGAGAGAGAGAAAAATGAGAGTGATTGAGAAAGAGGGAGAGTTATTGGGATAGATGGCAAAAGGGGCAGAAAGAGATAGAAGAGAAAGAGAAAGAAAGAGAGCTTGAGAGAGAGAGAGAGAGAGAGCGTGAGAAGGAGAGAGAGAGGTAAGAGAGAAAGAGAGTGGGAGAAAGAGTGGGGTAGGGAAAAAGCATAGGTAGGAGGAGAGAAGTGTGGTGGGGATAGGACAGGTTGAGGAGCATGGAGGATAAAGCCAAGGATTGGAGGCCAGGGAGTTTGGCTGTGCTGACTGTGTAAGGGGCTCAAATGGAATCATTTGTTGCTAGGAGTAAGGTGAGCACTAAGGAAAGCCAGAATTTGGTCAATTGTTGCAACTATGTCTGAAATTATAAAATCAGGTGCATTTGCAGCAATCTTCAATGCTGCAACTGCATTAGTGCTAGGATTTGATGTATAGCTTGATGCAAGCCATGCACTCACCTTCTAAAATCTGGCTCTTGATCTCTTGTTGAAGGTGAGGAAAAAGAGAGTGTGTCTGTGTGTGATACACATGTATGTACATGTATGAGGGAATGAACTGGAGGACAAAGGGATATAGGGGAGGAGGGGAGCAGGGAAAGATTCCACCATGCTTTTCCCCCCAAGCACCAGTTCTGAAAATGGTGGTAAAGGAGAAAGAGCCAGGGCAGGAACTGGGAGTCATGCTTGTGGAACTAAGCCTGAGAAGAGGACTAAGGCTGGGCATTTGATAGTATGGCTAAAAAAATCAATGGTTCATTAGTACCAAGAAGTCTATTGGTTCTATTCACAATGTAAACAGCTTTCCCTGATGGTTATCCAGTGCATCTGATGATTAAACTACCCTAAGCAACCCAGAAGCACAGTGGTCTCCTCTTCCATCCAATGATTACAGTTCTCCTTCCTAGGACAGAAGATATCCAGACAGATTTGTAAAAGCAAAGCCCTCCCTTAGTTTATCTCATATGAAGAACATGCAAAAAGCTGACAACACTACCACATGTTCATGTGTGTATACAGTTGGCAGTACCCATTTTATAGTACTATGTGATGCCCCCGTCCCCAAATCATGCATCAACAGTGGTGCCAGCCAACCCAGTTCTGCTGCTAAATCATCACACAAGAATGGTGAGTGGTAGTCTGGCATAGACGTTAAGCATAGACTACAGGGGTGTTTATGCCCTGAGGTCTCTGGTTTGTGTGTAGATAGATTAGCTGAAAATCTATCATTCTCTTCTTATAAAAAGTTGATCATTTGAGTTTTAATGCTGAATTGAAGTAGTGGAAATCTTTCTCTGAAAAATCAACTTGTCTGTATCACAGCTGTAGGTTCTTTCTCATTAGAACACTGATTGTTTTCTAACTATATAACACAGTGTTGTTTAATGAATATAAAATAAAACAACATTTTGTTCATTCACAGAAACAGTTTGTCTTTGATGTACTCCTCATAAATACAATCATGTAAGAACATTTTTTTTAATGTCAGATTGACAAACAGGTGCCTGTCATACTCTGCTACAGTATGTCAAGCACATGTACTGTCTGAGCTCACAAACTTCAGTTCTTTTATGGTTTCTGTGTGAAAATACATCATGTAAGTGTCCAACTAGAAACACTATATGGCATCTTGATGCACCATGTCTCTGCCCTACAGCTGAAGCAGTTGCACTCAGCTGCCACCAGTCCCCTGCCCCAAAAAAACCCTGCCTTCTGTTCCACATTCGAGACTGCTGTACCCAGCTGCCCACTGTCTTCTGCCACACAGTCAGAAATTGTGCACTGGGTGCATCTATCCCCTACCTAAAGAATCAGGGCTATTACACCCTGCTGTCCCTGCCCAAACAGTTGGGGTTGCTGAACCCTGTTGTCCTCTGTCTACCACCCTCACAGTCATGGACATTGCACCTGTTGCCCCCTGTTCCTGTCTCCATAGTCAGGGCTGCTGTGCTCTGCTAAGCCCTAGAGTGTCAGGTCCCTTGCCTCCACAGTTGGGGCTACTGCACCATGCTGCCCTAGTCCACCAGAGGTGGGCTTTTGCTGCACCCAGCTACCCACTTCCACTTCTCCAAATGGGTAGGGCTGCTGCACCACATGTACCCCATCTCACAGTCAGGGCTGCTGTACCATGATGCCCCCCATGTCCTGCCCCACAGTCAAGACTTCTGCACCATACTGTCCTCTGTCCTCTGTCACCACAGCCAGGGCTGCTGCACCCTGCTCTTGTCTGCACAGTTGGGATTGTTGTTGCCTGCTGTGCCCTAGAAACCCATCCTCTGTAGTTAGAGATGCTGCACCATACTGCCACTTGCCCCAAGATTCAGGGCATTTTCTGCACACTGTTGCATGCCTCTACAGTTCAGACAGTTGCATTTTGCTGTCCCCCGACACCAGAGTCAGATCCTTTGCTACACCCTGCCGCCCACATCCCTTGTCCCAAACAGGCATGGCTGCTGCACCTTGTCCCACAGTTTGGGCTGCTGTATCCTGATGCCACCCCTATCTCCTGCCCAAACATTCAGGGCTGCTACACCCTGCTTCCCTCTGTCCCCGCCTCCACAGTCTGTGCCATGGCACCATGTTGCCCCCTGTTCCTGTCTCCATAGACAGGACTGCTGTGCTGTGCTACACATTAGAGTCTCCTCCCCCTGCCTCCACAGTTGGGGCTGCTGAACCCTATTACACACTTCCATTGCCCCAGATGGGTGGGGATGCTGCGCCACGTGCTCCCTGTGTCACTGTCAGAGCTGCTGTACCATGATGCCCACCTGTGTCCTGCCCCACAGTCAAGGGTTCAGCACCATTCCATCCTCTGTTTCCTGCCACCACTGTGCTCTTCTGCACAACAGAGCCCCTTGCTGCCACAGTTAGGGTTATTGCACGATGCTGCTCCCTCCTACCAGAGTCAGATGCTTTGCTACACTTCTCAGACTGTATAAAATAATAAAAATGGAAAAATACTTTCATCTTGTGCTACGTGTGGAGAGAAGGAGAGTACAGGGTGTGTCAGACTCAATTGTTTGGGCAGGAGACAAGGGAGGCATAAGGGTACAGCAGCCCAAACTGTGGCACAGGGTGCAGCAGCCATGCCTGTTTGGGACGAGGGACATGGGCACTAGGGTGTAGTAAAGTATCTGACTCTGGTAGCAGGGGGAAGCATGGTGCAATTGACTCAACTGTGGAAGCAGGGGACAGGGTGCAGCAAATGCCCTTACCCTTGTGGCAGGTGGCAGCATGGTGCAGCAGCCTTAACTGCATAGGCATGGTGATCTAGGGCAGCATGGTGCAGCAGCCCCAACTGTGGAGGCACGGGACCTGGTACTCTAGGCCTTAACCCAGCAAAGAAACCTTGACTGTGGAGACAGGGACAGGGGACAACAGGTGCAATGTCCCTTACTCTGAGGGTGGGGGAGAGAGGGCAGCAGGGTACAGCAACCACAGCTGTTCAGGCAAGGGGCAGCAGGGTGCAGCTGCCCTGATTCTTTAGGCAGGAGATAAATGCAGCAGGGTGCACAATCCCTGTCTGTGTGGGAGAAGACAGTGTGTTGCAGGATGCAGCAGCCTCAAATGTGGAGAAAGCATGTGGGACAGGGGACAGGTGGCAACAGAGTGCAGCTGCTTCAACTGTGGGGCAGAGGAATGATGCCATATACTACTGTTTCTAGTTATACATATATATTATGTATTTTCACACAGAGACCACAGAAGAACTGAAATGTGTGAGTTCAGACAGTACATGTGCTTGAAATACTGTAGCAGAGTGTGACATGCACTTGTCTGTTAATCTGACACGAAAAAAATTTTCTTACATGAATTTATTTATAAAGGCTACATCAAAGACAAACTGTTTCTGTGAGTGAACAAAATTTAGATTTATGTTATATTCATTAAGCAACCCTGTGTTATATAGTTCAAATAAAATCAGAGTTTTTATGAGAAAGAACCAAGATCTGTGATACAGGCAAGCTGATTTCTCACAGAGAAGATTTTCATTACTTCACTTCAACACTGAATCACAAATGATCAACTTTTTATAAGAAGAAATGGTCAATTTTAAGCTAATCTATCTAAACACAAACCAAAGACTGGGTTTGTAAGAAACCTGGAGAGCAATCCATTAACTCTAGAGTGCTGCTCTGATTGGGAATCTGAAACAGCAAGCTTCTCCAAGATGATATCATCGCTTGCCAAGCCTGACTGAGAGGACAGAAATAACTCCATTGTTTTCAGCCACTGTAGAGCAAGTTAACAAATACTAATTTAAAGAAAACCACAAAACAAAACAGCATGTAATTTTCAGAAAACACCAATCATGACACAGGGACTTGAATTTCAGCTTTTCAAGGCAACCCCAGTTAAGGAGAGAGAGAGAGAACCTAGGATGCCATATCTAAAGTCAATCTAGACCACAGCAGCTGCCACTCGGCAGTGTGCTGCAGTCAGAAGGGATGGCATTGGGCATACAGTACCATGGTAACCCCCTGCAGTTGTCCAAATTAACTTGTTCCCATCCCAGTATGTTGCTGTCAGTAGCCAAGGCACTGTGGAGCTCTGTCTACACTAAGGGGGAAAGGAGAAAGGGGAGAAACCAGTGAGAATACCCCATGTAACATCCATATGATAACTTGGGTTCCTGGACTCCTCTCAGTCATAATGCCTAAAGAGAGGTGGGGGGGTTCAAAACTGTTGGAAGTGGATTCAAATGCATGCTGCATCTGCATCCATTTTCTTGCATCCAAGCAGCCTTGCTGCTGTTTTCTGAAACTGCATCTGTTTATTGCAAAAAGTCACAATCTACGGCAAAAAACAATTACAATTGCACCCAAATTCAACTCAAGTACAATTGCATCCATTTTATGGATGCAGTTACATCTGTTTTTGAACTCAAACTTTGAATGCTGATAAGCCATTTAATAGATGGTCCAACAGGTTAGGACATAAATTTGCTTTGAAACTAGTAGTAGACACATTCTGGGCAGATCTCTTTGAAAAATTACCCCAAGCTGATCCTCGTCCACATAGTGGACTGCACTGGGGGGAGAACTTTGCCTCTGTAGTCCCTGTCAAGGAGATGGAGTGTGGAGGACATTGGGGTGGAACTGGACCTAGGATGAGATGGGTTTGATGGGCTAGAACATGGTTTATATCTTGGACCAGGGTATATCACTGGGATGAATATTGCTGGGGAGGAAAATGTTCTTTGAAAAAAAAAATGCTGAGTCTCTGTTACCTACTACTAGATACAGCCACCACTTTCAAAGTTTTCTGATGTTATTAGCAAGACTGTATTAGAAATATTCATGATTTTATTTTTAAATATCAGAATAACTAAGTGATAGAAATTCTACACGTGTAAGCTTCCATATACTGGAATAATTTAATATTGATGAACTCTTTGTAGACTAAAGCCTTTTGTTTATCTGCATAAGTGTGACCAAAACCTTTATATATTTCCCCCATGCTCCAATAACAAGAATGTATTTGGAAAAGAAGAAATCTGGATCAGTCTAATCACATTATGTGACTGAACTTGACTGAACTTTCCACTGTGAAAGGGTGTGTTCATATGATGCCATAACACTATTAATCATTTTACAAATGTTATACAGTAAGTGTAATAATCCACTCCAGGTGTGCAGCAATGCTGTAATATCATCACTTTCTGAGTGGATGAAGGCCCTAGGCTGAAACTCAGGCCTCATAACCCACCTAGGTCATTTGTTTATTACAATATCGTGGCACACCTAACTATGGATTATTCCTTAGAATAACAGACAAAAGGCAAATAAGGCATGTTCCAGTTCAACTCCCACAGAACTTTTAAAATCCTGGGGCTAGATATTCAAACATTAACATGGCTGCTACCTTGTTTTTGCCCATGCTATCCAGGTTTGCAACCATTTTTGGTGTGGGGTCTATATTCGGAGACTCCTGTAGCGTGGGCTAAACCCTGACAGTGCCCAAGCCCTAACAAGACACTGCACCCATGCAAATGAGGAGTCCCCTCCTGCACACAGGTGCAGCAGCAATTACAAAGGTTTGCATCAGAGGTAAATGGTGCCCAAAGTGGTGCTTTTTTACTGCCTCCAAAGATCACACCTTAACTGGGAGCAAAGCCCATGCCACCACCCCACTGATGGCGGGACAGCTGTACTGCAGCCACCCACCCCCAGTTGCCCATCCACTGGCAGTCATCCAGTTCCCTGGTGGCTAGTGGTACCACCCAGCCCCCAAACACCCACCCTGCTTCATTGACAGTTTTCCCTGGTGTCCACAGGAATCCACTACCTGCTGATTCCATGTTCAAGTTCAGTGTCAGATTGGCCTCTTTTGTAGTCGCACCTCCCAGTTTCCGATCACCCAACCTGGTAACACATGGTATACCAAGATGTCCAGTGACACCCTCCATCCTCCAGTCACCTGTCCCAGTAATACAATGTATCCCCCTGGTGTCTTGTGGCACCCACTGATCTCCATTCCCTTATATGGATCATTATCCCTGATGTCCAGTGGCTCCCACCTTATTTCCCAACCCGTGTACCTAGACTATCCCTGTCATTCAGTGGTACACCACCCCACCCCCCAAATGCTGATTAATAAATAGAAAAGTGATCATTGGTAGTCCTACGGCTCCCCCCATTGCCTTTCCCATACACTGAACACCATCCAATTGATCCCCCTCCATACTAGTGATTCCATGAACATACAGTGAAGCCCAACATGATGACTGACACAGCTCTTCTCTCACCTCCTCAGCTGGCTGCCATATGTGTTAACATCAACAGTATGCACTGAACATGCTCTCACTGTCAGCATATACAGTGGCTGGCTGTGGAGCTGAAAGGAGGCTTGTGCTGGTCACCATGTTGGGCTTCACCACACATCCTCAGCTTCACTGGTATGGGGGGTTGGCTGACTGGTGGACTGGCTCCAGGTGGGGTGGATGGGGAGGCTGCTGTAGTGCCAATATTTGCCGGTCCATTTCTCGACCAGCATTCAGGAGGTGGGGGCAGGGGTACCACTGAACGTCAGGAATAGTCTAGGTTATATGGGCCAGGAGATTGAGGGGCACTGAACACCAAGGATAATGATCCATATATGGGACAGGACATTGGGGGGGCTCAGAAGACATCAGGGAGTAAAATATATTACCAGGACAGGTGATAGGAGTGTGGGGATGCCACTGGAGACCAAAGTATAGCATCTATTACCTAGATGGGTGACCAGAGGGTAGTGGGTGCCAGTGGACACCAGGATATATGGTATATTACCAGGATGGGTGATCAGAGGGTGGGGTGCTGCCAGACACCACGGCAATCTGGCACTGAACCAGAATGGGAGGATCAGAGAATGGAGGGGGAATACCGGTAGACACCAGGGACAACTGTCATTGAATCAAGATTGGTGTTTGGGGGGGTGGGGTGCCACTAGACACCAGGGACTACTCTAAATTAACCAGGAGGGGTTTTCAGGGGGTGGAGGTGCCCCTGGATGCCAGGGCAATGAAAGGCATTTGCAGGACAGGAGTTCAGGAGTGCTATTACCCACCAGGGATGACACCAGGATAGGTACAACTGGGCTGCCACTTATCATGCAAATTAGCCCATAATGGGCATGCTACTGGCCCCTAAGCACCTTGCATGCCCAATGGGTTCATTTGAATTTTGTGGCTGAATATCACACCATGATTCCTGGTTCTGTCTAGTCCAGGGGTGCAATCCCCTATGGGCTGGATACAGCCCAGGTCCATGTCAGTGCAGTGCAGATTGGCTTAGTACTGTGCCAACATGGGCTGATATTCAGTCAGATACAGCTATCTGCAATCCAACTGAATATAGCAGCCTCTCAGTTGTGCACAGGCAAAACACAAACATTTATGCCCAGCTTTTGCCCATTTTTGAATATCTGGCCATGGGTTTTCAAAGTCATAGTCGTAGTAGTAATAACATTAAGTTAGCCAGAGTACACTCCTAATGACCAGCTTCTGGGGTTGGTTAAATGCCAATGCCTATGGCTGTGGGGATTTAATCCCTTACATCAGTCAGTTATTCCTTTATATACAGTACTCCCACAAAATGAATGTTCTAACTTAGACTAAAGCTGTTGGCACATTGTTATTTATCTAAAAGCCACAGCTGAATGTTTTTAGTGGAACAAAATGACCAGGAACAACACCAATTAACCAGTCAGCCTCATAGAAAAGCTGAATGGGGAATAAAGAAATCTAACTTGCCAATAAATGGCATCCTTACAGATAGCCTCTTTAAACATCTGCAGTATGAAAAATTATAAAAGGCTAGCTCATTTATCCTTTTTTCTTCATATTCCAGGGGACATAATATTTCTGCAAGAAACCAGACTTAACTCCCTCTTTGACATTTTTCAGGATAAAAGAGGCTGGATGTGGGGACCCTCCTATTGGTCTTTTGGCCCGGATTCAGCTGATGGATTAAGTATTTTATTTAAGCATTCACAACTACATTTGCAGAGGATGGTAGCTATTCTGCCAGGAAGAGCTTTGATGCTGGACTGTGTGTATAAAGAGTTTGCTTTAAGACTGATAAATACATATGTGCCACAGAAGAAAACCACAAGAATAGATCTCTTTAACAAAATAAGACCTTTTTATACACAGCCAGACATGTCATTTGGGGAGGGGGATTTGAAATGCAGTCCGATTACCAAAATTAAAGACAATGTCCAAAAAAAGGTCATTGTGACTCACATGCCCTAAACAATACTCTTCAGCAGCACTTAAAGATGCATATAGGATACTACACAGAGACCCAGGGTTTACCTATAAAAGAAATGCCTTTGCTACCCATATTAATTTCACATTCACCTCTAAGTTCATGATGCCTGGCAGGTTAAATTTATCTTATTGTGAGTTTTCTGACCACCTATTATTGAATTGTTGTATCGGTTTAAAAAAATGCTCCCCCAAAGTTCCCTTCAATTAATAAGAGATGGAAATTAAACATGGCTTTGCTGGATTCTGATCATGTTAAACAGTCCTAAGTAGGTCTGTTACAGGCCAGGAAATTGTTTACTGTGTGTATGAAGTCTGGTGGTCCTGGTGGGCTGATACAGAACTGGAACTAAAACAATTATTTGTTCGTTTTGGAAGAAATAAGGCAATTACTGAGTACCTACACTATGTAGAGTACAGGAACCAATATTATAAACTGGTGTCCCTCCCAAACAGTGCTGATGCAAGGATTAAAGACCCGACTGACATAATAAAATCTAATATGTTTAAATTTCAGTATAACCAGGCAGAAACCTTAAATAATGAAATGAGGTTTGGCACGGAAAAACAACCTCATGTGGACCCTTATGCAGTGTGCAAACAAAAACTCGATCAGAAATGAATGGATGGGCCGCATGGTGTATCCAGATCCCTTCAAACCACAGACACAGGCATGTTAGAGGTTGTTCAAAAAAAATCTCACAGAAAGTTTTTTTCTGAATTCCACCCTCAAGCAAACTGAAATGAATTGATTCTTTTTCCACTTCCTAAACCATCACCTGACTATTTTAAGGATGGAAGCTCCCATCTCACTAGAAGAGATTAGCAAGATAATTTCAGGGCTGAAAACGGGTTTCGCCTGGTGAGGATGGCCTCACTAATGACTTTTATTAAGACTTCAATACAGAATTAATTGAAGTTCTTATAAATTTATATAACTAAATGCTATTAGCAGACTCATCCCAACAGAATTTTCCTGAAGCCATAGCCATTTTCTTATATAAAAAACGAAATAGATTTGGCTTAAATAATTGAAGACCCATCAGTATCTTAAACTCAGACTACAAAATTTTATCCACCATGTTGTGCAAAAGATTACAGAAAGCAGCTGAGGAATTAATTCATCCAGCACAGACATGTTCTATTCCAAGCAGAAATATTAAACAGAATTTGTTGTTATTAAGGGATATTTGTGAGTTTAGCAGCCAAGGTAAAATAAGTGGAGCACTGCTGGCTTTAGATCAGACTAAAACATTTAATAAAGTTTTGCATACATTTCTATTTTAAGTTCTAGATAAATATGGAATACCAGGAAAGTTTACATCCTGGGATAAAATACTATATGAGAAGGCCCTGATCATCCCTTCAGTTAAAGGGTTACTAGGCAACGCCATTCCTTTAAAAACGTGGCGGAAGGTAGGGTTGCCCCATCAGCCCTTTGCTGTACACTTTTTCTCTTGACCTGGTTATCAGATATATTTTTTGGGGAAAAAAAACATAGTAGGGATCTCCCCTTCTGCGAATATTATACCTTGGAAAATTGCAACATATGCAAATGATGTGTGGCTCTTTGTGCAAAATCAAGAATCAGCAGTTAAAGCCTTATGAGTGTTTTTTCAAAAATTTCTGGGCCAGAATTAAACTGCAATAAAAGTATGGGTATTCAGTTGGGAGCTGGCAACCCTACGATACAAAATAAAATCCTAGGCCTCAGTTTTGGTAATAGGAATCTTGTCCAGTTAAATTGGGAAGAAAAACTCACGATAGGAGAAAGAAAAGTACAGACATGGAAGTCTTGGTCATTTTCAAAGAAAAAGCGGATATTAAGCATAAAGAATTTTTTTTTACCTATTTTCTTGTATGTTAGTCATGTTTTCCCTCCTCACATACATCTGGAGATGAGACTTTTTAGCTGTTTCTTCCAGATGGTTTGGAGGAGCAGACTGAATCCTGTAAAAATAGATTTTACATATCTGCCCATGAAACAGGGTGGTCTAGGGATGTTAAATCCACTAGTTTTTAACCATTCTTTCTTTATTCATTCTTTCTTTCAGGCAGGCAGGGGCAGGGTATCACATCCTTGGGACCTCCAGACACAAGCATTATTTAGGCCTCTGATGTTAAAATGGGTATCAGAACCTCCAAAAATTACTACTGTCCTACAAGTCCCTGAATTTGCCATACCTTCCTTAAAGAAACTCAGGTCATGGAGATAGAGAAAAATACGGTGATCAGTTTACATAGAAAACAGATGTACTGTCAAATAATGAGCAGGACTTCTGCTACGCAGGCTTATTTCCTGAAATGTCCCTCATCAAAAATGAACCTTACCTTAAAACTCCTCAATGATAACAAAATTCCTTCAAAGATGTGGGACAGTCTGTGGCTTAGTTGCCATGGTAAGCTTGGGGTAAAGGGTAATTTGAAACATATGCCCTTGACAGAAAGACAATACATAAAACCAGAGTGTAATGGGACTGAGGAAACCTTAGAACATTTCTACATTAACAGTAATATCCCAGTACAGTTTTGGACATTTTTAGCTACCAGGTAATGGTTTTATGTGATGTGGCGACTGCAGAATGGTGACCCACAGAAGAGCGACGTGAGGGTGGTGAAAACAATGTTGCCACCCTGACAACCATGGCACATGTAAAAACAGTGCTGGGGACTAAAAATACTTGCTTTCTGTTGTGGGGGGTGTGCCACCCCACACACACCCTGCACCCCCCTACTTAAATATTATCAACTCCAGTGGGGTGCAAGTCGGGGAGGTGCAAAAGTAAAAAAAAATTAGATTTGAGGCCGGGTGCAAGGAAAGCTCAGTAGAGCCCCAGACCTGAACCCAGAACCCCACCACCACAAGTGGAGGCCAACCCCTGATGCCACGGTGCAGCTCGGCAGTTGACCGCAGCGTCACCCCCTACATCCCCTCTGCCCCCTCCCAGGCCACACTCACCGTGCTCACTCCCCCCCGCACGTGTGTACACATAGCAACATCCTGTCGCTAGGGTCGCCCACCCCATCACATCCGGTCGCCCTCCCTGCTCCCTTGCCTTTTGGGCTTTTGCCCATATAGCATCGCCATTTTGGATGGCACCGTGATTCAGGCACCCACCTCACGTGCTACCCAGGTGACAGTGACCACCTGTTAAATTCATGAAGTATGAATGTTTAATACTAGGAGATTATGCTGGGACCCTAAGTAGATATCACCCAAGCACAATGAATGTAGTATTCGCTTGTATAAAATATTTTATGTGGCAGGCAAGATGCCAGTATTCACTACAGCTTGTTAACACTTCTAACCTGGTTATTGTAAAACAAATTCAAACTACGTTATAGCAGGTTAAGGCACAAGATTGCAAGGTTCTAGACAGAAGAAAAGTAAATTACTTATGGAGAAATATAACTTGGATATCCTAAGATTTTGATTTCCTTTTTTTATTCTCTTTCTTTTGTTGAACAATATATTGGTTTGATTTAATTTATTTTACTCTTATAAGCACTTGTATAAACATTTTCAGTACATTATTTGTTGTTCCTCCAAAGACTGTACAATTAAATGAATTGATTGTGTTCTTTAAGTTTGTTTTGTGCTTTACAAATAAAAAATTCCCCATCCGTACTTTTGTTCGATAAGTGCCGTAGGATTTTTATTTTCACTGCCACTGTGCAGTGACTAGGAATGGACAGAAGTGAACCTGGTTTAACATCTCATTGGTAGGATGATACCTTAACAGTGCAGCACCCCCTTGCATCAAATACCAGAAAAATTCAGTAGATTGATGGTGTAAAAAGAGGCAGAGGGTACCAAATGAGTAAAAAAGGGAGAGGCAGGACAAATAGTAGGAGGTACAGTAGGATGGAGAAAAGTGATTGTTTGCTAGGGAAGGAAGGAAGGCTACAGTACTTGCAGGAACATACATGCAAGGAGGATTTATAAAGCAGTGATTTGTAAAAATGGGAGGGTGGAAGAGAAGTGGGGGGGGTTGTTCCTGAGAAAGGGCAAGAGAGTAGAGAGGGATGCATGTGCAGGTGATGTTTTGCAAGGAGGAACTGAGAAAGAGTGTGTGTTAGCAGAGTGGAGGAAGAAGGAAGAGAGGGAAAGAAGAGCAGGAGAGGTAACTGTGGAGAACGTGGAAATCAAGTTAGGAAAGAAAGGAGGCCCAGTGGCAGAGATGCTAGCCATGAAGAGAGGGGAGGGAAAAGTTGGAGTGGACAAAACAGTGATGAGAGCAGCGGGTGTTAGGGTAAAATGGTAAAGTAACATACAGGATCCAGTCTGGCCAGGAAGGTTTTGGAGAGCATCACTGTATACCAGTCCATGTAGTCAGACATTGGAAGGTAGTGTTAAAAATGGAACACGCTCACTGGGGTATCCACCACCTTTGATATGGGATCAAACATACTTGTACATGCCAATGGTCTGGAGATACATTTTCTCATTACATGTTACATTTTTACACTGTATTTAGTCCATTTTATGCCTTTACCCCCCATATTTCAAACACTGCTGGTAGAAATATCTTGAGAATGATCTCCCAGAAAATGGAACACGGAAGGCAGGATCTATACCAGTGCAGCAGGGGTCTGAGTGGGGAGGAGCTATTTACAGATGACGTTGATGTGGGAGGAGAAACTGAGATTTCAGATCATCCCCACAACAAGTTACATGAAGACTTCTTTAAGATGGTAGGGGAACCACCCAGAGTCATGAAGACAGGGGACTTGGGGGACCTGAGAAGTCACTATTTGCTGAGAGAAGTCATTGAGACACTTTTTGTCTAGTCTTTTCTGGACCCTTCATCCAGCATCAGGCTGCCCACTGGTGAACCCTTAGCCCCATACGGACAACATGTTCTTCCACTGTCCCCCCTTTCTCTGATCCACTGACAAGAGATTGCTAGAGATTCCCAGGGTTCGTCTGAAGACCTCTGGGGCCAGATCTTTTAGTTTTATGGCCCCGACCCTGTGGAATTCTCTACCTCGTCAGGTACAAGACTGCCCGACCCTCCAAACTTTTAAGGGAGCACTTAAAACATATCTTTTTAAACATGCGTATAATGATTTTTAAATGTTATTAAGTTTGGATAATTTTATTGCTTTTAGTATTGTTTTATTATGTGATGTACAGGCGCCTTGGTTCTAGAAAGGCGCCTTTTATAAATAAAGTTTTGATTGATTGATTCTTCCCTAGTTTGACCTCCATGATGGGATTCTCAGCTTAGGGAAGTTCACCATCCCTAGGGCTGAAGGATTTTGGTGGGGATGTGTGCTGGCTGGTAGGGATGCAAGAGTGCCAGTGATCTGCTGTCATTCTGATATTAGAGTTATTTGTATATATCCTGTTGAGCTGGATCCAGCAACTTCTGTACTTTTTTCCTCCCTCTCTGATGCTGTGTGCATGCTCTCACTCCACAGTACCCCAATGAAGGAGACAAATCATATGGGTTATATCTCTGGCCCAGCCACAGGGGTAACTGTGGGAGCAGCCAAGATGACATCTCCCTCTTTGGTCCTGGAGGTGCTGCCAGCTGCACCACCCCAGCCACAAACTCTCCAATCATAGATTACCCTATCTCACTTCCAAACCTGGGTTGACCACACAGTAATGTGTAGTTGCAGGCTCATCAGGTGGCCCTTGAGACTTTATTTTGTCAGCAAGTGAGAGATGGTTTGGGAGGACCCAGCATTTATATTATCAAAGTCATGCTATAATTTCACTTCCAGCTGAGAGGCTGAAATTCCGAAATCAAATGCTGCAATGTCATCAATGTACATATGGATATGTATGGAGATGCAGAGAAGTAAGGAAAATGAAAACAAGATGAGGCCCAGGCCCTGGAAAGATTCCTTAAGGGATGCTTGAGTTGGTTGGGGGAACCATCACTTGGACCAAATGCTGTCTAACAAACAAGTAAGAACAGAACCAACTGACCAAAAAGTCAGAGAGCCCCCCCTCCCCAGAATCTGTCGAGCAGTAGTAGATGGAAAACAGTACTGAATGCCTTAAATTAATTTTAAGCATTAATAACCAGGATTTGTTTTTCTTTGCTTATTTATAGTATGTAATGATCCCTTGGGTAATAAAATATGTTCAGTCAGACTCAGTATATTTGCACCCATGGCAGCAGCAGCCAAAAATTGTTATGCTTATAAAAAGAAACATAGAGTTGGGATTACATATATTTAACATTCTGTAACCAAAGATAACCTGAGGAGCTGCTTCATTTCCTTTCCATAGGGGTCATAATGCTAGTAACATACAATAGAAACATAGCTACAGACAGAAAATAATTCCATATCATTAGACTTCCACAATAGAAATAAAAAAAAAATTAATGAATAAAAAATATTCATCCACAAAGCTCAGGAAAATGTGGTAACTAAGGAAAAATAAGTCAAAGGTCACCGCTGGCTTTTTCCAGACAATGACTAGATTTGCAGTAGGTGCTAAATTTCCCTCCCAAATGAAAAGTTTAATTAAACTTTTAATAATGCACATGAAAATACATCACAGTCCAGTAACCATAATGACTTCATGTTTACTGTGGCTGAGACCTGCCATAGTGGTGAACACTAACAAAAATTGTTGTCTTGCTGGCATTAGCATTGGTAGTGCAGGAGTTAGAGAGATGCATCATAGGAATGGCAGTGAAATATGGAACTGACCACAACCCCACCGCAGCCTGCAGAGACTGACAGGCTTGAGATGTGCCTTTGGGCCATCGGCCATAACGCTCATGCCATTTCACCTCACCCCACCCTGCAGACTCTGGCAAGTGTTGCGTTGTGCCTTGGGGTTATTGGGCCTTACGCTAACTCCATTCCATAAGGAAATACATTGAGATGGGTGCAGTATAGGAGAATGGGGTGAATATTAAATGGTCTTATGTGATAAAAGTGAGTCTTTAACTGCACTGATCACATACAGTTAGTACAAAAGTGCCCAAAGTCAAAACAGTGAGCAACATAATACTGGCAGTTGCAAAAGCAATGGTCTTACTACCACAAACAAGCAACTGAAACAAGTATTTTTATGTGAGAAAGCTCCACACACCTATCAACTCGGGGGGTGGAAAAGAAATGTAAGCGCTTCAGGAAAACAAAATTTCTCCTGTACCAGGACCTGAACCTGGGTCCACCAGTTCCAAGGTTGGTGGCACAAGCCACGATGTCAAATAACCAGCTCAGCAGGGCTTGGCCAAACTAATCCTGATATACAATTTCAGTGAGTGTAGCTCAGTGCTAAACTTGTTATAACTTACTCCTCAGCATTTTCTGACAGTCGGTCTAAACTATGAGTGATATTATTCAGTCACTCATATTGAGCCTCTCAAAAATACTCACTCATATCACTGTACACCATATTAAATTAATAAACAAATCACCCACAGGAGGTACAGTATTGTACAGGGTTAGTCACAGGGATTCAGAATATGTGAACAATGCCAGACCTTGAAGAACTATAAGTTCACAGACGGATATAAACTAGCACCAGAATTACCTTACCAAATTAGGGGAATGAGAAAATTGCTACCACATATGTTTTGCTGTTGGTAAATGTACAATTTAGCATTTTGGTATACAGCAAAATATTTCACATCACTATTTAAATAGAAATTGCACAGTAAGGGACATTTCAAGAAATGTATTTTATTTTTTTTCCTGGTCCCTAGGTGATTCAGCCTTTTGTCAAAGTGACTTTGATTGGGAGTAACCCCAGTACACATCTATCACATTGTTGAGTTTGACATGGCATGTAGCTTCGTAGGCCCGTATCTCACCTCCACATCATATAATTCTCATTCTAGGCTTTGTCATATCCTCCTTTGGCCCTCTTATCTCCTAGATCCTTAATGTTACACATCATTACCCTTATGGGTTCTTTACGTTTATTATAGTAGTTGCCCTTTATTACAATGTATGACATTTGTGGAAAATACAGTTAAGGCAGGTATCTCACCAATACATCCCATCATTTTTATTCTGGCCCTTAACTCCACTTAGGGTCCTTTTATCTCTCAGACTGGTCATGATGGACCCCATAACACCTACATTTAGAAAGCTAGTTAGTTGCCGTTTCTACCAATGTAGAGGTAATACATTTGCTGAAACACGTTCTTTTGTGAATTGGGGGGTGGGACTCCCAAGAAGCCATTGCAGTGAATGTTGATGTTAAAGTTTTTGAACATTTACATGCACTGATACATATTAATATAGATCAATATACTATTTACCATAATGTCTTACAGAAACATTCGAAAAATATTTTTAAATACTGCTTTTTTTTAAGTCAGATATTTACTTCACACTGATCCTAAACCACTAAGAATGGTATAGTTTGCCAGTGGCTTAAGCATATCTAAGGTTCTGCATGGGTAGACAACACTTGATATGATATTGGCCACTGCACTGGATTTGGAATATACTAGTAGTATTCTCTAAAGCAGGAGAATATTTTTTTTTTAGTTTATTTATTAGAACAAAAATATGGGGGTATGTGGCCCCATGAGATACAATATTCTGTAGGAGGCCCCTTGCCTATAGAGAGAACCAGAGGATGCAAGTGGAAAGTTAAGAGTGGAAAAATAAGAAAGAACATTGGGTTTGGTAAATATTAATTCACAAACTGGGTGGTGCATAATATGTTGAATAGACCTCCATCTATGATAATCAGCTGAAACCATTCACATCTATAAATGAACCTTCATGCTGCTGGTAGATTTAGAAAACACTGGAATTTGGTGTGTCAATACAAGTCTGTAGCACAGTAAGGGTTAAGTCTGCATAAAGTACTCATAAGTAAAGTCAATACATGCAGTAGTTATTCCTTCTGATCTGGAGGGCACCAGAATGTAATATCCCAGCGGCCTGCTTTCTTTTCTTTTTTTTGGTGTGTTTATAGGTATTGATTATCTATTGATGTGCAATATATTAAATTTTACTTTATTAATTTTTTATCTGCAAATTGATAAAATTTATAGATTACTCTAATGTGACTAAGGCACTAAATACAGCAAATGATGAGAGGAATAGAGTACATAAGGGGGAATTAAGGGAAGAATATTTGAAAGGATACAGTGAAATATTCTTTCACCAAGAGTGGCTGATTTATAGAATATACTTCAATATAAATTAGTATTAGCTATATGTGTCCATGTTTTCAAATTAAGGCTATATACTGCAAGTATCCTTTGCAAACAAGGAATACATGGTTAAAAGTCATTAGATGGTGGAGGAAGAACTTGATGGACCAAAGGTTTTCTTTTTTTCCTATTTGTGAGTGTTCACATTTTGTTCACTGTTAGAGTTATGCAAAATTTATAAGACGGTATAAATATAGTACTATATATATAAAATCCTAAACTCCCCGAAACATGCTGCTTGTTATACTTCTTAAAACAATCCATCAACTATGTGGTTTTGCTACGGTTCCTCTAAATTAACACTGTTTAAGTGATTTTAAAGTCAGTGTTACAACAATCTACTGTTAATACTCAAAGCTATTTACTATTATCTGATAACTATTAAGAAAAGCATATAGTTACAAATTAATATTTTCAAAAGCGTAGTGCACAAAGTAATTTTTAGTTTTTCAGTGTTTAAAGTACTCAGTTTGAAATATCCAAGTTATAGCTTTAGTTTACACTGCTGAAATCTTTTTTCTCTACCTGTGCCTGTCTCCTCCCTGTCTAAAACGACTTATGCCTCTTTCTATACCCTCTGCCCTCTTTCTTTTGTTTCTCTGAAACCCTCCTCTGGGCTACCTGTACTTAATCTACCTCCCTCCCTCCCTCTCTCCCCGTACCCTCTGTTTCTCAGAGACTGCCTGGGCTGCTGGACTTCCACCGCCTCATCCACTCCTGTGGACTTGGGACACTGTCTTCTGCTGGAGACCTTCCCCAGGATGAGAACCATGGTCACTCCTGATTTTTCAGGTCAGACCGTGCTCCTCCACCTGCTCAGATGCCAGCCTGCCAATCCAGAACCACACTGGGGGATCAGGGCCGGAGTGCTGCCAGACAAAGCCTGCATTTCCTGGAACAAGCCTTGATCCACACTGCTGGTTCTGCTCTCAGATCGAATATCCCAACGGCGCTTTGCACCAGCTCCCCCCCTCCACCCCCACCTCATCCACCCTGGGTGGACATTTTCTTATATAGGCAAAGTCGGTCAGATGATTAAGTGCCCAATTTTCCATTGGCTCCTTATAGTCTCTAACCGCTAGGGGACTCCAAAGCAATCAGCTAGATCTCAAAGTTAGCTTTGATCACATCTACCCTGTGCTCCACTATTTTGAGCTACCACTTTGGCTATACTATCTTGAGCCACTGCTTAGGCTGAAATCCTAAATTGTGCCACTCTCTGTAAATCCTCATCCCAGGGCTCACTAGCTCTGACCTGAAGGGCAACCTACAGCATGACTAGCCGAAAGCACCCTATTCTACTATACATGGTGTCTCTACTGCTCTATTTTGCCTTAAATAGGCTCAATAAGGTAAGCTTGGGTCAATATGCCTCTATGCCATCTCTAGATGATTTCTGCTTCTCTAATCTCCTTCAACTCAAGGACACTCTACTGGATCCAACTCCATTTTTAACAATGAATGCTTTGATTTACCTAACCACTTACCATACTAAGAATTGCTTCCGCAACCACTTGATTCTCTCCTCTTTTATCCACTGGTAGCTCTGGTACCTGCTGCTCCTGGCCATCTTCCTCCTATCTGGCAGCAATATAGAAACCAGCCCTGGCACTGCCTGTTATCTATGTCACTCTGATCTGCTACTAAACAGTGCCAAATTCCTCCTCATCGTGCATCACAATATAAGAAGCCTCGAGCACAACTTGTGGAACTAGAGGCATGGATATCACTGTACAAACCGAACATCTTGTGCCTCTCTGAAACATGGCTAAAAACCCACCATCACTGACTCACGATGTTCAGTTCCCTCCTACAACATCGTCCAAAAGGACAGACTGTCCAATAAAAGAGGTGGTGGTGTGGCTATCTATTTTAAGGATCCCCTTTACCTCACTGACCTAAACGCTGATCCCATGATACACTGTGAATCATTACATGCCTTTCTTACTCTTGGGGTAAAAAAATTGCACATCATTTGTGTCTACAACCCCCCCAATAGTGGCTATACTGGCCTAGAAAAGCTACTAAATCAGACATTCCTTCTCTCGTGCAAAAATGAGGTGATCATCTTAGGTGACATAAACATAAACTGGCTAGGTAACAGCCAGGCCACTTCGCTATCAAAAATACAGGGTCATAACCTTAATTAGCTAGTCTGTGAACCTACTAGAACTGCCTCTCACTCAAATTCTAGCACCATTATTGACTGGGTTCTAACTAACTGACATGAGCATATCCACTCTGCAGGCACTCTTGCAGACTCTATTGCTGATCACTCCCCTATTTGTTGAATTTGGGGGTCCACTGCCCCCCCAGTAAAACCTTAATTCATCACCTTTTGGAACTACACCAACCTTGAGCCTCAAAAATTCCTAGGCAATGTGGCTAACATAAACTGGTCTGGTCTTTTCAATACTTGAGATGTGAAGACTGTCCTTAACATATTCAGTACCAAATTCATTGCCATACAGAACCTTCACTCTCTCCTTATTACCCGCAGGGTTAAGGTGAAACATACAAGATGGTTAAAAAAGAGCCTACTCGCCAAAATAAAAGAGAGAGACAGGAGCTTGAGCCATTTAACGTCCTATGGTCAACAAGAGGACTACAACAACTACAGGAGACAAAGGAATGCCTGCAAAAAGGAAATAAGATCAGCAAAAAACTCTTACTGTAAAACCCTACTAACAAATGCCTCAGGGGACCCCAAAATGTTCTGGTCCCACATTAAGATGTTCTTGGGATCCTCCCACTCCTCCACTCCAAATAACATGGTCCTGAATGGTATCCACTGCAACAGTCCCCAGACCATAGCTAACTTCTTCAGCAAACAATTCACTGACCTAACCAAGTTTATCTCCTCCTTCCCTGCCCAACATGTAGAGGATCCTCCAGCTCTTCTCAGCAAGGACTCTGTGGTGCCCTCCTTTCACTTCAAGGCCGTTACTTGGAAGGAGGTAACAAAACTTCTTAGATCAATCTCAGATATCATTGCCACAGGCTCTGATAGTATCAAACCTAGGCTACTAGAATTAGCAGTTCTGCTCATTGCTGCCCCCCTGGCCAGAAGTTTTACTCTCTTCCTGTGTCAATGTGTAGTACCTGACATCTAGAAGATAGCAAAAGTTACACCAGTGTTTAAGAAAGATGACCACAAAGACCCATCTAACTACAGGCCCATTGTCATCCTGTCGGTACTAAGCAAAATCTTAGAAAAACTAGTAGCCACACAAGTCATCGAAATCCTTCTTAGAAACAACCTTTTATCCAATGCCTAACATGGCTTTTGCAAAGAACATAGCACAACCACTACCTTGCTGAAATTTACTACTGACACTATCACCGCTATGGACTCAGGTTTTCTAACTGGGGCAGTTTTTATAGACATGACAAAGGCCTTTGACCTGGTGGACCACTCCCTTTTCCTCTCCACCTTACAAACTATGGGTTTTGCATCAAATGTAGTCAGCTGGTACTGCAATTACCCATCAAACAGGATCCAAGTCATAAAAGTGCAACTCAACCTACTCAGATCAGGCTACAGTGAATATTGGGGTACCCCAAGGCTCCATTCAGGGGCCACATCTGTTCTCAATATTCATTATTAACATCTCCTCCAATATCTCTTCCAGTCATCCCTCCTCTATACCGATGATATAGTCTTATACACCAGTGAAAGACGTACATGACATCAATCTGTGACTCTCCACAGACTTCCAGTGCATACAAACCTGGCTATCTGACAACAAACTTGTTCTTAATGAGGCAAAGACCCAATCCATGCTATCTGGAACCTTCCCAAGGCTCAAAACCTGCCTACATGACTTTAGAGTGTCCTGCTTTGATGGCTCACCCATTGATGTTGTGATCTCATTTAAGTACCTAGTAGTAACTTTAGACCAATCCCTAAACTTTGACAAGCACTTATGGAACA
This sequence comes from Neoceratodus forsteri, assembly GCA_016271365.2. NCBI lineage: Eukaryota > Metazoa > Chordata > Ceratodontiformes > Ceratodontidae > Neoceratodus > Neoceratodus forsteri. Next base: position 75,163,987 of record CM057450.1, read on the forward strand.
CTTGCAGATCTATAAACTCTAAACTTGGCATGGCGTACCTGACCAGTTATGCTATAACCCCCTTCAGCTAGACTGGCTATTGTCTGAGGAATACTTATGCCCACCTGGACCTATGGGGTTGCCACATATACCACTACATCCAAAGTGAACCTCCATAGGTGGGATGTAGCCTACAATAACATATGTAGGTATGCCTCATCTTCTCACAGGCTGAAGCACCATTGTCTCCTATACTCCAAACTAAATTGGCTATCTCCCAGTGCAACCAGACTCCATAATCTCTGCTCCACAGTTTACAGCATCATAAATAATCAGACCCCCCCACTTACACTGGCAGTGCTGCTAACCCCCAGTCACTCAATTATGGCCTGCACTTGACTGACAAATATCTTCTTAGTGTGCCAAAATGCAAAATGGCCAAGGGTTCTAGTGCTTTTGCCCTCCATGCCCCCCTGCAGTGGAATTCCCTCACACTTGATGTCCACCTAGCATCCTCACACTATGCCTTTAAATAAGCACTATGCTGCCACCTCATCTCATCCAGTGAGTGCTCCTGCTATAAGCCCACTTAGTACTCTGTTTTCATCTTGTTATGCTCCTAACCTGCCTACTCTCTACTGCCTTCCAATTTGCACTTATCTGTTTAGTTATCTCTATCTCCTTGACCCATTTTTGCTATCTTCCCCCAGGGTTTCACTCACTGTCTGTTCTATTCTTAAGCCTTCTGCTAAATGGCTATGGTTTCCTTGCAAGAATATGATTTTGCTATTTTTGTCCTTCCTGTATTTAGCCCTTCACCTATGCTGATGATTGAAACTATGTACTGTACTCTGTACTAAACCATGTACTTTTATTCATGTTAATCCTAATGTATAATACCTTGTTTATATATTACTGTATCACCCACTGTTTGTTCTCTCTGTAATGATCTGTAACCTCCCGGGTCATGCCTGAAAATAGTCATCTGTATCACTAGTGCACCCACCCGGTAATCAAAAACTAAATAAAATAAATAAATAAAATTTCAAAAATGACAATTCAGTAATTACAATGGCTGGCCCAGACTGAAGTATGCAAATGCAAAAATAGTTTAAATCCCTATCACAGTGTTCTATGAGTGTGCAGTAAACAGGGGGACCCTGCCATGTTGGAAGAAGATCCGTAATCCATTCTTATAAAACACCATTATTTTATTACATTCATAAGACAACTGAACTACTCAATGTACAGAGAACTGCATCTTTGAATATAGCTGCATCTTCAATCACCCAAACATAGCGACTACAATTTATTACCATAAACCGTCACACACCAGGAACTGAACAGGATATAATGAAATCTATAATTCCAGAGCTTGTCTAGATGAAGGCAACAAAGTGATAAACATCTCAAGGGGCATTTATTATAACCTCTCAAATCCCTTAAAGATATACTGTAACATCCCCTAGCCTGTAAATAGAACACCTGTTTTAGCTTTAATTAATTTTTATTCTCTAGGAGAACAACACCAAGTCTTTTGGATTTGCCACTGCTAAATTTTGGAACACCATACCATCTACTGTGCACTGTTATATGGCTTTTGCTTGTAATATCCATTTAAGTAGATATTTGTTTGATCAAGTGTTCTGTAATTGCAATATACAATTGTTTGTATTTGTTCTTTTTCTATCTTTTGGGTGATTATGGGTCATCCTTGAAAATGGGCATTGGTAGCCCTTGGATAACCTAGTAAACAAATAAAATATAACTAAAACATTATAAATTAAACCTATCAGATGGGGTTCAGACATGCTGAGGCCTTATCCTAATAACAACTGACTCAGGATCTGGCACAGATTAAATTTTTTTTTGTTTCATGGACATTTCATAATGAATTTGCACAAAGGTTTTGGATCATTGCTAAAAGTAGAAGGGGGGTGAAATTTAAATGGGCCACTTAAGCCTATAATGGTATGCTAGATTTTATAATGGTTAAAAGGGTAAAAGGGCATAACTATGGAATAGTGGGTGCCCCCACACCAATTGATCCCTCACCAATACATTTATATGACTTCTCCTACACATTTTTGTTACTTAAAATTTGCCATTCCCCAATCACTGTAGACATTTTTTTTTGCATTTAATTTACTTGTGTTGTTTTTGCATATGCCTTATAATTCAAGAAAATATGTTACCATATCCAATACTCTTTACAGTACTAGGGATATATTTAAGTCCAGAATTTCCTCTTCAGTACTTCCAAACAACCATGGGCTCTTCTGGACGAGACTCCTGGATTGAACAGCTTTGATGCACAACTTGTGATTTTTGTTTCATCTGCTGTATTTGCATGCCTTTACATTTTGTATATAGGTCAATTTTAAAGAGAGATGAGTGGATGTAAACACCGATATTTAAAAACAGTTCTGCTGGCTTTTATCCAGCAGCAGATTAGGAAATATTCTGATAACCAAATAAAATTTCACTGCACAGTCATGCAAGTAAAGATCATTGGGTCTTGTCTAAAGCCTCTTTAAAATTGTGACCCAATCTCTGAGGGAGAACCCTTAGATGTGGGATAATACAATGCTTTTATGGTTTTCTGTATCACATTTAGCAGGAAAAATGTCTGAAGCCAGCAAATGGTGAACTGTAGCCTCTCATCAAAATCTGACAGGCTTCCCCTTGAAGTCAGTATGCAGCAAATAAAAGACAGCGAACCTCAGCAAAAATGCAATGAGACAAGGTTTTCCTAGGAAAGGCATTGGTAATAAAATATGTTTTCAAAAAAATACAAAATTACATATACCAAAATAGTGCAAGGCATCGTGGCAAGCATATGCAAATCACCATGATAGAGTTTAGTCTGGTTTTGTTTTAAAAAGAAATGTACAATATTGTGTCAAATGGTCTTTTGCACAACCTGCAAAACAGAAGACAGATAAACTTGCAGAGATTAAGTTTTGCAAAGCCTCTATTATTTGTACTATTATCATGCTCAGCAAATGGTATTACTTCTGGTTATTTTGAGTATGCAGTATTTAACACTAACAGTATTTGCCTTTCTGTTTCTGAATATAGTCTATGTACAGTATACTCTCTACCAGTGTCTGACAGCCAACTTCCATGGGTGAAGAGGTGATGAGGACTATTCTGACAAATTTCTTGTATGCTGAGCTCTATTTCTTGCCACCAAACATAACTTACAGGCATGAGTTTTCATTCTTACAGTACCCTAACTGATTTTGGGAAACTGGTGGAATAATTGCTTGAAATCCATATAGTATGCAATTATTTTTCAGACTTAGTTTAGATTTTCTTGTTACAAATGATTTTAAATCTACATTAGGTACATACTTGTGCAACTCGGTAAGTATGTAGTGCTTAACCACTTGTTTTTTCTTAGTTTTCTGAGCAACATCAACTGCAGTAATAGGTACTCAATACTAGAGATGCAGCAAAGTTTAAATTCACCAACGAAGTTCTGGTGAAGTTGGGAAATTCACCTCCTCGGAGCAATCAGCAAAGTTTTGCTCCTAGGCTAAAAATTTGCCTACCTGACCGCATCAATTTTTTGGGCAAAATTTCATCACAAAGTGCAGAATTTCATCTGTGAATAGCAGAATTCATCTGGGAATTGTGAAACTCCGCTGTTCAAAGTGAAATTCTGCTGTTCACAGGTGAAATTCCACCATTCTTTGGTGAAATTCCACAATTCATGGGTTGAACTTTGCACTTCACAGGTGGAACTTCACAATTCATGGCCACAAATTAATCTGCAAATTGCGTTAAATTTGCAGACTAGTTCATGGAGTGAAGTTTCCCAACTTTGCCCATCTCTTCTCCATACAAAACTGATACTCTGAAAATAAAGTCACAATTTTAACCCATAATATCCAGTAGCAATCTACATAATACAACAATATTATAATGCTGGTTTGTAGCTTTGTACTGATACTAACATGGATCCATAATAAGTGACAACTTCTGTAACCTAGGCACTGTCTATAAAATTACCATTTGTTGCATCCTAAGATTTTAAGTAGGGTGTTGTGGTCTGAAATCAATGTTAATTTGTTTACCATAAAGGTATCTGTGGAACATTACAACCCCAAAGGTTTTTCTTGAAGGCTTATTTTGAATTTGTCCATAGTCTCATTTTGTCTTGTCAGATTATGATATACATACGGTAGGTTTTAGTTTTTTCTCTACCACCTGGCATATTATGCAAAATTACAGTACCACACCCACTGGCAAGGTATCAGCCCAAACTAGAGGCAATCAAACATCAAAATGCAACCATAGGGAGCAGCTGGTTTAACAAATGAAAAGCTACTTGTCACTCATGTAAACAAACCCATTTCTGATAGTTTTCTAGCAGTTGCACACTGGATTTTTTTTCCTGATGTCAACATTTGGTATAAGATTTCCATATTAATTTAGAAATGCCAGAAATGATTTTAGTGTAGCTAGATTCTTTGGCACAGGGTCCTTCACAATAGCCTTTGTTCTTTTCCTCTTTGTGATGAAAATCCTCAATATTAATTCTGTTCCCCAGGTAAATAAAAACTATATTGAAGAAAAGTACATGTTTTTCTATTTTTAACATGTAAATCTGCATCTGCATTTTTCTGAAATTTGCTTCCAGATGGTGCAAATGTGACTCTGTAGTGCCACCTGTGATTAAATTATAATCATAGTAGGATATCACACTAGTCAGTCGCTATAATAACCAGTCCATAATTTGTCAAAACACAGTAGGAATATGGACTTCTCCATAGGACAATGCATTAAACTGAGGAGAGACATTCTATGTATTAAAAGCAAGGTATGGTTTGAACTTTTCATCTCTTGCTACTTTCTGGTATGGTAATAACTACTCTAACTCTGGATTTTCATTTCTTTCAGCCTGCATAGTAAATAAATTGTGTAGTCTGAGAATAGCATACTGGCACATCTCTAGCTAAATAGGTTTGCCTCCTAAAAAGGCAGACTCGGTTGTTCCTGGCCCTGAACAATGGAGTGGATGTAGGCAAGGGAATAAGAGGCAGAGAAGAGGGGAGGGGTTGGGGGTTGGCAAGCTGAGCTGAGGACATGCCAATGAAGGAGAGAGATGGCCAAGGGGAATTCCAAAAGAGGTGGAGCCTCATGGCATCATGCAAGGAGAGGGGAAGTTGAATGGTTGAGGGAAGAGAGAGAGAGTGGTGAGCAAAGGGGGTTTAAAAGAGGCAAGCAAGGCTGAGGGAGCTCACAATTTTGCTTCTGTAAAATTCACACCCACCCACCCAGGAAGAAGAAGGGAAAGACCCGTGGGGGAAAAAGAAAGGTGTAGGTGTGCAGGAGAGGGGCAGACTGCTGAAGATAGACAGCAGGTCTGCCAGGACTGCCGAAGGTGGACGGCAGAGAAGAAAAAGGGGCACAGAAAACTGGGAGGGGGAAGGGAAATGGGGAATAATTTGACTCAGAGGGCCACAGAACAACAACACCAGACAGATGAGTGGTGTGGGTTTACATCCATACCCAACAAGAGAGAAGAAAATGAAAAGAGTGCCCCCCCCCCCAGGTGTATGTCTGGGGGTGAGAAGAGGAAACAAGAATGGAAATGTGGTTATGAATATTGTGGCAGCCCCCCAGCTTTAAGTTGGGGGGTGAGATGGGCAAACAATGAAGAAATGTGGTTTATGGAAATTGTGTATAGTAATGATAATAAGGAACATGATTTTGTAAAATACGATGATGGAAATGTTGTGGAAGTGAACTTTTGGAAGAGAATATAATAAATTAATTGCCAACTGAGCATCCACACAAATTGGTAGCCTGTGTTTCATTGGACAGGGCTCTAGGGACAAGGGTTTATTGTGACTTGATATACTTGACCCACAGACCCTGACCCATCTGTCTATGCATACACATGCACACACATGAGTTACTATGAAAATGATGCATGCCTTTTTAATTTTTTTTTTTCATTTAATGAGATACATCATCCCATAATGCATTGGGCAAAGTGATAGCTTTGCAATTGTTTGGCACCACTCTTTAGCTGCGTACTGTATACAGTAGTTGAAAATGTTTGCACTTTTTCTCAGAGCTTGAATGAACAGGTGCCCCCCCCACCTGGCTGGATGCAGATCCATCTGCCTTATAAACTCTGAAAGTCTTTGTGTTTATCATCCATTTTCTATTTATTGTTAATGGGGTGTTGAGGCACTGAAAATTAAAGTTAGATGTGAACACAGAGCAAGTGTATTAAATTTAATTATACAATGGCAAGAACATTTCCTGGACTCTGATTGGTCAATGTGTGCCTGAGACAGTGATGTTATTACACAATAACATCACTGTATTGATTTTTTGGATGATTCTTTGGAGCTACTTTTTTTTTTCAGAAACAAAGATACACTGCCTCACTAAAAATCTACTAAAAACATTTGTGTTTTTATTTTTTGTTTTCTATAACATTGAGCCATTGTATAATTGCAATAAGGCACTCCAAGGTGTGTGTTATCATGTAATAATGACGTTATTACATGATAACACACACCTTGTCGTGTCTTATTGCTTAAGTAGAATACTGATATGAGTGTGTCACCCTCAGCCATTCAGCATTTATTTTCTAGGTGAGCCTCTGCATCATCTTTGCAGGTGGGTCCCTTCAAACCAGTCTGACACTGCCTTTCATCAACCAAATTGCTGATCAGAAGATATGCAGTAATTACATTTTGAACACAGGACTGAGTATTTGTACTTCATCAGTAACATAATTATTTACTCTGGTCATAATGTAATCTGGGACAATCTAACTTTGGACTTCTGAACACAGATTTGACCTGTAAGTATAAGGCCACTTCCTTATGACACTAGAAATTTAAGTATACCATATGATGATTGTACTGTGCTAACAAAGCTTCCCCCTACATAGATACATAGATACATAGACAGTGTCAGCAGATAAGAGCCTATGGCCCACCCAGTCTGCCCATTTGAGCTAGTAAGTTCAGTTTATGTTTTCCTAGAAGTCTGTTGCCCCTTACCCCTGACCTCCAGAATTCCTTTATGTCTATCCCATGCATTCTTAAATCCCGTGATTGTTTCAGCCCCCACCACTTCCTCTGGCAGGGTGTTCCACTTGTCCACCACCCGTTCTGTGAAGAAATTCTTCCTCATGTTTCCTCTGAATCATCCTCCCTCCAACTTCATCCCATGCCCTCTAGTCCTGGTACCTCTTTTGCTTAAACATAGTGTATTCCTGCACCTTTTCCTCCCTGTGAGATACTTGTATGTCTCTATCATATCCCTCTCCCTCCTCTCCTCCAGGAGTACATGTTTGGTTCCTTCAACCTGTCTTCATGGGACTTGTGATGCAATCCATGCACCATCTTTGTTGCCCTCCTCTGAACCTTCTCTACCCTGTCTATGTCCTTACGTGGTATGGTCTCCAGAACTGTACACTGTACTCCAGGTGGGGCCTCACTAGTGTCTTGTGTGGCGGAATTATGACCTCCCTTTTCCTGCTGGTGATGCCCCTGCCTATACATCCCAGCATCCTATTTGCTTTACCTGCTGCCTTGTCACACTGTTCCCTACCTTGAGGTCATCAGAGATGATAACCCCAAGATCCCTTTCCTGTTTGGTGCATGCTATATCCTCACCCCCCAACTGATATATAGTACCAGGGTTTTTGTGCCCCATGTGCATTATCTTGCACTTCTTTGCATTGAATTTCAACTGCCAAACCCCTGACCATTCTTCAAGTTTCTGCAGGTCCCTTCTCATTCTGTCTACACCCTCTGGTGTGTCTACTCTGTTACAGAGCTTTGTGTCATCAGCGAACAGTAAAATTCTGCCTTCTAGGTCCTGCGCAATGTCACTGATGAAGATGTTAAATAGGACCGGTCCCCAGCACTGATCCCTGTGGTACCCCACTGGTCACTCTTCCCTCTGTGGAGTGACAGCCATTTACCACCACCCTCTGTGTCCTGCCACCCAGCCAGTTACCTACCCACCACACTACTGTCCTGCCCACACCCATATTCCCCAGTTTGTGTAGTAGTCTTCTATGTGGCACAGTGTTAAAGGCCTTGCAGAAGTCCAGATAGGCCATGTCCACTGCCCTCCCCTGATCCACCTCCCTAGTCACCCAGTCAAAAAATTCAATGAGGTTGGTCTGACATGACCTCCCCCCCTGGTGAAACCATGCTGCCTTGGGTCCTGTAGTCCATTGACAACCAGATGTTCCACCAATCTCTCCTTCAGTAGTACTTCCATGATCTTCCCCACTACCGAGGTGAAGCTGACTGGTCTGTAGTCCCTGCTTCCTCTTTGTTCCCGCTTTTGTATAAAGGGACTACATCTGCAGTCCTCCAGTCTTTGGGTACCTCCCCTGTTTCCAGTGATCGGCTAAACAGGATAGCCAGAGGTTCAGCCACCACCTCTCTTAGTTCTTTAAGGACCTGGGGTGCACCCCATCTGGCCCCATTGTTTTATCAACTCTTATTACTTCCAGTTCCTTCAGGACCCTTACTCATGTAAAGGGACTTGTGTCCATTTCTGCACCATTCTCACCCCTTGTACTCCCTTCAGACCCATTACCCTCCTCTTCCTCAGTAAAGACTGAGCAGAAATACCTGTTCAATATATCAGCTTTACTAGTTGTCATCCTCCACAGCCCCATCCTCCCCTTCAGTCTCACTATCCCTCCCTTTGTCTTTCTTTTTCACTTACGTACCTGTAAAGGTTTTACCCCTCTACCCACTGATTTTGCAATGTGTTCTTCTGTCTGAGCTTTGGCTTCCCTTACTGACCTCCCTGCCTCCCTTTGCTTCTCCTGGTACTTCTCCCTATCCCCTTCTGCCTGTGTCTTTTTGTATTGCCTGAATGCAATCTTTTTGGCTTTCATTTTCTTTGCTACCTCTTTGGAAAATCATAATGGTCTCCTCTTCCTTTTCCTCTTGCTAACCTGCTTAATGCATAATTCTGTTGTTCTTGTAATCCCCATTTTAAATACTGCCCACTGTTCCTCAACCCCTGATTCCTGTCCCATTCCCCTTAATGCCTCTTTCAAGTATCTCCCCATTTTCCCAAAGTCTGCCCCCCTAAAATCCAGGATACGTGTTTTTGTGTGGTTTGGTTCTGCTCTTTCTGTGATTTCAAACCACAATGACTGGTGGTCACTGTTCCCCAGGTGCTCTCCCACTGTTACCCCCATCACACTGTCCCTGTTTGTGAGCACAAGGTCCAGTATTGCCTTCTGCCGAGTTGGTTCCATGACCAGTTGCTTGAGGAAGGCACCCTGAAGGGAGTCCAGGATAAATCTGCTCCTAGTTGATGCTGCTGCTGGGATGCTCCAGTCCACGTCTGGAATATTGAAGTCTCCAACCAGTACTACCTCACCCTTGTCTGCCATCCTTTGGATGGCTAGCATCAACTCCCTATCTGTTTCTTCCTCCTGGGCTGGTGGTCTATAGACCACACCTGTGCGGATAGCTGTCCCATTTCCTTTCCAGCTTGACCCACAGTATCTCTCCCCATTTTGTTCCTCCTGGATCTCTGTGGCCCTTATGTCATTTTTCACATACAGTGCCACTCCTCCTCCTTCCTGCCTGCTCTGTCTCTTCTGAATATGTTGTAGCCAGGTATGGTCATTTCCCAGTCGTGGTTATCATTACACCAGGTTTCAGTGATGGCCACAATGTCCAGGTCTGACTGCACCATGACAACCTCCAGTTCTTCCATCTTGTTGCTAGGGCTCCTGGCATTTGCACACATGGTTTCCATGATTTGACCTCCCTAGACTGTTTGCTGTTCTACCAGCCCTTCCTTGGTTGTCCTTTATCCCTGGTTCTCCTTGCTGTCTGCCCTTCTGCTGAATTTTGCCCCTTTTCTGCCTATCCTCATTGGGCACTAATCTCCATCTTTTGCACACTGCTTTGAAGAGATAGCCACTCCTCTGGTTCCCTGGTTCCACTGCTAGCTGTGGGGGGTGAGCAAGTAGGTACCCTCCTTGCTGGCCTGCCACCCCCCTTTGCTAGTTTAAATGCTTGTCAATGTAGCATTTAAAATTATCATTGAGTGCTTGGATTCCCCTCCAGGATGATTGCAGGCCATCAGGCTTGAACAAACCTCCATCCCTCCAGGTGAGTCCCCAGTCACCAATGAATCCAAACCCTTCCTCACAGCACCAGTTCTTCAACCATGAGTTAAAGTTCCTGGTGCATGCACTCCTATGCTCTCCCTTGCCTCTCGCAGGTAGTACCTCTGAGAAAGTGACAGAATTAGCTACTTGCTTGAGACCCCTCCCCAATTTCCTGAACTACGGTTTAGCTAAGTGTTACAATACTTGCAGTACTTGATTATTGTATGTTTTTAACACATAGTTTAATGACTGTAACTACACCTTTTCAAATTAATGCTTGTACAATTTTTTTTTTTAAATAATTGTCATGGCTGCACCACTGTAAGTTCCATTCTAGCCAGAGAGCAGGTAATTGAGTGGACAAAGCAACCTTTTCAAAAGAAGTTCTAGAGTAATTGATAGAGAGTGTGAATGAGTTAACAAAGCAGAAGGAATCAGAGAAGGCAAGGGAAGGGGAGAGGAGAAAGGAAAGGTAAAAAAGGGGAGAGCAAACCAGAATTTTGAGAGCAGGGAGGTAAAATAAGAAAGACACCCAACATCCATCCAGAGAGGGGAAGAAAACCTTTGTGCAGAGACAGAGAGAGCAGTAGTGGGATGGGTTGGGCAGTTTAGGGCGAAACAGCAGAAGGAGTTGAAGAGAAGGTCCACTATGAGGGTAAAAAGTCTGGAGGACATTGCCCAGGAATGGGTATTACTTTGACTAGGTCAATAGTAGATGGATAATGCTCCCTGTGTCTGAGAGGCAAGATGAGCCTGAGTCAGTGGGAGCAAAACTCCACCTCTGGAGCTTCTGTGGGGTTATATACCATTGTTGCAGAATTTTAAACTATGTAAACTGACTCTTAGTGTCCATGCCAGACTTGCCCAGGCCCCTTCAGCAGTTGCTCCGTACCTGTTGGGGATATACAGGTACATATCTAGTTCCTTACTCCAGGCCTTCTTAAAACCTTCTGTGGTAGCCCCTTCCAGTGCCATCAGTTTCTGGTAATTCTGGCTGGCTATTTAGAGTGGTCCCTGACTGGTAAGAAGGAGACTATCCATGACATTGGGCTCCCAACTCTGTAGTACAGCCCCAATACCTGGGTCTGTGCATGTCTAAGCTGTGGTTACTGCAAGTGCTAGTGTTTCTCCAAAGAGAACTCTGCATGCAGCTGTCCAAAGGCCTTGAGATGCCACAACATCTGGTCAGTTAGGTGGGCTAGGGTGTGTATCCCCCTAGATGCCCAATTAGGCCATTCAACTGGGTGCCCTCCAATTTCATGGCCTGGTTTTGCCAGAGTGGGAAGTTGGGAGATGCTCCTGGGTCCCAGTGGGCCTTCCTGGCATATAATCAGCATACTTTCACAGTGTGGGAGCATGATGTAATAAGTGGACAGCTCCATCAGAATTTTACAAAACATTATAACCTGTTGTGGGGTTCTCCCCAGGAGGTGGTCTTTGCATTGAGCCAATTTCTGTTAATGGTCAAGTGGTGTGAGAGCACTGGACTGAAAGATTTGAAGAAATAAGTGGGCTATGTACCTGTGTGGGAAATTGGGGAGATTGAGGCCTCTACTGCTAAAAGGCTGGTACTGTATGTCTGGGGCCTGATCCCCATAGGAAACCCAGCATTTTCTGCTGCATTAACTTAAACAGGGCTGGTTGTATTTTGGTAGGGAGGTTATCCAGAAAATATAAAATTCTGGGCACAGCCATCATTTTAAAGGCATGCACTCTTTCCCTGTGGGATAGGTTCAAGTAGTTCTACCTGACCAAGTCCTTCTTCAGCTCAGCTAGCAATGGAGGGATATTCAGTTTCCCCTGGTAGGCCAGGAGAAGTGCATCTCTAAACACTTGAGGCTGCCCTTTGCTTCCTGCAGTCCCCATTGAAAATACCTTTCAGGAGCAGCCAGGTTGCAGTGATGGGGATATGGATACATTTGCATTTTATTCAGACAAGGTCCCAAAGGCACTAAGAAGGTCAAGGGTGGCAGGCACCAAGACCTCTGGCTTTGTCAGGGTAAGCATGATGTTGTCAGCTTATGCCAGTGCCTTATTCTCCTTGTTGATATGGATTCCATGTGTGCTCTGGTGTTGCATAGCAGCCTGTTGCAGTGGTTCTAATGCTATGACAAAGATGAGATGGAAGAGGGGGTACCCCTGCCTCATTCCCCTACATAGTGGAAAGGGGGTCAAGGCTATTGGGTTAGTTATTTCCTCATTTGGCCTATGAAAGTGTCCCTGAACCCACAGGTGGCTAGGGCATGGAAGAAGTAGTCCCACTCCACACTGTTAAAGGCCTTCTATGTGCCCAATTATATTAGCACAGAATGAGTGTTCATGCAACATGCCTTCCACAGGATGTTGAGTGTCTGTATCACATCTCTGCAAGACAAAATCTACCTGGTCTCAGTTTATCAGACTAAGGGTGACCTTCGGCAGTCTCATAGCCAGCATTTTTGCATAGGCTTTACAGTTTGCTGTGATGAAGGAGATTGGTTGGTAGCTCCCACACCACAAGGGGATTTTGCCAGGCTTAGCAATGAGGGAGATCACCTCTGTGCACATTGATTCGGGGAGCACCCCTGTCCTGCATGCTTCTTTCAACATGTCTGCCAGAGATGTCAAGAACACCTCCCTAAAAGTGTGGAGGAATTCCTCCAATGCCATCTTTGCCAGGGCCTTCCCAGCTGGCATGGATTTCAGACCATGGTCCAGTTCTGCCAAAGGAAAAGGGGTTCCAGTTCTTCCCTGAGGGCTGATGTTAATTTGGAGAAGTATTAGTGGGTCTGTAAAAATGGAAAGGTCTGCTTGAGTGGGTAACCATTCTCTTTTTCTACAGAGAGCTTCAGAAATCCTAGAAAGCATTGTTAATGTCAGATGAGGGATCACTACAAAAACCAGAAACTCATTTTCCCAACCGACTGTTGCCCAGAATCCCGAACCACAAAATCCCGACAGTGGGATTCCCAAGTTTGTTATATTAATTCAGGGTGAAAGCCTCAAACATGAAAATATGCAAATCCCACTGTCAGGATTTTGTGTTCAGGATTCCGGGCTTGGGCAACAGTGGGTTGGGAAAACAAGTTTTGGGTTTTCGTAGTAGACCTGTCAGATGGTTTAGACTTGGTCCTGTCCATTGGACTGTGGATCACCATGATCCAAGATGCTTCTTGGCATTTTTTCAGTTGATAGGCTAGTAGCCACCCTGGCTTTTCACCTGACTCCCAAAAGGGCTGTCATAGTCTAAATAAGGCAAATTTGGCCTACTGATGCAGGTGGAGATTAATCTCATAGTTAGTCCAAGTGATGTCTGCAAGGAGGCCCAGGAGATGCACTACACTGTTCCTGCAGGCCTCCTCTAGGCTTTTGAGAGCTAAAATTAATCCTCTAGGTCCTTCATTCTCTGCTGTTTTGGAAATGTCACTGTGTGGTGTGTGTGACAGCTGCTGGCCAATAACAAAGTGTTTCAATCTGTGTGCTCACTTGGCTTAAGTTTGTCATGATCTTCTATAGTCACTGTGACTTTTGAATTCCTGTTTCTTATGATCAGATTCTTTATTTAATTCTGTGCATTAGCTGAGTGTTTTAGTATACATTGGCACAGTTCCATTGATGCCTACTACATAATGGTTTCCCAGTCACTAATAAGGGCTTCATTTTCATTACCAAAGGTGGGTTTTTATGTATCCCCAACCCTCTTGGAGGACGGTTCACCTCTAGGTATGCCTTCAGTGAGGTCTTCTGCCAAAACAAGCCATCTGGCTTTATGAGCTTTTTTTTTTCTAGTTGGCTGTATCGAGCTTTAAAATCTGGGCTGATTGTATCTAAATAGTGAATTAAGATCTATTGGTTTTGACTCCATCAGTTGTATTTTCTTCTGGCATTCTATGTAGTAATATCACACTGACTTGAAATTACCCTAGTACAGAGTTTTAATTCAAGCAATTTGTGTATGACCTTGAAACAATCAAAGTCTATAATTCCAAAAATAAACAGTTATGCTCAGAATGTGTACAAGGATTAAATGGGAACAGTCAAAAATAAATTAATCCTGCACTCGCCTCTTTCATGGATCCATCTTTGATGTAGTTGCTTAAGCAATCCACATGCAACACTTCCCTTGCAAAAAGTTATTTGGAATACCACTGTAATACCACTCATTTACCATTGCAATACCACTGTGATTACCGCTGTACTACCATTAATGTTTTCATGGTACCACAGTGGTTTGTTTCAATTCCATTGTGATACCATTGTACCACTGTCCTACCATATCAACAAAAATAATCAAAATGTAAACTACCATAGTACAACCATGGTACCACTGGGTAGTACCATTGAACATTTTGTAGCTTTCCACTGTGTTGCCATTGTGGTGCCATGGGGTTGCCATTGTGTCACATTTGGTAAGGGTTCTGTGTGGAAAAGGTAACTCTACTCAGGCATCAGGGTTTGTTTTAAAATCAAGCAGCGTCATTAGGTTTGTGTCAAGTAGATTTAGCCTAAAGTTTCATGTAGTACACCTACATTTTTTTAGAGGCGCTATCCCACTGCATTCATCTCACTTATATAGGGCTGTCAATCAGATGTATTCAATACATATTGAATTAAAACAGATTAAGGAGGAGCACAGGACCTAACATACATAATGCACAGCATTTCAAACAAACTGTAAACAAAACTCAGTGCAAACATGCAACAAATAATAAACATTAAAATCATGAATTTATAAACAGTAAGCAAACTCAGCGAACCAGCACAGCATTTATAATACATGGGCTCATCAGATTTCAGCTTGAGATGGCATGTGTCAGATTCAGTTCAGTTTCCAGATGCCTGCCAGAAGAAAGCATAATAATTTTAATTATTGATTGCACTACCCACAATAAGGTGCAAATATATCAACTGATCACTGTACTGTCGGCAATACTTATTGATGCAAGCACTGCTGCAGAACCAATACATATTACATATCAGTGAAAAAATGAACAAGCAGACAGGTAACAGAAACAGAGTCAGGACAGGAAGATGGAAGGGGGGATGGGATTTACAATGGACAAGGAAAACAACATGCAGAAATGGGGACTGGGTGGAGGTGTTTTAAAGGGGCAGACTACAAATAGTAGTGACAGTAGGATTGAATTACAAACAACAAGGAGGGAGTGAGCTAGATGAAGAATAAATACAGTGAGACAAAAATATAAATAGAAAAAGGAATGTGGAGGAGTGGGCAGGAAACTAATAGCAAGAAAGCGAAGATGCATGTTATAACTCCAAAAATATAGACGCTGATATCACACTCTTTATGATTTTAAACACACCTGGGGCCTGATTTTCAAAGGATGATGCAGGGTTGCATCAAGCCTTGCATCAAACTCTTTTGTTGGCAGAGCTGTGCCAACACCTTTGCCGCATACTGCACGTAATTTTAGTAGGCTGGGTGCAGTTACAACACTTTACCCAGTTTACGGCTCTGTGCACCAAATATTTGGTACAAGTCCTATAGAAAGGGTACCCAGGATTGCCACAAGCTAGACCAGAAAAAGTTGGTTCCATCTTGTGGTAATTGGTGCACAGGATAGAAAATCCTGCTCTCTGGCCAGAAGAATGCCGCAAGCCCCATGTGCCATACGTTCGGTGCACCCCGGGCTTGCGGTTTTCTCTGCCCTTTAAAAATCTGACCCCTGCTGTCTGAATAAAGTTGCCTTTTCAACACAGAAGTGTTTCATGTGAATTTCCTTAGCAACTTTGCCAAAGACTGCTCTGTGAAAGAGTGGCAAGTGCAGGATTTTTTTTCTTTTTGACAGTTACAAAATGCAATAACTATAGACCACTCTCCTGTTACGTATTGTTTTACTGCAAAACCAGATTTAAATTACAGTAGTAGTTTCAACACGTCATTTAATGTGCATGTGTGTTTCTGTTTGACTGTGTGTGTGTGTGTGTGTGTGTTTGTGTATGTGTGTGTAGGTGGTATAGGAGCCTGCTTGTACCCTGTACTACAGCGGGGAGGGATGAGGCATTAAGAAGGTCCTATTACTGCAAATCAGCAGCATGAGGCAGTGGCTGTATAATCAGGATCTCCTAGTTCATGGCCATAATCCATTCTGCTGGGAGCTGGGATTCAATCCAGAATCTCATGGCTCATATTTCTCTATATATACCTAGAGATGACACACCGTTTCTTTACACACAATGCAAGTTTAAGCCCTTGTGGCATTCTTGACTGCCAGTCCCCATTGGACATCTCCAGTCATATTTCTGTGCCATTTTCTCTCTAATGTTTGCATTATAATCCTTTTCTGTTGCAATTCTGAACATTCCTCACCTCAGTGAAATGAAGGAGCTGACTGTTTGATCTTATTGCCCCTTCCACTGCTATACTGGTCTAGCAGGAGCACTTCTGTTTGATCTAACAAATTCTAAGAAGCTGGGTAAACCTAATTAAAGAGCAGGCAGCTCACATGGCATTGCTCTGTAAACATGACCCTTGTGTGCTGTGTTTTAATATCTTTTTGCATGTACCCCTGAAGCTGGAGCCAAACGCATTGAGCATCACAAATATTTTAAAAAAATGTTATAATCAACTGAGGTTACCATTAGCATGTACTGTCTGTATAACTCAATGAGATGCCAAGGTGAAGCTCTCACAGAACAATTTATTTTCCATAAGGGAAGAATGAGAAGATTTATTACATCCCTCAATCCTTCCATTGAACTTCACAAGAATCTACTATTTCTGGTGAGAAAACAAATCAAAACTGGAACTCTGGCACTTGGAAATTAGGAATGTCCATTCTTTTGCCATAATGATTACACTGCCTTATACTGTAGGTCCAAAAGTCAGCACACAGAATAAAGTAGACACATAGAGCAAAGAAGGAATCCAGTGACAAAATGCTGATGTTCTTATTCCTTATTAAGTGTAAACAGTGCAAAAGTGTTAAAAATGTGCTACATCAAAGTAAAACAAACTCTGGCCAGAACCGATACAGCTGCAGCCAAGATCCCTGAAGTCATGGTGGAACATGACAATGCCCGCCATGTCCAAGATGGCCACCAGAGTTCAGTACACTTAAGTGAGTCATTGTGCATGTGAGCACAGTCCGCTGTGTCTAAGATAGCAGACAGAGTTCAGTGCGCATGGTGGACGACTGTCAAGAGGGTCAGAAAAATGCTTAAGTGCATCAAAAGGAGAAATAATCATACCACTATACAGTGCCCTGGTCAGATCCCACCTACAGTAATGTGTGTAGACCCTGGTCAGATCCCACCTGCAGTAATGAGTGTAGTTCTGGGATACTCAATTCAAAAAGGACACTGACACAGTCAAGAGCATCCAATGCAGGCCCACCAAAATTGTCACGGGTATAGGGAACAAAAGCTATGAGGAGAAGCATTGATGTGTTACAGTTTTGTTTCAAAAATATATTCTATACAGAACAGGATCTATATCTCAAAGAGTATTTAGCATGAGTTATCCATATAGCAGGTGTTCCTGGACTCAGTTACACTCAGGTATTTCCAGCAGGCAGTTTAAATGCTCTCACACTCAGTGATGAGCATATGGAAATAAAAAAATAATTTTATAAATAGCACTAATTGCTGTGGGTGTCAGTATATCAGCCCCATTTCTGATTACAATCCTTAACAGACCTCTACTCATGCCATAACAGACCTCTTGCGGTTGGTCAGATTTGTCCCTACGCAGTTTGTCGGTACTTTATTTCTCTGTTCTTTATTTATCAGCAGCAGATTTGACAGTATTATGCTATCCAAGCCACAGTTGCCAAAACAGTGCCAGTCATTTGGTGCCTTTAGGGCCTGCACACAGTCCCACAGAGAGAACCACTGAAGAAGGACCCTACTGCTTCAGTAAGAGGGCCCCAATGGGTACTGTCAACACTAAAGCATTGGTCTGGGTCTTGGCCCAGAACTAATAAGTGCTATCAGAAATGGTACCAGGAAAAGTGCCCCTGAACCTGAAGTCAAACTAGTGGAAGAGTGTGCCTTTTTTCCCAGACTGGTTGGCCTGCTCTGGAGGGACCTCTTGAACATTTCCTTCCATGAGGGCTACCCTCAGAGAGGTGGTTCTGTCCCAAATGCACAAGACACTGGGACTGAGTGTCAGTACAGGGAGGTGTAGCACTTGAAGCCCCCAACCTTGGCCTTCTCCAGCAACAGAATGACCCAAGGAGAAATAATAATTTTCTTTTTTTTAAACCGTGATGTATGGGAGAGCAGTACCATTTATGGAACTGCTAAGGTGTCAGGTGTGATTAAAATAAACTAGTGAAAACACAGGAGTACACCAATCCAGTTCAAAAAATGTGGTCCTGCACTTCAGAATGGAAGACTTCAGCAAGATGAGGAAATGCTGACAAATAAACTGGCAGAGGTAGATGAGGTAGAAGAGACAGAAGCCTAATAGGTTGTCATAAAGGGGGGTGCAATGGAGGTGAAGGCATTATGCATGAGAAAGATCAGGAAGAACAAAAAAAGCTGATCCAACAAAGGCAGGCTGCAAAGATGATCAAGGGGCAGCTGGGGAGATTGTATGATGATAGGAAGGCAGACCTTAATATTTATATACTGGAGGTAAGGGGGGGGGATGGGGGAATACGAATGAGACATGCAAATTCTTTTTAGGAATCAACAGGGTGTTTTATAAAGACCTGTTCATGAGGAACAAGGCACAGTAGCCAGGTATTTGGGTGGAGACTGGTAGAGGGGGAGATTCAGGAAAGACCAGAGCAAGTTCCTCATTCAGCAGGTGATTGATGAATGGAATAAGCTGTCCAGAGAATTCTTTGAAGACAAGCCTCTGATGGGATTTAAGCTTGGGTAGAACAGATATGAGAAAAGTGGAACCCACAGGCAGAAGAGAAGTAGGGATATCTGTAGAAGGGGGTGGCAGTCATCAATGAGGGCTATCGAACTCTAAATACAGCCTGACATTAAGCCACGCATGTAGCTAGGCAAGGAAATGGGCAAACTGGATGTACCCTTTGGACTTATTTTGTCAACATAATCTATGTTTCCATGAAAAATAAAGGCACCCAAATCTGTGGAGCAACATGGGATCTGTCCTTCAGTGAAAGAAAAAGATCTGACAATTGGGTATGCAGTGTATAGCTGAATCTAAACATTCTGGGGGCACAGCGACACCTCTGTGCTTTGTACACCTTTGAAAAAGGGCTCTTGAGTTCAAAGGTCCTCCAAACACAATGAACATAATAAACAGCCCATGCTCAAGCACAAAGCAAAGTATGTGCCTGTAGATGAATCCATGCTAATAGAAACAACCACACAACTACAAAAAACATTATTTTTAAAATCATGAACAAAGCTAGCCAAACAATGGTTCAGAATATTAGGAATACACTGCTGTCCAAAAAAAAAGATATGGTAAAATGTTTAAAAGTTTCCCACTAACAAATACTTAATACTTCATTCTAAAATTATTGACACACTCACTAGCAGTGTAAACTGTATATATATATATATTTGTATCTATACACAGAGGTACTGATGCCTCAGGGCATACCTCTCATACCTCTCAACTGTACCACATTACGAGGAACGTTCCTCATTTTGAGTCAAAAAAGCTCCCTGTTCCACATTGTGAGGACTTGTTCCACATTCAAAGTCAACATTTTAAAGCAAAAATCCATAGTAAATGATTGAAAAAATAAAATATTCAATTAATAACAGACTTTCTAAACATAAATGCAACATTTTAACAGTGTTTTGAGCTTCTTAGATAAAGATTTGATTAAGTGTTCCACATTTTACCCATTTGTTCCACATTTTGACAGGCAATGTTCCACATCTGGGGGACAAAAGGTTGAGAGGTATGCCTCAGGGGAGAGTCTATAAAATGCAGTGGGACACATTTTCAAAAGATTTGTGCCACGCCCACTGCGATATGCAAAGAGTGGTTTAAAGTTTTAAAATATTGCCCAAAATACAATTCAGCTACTATTTTATGTTTTCTGTATTCCTCTTACCCTTGCTCTTTATTAACAGGAAATTAACATAAAAGTAATAGCAGAGTTCCTTGGTACAGTATATCATCTGCTTCTGCACCTTATGCCACAATCTGAATTCATAATCCTTAGCTTGTGACATCAGTTGGTTGTGGTGAATTTTATGAGAACACAAATGAAGGATTAGGCTTCTAGAGAACAAACTGCACACATGAGAGTCCTGAGAAACAAACATTAAATTGGGATTACAGTTTTTGAGCTTTAGGAGCTATGCCAGCACTGTTTAGAATCAGCACCCAGTAGGTAGCATTGCATAGAATTATTGGGGCCCACTCAAGAGCTATAGGGCCTAGAGATGGGGTGAGGCTGGGCTCCCCCCCCCATCCTCAATACTGTTAGAAATAACAAAAGACGGGGATAATTTTTGAACCTAAACTATATTAGATTGGAGCAGAAACTGGAGAAATAACATGTTTATCAAAGGGTTCATAATGCTTCGGTACTGGGAACAGTGTACAGTTGGTACAGTCAGATATGGATACCTGGTGATGCAATTAGCATGTATTTGAAATAAAAATAATCATGCAGGTCTTCAAAATCAGGCTATGAGAATAGGATGTCAGCATTTTACTCTGAACGTATGAAAAATGTAACCTATTTAATAAATAAACATTACAGCTTATAGTCTGGCATGCAGCAACCCCAAGAACTGCCTGTGGATAAGCAATTTAACTTCCCCTTTTGTTTCTACAGGCTGCAACTAAATAACACATTTCAACTCCAGATGATGCTGTGTTTAACGATCATATTAAAACTTATACAAACCTAAATCAGCATGAAAACAGAACTGTGTTTCAAAACTTAAAGTTTATTTCATAGGGCTTCTACTGTAAGGCATACCACTCAGACTACTAGTATTATTGCAACTCTCTAATAAATACACCACTCAGACAACTAGTATTATCACAGGGCCTTAATTTTTAAGTGGAGCTGCCAGGAAATCTACTGCCTAGCAGATCTGGTAAGCAAGAGCCATTCCCCAAGGTCATGTTCAGTCACTCACATCTCTTAGTTTCTCCATGGCCAGAGTGTAGTAAAACTCTGCAGTCGTGACAAAGCTGAGCCAGTCAAAGGCATCAGAGACAAAGTCCCTTGTCTGTTCTAGAGTAATTTTTTCACGATTTTAGTGAGTGTCTGCCCCTAACACATTCACTCCATTTTTTATCAGCATTGCTGGTACCCTTCCAACCAGCTACACAGCTACACAGCATAGGCAAGGGGCACACGCAAGACAACGCAGCATGCAGGGGGTTGGGGTTACTGTCAAATTAAAAAGATATGATTTCAGGAAAACTGCATTTCTATGTGTATTTAATAGTCTTACTGAATAAAAAAAAACTAAAAAGATATGCTGGTTCATACAAACGTTTTTTGTTGACCAACTGGAAATTATAGTGAGAATATTTACAGTATTTGAGTGCCCCCTTCCTATAGGCATTGTGTCCATTGTACACCACCAATTGAAGGCAGCCACAGTGATGAGTAAATAGCAAAGGAAACGTTGCAAGTGACTCAGCAAGGTTTGTGGTGAGAAAGTTGTGGAGGTTTTTATTGACCAACAAAACACCACATATCATTATCAAATGCTCAAATACTTGTTGTGTATCCCGAGGCAATTCGAAGATTGGATCAATCACCAACCATTACAAATAACTGTCTTTTTTAACTGTCAGTCCCCAATAAAGTTGGCTACAGCTTTTAACCAAAAATCTAGATTTTTCACCTTAATAACAGCGTGTTTTCAATGCTGGTACACTTAATAAAAACCATGTTATGCCAGCTGAAGAAATAGTGCACCTGTGGGGGATGAGGGGTGGCGTGAGCGGATTGTTTTGCAGTTGCGGAATGATTGTTCTGCAACATTAAAATGAAAGCATTCCATGGTGTCACTCCGGTAGCTCAGTTTTAGAGCTACTGCAAAACAGCTGCAGACTCCACTCACTGCAGCCATAAAAAGCAGCAGCAAGCAGCAAAGTAACACAGGAGTCCCTGTAGTGAAGTCACCTGATACATTTTGCACTATTGGGTAAGTGTTTTCGCAAAGGTATGATGAGGCCTGCTGAGGACATTTCAGTATATACTAATATCTTAATACTATACTGTCCTCAATAAATAAATAAATAATATGCACAGGGCACAATGAAACCTTCAATTAAGGTGCAACACAAGGTGACTAGTACCAAGTAACAGATAATTAAAAAATAAAGGCAGTTTAGAAACATTTTGCAACAAGTCATTCATTTCATTATTTGCATATTTCATTATTAGTCAGTAAAGGCTGTCCATTTACATCATTACCTGACATTATTACACCACATATCATGCTCACATCTGAGACCTGCAAATATCTAACTATAACAAGGAAGATATTTCAATTTATGCAACAGGGGTCAGGATAAAAACTGTAGGATAAAACCATTTATCTTCGCTACTATGGTAATAAATTTATTTATCCACATAGTAACTACATCATCACCCATTTATCCACACAGTAACTACATCACTAGCTCATTTATCTACACAGTTCTCTTCAGAATTCATTTAGAATGTTCGGCCTCAGAACCAGTACTAATCATATTTAAATGTCAATAACTAAAAACGAAAAAGATAACATGGTACTGTGAGCACGAAAATTGTTCAGCACAAAATTATCTACAAAATGAATAATGTTTCATTTACATAAACCCTGTATATTGTATATGGTTAGCAAGAAAACAGAAGAAAATGTAATTTTTTGTTCACTTTTTTGACAAACAAATATAAATAACTTTAAAACAAAAATGATAGCATGGTACTGTGAGCACGAAAAATGTTCAGCTCAAAAATATCTACAAAATGAGTGGTGTTTCATATATAGATACCATTTTGTTTTTTTATAATTAGCAAAAAACAGCATAAAATTCAATTTTCTTTTCCCTTTTTTGACAAATTATTTACACCTACCAAAATCAAAATGTTCACACAACATCTAAACCTGTTGCATAAATGGAATATGCAGCGGTTCAGTGTGTGATAATGCATTTATCTTGTACAGTTTCCAGTGACCTCTCGTAACTCTCACTCGTGCCTTCGGCACTCGTGAGGTTACTTGAGGTCACTGGAAACTGTACAAGATAAATGTATTATCACACACTGAAATCATTGCATATCCCTTTATATATTCATTTAGGCTCAAGCAAATTGTGGTCTCAGTCTGAAGATCCAAAATTCATTTTCTCTCTCTCTCTCTCTCTCTCTCTCTCTCTCTCTCTCACACACACACACACACACACACACTCTCTTCTCTCTCTCTCTCACTTTCTCTCTCTCTCTCTCCCCTTCTCCCCCTCTCCCCCTCTCCCCTGTCACAGAATTTGATGAGTCCTCCCTTCCTGGACTTCTTAACTTTTGAAGTCATCTAAAGTGTATTATGTGGGACTGTTCATATACACCCCAATTCAAATGGGCTGCCAGGGCCTTATTAGGGATCTGTACTGCTGCCTGACATGTAACTTGCCGACAAACTATTTCCCGACATTGAATTCCAGACTGGGTTAGTTTGCCGACAAATTCTATCCTTTATGAACAATTGCCCGACAGACAACACCTCACAGTATGAAGCATTATTGGAGTTTACTAGCATGGCTATCATGGCTGTAAATCTTAGCCCTCATTTTTAAAGACTGCCCAGTTCAGCATTCGAGAGCGAGAACAATCATCTGCAAACTTTGGCAATGCTGGTACTGTTCCAAAGCAGCAATCTATGTTTTAAATATTAAGGCTTTCATTTGCCCTATATAGCACTACTCACACTTTGTAAGATAACCCCCCCACTGAATGACAACAGAGCCCCAAGCGCATGCCTGAGTAATCGTGATAAAAAAATGGATTGTTGCTTTGGAGCAGTACCAGTATTACCAAACTGCTCCAAAGCCTTTCCTGGTGCCCTGCTAGTTTACAAAGGAGTTTTACTCCATAAAAAAAAAAAAAAAAAAAAAAAAAGCAGCTGCAGTTTAATGAATGAATGAAAGGGAGCAGCGGCTCCCATTCATGTCCCAGTCGCTGAAAGCGGCAAATGCAAAATAGAAGTCGGGGAGATCCTGTATGTTGGAAAAGCATCATGACTATTTTTAAAAAAGGGCTGTTTGAGGAATAAAATTGATGTCAGTAGCAAGCAGAGGTTGAAATGATCCATCTTGTGGGAACTGGGAGCTACAGTGCAAAATTATGAATGAAAGGTGTAATTTAGCAGGAGACACTACGAGCAGAGAAATTATATAATTCCTGTAGTGTCCCCATGAAATGAAGTGCACAGCCTGAAAAAGTGTCTTGTCAGTGTGTTTAATTTAGAAGGAGACACTACAAGCAGAGAAATTATATAATTCCCACAGTGTCCCCATGAAATGAAGTGCACTGCCTGAGAAAATGTCTTGTCTGTGTGTTTAATACCGGTCAGGCAAATTATTCTGTTGGCAAATTATACCGAACGGGCACTCGGTTTTAGGGAACTTACAGTCGGGAGGTTACTTGAAGGAAGAACAATCATCAGGAAGTCATACTATACCTCATTATTCTAATCCCTATTTTGGATTGCCCTTGTGAGCTCCCCCAGTCTAAAACAGAATTGTATGAATGTTTTGTTCCACATAGTAAGATTTGCACAGCTATCTGTTTTGATGCCAATGCCCTCTTTTCTTGTACACCCTCATTCTAATTACACCAGTTGCATTAGGCATCATTTAGTACAATGGTCTTCATGGAGTGAGTGCAGGAGTGATTTACTGAATGCAGTTACCATCACTGGGCTTGGTAAGGAGGTATGAAGGCTTTATAGGATGTACTTAGAAACACTCGCCGACGCTGCTTATTTTATTTTGTTTCATTGAGTAAAGGTTAAGAAGTATAAAAATTGTAAGAAGAAATGCATCGATGGAAATTATGCCTCTCTCCCAAAACAATGTTAGCCAAGTTTTTGGTGTCTTGAACTGGTGGGTTAAATAACTTTGGCATTGTCTTTTTTTTTGTTTTGTTTTGTACATTCTAGTTTTGTTCTCCCCCCCCCTCCCATTCAACTGGGCTTATCATCAAGTCGTACTCCACCTGCCAGCAACCTGCTCCTGGTCTTCATTTCCTGACACAGGAGGTTTCCTACTATAAGCACATTTTTCCATGCATACTCAAACCACCCCTGCTTACTTCCTTTCCATCTCACTAGACCATAAATAGATGGGGACATGGAAGACATTCAGAGTGCCACATAGCACGGGAAACTGTTGGATGGCACACTTACTGTGCACTAAATGCAGAGATATTGAAGCAATAAGGCACTCCAAGGTGTGTGTTATTGTGTAATAACGTCAGTTCTGGGGTGGGTTGAAGCATAAGGCAAAGCAGAGTGCTTCCACCACCCCAGGAGTGATGTTATTACACAATAACACAGACCATGGAGTGCCTTATTGTAATTATACAATGGCTCAATGTTATACAAAACAAAAAAAAAGTCAAATGTTTTTAGTAGATTTTAGTGAGACAGTATATCTTTGTTTCTTAAGAGAAGAGCAAAGACTAAAGAAGATCATCAGTACAGTGATGTTATTGTGTAATAACATCACTGTCTCAGGCATACCCTGACCAATCAGAGTCCAAGATTCTTTTTTGCCATTGTATGATTCCCTTTATAGGTCCTCCCACCTCCCTAAGTATGAGAGCTTGTTTATGACATCCTGGGAAAAGGGGCAGGTGGCACATAGACACTCATCCAGTAGTACCTCCATCTGACCATCTCTTGGTGTTACCCTGTGAGGGAGTCCTCAAAGCCTTCCACCTCTCAAAGAAAAGCATTTACTGGCAACACAGGCTTAAAAAAGCAAACCCACAAGGTGAATGCCATGCAGCCTGCCACCACAGAACTAGCTTTGACACTACCAGCTTAAAGGGCAGTGCCTGATTTACAGAATGCAGCTACCATCACTGGATGTTGATGTCCTTTCTAAAAGATAATTTAATTTTTGCAGCATCAGACTTGTGTAACAGCAGAATTTTTTAAAGGTGGTGGCCTCTTACACCTACACACACACACACATACAAACACACAGCCAGAGGAACTCTACCTCCACTGAGGAGCAAGGGGATGTAAGAAGCCTGTTGTTTAAAGAACAGCTGACACCTTCAGGAAAACTTTAACATGAGACAATATTTAGAAAAAAGTTCAGCTTGTATTTCACATTAGTTTTGTATTCCTTGTCCCCATTATTTATTATTGCGGGCATTTGCATGAAAACAGGATCTTTGCTCCTGAATAGTTCATCTATTTTTGGTTGCTTTCTCCCTACCTGAAGTCATAATGCACTGTTTGTGACATCACAGTTACTCCCAGGGCAACAGATTGTGATGTCTCAACACAGGATTATGGCTTGAAGTAGGGAGTCAGCTACAGAGGCAGATCAACTCTAAGGGAACTCTAAGGGATAACCATCATGTATTCATACAAATTTACTTACTAACAAAAAACGGGGAAGAGAAATGTATAAAATATAGATGGAATGCAAGCTGAATCGTACCTAATTATTATGTTTTTCAAAGTTTTCTCCTGGGCATCAGTAGCTCTTTAACCTTCAGCAGCACATCAATGCTGAACAGCAAGTCAGCATTTTATGTGTTCTGTCCTTTTGCCTGAATAAATAAATAAATAAAATTGCTTTCTTTAGATTCAGAATGTCATGCTCTAGATCAAATCAGCAGTATGTGGTGTTGGCAGTAGCGCTACTGTACACATACGTGAAGTGAGAATTGCGAGGATGTGTGCTGCTGACTGATATGGATTAGACCTTCCTTGCCTCATGTGGTGCCTTCATCTGGAGCAGGCAGCAGTGTTAACAACATGCAGTACTACATGCACCCTCATAATGAAGGAATGCCGCAGCAATTGGTGTCATATACGCTGCAGACCTTTTTAATGTGAAGTAATAATTCTGAGTATTGGCTTTTTTCCTAATATAAATTAGTATCATAATGCATGGCTGTCCCTCTTCCCCACCTCCTTACTCCATTTGAGTAATGTAGGATTTGGCTGAATGCCTCTATACTAAGATTTAAGATTTTATTTCATGTATATTAAACTCAGGATAGAAGCGTAATAATTTTTTCAGAGTGTATGTTTCAAGCTGCAGGAACTTTAAAAGTCAAATAAATTTATTTAAATATTTGTTCCAAGTGGAACCACTTATGAGATTCAGCATCTCATTTTCATGGTGGTCCAGTGAGGTAGGACCTGTCAGTAGACACATTAGTTCCATTATGTTCAGTTCAGTAAACCCAGTACATTGTTTTACAAGGAATACACTTTCAAAATATACAAAAATGAACAGAGCATATTATGAACAACTAGACTAACAAATTATCTGACAGACCCCAGTCTAGAGATTGAGAGTCTGTGTTTTTCTTTATCTCTCCATGCCTTGGACAGCCCTCTTCTAACTGGACCCTGCAGCCCCATCACCCCGATGTTCACCAGGACTCACTGCTGGCCAGTACCCCTAGGGCTTGCCCCCCTTGGCAGGACCCCCCAGTCTGCCACCAACCACAAACCGGATCCAATAGTTGGACAGGTGAGCCCAGCTAGTTGGGTGCTGGGCCTGTGAGGGTCCAAGCTGCAGTATAGCACAGTGGTTTAAGGCTCTGAGCTGCAAACCTGGAGACCTGGGTTTGAATCCCACAGCCAGCACTTATATACTGTGTGACCCTGAGTGAGTCACATAACATCCTTGTGCTCCCAAGTTGCACCTGTAAATGAGCTATTAGCTTAGTGTGCCTGTCCCGGTAAAACAAAAGGTAAAAAGAAAAAAGCAACAACCTGCCGCTGAGGATTTTTCCTGTTTTTTTCCCCCGAGAGGTGCAGCGTGCAATGATACCATGACACAGGACGAACACGCTTGCTTGCCATGTGTTGGCATCTGCTTCCCCCTGTTCATGCTATGGTAGTCCAGGGTGCCTTTCCCCTAGCTTACCACTAGGGGCCAGGTGTACAGCAGGATCTGAAATCTGCCCCCCCCCAGAGAAGGAAATTGGTCCTCCAGATGCTCAATCATTCTCCCCCCAGCTGGCCCTCCAATTTCTTAAGCTCACTACTGAACTACCATCAGCATCATGAGCAGCAGCAGCACTACTGCTGCACTGGCTGGCCAGCCTGAAAGCCTGTGTTTCCAAATGTTGTGTCCCTGTTAGTTTTTGCAAAACTGCCCCCTCCCACATGCTTACCATGCACCCCATGCATGTCCAGATCTAGCAGGAGTAAAAGGGCTGAACGCTTGCCAGTCTGATATTCTGTCTTGGAATAATGATTGTCAATGTGTGAGAAAAGCTCTTCTCTCTTGTCTTGGTCAAGAAGATCCAGAAACTCCACACATCAGTCTGTCTGTTTCACTGAATCAATGAGATCTGAACTGCAGATAGTGCAGCCCCTGTTCCATTAACCTTTATTATTTGATTAACTGCTGTAATTCTTAAATGAGTCCCTTCAACGTCAGGAACAGCCCTAATGAAACACATACTTAAGCATGATTCCTTTTACCTTCAGTGTGCATTTCTAGTTCCAAATTACAGTTCTGTAGATTTGAGTTCTAAATGTGTCCCTCAGGGCTGTCTGTGATCTCAGCGAGCTGCTGTTCCGGTGACTAGGGTTTGGAAGTAGACTTGAGTCTATGGTGAAATGTGTGCAGAGAAAACTGACAGTATAGGGGTCTCAGTGTTGGGCAGATGGATGGATTTCCATAGCTGAAGTTCATTTTTGTATGCTGAATGTGCTTCTTCAATCAAAATACATTTGTTCTTAGAAAACAGAAAATTCAGGCACAATGATGGTGGGGTAGCACCCACCTTCTTACCGGTGCAGTTAACTACCTTTCTATAGGGATTGTGGCAGAAGGGGAAGGGTGTCACTGGCACCATTGTTTGGGGGGTGGTCATGCACCCCGTGTGCATCATTAAGGGCAGAGTGCTGAAAGGGTAGCACAAAATTACAGCAACTCAAATATAGCGAATGACATTGTAGCAAGCATGTCAATCCAGTGACCATGAATTTGCCCGACTGCGACAATACAGCAATCCCCCGAGGCAATGTGTGCCTCGGATTTAGAATCCTTAAGATGGGAGGGGGGTTTGGAGGCATAGCCCCTCTGCAATACATCAGCATATATTAGCCTGCCTATACTTTGCCCGCCACTGATCGTCGCAAAGGTTATTACCTTAAATAGATGAATACCACCAGGTGTCCAACTGTTGAAAAGTGGATTGGTGCATGGTGGGACAGATCAATGTCTCAAGATGGCTGTGGAATTCCTGAGGAGCCAGTGAGGGATGCCAATGATCCTGTATGGCAGTTTCCTCTACCGCAAAGATAAGTAGGTTGGGCTGTGAAAATCTTACCTGGAATGACATGCACTGTAAAGATCTGTTGCCAAAAATGCATGCGCTAAATTTAATTTGCTGAAATTGAATTCACTGTAACGGATTCACTGTGATGACATGGAACATTTGAAAGTGGTAAATAGTACTGCAACAATAGCCTTTTACTACTTCCAAATTACCCTCATTTGCATGCTTGTAGAGGTGTAGTTCAAGTGATTCTGCTATTCATTGAGTGCCATGCACCTTTGCCCTTTGAATATGGTTCCACCCTGTTCAGACACACTGCGTCTGGTCAGCTCAGAGCTATTCATGTTAACACTGCATTAACCTTCTGAATATTGGGGCCTGACTATTTTTTAGAGTTGGGCAAAAGTGGTGAATTCTGCTTTCCTGGAACCTTTATGAAATGTCATAAATTTCATGAAATTTTCCAAACTTGAAAAATTTAAATCTTCCAAATGTGTTTTGCAGATTTTTGCCCTATTCCATGAAATTTTTTTGACTGAACTGTGGAATAATACACATGAACTGCAGAATGTCAGTTCTGAGGAATTTCATTTTGCAGTTTAATGGATTGTTCTGCAATACATGTAATTATTCCGCGGTTCAGTGATCAGTTCTGCAGAATTTGTTTCTGCAGTCTAATTCATTAATCCTCAGTTCATACATTCATTCCACAATTTAATGACTCACTGAACTACAGAATGAACGTATGAATTATGTATTAATATGTATTAATATATTAAACCACAGAAAAAAAATTCACAGAACTGACCACTGACAGTGACCATTTCTGTGGAATTGTTTTCTACAGTTTAATACTGTAATCCAAAATTAATATATTTATTCCACCATTCTAAGTCAGAATTCCTGCAAAAGTTGCCAAAGTGCATTCCAAAATTTTGCAAAAGTAAAATTCCAGCTTTTGCCAAAATTTTGCTGGCAGAAGTGAAATAATTCCTGTAGTTTTTAAAAACACGGGTTGGAACCAGGAACAGGTGAAATTGTTCAGGAGAAATCACCATCTATGACAAAAACTCTCTACTTCCAACTACACAAAACTACTGAATTTGAGACTATTTTATTAATTGGCAGATTCAGTACATTATTATGTAATGCATTTTTAAAAAAATAATTAAAACATGCATTTATTTTGTGTTTTTGAGTTTTTCACACATGGGTCCATTTTATAATCACAATGAGGCACTCCATCGTGTGGGTCATTTTGGGATTTATTTTGGGAGGCAGTATAGTTCAGTGGTTTAAGGCTCTGAGCTGCAAATCTGGAGACTTGGGTTTGAATTCCGCAACCCCCACTTGCATATTGTGTGACCCTGAACAAGTCACTTAACCTCCTTGTGCTCCCAGGTCACACCTGTCAACAAGCTTTTAGCTTAGTGTGCTACTCCTGATTAAACAATCGGGGAAAAAAAACAAACTTCTAATGTAGTTATGGCACTAAGCTACAGTAACATTTCTTGCCACATCATATGAGGCATAGGTAAATCCCACAACAACTCACACCCCATCATGCCTTATTGCTGAACCTTCCCATCAGCTGCAGCCTACCTCCATTAGAGGCTACTTCTACTGCAACTTATCAACACTGGATGACTCATACGCTTCACATATGGGACTATGACAGAATAATATGAAAGGAGATAAGCTTTGATGGAAATGCTATTGTTTGATCAATAGCACTGCCAACTGTTAGCAGTAATGGGAAGTAAAACAGAGAAAATGTATTAGTAAATATAACCATGGCATGCCACTACTTACTATTTAAGCTACCAAATAACCTTTCTATATTTGTTGTCACCTCACAATATTTTCCTCATGAAGTGGATGCAGGGGATGGTGGAATTTCATTTGAGGGAGATGGTTTCAGCAGCTGTAGGTCAGGGTAATCCATAGGACATGTTCTGTTAATGGTGGGCTTCCATAAGCTCCATAAGTGGAAGTCATGTGTAGAAAGTATAAATCATGTATGTGATAACTCTTCTTCTGCCTATGGTGGTTTCTTGTGCATGAGCATTGGAAGTGGAACACTTCACTTCAGAACTGGAAAAGGAAAACTACAAAACTTCTGAAATGTAAAACAAAATACTAACTAAAGTGATATACATATACATATACTGTATATATAGGGGATATGACATGGCCCGACTGAAGATATCATATTTATCTTCACGAGAGGCCAGTGATATCATGATATCTCACGAGTGGTGAAGCCACGAGTGAGATATCTTGATGTCACTGGCCTCGAGTGAAGATAAATATGATATCTTCAGTCGGGCCATGTCATATTCGGTTTATACAACGTATGCTTTGCCCCTGCCCCAACACAACTCACTACGTGCCCCTCTCAATGCAATGGGTGACATAGATGTCATTTATTGCTGAAGAAATATTTAGTGGATTATGCTATTTATGGTTAGTTTTAAGAAGCATTATCTGGTTTATCATGCCATGCCCCCCCCCCCCCCCCCCCCACACACACACACAGGGCTCCACATGCTTCCTCAACATAATAGATTATATAGGGTTTTTAAATATCTGGTTGATCCTGTCAGTTTAAAGTTAGTAAAATATCTGGTTGATCCTGCTTTTATTTGGGGAAAAGTAGCGTTTATATGGTTATCTGGTTGATCCTGCCACTCAAAGCACTTTCACTTTCACTAGAAGTGTAGCGTGACCGGCGCTATGAAGACTGGCGATTTGTAGTTTAGTAAATATTTTTAAAATGTGCCCAGACTTCAGTAAATTAGAATTTGTCTATATTTCTTGTAGTTCCTTGTTAAAAGCTTCAAACTGCACACAGATGCAGCATTGACCGAGCAGGCGCTTTTCAAGTAAAATGAAGCGCGGCGTCTGTTGCCAGGCAACAGATGCTCGCAGTTCATTATAACCAACAAAATCATTCACTCTCTGCACAATTAGCTTGTGAAGAACAAAAAAAAAATACAGACAAATTCAATTACTGAAGTCATAAGCACATTCTAAAAATATTTACTAAACCACAAACGCTAAGCCTTCAGACGGTCACGCTACACTTTACACTTGTGAAAGTGAAAGTGCTCTGAGTGGCAGGATCAACCAGGTGTTTCGATATGACGATAGGGAACGTGGAGATAACAATGTTATCTTCAGGCCCATGTCAGATATGATGATTATACTCTCATTTATCTGACAACATACATTGTATAAATATATATATATATATATATATATATATATATATAAATAGGGGATATACGATGGGCACCAGTGGGATATGTAAAATATTTTCACTCCTGCAGAGTGAGATATCCATGCCTCACGATGGCCATATGAAAAAAAGAATTCAGCCACAGGAAAAAGTATCCCTTCATAAGCAAAAAAATATACAGTAAATGATCGCCTGGTGTCTAGAAGCACTCCCACCCTCCGATCACTTTCCCAGTAATTATTACATACATACAAACATACAAAGAAGCCAGCAGAAGAAGGCCACTTGGTATATCAAGTCTGCTCATACTGCAGGGTCCACAGCTTAAGCTAATGTCCCTGCCCTCCCACCCCACTCCTCCCATCCTGTCAACCCATGATCCTTACCTTCCCCCATGACTATCCCAGCCTCTCTTAAAACTGCTCACTGTCTTCAATGAGATGACCTTTTCTGGCAGTGAATTCCAAGTGTCCACCACCCTGTCTGTGAAGAAGTGCTTCCTGACCTCCCTCCTAAACTTCCTACCCTCCAGCTTAAGACTGTGCACCCTCATGTTATGGTTGCCACTCAGCTTAAACAGACTCTCCTTATCAACCTTATTTATTCCTTTCAAGTACCTGGAGGTCCCAATCATGTCCCCTATCTCTCTCCTGTCTTCCAGGGAGTACATGTTCAGTACCTTCAATCTCCTCATATGCCTTACCCTGCTGACCTGCTGTCATCTTTGTAGCCCTCCTCTGGGCCTTCTCCAGCAGGTTAATGTCCTTTTTGAGGTGTGGGCACCAGTACTGAACTCTATACTCTAGATGCGGCCTTACCAGTGACCTGTACAAGGGTAGTATAACCTCCTTTCTCCTACTACTGATTCTCCTAGATATGCATCCCAGCATCTTGTTTGCCTTTGCTGCTGCTTTCTTGCACTGCGTGGAGTGCTCCAGGTCACTAGTGATCATCACTCCCAGGTCCTTCTCCTCCTCTGATGCAGATACTCTGTCTCCATCCAGGTAGCACTCTGTCCTGGGATTCTTGGCTCCAGTATGGATAACTGCATTTCTTGGCATTGAATCCAAGCTGCCAGATCTTGGACCACTTCTATCGTTTTTCCAGATCTTTCTGTAGGTCCTGTATCCCTTCAGCTATGTCCTCTCTCCCACAGAGCTAGATGTCATCCATGAATAGGCACATTTTTCCTTCAATGCCATCTTCAGTGTCATTAATGAAGACATTGAACAACACCAGCCCCAGCACCGAGCCCTGTGGGACCCCACTAGTTACCTCTCTAGTGCTAGATAACTCTCCCCCACAACCACCTTCTGAGTTCTGTCTCACAGCCAGTTTTCCACCCATCTGGCCATCTTTTCCCCAACCCCTGAGATCCACCAACTTCCTGATCAACCTTTTGTGGGGCTAGAGTCAAAGGCCTTGCTGAAGTTAAGGTACAGGATGATTATTGCATATTTTCTTGGTGTCTAGTGGCACCCCCACCCTCTGATCACTGTTGCTGTAATTAATATACATTTCTCTGGTGTCTAGTGTCACCCCCCGATTGCCATCCCCAATTATATATATTTCTCTGGTGTCTAGTAGCACCCCCACCCTCCAATCTCCATCCCTGTAATTAATATATATTTTCCTTGTGTCTAGTTGCAACCCACCCTCCAGTCACCATCCTTGTAATTAATATACATTTCACTGGTGTCTAGGGGCACCTACCCTCTGGTTGCCATCCCTGTAAGTGAAAATATATTTCCCTGGTGTGTAGTGCCCCCCCATTGCCATCTTTCAATACCCTGTAGTAGGGGAAAACCTTCCCTCTATGTCTTTTATTTTTAACCTGTAAAAAAAAAAAGATCTCTTTCTGATCTGATCCCCCCCCTCATCCTGACCTCCCCCTCACTCACCTGAACAGGTCCCAGGGTCAAGATCCACTCTATGATCAAAGACACGTCTTGCTGATGAAACTGCCGACTTCAAAATGAGAAACTAGATTGGATGCAGTTCAATGTATTTCAATGGGGTTTTGAACTTTGATGCATCATGTTGACATTTTTGCATATTTTTACTCCAAATTTTCAACATGGCCTTTTTGGGACATCACCTCATGACTAATCATGGTGGAATTTCATAAATCAAGCCCAAAACATGATTTCATGGATGCTTGTTGAACTGCCTATTTTGACCCTAAATTTTCAACATTGCCATTTTTTTACACCACCTCATGAACATCAAACACTCAATCAACATTTATTTATCAATGCTCTTCCAAGAGATAAGAGCGCTTTACAATCAACAGTAAATGCAAGACATACAGATAAAAATGACAATAAAACATATAAATATAAAATACAAACTATGGTATGTCTAAATACAACTCTAATCAGGGAATGCATGGCTGAATAAATAGGTCTTTAATTCAGTTTTAAAACTGTCAGTGGTCTGGCACTCTCTGATCTGATGAGGTAGAGCATTCCACAAGGTCAGGGCTGCAAAAGCAAAAGTTTGCACCCCAGAGGTCTTTAAGCTGACCTTGGGAACCTCTAGCAATCCCTCGTTAGTGGAGTAGAGGGAGCATAGGGGCGAAGATCTTAAAAGTAGCTGGGTCCCTGTCCATATAGGGCCTTATAGGTCAGTAATCCAACCTTGAATGTGATTCACCAATGTACCAGCAGCCAGTGCAGATTGTGGAGCACAGGTGTGATGTGGTAAGAACTCAGTAGGCCAGACAACGTGGCCACTGCATTCTGCACTAGCTGCAGTCTGCAAATATCAACCCCCAGTAACCCTAAGTAGAGGGCATTGCAGTAATCAAGGTGTGAGATTACAAAGATGTGAACCTGAGCTGGCAAATCACCAGGCAGAATCAAGCACTAGATCTAAGTGATGTTCCTCAAATGATAAAATTAGGTCTTTACAACAGCTAATACATGAGATTTTAGTGTGAAGCCACTGTCAAATTCTATGCCCAGATTTCACGCCTGATTTGAGGTCAGCAGCTGGGCATCTCCAAGCCAAAGCCCAGAAGGTTGTCCAGCATACAACCCCATATCCTAGTGACCTGGCTCTACCACCAACACCTCGGTCTTATTCAGGTTCCACCTCAACCAATTGGCACTCATCCAGACCCAAATTTCAGTGAGGCAATTATTAAAAACCGCGACCACATCACCCCGCTTGGGCACAAAGGACATGTAGAGCTGAGTATGATCTGCATAGCTGTCAAAACTCAGCCCATACTGCCTTATAATGTCCCCCAATGGCAGCATATACACTGCTAACAATATCGGGAATAAGATGGAGCCCTGCAGAATCCCACATGACAGGGGGAGAGGTGTCCATGAATAAAAATTCCTGACACTACTCTCTGTGTCCTGCCAATGAGAAATAATCTAAACCAAGTGAGGACTGTACCAGACAGTTCACAGAAAATCCACAGGTGATCCAACAACACTCCATGGTCCACAGTGTCAAATGCTTCAGAGAGATCGAGGAGAACTAAGATGGAATGACTCCTTCAATCTCTCACCATCAGGAGATCATTTAGTACCTGAACAAGAGCAGTCTTAGTGCTATGCATCTTCCTGAAACTGGATTGGAGAGGATCATAGACATCATGCATTGTTATATGATGATCCAGTTGTACTGCCACCACCTTTTCAATAACCTTGCATACAAAAGTCAGGTTAGAGA
This sequence comes from Neoceratodus forsteri, assembly GCA_016271365.2. Classification (NCBI taxonomy): domain Eukaryota; kingdom Metazoa; phylum Chordata; order Ceratodontiformes; family Ceratodontidae; genus Neoceratodus; species Neoceratodus forsteri. The sequence continues at coordinate 75,200,411 of CM057450.1, forward strand.
CAGGTCTGTGGTTAGTTAGGCAGTCTGGGTCCGGAGAAGATTTCTTCAGGAGTGGTATTACTACCGCCTTCTTCAGAGGGTCTGGAAAGACCCCAGTCTCCAATGAAAGTTGGACTATTCCAGCAAGAACCGGGCTGATGACATCAACACATCTAACAAGGAGGCCTATTGGGCCTGGGTCCAAACAACAGTAGGTGGGATGCAGTCCCTGGATGATCTGCACAATGTCCACAACTGCCAACTGGTCGGAGTTAGATGAGACAGACTGGGTGCTTGTAACCTCTTGCCCATCACCGCAAGGCCCATGGAGAGTGCTGAATGGATCACTGACCTGATAGTGGTAATCTTATCAGCAAAGAATAAAACAAACTCATCAGATCTAATCTGTGAAAAAGTTCCTCGGGACTGAAGGCAAGTTGGATTGCACAACCTGTCAACAGTTTTGAAGAGTGAGCTGCTCAATTCTTTGCTGTAGCAATCTCCTTCTACAGGAATTCTGACTTCTTACAAGAGATTGCTGATTGATAGTCTTGATAATGAGCCATCAATCTAAGTCTGTCAATTGCCAGGCCAGATTTCCTCCAACCCCACTCCAGCCTTCGACTCCCTTGTGTCATCTCCTTCAAAGTCCCATCAAACCATGGGGACTTCTGGCGAAGGGCGGGGGGTTGATCACAAACAGGTGCTATGAAGTCGAGGGCCCCAGACACTGCCCTTTTATAGGCTAGTACCATTTCCCCCCTGCTTGTCGCATACACTTATCAAACCTGATAGGTCCAGTACCTCCATAAGACCATCTGAGGTCAAACCCCTTAAAGGAAGGTACCGGACCATCTCCATAGGGGCAAGTGTATTAGAGGGGCCAGGAACCTGAACCCTATAGTATGATGGTCCAACTAACTGACCAATTCCACCCTCAGGTCAGAGATCTCCATCCCAAGCAGGAAGACCAGTTCCAAGGAATGGCTGTGAATATGAGTTGCAGAGGTAACCACCTGTGTAGTGCCTAACAAACTCCTAGTTTGAAGAAGTCTTGTCGAAATTGTGACAGTTCATTGTCAACCCAGTCATTGAAATTCCCAAGAATAATCCATCTTGGGAATTCCAGCACCTGGTCGAAGATGAAGACTGTGACTCCCCTGCAGGAAATCCTTTCCATCACCAGATGGGCAGTAGATGAAAAGGATCCTGCAACCTACACCTGCAACTATGACACACTCAAAGGACCTGGTCTCTCTGACTGGGATGACTACAAGGTTCAGGCATGATTTAAAACAAATGGCAACTCCCCCACCCCTACGATCGATTCTCTGGCAGCGTACCACCAAGTACCCAGCTGGAACTCCTGATTCCAATATTGGGCCAGCATTCTCATCCAGCCAGGTCCCAGTGATGCAAGCCAGGTCAGTTGTTCCAACAAGATTTTCAGTTATCGCTGTCTTGTTATTTATAGATCTGGCATTGCACAACACCTCCAGAGAAAGATAAGTAGATGAGGTAGATCCAGTGTCTTGCCCACTAAATGTGGAACCCTTGGGTATGGGTACCAGGCAAGGAGGACCCCTATCCTGAACCCATTTTTGCCCCGGAGCATCTTTTCATCCTCACCATCCCAATCTGCCCACCCCACCAGGCCCAGTAGATCCCCTCCCCCCTTCTTACTACCCCAAGTGCCCAACAATGTCCATACAATTCTGATGTCAATGGGGCACAGTCAAAAGGATGAATATTCTTGAGCTTGGTGGGGGAGTAGTGCCTGACCACTGATATTTCCAGCCAGCACATCCCTATAAATTACCAGATTAACAGTAGTAGCACTATACAATCATTCACCAGCACACACACCCCACACATATACACACTCCACTCACACAATCACCCTCACAACACTAATTATCCCAAAATCACACCAAAATCCTCTCTCCCCCTCAACTAACTCAACATTATTACTAAATATCTGCTGCTATCAAAAGCAAATGATTAAATCAAACACAATTCAGTTCAGTCAAGCTTACGTTGAAATAAAATGTATTTGGATGGAACCAAATCCAAGAGTTTTCTTAAAAATATTCCTCGGAGCTCCCACCTCATAGGGCTAATGAATGTCCACAACCAGGCTTTTTTGAGTCTCACTCTATAGAAGTCCAGCAATTCAGTATTTATGAAGAAAACAAAAGTCTTAGCAGTCCAGTCTAGGAACTCCCACCTCCTATGGTTGATAGATGTTAATGTCTAGTTCTTGTAGGGCTCTCACTCCATCAAGGCCACAGACAAACACTGCCCATATTGAATTTAAAGGATACCTAAACAAGCAGTTTTTTAAAACTGCAAACTCCAAAATCTGGCTCAATAGTGAGGTAAAGTAAAGGCTACTGTTAACATTTATGCTAAAACTGCATTTATGTAAATAATTTAAATGCAGTTTCATAGCTTTTGAAAAATGTAAACATCAGCCTTTCACTTACAAAAAACAGCCTTGCCTTCTCCCTAAGATGTCTGCCAACTGTGTTAAGTGAAGAGTCATGATGACATCATCGGAGCCAGAGCCAGAGACCAAAACTAGTTCTTCTTTCCCTCTTTGTTTTGAATTGTTTTACCAGATTGATCAACACCATGTGTTTACATGTGGATTATTTTGATCAGTACACATGTTAGGCTATGATTTTGTTTATTTTATTTACTTTAACTTAATGAAAATGTTTTGCAATCTAGTTGACTTTCTCTTTGGCAAACTGCAGAACAGTACAACACTTCAAATACCTGATGATCTAGTGGTTATGTGATGCCCTGAATTTTTTTTTGTTAACAAGGAGAGACACATTATGCCACAACCTTGTCTACAGATGTAGCCTGGCAGCACAAGGAAGTTAAGTGATTTGCTCAGGGTCACACAGTGAAGTACCGGTCTGGTCCAATTCCAAAGCTCATGCATTCTTGTTAATCCACAAAAAGCTTCTCTTGTATTCTTTTTCCAAGTGAATGGCCTGCACCTAGCCTGACTTCTGTTGAACACCCCACCATCCATATCATGTCCTTAGTACTGCCTGGGGCTGCATATGAGCTTGCAGTCTCATGAAGAGAATTATCACACCTCAGACTGTAATCGTATACCTCAGAGAATTGTGCATGTCTACACCGATACGGATCAGCAGCTGGCACTGTTAAAAAATACCTCCCAAATCACACTTGACACTTTTTCAATGTTTGACTTCTGCTCCCACAGTAAACATTGAGTGGATCACTACCCTTCTGCACAGTGAAAGCAATATGTACAATTCCCCTGCTGTGTTTTTGTCCTGCCTCATTAACCAACAATTGTGTATTTGTGGAGGGCCAAGCAATAAGCCCCAGGACTCACCAGAAAAATTGCTGTTCATGCCTTCATAAGGGCTGTACTTACTGTGGATAACAATATTATTAGCAGAAGAGGCATACTAATGCCTTGAGTGAATCCACCAGACTTCCAGTGTCAGTCTACTCCTTTACCTGTGATCTGAAGAACCCTGCAGGACAGTTCCCAGCAAATCTTCTCCAGTACTTTTTAGTGCCCTACTCCACAATGCAAGCTGGTTGGCTACCACCCTTCTAAATCTTGAATGATCTATATACACAGTTTGCTTAATACTGTCCTAACAAACATCAGCCCCCACCCCACATGAGGGCAGTCTCCCTACACTGAATTCAAGTAACACTTTAAGTGCAGCCCTGCCATTGAGTATTTGTCATCGCTGGCTGCTCTCATTCACAGTCAGGTAGTGATCATGGTGCTGGCAGACCTACATTTCAGATCTCAAAATGATCTGCTAAACATCCGTCTTCCTGTCTTCCCGTAACCTGAATATAGCTGTACCCTGCTGAAATGGCCTCTTCAGTCCCTCTCTGGCATTTATTCTTCTCTTCTGCTTCCCACACCAAAAACTGGTGAGCTCACTACCCTTTTGCATCATGAATGTGGTTAGTATGGTTGCCCATGTCATTTTTACATATTAATAATAAACATGATCTTCTGGTAAGCCAGACTGATAGCAGCAGGGCACAAGGGGAAACATATGCATTCTTACCCATATAAGATCTAATCCATCTATGATTAGGCACTATTAAATGACATGCATAATGATGTGCCCACCCATCATTTAATAGTGCCTAACCAAAGGTAGCCTAGATCTTTTAAGGATAGGAAAGCCCTATAATTCCCCTTGTTCCCTGTTGCTATCAGCCTGACTTACTGGAAAGATTTGTTTATTTTTGATATGTCAAAAAACCTGGGGACTGTACTACTTGCATTTACGATGCACAAGGGTGATGAGCTTACCAGTTTTTGGTGTGGGGAGGAGTAGTGAAGAATGAATACCAGAGGGGAACTGAGAATGCCACTCTTGCAAGGTACTGCTATATTCAGGGAATGGGGAAGACAGAAGGGGAGAAATATGAGCAGATTACTGTAAGAAATAAGATGTGGGACTGCCAGCACCATGATCACTACCTGACCCTATTGTCCTGGCAAACATTCCCCCTTCTCATAAAACCAGTTCATGCAATTGTCCAAGGCTGTGTGTGGGTACTGATGTGTGAATTGGCTGCCACTACACATTCAGTCACTTCATGAAAGCACTATATAAATACCGATTCTTATTATTATTATTTCCCATGGATAAAGAAGAGAAGACAAGACAAGCATATTTTTGATTTCCAAGAAAGTATGAACTCTGGCATTGGACTACAGAAGAACTTTGTTATAAACAAGTGGTGAATCTATGGGGTGGTGAAGGGTGCGGCTGTAACCCGCCCCCCATTGTAAAGCACTCACTTGCTGCTGCTACATTTCACTTTGTTGAAGAAGTCTGATTTATTGATTGTACAAATGTTTACATTCAAAAATATCGACTGCATTTGTAGTTTCAGTCAAAAACATACTAGAAAAGCATAATAGTAGAAAATATAAAGGCTTTATAAAAATGTTAAAAAGTGCATATCAAGTATGCACATACTCCCAGCACCCACTCCCCCTTCCCCACTGTAGCATCCTGAATCCACCATAACCTGGATCCACCATAAGCACTAGACCACCAGGTTATTCAAGATTTGTACTGCACTGTGGTTTGCCAAAGAGAAAGTCAGTTGGATTAAAACACAATTTCAACAAGTTAAAGTAAACAAAATGAACAGAACCATAGCCTAACATACATATTGATCTAAATAATACACATGGTTTTGACAATTTTGGTGAAACAATTCTATACAAAGGGAAAAAAGAACTAGTTAGCACCATAGAGAGCCATATAGCTCTCTGACTTTGGCTCCAATGATGTCATTACTTAACACATTTGACGGCCATTTTAAGAAGCAGATAAGACAGTTTTTTGAAATCGGATAGCTGATTATACATTTTTCAAATGCTTTGGAACCACATTTAAGTAACATATATAAATGTAGTTTTAGCATTAACCAATTCAGCAGCCTTTCCTTTAGTCCTGTTTGAGGTCAGATTTTTGAATAGTTTGTTGTCAAAATGTTGTTTAGGTATCTTTTAAACTAAGTGATTGTTCCTTGATTTATCTCAGATGCCAGCAGCAGATACTAATAAAATCAAAAGGATTTTACCAGGATAGGTAGTCCACTGACCACAGTGAGTTCTTCCCTATATAAGTTCCATCCAAGAATTTCTCCCAAGTCTTTCTCCAGCCCACAGAGCCAAATGGAAAAGATTTAAGTCCCCAGCCACCCCGACAAAAGCTGAGGACACCAGGGGAGCTCATCCGCTTGACTCTGCGGGACCATCAAACGGAGAACGGAGATATTTCTTGATGAGATCTTGACCTTCTTAATGGAGGAAAACCTCCCGGTACCTGGCCTCAACTCCGGACCCACCCTCTGTCATAGCTGCTCCCTGGCCACCACACAGTGGAATGGAAGCAATGCAGCCACAGCTGTACTTTGGCAGCTGCACCACTAAGCACAACCAGGTCAAGGGCCAGGACCAGGAATCCTAGCCAAACTGTGTTTTCACACCTGCGGCATTGAATGATGTTTTGGTGGTGCAGAATGATGTTTCAGAGTGGATTTCAAAATTTTCAGTTGCAGGTTCATGATGTGGGGTAATCAGAAGACTATGCTGACAGTTTCGTTGCTGTTTTAGTACAAATTCAAGGAGGGTCTTGCGCTTTCACAGGGACATATATGTATGCATCTGTGGAGGGTTGGAAGCACAGGGCAAATGTAGATATGACTACACTGTCTCAAAAAGTAAGGACCTTCTTTGCCAAAAGCTGCATTAATGCAGCATTTAGGGTTAAGACTAAAGTGACAAAAGTAGGGAAATGTGGTTTTAGGGTAAAACCCCTCCCCACACCTGAATCAAATCAGGGGTGTAGTCTTCCTTGGGGCTGTCAACCCTAAAGCTCACCCCACTGTGGTAGCAAGAAAGCTCAGATATGATAGACACAGATGTGTATGTTTCAGGAGTGTATAGAATGGGTGAGTATTAGGGTTGACAACCCCAAGGAAGACTCCACCCCTGATGTGCTTCAGGTATGGGGGTTGGTTTTAGGGTTGGAATCCATAAAACCACATTTCCTTACTTTTGTTGCTTTACTCTTAACCCTAAATGGTGCATTAATTAAGTTTTTTTGCAAAGAAGATACATATATATATATATATATATATATATATATATATATATATATATATAAAATATGTTGACACCCATAGGTGTTTCTTATGGCATAAGACATCGTGTGAGGTTTGGGCAGACAGAACTGTTCAGTTTCACTTTGCTGTTCTCTCTCCCAAACCTCACAGTCAGAATCTCTTATACCATACGAGACACCCCTTGGAGACCCTGTTAACTCGAAGTTTTGTCCCTGCCAAGGCTGGGGCAGAGTAATTATGGTTCCACGTCAGTACATTAACAACATAGTTGTTGAAACCCCCAACATCAACAGGAACAATGCCGACTGTCAGCAGTGTTCCCATTGGGAAAAAGTGTTTTTTTTCCCCCACACTCCCCATCTCTCATTAACCGACTCCAAGTCAGAGTTGGTTCGGGGTGGGGGTAAAACACCGGGAGTCATGATGTTGGCATACAGTGGACCATCACAGTGAGCTGCTGAGATTTGTTGCTGTGGTGGTGTTCTCTCTAAAATTGTCAATGTACTGATGTGCTACCAGGAATAACTGCCTTCAGCTGTGGAACACTGTAATTGGATTATAACTTTAAGGCAGGAATAGCAAAAGGAATAGATAAAGTCTAAAAGGCTAAGACTATGCTTACAAGCAAAATGTCTGAGTAATAAAAATGGAATGTCCAGAAATTCAAATGGGTGGGGGGTGCAACGATTACTGCTTATGGCAGCTGGGAAGACCCTTTAAGGAAAGTCCACATACAGTCCAGCCACTTGTTATGCAGTAGTGTCTGTCAACTGCATAATTAGTGGCTGGACTGTGTGTGGGGGGAAGGGGATCACAAGTTTCAAGAGGGATGCAGTGTGAGTAGATAAAGGACTGCAAGCAAAAAAGAGGGCTTCTTTTTGTCCTGACATAAGAGTGGTGCATAACCAGTTACTTGATTTTGATTTGTTAAGCAAAAGAAATCATACAAAACAATCAGCGTCATCACAAAAGTAACAAAAGGTGATTTACTCAAGAAGTGGGTAATTATCAATTACCCACACCCTATAGTGCCTTTTTTGTGAATATACAATGGACCCATTTATGATAATAAATTAAAAAAATGGATTTAATCCTATTTTTTTTATAAATGCCTTTTCTCAGCCATGGGTTATTGCAGAATTTACCCAGGGTAAAGTCCTTATTTGACCAATTGCATTACAGGATTTCTTATGCTATTTCATAAAATTATTTATAAAATGCATTTTTTATGTTTGCTTGCATGTATGTGTAAGAAACATAGTGCCACCATATGAGTTTTTTTAGGTGTGCCACCCCTACTTCCAATGCCCTTCTCCTTTTTGCAGGCACGGCCGCACCGCACCAATGAATGTCTGAGCTGTCTATGACAGCCATTCAGATGCAGTGGCATACAGTTCAGAGAAAACCACCACTACAATCAGTGGTGTTGATGTGTAGGCAATTTGCATACTGCCATCAGCACGCAATTTGCATACTGCTGTCGGCAGTATGCAAATTGCCTGCACGTCAGCACTGCATCTGAACTGCTGTCATAGATAGCTCATTTTTTTCCAACAGAACAGTCTGGCCCCATTGGCTCCAGTGCCCACCCAACAAACACCCAGGTATCATGCTGGGAGCCCACCGCAGCATGCTCATGTACTCCCCTCCTCCTCCGCACACTGTATGACTGATGGGGGTGCCCAATCCCCTGTCGGCTTCACTCTCCCCCCAAATAAACTTCCAGGTGCCACACTGGGAGCCCACCCCAGCATGGCAAAAGTCTGTATGGCCCATGGGGGTTCCCAATTTCACACTGGCTCCACTGCCCCACCAAACAAACTTCCAGGTACCACGTTGGGAGCCCAACCCAGCATGGCAAAAGTCTGTATGGCCCATGGGGGTTCCCAATTTCACACTGGCTCCACTGCCCCACCAAACAAACTTCCAGGTGCCATGTTGGGAGCCCACCCCAGTGTGGCAAAAGTCCTATGTTGTCTTTTTTTTTTAAACACCTATAACAAAAGAAAATGGTCCCTCGTTTACTCTCTTGCCCCCCCTCCTCCCAACACACACCCACCCTATGTGTACCCCTCCTCCCCACACCCCCCTCACCCCATACTTACCTCTGGAGGCTGGTGTGATGATCTTCTGTGGACCAGGAACACGTCTGCACTCTTCAAAGCTGACAGCAAACTGAAGAAATACCAGTAAGCTGTATAATGACATACATTTTTTTTTTCAACTTTGGTGCATATCTTGGCCATTTTTGGGAATTTTTTCACCAAATTTTCAGCATGGGGTTCTTGGGACCCCACTTCATGAACTCAGTCACTGTCATTTTGTTATTCTGCCCTGAAAGGTGATTTCATGGTCACTGTGCAGAACCACCTTTCGGGACTGATTAATGAAATGGCAGTGTCACAGTTCATGAGGTAGGCTCCCAAAAACCCTATGTTGAAAATTTGGTGAAATAATTCCCAAAAATGACTGTTTTATGAGTGTGCGTTGCACAGTTCCTATGCACATTCATAACTTGGAGAATTTTTAATATTTTTAATACAGATTTTCAACATTGCCATTTTACCACACCTCCTTATGAACAGTACAGCTGTCATTGTTCACATCTCATCCAAAATGTGTTTCCGCACATGTAGCGCACAATGGCACGGTCGGTGTACAAAATCAATGTTCGGGACAGATTAAGAAAATCACAGTGACACTGTTCATGAGCAGACGTCTTAAAATGGCTATGTTAAAAATCTGATGACAAAAGACCATAAAATGACTGTGTCACAAGTGTGCATCGAGCAGTTTCCAAGCACCCTAGTAGGTTCATGAATTTGTAATATTTTCAGTCCAGATTTTCAACATTGGCATTTTTCCACACTTCCTTATGAATAGTACAGCTGTAATTTTTTACACCCTAGCCGAAATGTGTTTTCGCACTTCCAGGGCAGAATAGCGCGGTCGCTATGGCAAATCAGTGTTCAGGAGAGATTAAGAAAATCTCAGTGACACTGTTCATGAGCAGAAGTCCCCAAATGCCTATGTTGAAAATCTTCTGTAAAAAAATCCCCAAACTAATTACATTATGGGTGTGTGTTATACAGTTTCTATGTGCACTCGTGACTTCACCAGTTTTTTTATATTTTCAGTCCAGATTTTCAACATTGCCATTTTTTACACCTCCTCATGAACAGTACAGCTGTCATCTTTCACATCCTGTTCAAAATGTGTTTTCACACCTGTGGCACCAAATAGCACAGTCGCTGTGCAAAATCACCTTTCAGCTAATGAACTGATAGTGTCACTCTTCATGTGGTGGGGTCACAAAAAGCCCATGTTGAAAACTTGGAGTAAAAATACCAAGAAACACCCAGGGCATTAGGGTTTTTGACTACAATGCCCTACTCTGCAGGGACTGACAGGCATGAGGGGTGTGACTTGAGATTGTCAACAGTAATGCTCATGCTATTCCACCCCCCCACACCCACCCTGCAGCCAGTGACAGGCATCGAGGTGCACCTTGGACCCTCTGGCCTCAGAGTTCACCCTGTTCTCCTATACTGCACCCATTTCAGCATATTACCTTATGGAATGAGGTGAATGTAAAGCCCAAATACCCCAAGGCACACCTCGACACTTGTCAGTGTCTGCAGAGTAGGGTGAGGTGAAATGATGTGACCATCATGGGCGATGAACCAAAGACACACTCCAATGCCTGTCCATCTCTGCAGGGTGCGGATGGAGTTGACATCAGTTCAGTACTTCACTGTCATTCCTATACTGCATCTGTCTAACTTCTGCACTTCCACTGCTAATGCCAGCAAGCAAACATTCAGATTTTACCAGTCGAGTATAACAGGTAACAGCAATGGCCAATGCCTGTTTTATAAAATGGGAAAATATCATTGCTTGCCACTGGCTACTAAATTCAATTATTCACTAGTTGGACAGGGGGTAGTTTCACTGGCTAAATGTCAGTGAGATACAGTCTGGCACCAGACAAGGCTGTCCCCTATCCCCATTGCTATTCAACCTATATCTAGAGCCTCTTATCCGGTTACTGACATCATGTGACAGAATTCAAGGTATTTCTATCCTAAACCATGAAATTAAGGTCTCTGCTTATGTGGATGATTTTCTTTTACAAATATCACACCCGACGGAGTCAATTCCCCCTATGCTTTACCTCATTAAGTACAGCCAAATGTCCAATTATAAGTTAAATCTGGATAAAATGGTCATATTTCCTCTTAATTATATGACTCTTAAAAGCTCTATTACTGCACTGGGTCTTTCCTGGAAACAGGATTCATTTCAGTATCTTGGTATAGAGATATCACGGAGCCCAATACTTACCCAGAAACTAAATCTGGATTCGGCAGTGAAAACTATCAGTGGAGACCTTGAGAGGTGGTCCAAACTCCTGCTTTCTCTGTGGGACAGGATTAACATAGTTAAAATGAATGTTTTCCCTCGGCTTTTCTATCCCCTTCACTTACTTGATATATGGTTACCTTTAGCACGGTTCCGGAATATTCACAGTATCATTATCAAATTCATCTGGTCCAACAAGCAACCCAGATTAGCTTATTACAAACTCGCTGCCCCATGGTTAAAGGGGGGTTACGTTTACTCCATTTAGCTGTCAATTACTGGGCCAGCCAAGCCTCTAGATATCTTAAATGGACACTTCCCCTGAGGAGATATCTGCTTAATGTTTATTACCCCACTGGCTTAGAAACGAGCTGGCCCTTTTCCCGGTCTGTGGTATGTCACCAATAAATCTTCTACATATTAATCCCAAGGTTATCCCTCCCAAATTAAAATCTACCCCTATAGCCGTCTCAGTTAGGGTTCATATGCAGTTGTGCTCCTTTCTTAAGTATAACCATACTCAAGACTTAGCACAATCCATATGGGGCAATCCCAAGTTTAAGATTAATAACAAAATGCTTCATTCCTCTTGGTTACCACACCTGGGGGGTGGCATCCTTTCTCAGCTTATATCTGCTGAAGGCTCTTGGCTCTCCACTACTGAGATTATGAGTAAATTTAATATTCCACTTTTTAATAGCTTCGAAGTATTTCAACTAAGACATCTAATTCTGAAGGTGCTTGGTTTAACTCCCCCTCAACAGGCTAACATTTCCTTTATTCTAGAGCTGCAGCCCTTAGCATGTGCCCCACATGTTGTATACAAGATCTATGGGATTTTGTACAACTGGGCCTACCCGGGCTGTTTTGCTTCATTAGCAGACTGGTCTGCAACATTTCCCACTCGTTATTTAGATTGGCCAGCTATATGGCGCAGTTGCCACAGGTATATTACCCAGGATAGGCTGCGTATCATTCAGTTTCATATTTTACATAACTTATATTATTCTCCACAAAGGTTATTTAATTTTGGTCTTCCTCCATCCCCTACTTGCATCCGGTGTCAACAAGAAGAAGGTTCTCTGTTCCATATTTTTTGGTCTTGTCCCAAGACTTCAATGCTCTGGTTTACCATCCAACAAAAAATGGGCCCCCTGCTGGAGTTGAATGACTTGTTTACCCCAGAGATATGCGTACTAGGTGACTTCTCGGAGGTAGTGATACTCAATAGTAGATATCACATGGCCCTTATCTCCATGTCTGTCAAGAAGGTGATATTGCGTCACTGAAAGGATGACTTGGACATCTGCTATTCTGAGTGACTTCAGGAACTCCTTGTGAATCTTAGAACTGAGAAGGTCATAGTCAGCCTTAATAATAAGTTGAAGAAGTATAGATGCATCTGGGACCCCCTTCACACTCTTTATTTTATTTAACTCCCCTATACCAGCATATGTTTAACCCTGTGTCTCATCTGCTACTTATTGTGTTGTGTTGGGTGGTGGGTGGGTTAGGGAAGGGTTGGTGTAGGGTGGGTGGGAAGGGGAACAGTTCCGATACATTGTTCTGAATTGATGTTTGTTTTCTTCTGCTTTTTTTCATTTGTCAGTTCTGTTCTCTGTACAGTTAAAAACCTAATAAATTTTGAAAAAAAATAAATAAATGTCAGTTAGCCTTCATTCTTGGGATTTGTCATTTGGCACAGCACTTGTTTTGTTTTTGGGTAACTGTCGTTAAATGCCAGGGGTGTTCAGCTTAAGAAAAGCATTGACCAGCTACGTTTCTCTTCAGCTACTTGATTTTACAAGTAGATTAATTGCGACATGATTGAATTATGATTACAAACATGTTTTCCATCCAAAACTAAATTGTGTTACACATTTGGTCATTTTAATGTGAAAAAGTGTTTAATTGCCCATGAAAGACATAAATTAATAGGCTTTTTTTATCAGGCAAAAAAAAAAGGACCAGCAACTGAGAAATGCATCTGCAACAGCAAGTATTAATACATTCTGCAAAGGCCATGCCATTCTGCTCACGTCTAGTTTCATTAATCAATTGTTTACGCAACAGTGAGCCATCAATCCATGTTGGGTTTCCAAACTCTTGGTTGACAGAAGGAAAAATCTTCAAGTACTTATATCCATATCTTTTTCTTCTTCCTGATGGCCTAACTCAGAAATGATAATGATACTGGAAAAGTTGTTCAGGCCTGGATAGCGGGAAAGGGGTGCAGCTTTATTAGGGCTTATGTTTTGCTTTGTGTTTTGGGGCAATCTGGGCCTTCAACTATGTGAATAATAAAATTGTTACTTGGAAGCAAAATCCAAGTATTCTGATTTCACCTAGAATTATCTTGTACAGGAACTGGCATGAAATGATAAAACCTGAAGCCCAACCTTAAGCCTTGATTTGGGTAATATCAAAGTGAGCCAGGACAGAAACGTTATGTAAGTGAAAGATGGATACCTGATGTGATAAACAACTCCTTTGGGATGTACCAGCTTCTAGAACATTTTGCCTGAATTACGTCTCCTGCTGCCACTACCTGGGTGCCACAGGAATATACCTCTGTCCCTCTCAGAGACTTGGAAGGTCAAACATAGTAATATTTGGTAGAGTGCACTGTGAATGGTGGACTTTAAACAGAGAATGTTCACTTTGCCCAGCAAAAATATTACCTTTATCTTTGCAATAAGATGCTCAGTCAATGGTACTATGAAAATAGATTTGCATTGCTATAGTGCTACAAGATATTATATACAGGACATGTACAGCGGACAAAAAATATACACATTTGCAAGAAAGGAAAATAACACAGTTCAAACAGATAGATGACATACAGTAAACTCACTATCTAGTCTCATACTACAGTCTATATTTACCTGCCAGCTAAGTTGAAAGAAACACTCACTAAACCTGTTCTTTCCTCATCAAGATAAGATTGCTGTGAAAGCAGAGTTAGCACTCACCAAGAGACACAGTCCCACACCTTCTTCACAAGTTGCAGGAAGTCAGAGAGAGTGAGTTGTGGTTAAACTCTTCTATTTATGTACTCAGGGCAGTAGGATGGGACCTCTCTCTGAAGTGACAGCCCTCTCTAGTATTTTCCACCTATGTGAATGCATGGGGGTATGTGTGTGTAATTATATCTGACAGACTGAACTGCCCCTTTCCCACCCAGCAACATTCTCACTCACGGCTTTTATTGCCCCATTTACTTCCTATCTGCTTGGTTGCCTCTTGTAGGAAAAGTGACACCATCACACCTGGCAATCTGTTTCCCTAGAAGGTTTCCCATGATTGCTGCTAGAACATGTGACCTGAACTCCATTTTGTTCACCCCATGCTATTCCAATCACAGAATGTACTTATATGAAAATAAGTAGAAAAGAAAATAATCGCAGTAACAAAAAGAGATTGTATTAACATGATCACATTCCTATCACACTTTGTGAAAAGGATGACTGCATCAAGCCATTTTTCATTTTAGTTTGAAATATTCAGTTGTTTGACATTTATTTATTATTTATTTATTTAGCTTTTGTTGACCGGGTAAGTGCACTAGACAAATCCTGCCTATTTTCAGGCACGACCCGGGGGGGAGGGGGGATACAGATGAATGCCAACTGACCTTGAACCAGATTAAGCTGTTGGTGGTATTTTAACTGAATGACGGAAATTTGGCCAGGACACCGGGGAAATTCCCCTACTCTTTTCGATAAATGCCATGGGATCTTTAACATCCACCTGAACTACCACCAGTCCTGGCAGATAGGACCTCGGTTTAACGTCTCATCCGAAAGACTGCCCCTCAGAAATGCAGCACCCCTCTCATGCTGCATTACAGTGTCAGTACTGGGATATTAACCCAAGTGCCAGATGTGGGACCTGAACCCACAGCCCTCTGATCTCCCGGCCTCAGAGGCGAGTGTGCTACCTAATGAGCCACTGACATGTTTTGGTAAACATGAGGAACAGTTAATGTTAGTAGATATGGGCCCCCATATTCAGAGCTGGCCTTTTGTGCCACACAGCCAAGAGCACTGAGTGGCAGTTAGTGCACAGCTGCTGCAGGGCAATATGCAGACAGTGAGGGCACATAACAGAACATGCTGTCTGAATATAGGAATGCCGAGTGCAGAACATAGTGACTATGCACTGCACTGACACAGCCTAATGCTGAATATGGCTCACAGAGGAGCCCACTGCAGACAGTGTTGCCCAATTGGGATAGTGCCAGGGCTCTCATGGGCCATATTCTGCCCTAACATACTAATAAGACCACTGGGTATATAAGGCACTAAGGGGCCACTAGCATGCCCATCATGGGCTCATTAGAATTCCAGCACAGCTTCCCAGAGCACCCATGCTGCATACGTTGTGGGAATGCCCTGGTGTCTAGTGGATCCCCCCACCCATATCACCCATTCCCAGTAAAATATGGCAACCAAGGACTGAAGGGGGACAGCAGAGGGTGGTGGTTAATGGAGTCAAATCAGAAGAGATGGATGTCACCAGTGGGGTGCCACAAGGATGGGTCCTGGGTCCAGTTCATTTCAATATGTTCATTAGTGATGCAGTAGAAGGAATCCAGGGCAAGATGTGTCTCTTTGTAGACATCACTAAACTCTGTGGCAGAATAGACAGCAAGGAGGGGGTTAAGGAGATACAGAAAGACTTTAAAAAACTGACAGCAGGTTAGAGGTTTGGCAGTTGAAATGCAATGCAAAAAAGTGCAAGGTGATGCACATAGGGAACAAGAACCCAATGACAGAGTACTGGATTGGGGGGGGGGTAAAGCTGTACACAACTTCTGAGAAAGTGACCTAGCAATCATCATCAGTGACTCCCTAAATCCATCATACCAGTATAACAAGGCCAACAATAAGGCAAACAGTATGCTGTGGTGTATAGGAAGGGGTATTGACAGGAGAAGGAAGGATGTATCACTACCTCTCTACAGATCACTGGTGAGGCCTCACTACATCTAGTTCAGGAGACCACACCTAAGGAAAGATAAGGACAGGCTGGAGACAGTGCAATGTAGGGTGACTAAAATGATTCATGGCCAGCAGTGCAGATCTTACAAGTATCAGCTCAAGGCACTGAACTAGTACTCACTGGAGGCCAGGAAAGAGAAGGGTGATATGATAGAGACCTTGGGTCCAGTTTTTTTTTTTAGGTTTTATGGAGAGACTGGATGGACCAGTGATCTTTTTCTGTTGATGTGGTCCATGTTTCTATGTAACCACCCTGGCTGTCTAGAGGTCCCACAGCCCCAGATTATCTGTTCCCAGTAGACTATGGGAACCCCCCAAATGTAGTCTAGTGGTTCCCCTACCCCCATCAGCCATGCCCAGTGTAGAATAAGGCAACCCTCCTAGGCAGTTTAGTGGTCTTCTCACCATGTGAGAGGTTGCAGAATCCTCACCCAAACAACCCACTCAGCACCCAGTGCTCCGCAACCCCCACCTCAGTCAGTACCAAATTGATGGTGACCAGCACAGCCTCCCAGTCCCCTCCTCAGCCAGCTGTTATCTGACTTCCAGTGAGTGATCACTCATGACAGATCACTCAGTGTCAGTCAGACAGTGGCCAGCCCAGGAGGAGAGCAGTGGACGGTGCCAGTCACTGTTGATTTGGTACTGATCAAAGATGATGATGATAAAAGTTATTTTTATATAGGTAAATACTTTTACAATGAAGGTTCTATTTTAAAGAGTAGACCTGAACTGGCATACATAAAGCACTAATAGAAAATTACATATCAGACATAAAGAGACTAAACCACATTATTTGTGTATACCAAGGATAACTTAATATCCAATAAAATAACATAAAACTAAAAATAATTACAAATATAACATTTTGCTGTCTCAGTTCCATGCTGGAATTCGTTAAGAGATTTTGCCATACAGGTTTTTGCCAAGATTCAGTTCCAGAAATTTGAGAAACTGTTTCCAAAGACAGAGTGGTACAATTTAGGCTCCTTTATCACATGTGTAACATAACTAGAAAATTCAGCAACCACATGCAGGCTCCAAGGTTTTGAAAGAAAAAAAAATCCTTCATTATAGTCTTCACATCTCCAACATTTTACATGCTGCAGCCAACACTCAGCAGGTTGCAAATTATGCTAACACAAATTATGTCCAACGGCAGACTGGTGTGTGTCAGTGAGTCACTCCATCACCCAGATTGTAACAGATTGAAGTTCACACCACAACCTCAGCAGAATGACTGTCAATAAAAGGTATAGAAAAATGATCAAAATCAGGAAACCAACAACATACAATTTTTTTATGAGTTTATTTTTTGTGTCTGTCTTCTATATTTGGAGAATTTCAATTACACATTTCTTGGTAAACTAAACAAAAATAGCTGCATCAGTGAACATGTCCACAACAACAGAATGTCAAAATCAAAACTTACTAGTGAACTATTAGTAGTAAAACTTCATGACTCCATAGTTAGTCAAGACAGGTGACACCAGGTGAGAGCGCTCTCTCTCTCTCTCCAATAGGCTGCTGGTTGACTAGGATTTGCAGCTTATCCAGTAAGTAGGGAAATGGGCAGAGTAGGTGGGCCAAGTGGTCCTTATCTTACATCAATGTCTAAGTTTTTATGTTTCTGGCTGGTGCAGCTAAAGTGCCAGTCTATAAGCCTGCAGCATGGAGGTGGGTGATCAATAGAGATGTGAAGTAAAACTTTGCCATCAAAGATGTGGTAAAGTGTCAAACTTCGCCTTTCATGGAGGTTGGGTGAAGTCCTAGCACATTTGATACTTAGCCCAAAACCTTTGCAAAGTGTGGCAAAGTGCCCTTCTTCAGTGAAGTTTTCTTTTTGTTTAAGCCACAGGGCCCAGTTTCAAATGCAGTGGACTATGCAAGAGAATATGTACCTAAAAAAATCTGATACATGGTACAGGGTATCTCCATACTGTACCTTGCCCCATGACTTCCAGCCACTTAGCACCCTTTCCTTCTTCTCCCTCTTCCCCAATGACCCAAGAAATACAGACAATTTACATACTGCCCTTTCTCCAACCTATTTAGCACCTTACAATCCTCCCCATCTCCCCTTCCCGAGTATCAATAATACAGTACCTCCTTTTCCCAAGCCATGTAGCATTCTGACACCCTTTCCTTGTGTGTGCTGACTTAGACAAAAAAATGGATCAGTGGAGCTGAAGATGGTGACCATTACAGCCATCTTCTCAACATCTTGGCTAGCCACCATCTGAATGAATGAGGGTGAGAGGGTTAATAGTATTTAAACTGAGTGCACTCTTGGTCTCATCTATTCAGATGTGATCAGCAAAGACTGATTTGAGGAGAGCTGTGCTGGTCTCTATTTGCACCTCCATAGATCTTTTCCTTTTCTATTTCAACACAGCCAATGGGGATACAGGAGGGCATTTTGGTGTTTAGTGGCTTGGTTTGGGATATATTTCTGTTAAGACTGGGGGTAGAAGGTGAGGAGTTTCTGCATGCTCAGTGGTTCAGGGGAAGGGCAGGGGTTAATTGTGCTTATTACCTGAGTCATGGGGAAGGAGATTTGGAAATGGGATGCTAATTGGTTTGGAGGATGAGGTGTAGTAGCTTTAAGTACTTAGTCTATGGTGGAGGATGGTGAGAGACACATGGTACAAGGGCACGAGGAAAGATGTACATTGTTTAACTTTTTTAATAGCAGCTACACTTTGCATAGTCCAGTGAAGGCAAGTTAACATAATTTCCAAGGGCCAAGTTCATATTATTAGTTACACACAAAGTTCAGACTTCATAAAAGGCTAATTCCGCAATGCTTTTTTTTTTGACTTTCATGCAATTACTACACAAAGCATAGATTGAAATCCCTATTGACCAACTGTCTGGTCCATGACCTTAATACCTGTCTTAGAATTTGCAGTGTTACAGTCTTCCACCAGTGTCGCTGCCCTGACTCTAGCCTGCTCTGTACTGCAGGTCCTAGACTTGGTCTGGTATCTGCCCTAGAATGGTTCAAAGCAATTATGCAGTTGAAGGAGAAGGAGTCTGGGGCATTAATTCCAGTCCCAGTAACAATAGTTTCAATAGTGGTGGTATCTGATGCCACTGTGGATGCGGATGGCTGGTTTCCTTAGTTCAGAGCCAGGGTGTGAGGGAAGGGGTGGTGGTTGAGGGGAGGAAGTGAGTAGAAAGAGTCAGATGTAAATTAAAAAAAAATAATAATAATGAGGGAAAGCACAAACCTAAAATTGTGGATGGTGTCATGGAACATAAATGGACTCAGCTCATGTGAAGAGAAGCAGGATTTTGCAACATGCAAAAGAAAAACATATAGGTATTATATTTCTTCTGGGGACCTGTTTGATTGAAAAAGAAGTGGTTAAATTGAAAAGATGGTGGGTGGGATAACATTATTATTCAGTGTGATCTAATAAGAGCCGAGGAGTATCTATATTGTTTTAAAAAGGAGTAGATTTTACACATAAAGAAACCGATAAAGATAAAGAGAACCAAATTTTTCTTGTAAAAGGAAATAATTATGGTGAAAATATAGTCTTTGGATCAATATACCCCCCTCCCCTAGCACATATGGACTTTTATAATATGCTTATTCAATCTTTAATAAACATTGTTTGTAATAAGATACTGTTGGCTGACATTTTAACCTCTGTTTGTGACATATTACTAGACAAAACCAGCAACCCTACAATGGATGGACAAAAGAATCTCAAAAATATTAAACTCTTTTTAAGTGTCAATTGACTTGTAGATACTTGGAGGAAGCAATACATAGTACTCCTAAAATGCGAGACAATTTTCCTCATTTTTACATACATTCTGTTTTTTTTCCTGGTAACTTATTAGTACCACATATTATAGACTCCAGATATGAATCAGTTGCCTTTGTTGACCATGCATTGGTCACTATTAATATTATACTTAGTATAGCCTGAAGGAAAATATTGTCTTGGCATTTTCAAAATTGACTGTTAAGAATAACAGAATGTAATAATATGTTTAAAAAGCAAATCATTTTTTTTTGGGGGGGGCAACTTATCAAGAAAATTCCAAACTTATCACATTTGTGATGCCTTTAGGGCAACCACGAGGGCATATATAATTGGATTTCAAATTACAAAAGAAAACAAGAACAAGTAAATATTATACATATAGATAAAGAAATTTAGAATCTTTACAAAACCATATAACTACTGGTGACTGTTTATGTCAAGACAGAAAACAACACGCACTACTAGAACAATCTGCTATCTCTACAAACCAAGTAGGAATTAAAGCATTAAAAGCCAAGCATTCTTTTTATCATAATCCTGACAAATTGGAAAACTATTGGCTTTCATGTTAAAAATTCAACAACAAAATACTATTATAAAGGTATATGCAAGCCACCCAGGGAAATATGTGCTTTACCACTATAGAAATGTGGATGATTGCTATAGAATATTATTCTAGAGATCACAGGCAAGCAGTAGACGGCACGATCAGAGAAGGGAGAATTAGTTTGACTAGCTTAGAAATTCTGTGCACTCTGCTCTCAGCTTTTTTGTATTTTATATTTTGTATCTATTATGGGGGTTAATGATAGTGGCTTGCTTTTCCGCTCTTTAATTGCAGGCCATTCCTTTTTCTTTCCCAAAGGCTTATTAGAGAGCCTTCTTATCTGATGGAGCTCTTGGTATAAAGCGAGTAAACTTTTAGCCGAACGCGAGCATGTTTTTTCCCCTTGGCTTATATTTAAGTCTGCAATCTTTGCATAGCCATTGAAATGTTCTTGCTGAAAGGATTGTAGCCTCCACTTTTAGTCCAAAGCAATGCCATTGGTAGTAGCCTTGGGCTGTGCATCAGCAGCTCTTGATTGCATTTCTATCTGTAGTGTGCCTGGAAAAAGCTGTGGAAAATGTTGCTTATATACAAGACAAGGCAGGTGTGGATGTGGTTCCTGAATTTGTATTTTGAATTGGCTCAAGTAATTAACTGACCAATTCATTTGGCCAGAGCCCTACAGTCTCAATTCAACAAAATTGCCGCAACTGAAAACGGACAGACCTGGACTTGGACATCTTTGGTTTCTTTGGATTCAGGATTAATTTGGTCTGTGCAATCAGTCTCTTGGAGATGGAATAGCTGGGCAAGTTGGGCCAATTAAAACCACTAAAGTCCTAAATTCTGACCCTAACCCCCTCCAGAAATTGCATAGCTGCGAGGAGTATTTCAAATTAGTCTGGAGATCTCTGGGATTGTTGCAGATATTGTGTATCTATTTTATTACATTGTATTTATATGAACAGTGTACCTGGTGCAGCAGGCACCTAACTAGACATTTTGTCTGCACTTTTATACGTTTGTACTCTCTCTTTTTAAGCTGCCTGTTGTGGTTATTCAGCACTTAATGCTTACGGTTTAGTGCATACTGCTCATTTTGCATAACGTAGATAGCCTTTCGCCTATGATCACCTACATATTGTTTTGCTTATTGTCATTCTGCTTGTTCTGTGTGGATGTTTGTTCTTTCTATTGCCTCTTCTTAGGAAGTGTTAATAGCTTCTAGTATAAAGAATGGTATAGTGGTCCTACATTTAATAATTATATACTTTAGCTGATTTTAGTGCAGTATTATATTTATTAGTCATCAGTATAATTTGGTGTTTCACAAGTTACTCCTTGTCTTGAGAAATTCAGTTCCCTCTCTGGGTGCTATAGATTTCTCTAGTAGTGCTATAGTCTGTGGGGTGGGACCCATTAGAGAAAATGGTTAATACAAGATTACAAAGACAGAAAAGTGGGAACTGTTCACCCTTGCAAGAATTAAAAAGTAAAAATATGGAAAAAAGAAAAGATAAAATCTATAGCAAACAGACTAAAATTACTGATCATCTACAACACTGTGGAATTAATTCCTCAACTCCAAGGACTGATGCAGTATTTTGTGTTACCTTGGAAATGGAACCCATATCAGGTAGCTTTCTGGATCCTGAAAATGTGCAATTGGCACAATCACATATCTCAACTGAGGAGTTGAATGACTTGTTAAAGAACCATGGAAATGAAGCAGTAATACAAAATGTTACAATGTCCACAGATTTAGAAAAGTCACCAGTGCAATTTTTTTCCATCTTCACAAAGTAATTCTAGACTATATTTGTATAGTTCTAACTCAGTGGATAGAGATTGTGAACCAGATAATCAAGGATTTAAGAGAATTATAACAGATTTGCAAAATACTCTAGGACTAAAGCAATTAGAGAAACAAATGTACCAGATAGGGAGTGGTTCTTGTATGGATATAGGAAATGAAGTAATTATAGAGAAATCTGTATATAAACCAGATATTTTAGTGAAGATCTTTTCAACCTCCTAGCTCATCAACAGACAGCAATTGTGCTGTTGATGGAACAACTGTTAATTAATAAAAACTTGATGGAACAAACAAGAGAAGATGTGGCTAGGTTAGATATTAAAGTTGGGTATTTAGGTAGAAAACTTGAAGAATTGAGCAATCATCATCAAGACAGTGGGAAAACAGAGCAAAATGATGTTGTGATTGACAACCTGATACCTGACTTTAGTTTAATAATTATTCCAGACTCTCCTATTAAAAAAGGTAAATAAAAAAAACAGAGAAAAGGGAGAAAAATTAAAAAGGGTGAAACAACAAGAATAAACATTCTAAAAAAGGGGAAAAGATGGAAGGTGAAGAAGGAGGTGTAATCCAGGGAATACAACAGAAAGAAGTAGAAGTGACTGATAATATATCAGTGGTAGAGACAGCGAGAAACAGTCAAGTAAGAATGTCTGGAATTGATGCCTCTGAAGAGGAAATATTGGAGCGAGGAAGTGACTTAGAAATGATTGATAAAAAGTTTTTAAAATCTAATTGTCTAATGGCCCAATTGGAAAAGTTGGAAATGGAAATTAAATATTTCAATACAGAATTGGGAACATATAGTACTGTATTACACCCCAATGAAGAAAATCAAGAAGCAGGAGTTAGAGTACAGGAAAAAAAGATCAGTCACAGCTGAAACAGAAGGAAAATCAACATATCCCTTTATAAGGTTTTTAGGCCCCCAAGACTCGGTGAATAGTAATGCTGAGTTCCCAAGTATAATAATGAGTGATTGTATTAAGGTAATGTTCACTATTGATCTGTTAGAAGATGGCATAACTGAAGTAAACAAATTTCACTTGATCATACTTGTTTAGTGGAAGTAAATGTTTCTGCACCCAGAGTAGCAAACCAGATTTGGCTTGCTAGTCAGAGTGTTAGGAATGAGGATTTTGTTGATAGCTTCCCTAATGGACACTTGTTTAACAAGTTAAGTACAGACTTGGTGGAAAATGAAGAATGGGCTTCTTTAAGTCTTTTTGGTCTGAACAGAATAGAAGGTGAAATGAACTATACACTCACTGAGACGATTGTTAACTTTTTCAAGGATTTACTGCAGATTCCATTAGAAAATGATCATGCCCTTATAGTTAGTAGAATGGAACATGACAGTCAAGTTGAATTTCTTGTAAAAGACAAACAATTGTTAAAAGAAATACAGTGAAAAGAATATATTTTGGATAAAATGGGCCTGTTCATGGTAGAATCTGAGATCTTGGGGACTATGAATATCAAACCATACAAGAGCCTTGCACTCCAAACTGTGGGAGGTAACAATGTAAATATGCTTCAGACCTTAGCAGGTTACTTTGATTGACAGTTAAATATGGAAGACAAGAATTCCAGCATGAATGAAACAGATTTCTCTGAGAGCCTTGACAATAATGGTATTTCTATAACATCCTGGAATGTTTCAGGTTTAAAAATAAAACAGGTTATAAGAATTGTATAGCCTTTATCAGGAAATTTGATATATTACTATTTCAAGAAATATGGCAAGAGAACAATGAGAAAATTGATTTGAATGGGTATGAAGCATTTTTTTCACTGGACAAAAGAAAGGAAAAACAGGGTAGATGCTCTGGTGGTATTGTATCTTATTTTAAAGTTGGTCTTATCAAGAGTGTGTCTTGTTTAAAATAAGAAGAGTCCATGTTGGTAACTCAGGTAGATAACAGCCAACTTAAATTTATATGTATAAATTGTTGCTGTCAGACCAATAATTCAAGGTTCTTTGATAATGGTTTCTGGTTTCAGTTGGATGGAATATTAGAATATATTAAAGAATTATTCCCAATGGGATATATATATTAATTGGTGGTGATTTCAACACCCGAATAGGAACTTTTGATGGGCTGTCAGATAACTTTTTTTATACCTATAATTATGAGGAAAATTTACAGAAATACAAAAGATTTTAAAACCAATGATGTGGGACCAAACCTGGCAGAAATTATGAAAACATATACTATTTACCCATTAAATGGTAGACTGAAAGGAGATGCAGCTGGAGAATGGACTTATATAAACTCTAAAGGGGCATCAATTATTGATTTGATTTTATGGACTGGTCCCCCAAATGTTTGGGATAAGATGCAAATTTCAGACTGTGCAGACAGTGATCATTTTTCAGTTTCCATATGGGGTGCTCATTATAATCAAAATGTTGAAAGCCCTGTTAATAAATTCTCAGTCTGTGAAATTAGAGCTAATAAAAGAATCATTTGGCAATATAATTCACAGGAGAAACTTGGAGAGCTGATACAGGATACAATAGGTTACTTAATGGTAAATATATTAAAAAAGGAGAATAGTCTGATATTAAATGAAAAATTAAGTTTATTATTTGAAGGGATTAAAGAGAAGTTGGGAAAGCCAGATAATTCTAGAAATCATAACAATGTTTTGGAGGAATGGTTTGACAGGGAGTGTAAGGAAGCAAAAAACACTATAAGGAAATTGAATAGAATATATATGGCAAATCCCTCTAAACCAAAACTGAGATAATTGAATCTCTATAGAAAGGATTATAAAATCTTAATTACACAAAAAAAAAACATTGTATCAAGTGAAACAATGGGATCAAATGATTGATGTTTTGAAAAATAAAGATTCCCCAAAATTTTTGAATTTAGTAGCTAAAGGAACAGAGAATAGCAAAAGCTATATCGATTCACACATAACTGAAGATAAATGGAAAGAACACTTCAGCAGTATATTCTGGGATCCCAATATAGATGCTAATCAAGATAGTTTAAATGTGTCTAACATAATACTGGTACAGCTTAACTATGAAGAAGTTTTGCTGGCAATTACTACACTCAAACCAAAAAAAGCACCTGGCCCAGATGGGATCCCAGCTGAGTATATTTAAATTATCCAAAATTGTGATGTAGATTCCTAATGCATTTCTACAATAGTTGTATCAGGGTGAACAATTTTCCAGAGTTATGGAGATGAGCAAATATAGTCCCAATTCATAAAAAGGGTTCTTCTTCTGATCCAGCGATGTATCAGCCTATAAGCCTACTTGCTGTCAATTTGAAGATTTTTTTCCAAGAGTATATTACAAAGACTTAGAGTAGAAGTAGAAAGAAACTGGGGGAATCTTTAAATACCAGTTGAGTTTTTGGGAGGGTTGCTCTACCTGTGACAATATTTTTATTTTAAGACATCTTATAGAAAAATATATAATAGTTAGGAAACAAGTATTGTATGTAGTCTTTATTGATTATTCCTTGGCCTTTGATTCAATTTCCAGAAGTAAGTTATGGAAAATCCTTTTAGATAGAGGAATAGATGATAATATAGTATTCATGATAGCTCAAATTTATACTAAAACATGGGCTACAGTCAGACTTAGATTAAATGGGGAACTTTCAGTACCATTTCAACTAATTACAACTTCCTGTTGCTAGCCTTGCTTGTAGAACAGAAAGCAGCTAACTAAAAGAAGCTACATTTTTCTTATTAATTTAACACTTGTATCTCAGCAAGGGTCAGTGTCTGTTGAAATTAAGCAGACATATACTTTATTAGAAGTAGAAGGGGGTCTTGTTTATGGTTAAAAAAAGAAAGAAAAGAAAGAAAGTCAGTGTGTGTTCTGTGCTGGGAAGGGTACTGTATCAACTTACTTTGCTAAACTAGCAGAAGGAGAGAGAGCTTAATTGGGGGTGTGGCTTAGACACTATAAAGCAGGTGACTCAAATTACAACTTCCTGTTGCTAACCTTTTTCTTACTAATTGCCCTCCATCCCACCCCTCCACCCACCCACCCTATGCCAGTTCTACTTTTATAGCTACTGGATTTGACTGTCAACAAGAACTTCCTGTTTGGCAGTAGGAAGGGAAGGATCATAGAGAAACATTGGTATTGTCAACCCTAAAGGAAAAAAGTAGCTCACTCTCCCCCCCAGCTGGTGGTGGTCTAACACTGAGCAAGGAAGAAGGAGGCTACTGAAGAATATAGGAAGTAGCTGTCCCAGAACAGGAAGGGTGAGAGTCATAAGGAGAGGAGAGAGTAAGCATACAGAGAAACAGGAGAGGGGACACAAAATAAGACATGATAGAAGTGGTGCAGTGCAATGGCTGTGGGGCGGCAGTGTTCCGGGAGACATTCTGGAGGCTGTGATGCTGCCCTATTTGTAGACACCTCTCTGGTCTGAGGGAGGAGGTTGCCCATCTCCAGGCTGACCTGGTTAGGATTCGTGAAACCTCCTCCCCCACCCAGGGACCACCAGGGCCAATGCCACTACCTCAGAGGTTGCCAAGAAAGAGGACAGGATGGACCAGGGTGGGCTCAGGGAGGGAGAGGGTGGTGGAACAGAGTTGCATCCCTCCAGCTGTACCTCTCCACAATTCATTCACTCTTCTGTTGGATAGTGGTCCAAGGAGGATGCTGGGAACCTTCACAAAGAAGACCCACAGAAGGGGGATATGGGACCCCACAGGGGAAGAAAACAACTCCTGTTGGGGGACTCAATCATTAGGAGGGTAGAAATGGGGGAGGAAGGGGAGAAGGAGGTAAGGTGCTTGCCTGGCACCACGGCATGGAGGGACAAGAAGTGAATACTCAGAATCGTGGGAGCAGCTGTATGAGGGAGGGACCTGTATGTCATTGTCCACCTAGGGACAAATGACCTGGCTAGGAATGGGATCAGAGCAGTGCAAGAGGAGTTTGTAGAGTTGGGGAGGGGCCTTAGACAAGCAGCACATATGGTAACCTTCTTGGAGGTGCTGCCTGTCTATGGCAAGGGTGATGCTAGGGTACTCCTCACCAGGGAATACAATAAATGGTTGAAAAACTGGTGTGGAGCTCAGGGTTTTGGCTTCATTGGGGACTGGGGAGCCACTTGGAGGGATGCAGACCTATACCGGTGCAATGGTCTGCATCTGTCCGGGGGGGGAACCAAGATCCTAGGTGAGAGGTTTAAATGCTTCATTGGCAAGCATTTAAACTAGCCATGGGAAGGAGGCACTGAAAAGGAGCAGGGAAATCCCAGCTTCCCCCCACAAAGCATGGTAATTAATAAGGTAAACACCAAGGCAGAGAAGTCATTAGGGAGAAGGAAAGAGGTAAATGTAAAAAAAGGCAAAGGCAGTAAGGACAGGAATGGGGCTTAAAGGGGTAAGGCCATCAAAAAGTGGAGGGTGATGAGTACCAACACCCATAGTCTGTGTAAAAAGTTCCCTGAACTATTGACCTTGATGGAAGGGGGTTGCCTGGATACTGTGGCAGTCAAAGAAACATGGTACACAGAGAACCATGACTGGGATGTCAGCATACCAGGATACACAATCTACAGGAGGGACAGGGAGGGTAAAAGAGGAGGAGGCGTAGCTCTCTGTGTAAAGGAAGTGATCAAAGCAACAGAACTAAAGTGCAAACAGGGAGCAGATGAGGCACTCTGGGTCACCCTGGAGACAGGAAATGGCACCAAACTCCACATGGGGGTTGCATACAGACCCCCATCTCAGGGGGAGGGAATGGACAAGGAAATGATAGAAGGCTTCCTTAGAATGGCAGAAAAAGGGGAGATATCATTGATGGGGGACCTGAATATGCCAGATGTTAACTGGAGCACCTTTGCTGCAGGCACATCCAAGAGCATAGTCATTCTTGATGCCCTACAGGGGGCATGCTTCAGACAGCTAGTATTGGAACCCACTCAGGAAGGAGCAATCTTAGATCTGGTATTCTCAAATGGGGATGGAGAAAGAATCTCAGATTTAGAAGTGGGTAACCATCTGAGAACACACGACCACCAAACTGTGGTTCACGACAAACACAGCCATACAAAAGCAAGAGTATTGTACTTTAGGAGGGCTGACTTTGGGAAAATGAGAGAGTGCCTCAGAAAAGCACTAGCAAACAGGCAAGAAGGAGGGGGGTGGAGGAACAATGGGGAGTAATAAAAACAGCCATCACAGAGGCAACAAGCCTTTGTGTAAAGCAAATCAACAAAACACAACGAAGGAAAAAAACGCTATGGTTCTCAAAAGAGGTGTCAGAGAAGGTTAAGGAGAAAAGGATAGCATTCAGGAAATATAAGGAAACACAGAAGAAGCAGGACAGAGAACTTTATCAGTTAAAGCAGAAAGAGGCTGGGAAGGAAGTCAGAATAGCAAAGGCCCAAACTGGGGAAAGGATAGCCAACTCTGTTAAGAAGGGGGATAAGACCTTTTATAAGTACATTAGGGATGGAAGAAAGACCAAAGGAGGGATACTGAGGCTTAATAAAGGGGAGAGAATGTGGGTAGAGGGTGACAGTGAAAAAGCAGGGATACTGAACGAATATTTCTTCTCAGTATTCACAAAGGAAGAGGCGGGGGAGGTACCTAAACCAAACAAGAGAAACACTCTGAAGATGGGGGGTGGATACCAGTCCATGTACAGAAGAAATGGTTCTGAAAGAACTAACAAAATTGAAGGTGGACAAAGCAATGGGGCCTGAATGGATTCACCCAAGAATTCTAAAGGAACTAAGGGTAGAACTAGTGACACCACTGACTACTCTCTTTAACAAATCATGGGAGCATAGGGTGGTACCTGAGGACTGGAGGAGGATGGATGTGATTCCTCTTCACAAAAGTGGGAGTAGGACAGAGGCAGGAAACTACAGACCAGTTAGATTGACCTCAGTGGTAGGGAAAATGATGGAATCATTTCTGAAGGAAAGAATTGTTGAGTACCTAGAGGCCAGTGGGGCACAGAACCCAAGGTAGAATGGATTCATGATGGGAAGGTCATGTCATACGAATCTAATAGATTTCTATGACTGGGTGACCAATGTAGTAGACCAGGGATGGGCTGTGGACATGGCCTGCCTAGATTTTAGCAAGGCATTTGATACAGTCCCACACAAAAGATTAATACACAAGTTAGCCAGCCTTGGAGTGGGTCCCAAGGTGATAGCCTGGATAAAAAATTGGCTAGACAACAGGACGCAAAGGGTAGTAGTAAATGGAGTCCACAGTGAAGAAAGGAGGGTTACTAGCGGGGTACCGCAGGGTTCAGTACTAGGACTAGTCCTTTTTAATGTCTTTATAAGTGGCATTGCAGAGGAATTGGAAGGAAAAGTATGTTTCTTTGCAGATAACACAAAGATCTGCAACAGGGTTGATACACAAGATGGAGTGGAAAGGATGAGAAGGGACTTGGCAAGGTTGGAGGAATGGTCAGATGTATGGCAGCTCAGATTCAATGCAATGAAGTGCAAGGTAATGCACCTGGGAAACTAAAACCCAGGGGAAGAGTACAGAATGGGGGGTGAGATACTGACAACAGTAAAAATGGAAAGGGACCTTGGGGTAATTATATCAGATGACCTAAAGGTGGGCAAGCAATGTGAGAAGGCAGTAAGCAAGGCTGGGGGGATACTGGGATGCATCGGGAGAGGCATCAATAGTAGAAAACAGGAAGTTGTTATCCCTCTGTACAGACAGTTGGTGAGATCCCATCTTTAGTACTGTGTGCAGTTCTGGAGACCCCATCTCCGCAAAGACATAGACAGAGTGGAGGCTGTCCAGAGGAGAGCAACCAAAATGGTGTAGGGTCTGCACCAGAAGACATATGAAGAAAGACTAAAGGATCTTAATATGTATACCCTTGAGGAAAGAAAGGATAGAGGGGACATGATAGAAACTTTCAAGTACCTCAAGGGAATCAGCAAAGTCCAAGAGGGTAGCATCTTTCAGAAAAAGAGATGTGCAAGAACAAGGGGGCACAATTTAAAGATAAAGGGGGACAGCTCAGAGGTAATGTGAGGAAGTATTTTTTCACAGAGAGGGTTGTGGATGCATGGAACAGCCTCCCTGAGGAGGTCATGGAGTCAAGAACAGTGGGGGAATTCAAGAATGCATGGGACAGACAAAAGGCAGTCCTAGTGGGGGGGTAGGAGGAAGTAAGCTATTGGTTAACTAGGATCTGCAGCTTATCTGTTAGGTAGGAAAATGGGCAGACTAGGTGGGCCAAGTGGTCCTTATCTGCTGTCACATTCTATGTTTCTATATTTCTATGTAATAAGGGGGTTCTCCAAGGCTGTGTGCCAACTCCCTTGCTATTTTCATTATATATTGACAATCTTTTATGTAACCTTAATATTCTTAATTAAGAGTCTCCCAAAATTATTGACAGCTGTGCAACTCTGGCTTATGCCAATTATATTGTTGTCTTTTCATTATCTAAAGCAGGTTTACTAAAGAAACTTGATTTTGTTCAGAATTAATCAAATAAATTAGGTATGATTGTTAATATAAATAAAACAATGGTTGTGATATTTGGACAGAAACTTAAATCTTCTAAATATTGGTGCTTAGGCCAAAATAGACTAGAAACTGTGGATTCATATGTTTATTTGGAGATTACCGTACAAAAAAAATTTAAGTTGGACTGCTCATTTCTCTGTTGTTATGGAGAAAGGGAAAAGAACAATGATGGGCCTGGAGAGTTTTAATTATAAATATGGTGGGAAAACAATAGAACCTTTACTACAAGCTATCAAAGTTAAATTTAGAATGCAGTTTTTATATGGTCTGGAAATCTGGGACTCAAAATATATGCAAAGTATTTCTAAACTAGCATTTAAAATACTAAGGAAAATAATGGGTATAGGAAACTCATGCCCTGCGGCATATATTCAATCTGAATTAGGTCTGATGAACATATTGGCACTTGTCGATTCTAGGAAAATTAATTTTTGGCTGAGACTCCATAAAATACCTAGAGATGCACCAACTCATTTTTGTTTGATGAAAAAAAAGAGATGGCAAAATCTTGATATTAAAAATCATCTTTGGCATGATAAAATGCTGCAAAAATTGGATATGTACACTCTTTCAGTTTTAAAGAGATGGTTAGACAAACGGGTATTAATTAGCCATAAGTATAATAAATATATTATCAAAAAGACTGGTCTATATTGGAATAAAATTGATGAGATGACTATTGGTAACTCTACGTACTCTAGGTGGTTCACAAAGAATAATGTGGGGTTTGGTTTTAAGACCTACCTGAGGATTTTGGAGAACCACAACTTACGGAAAAACTTTATTAGATACAAATTTGAACATTTTCCGAGTAACATTTTATTTGTTAGACATAACAAATTAAATAAGGAACTGGAAGATTGCAGCTGTCCATTTGGGGGCAAAGAGAATTTAAACCACATAATGTGGAATTACCCATGGTATCAGAAAGAAAGGAATTATTGGCTTACACCTTATTTGAGCAATTTATACAATATAGACAAAGTAATATTGACTGTTATTCTACTCCACACTGCAGATGAAGAGACCATAATTAGAGTGGAAACATTTTTTCATGCTATTAGAAAAAAAGGAAACAAATATTGGAGGTAAATCAATTATGACCTATCTAACTGTAGATTTTAATCTAAGGTCATTTTGATATGGTCTAATGAGTTGTTTCTTGAATGTTTTATTTATTGTATTTTGTATCATATGTATGTATGTCTGTTTTTAAAATCTCATGATTTTGTTTGTATGTATTGTGAAGGCTAATGTGCCATACAATAACATTTTCTTCTGTTCAATATTATTCTAATCTAAATGCTGGGTGTGTGGGGGGTTACGTTGAGCCAGATGAGGTAAAAGAATATTAAAACAATGCAATATTCTCATGTGTTACCATTGAAGACCCCCATCCCCCATTTCAGTTAGAGGAGATTAAAGAAGCATTCTTATCACTGCAGAAAAGCAAACACCATCCCCTGATGGCCTGGTCTCCGAGTTATTCCTTATATTTGTTGATGAAATAGGAATGGATAGTATTATTTCTTTTAGATGTCATGAAACAAAGAGAGGATGCTAAATCATTGTTGAAGATGTCCATCATTTTACTCACAAAAGAAAAGAAAGACCAATGAAAAATAAGAAATTGCAGGGCTATTGCACTCAAAAATTACAATAAAATTATTGTAAAAATCATTAACAGATTAATTAAATATGAACCACACTAGATATGATTCTCAAATATCAGAGAGGCTTTCAAAAAGGTAGGGCCATGGCTCAATCTTTAGAAAGGGTATATCTTCTAACAGAAATTGCCAAGAAGAGCTCAGAAGCCACATTGTTCATCACCCTTGATGCCAGTAAGGCATTTGATCTTTTGAAATGGCATTTTATTTTATTTAATACACTAGAAAAATGGGTAATAGCTAAAACATAGTTAATTATCATTAAACAATTATATGTGAAATCATTAGCAGCCTTCAAAATACATAAATACAAAATGGACCCTATAGAAATGCAGAGTGGGGTCAGGCTAGGGTGTCTCCTCTCCCCATAACTTTCTATATTACCTGTTGAAGCTCTCTTGATAAATAGTAAGAATAATCAGTCAGATTCATGGTATTTAGGTTGATAAAGTCAACCCCATACTTAGTTCTGCAGATGATGTTTTGGTTATGCTTACAAATCTGCAAACTTTATTTCATATTTTAATTAAAGAGATAGTAGACTTTTCCATACTTTCTGGCTACCTGTTAAAAAAGTCAAAAACATCCTTGTACATGTAAATGAGTAACCCCAGATAGATAAATATGTTTTAATAAATGTCAATACATCAACGTTTATCAAACTTATTGGTTTAAATCTGTTTGCATACCATAGCAAAACAATTTCTTCTAATCTGAACTATTCAAAGAGCAAAATAATTCTACCATTGCTATAAAGATGTGAAAAATATGCACTGTCATTATGAAGCAGAACTGACATGATTGAAAAGCTAATTATGCCAAGTATTTTGTTTGAGATACAATTATTGCTAGCTTCTATATCCTAAGAATGGTTCCAGAACATTAAAAATGCTGTTAAGAAGTTTTTATGGCAAGGGGATACCCCATGAATTGCTGGGACACTCTGATTGTATATTGCTCAATAGGAGGACTGGAATGCCTGGAATCCTGGTTATATAAAATAGTTTGCAGATGGCAGGTATTGGTCCAATCCAACAAAAACAATCATAGAAAATACTGCAAACTATATACTATTAGCACAACAATTAATGGCTATTGGTGGAGGAATTAATGGAAATCCCATTAAAGAAAAGGTTGGTATAGTATTTTGAATCCAGTGGGCTGCAAGACCACAAGAAGCATGGATTTCCCAAGGGGGGGGGTCATGCCAGATGAATCTGATAGATTTATTTGACTGAGTGACCAGGGAACTATATCAGGGGAGGGCAGCGGACATGGCCTATCTGGAATTTATCAAAGTCTTCAACACTGTGCCATACAGGAAACTGATAAATAATTAGACAGCCTAGGGGTGGGATCCTAAGTGGTGAATTGGGTTAAAAATGGTTAATGGATAGGTGACAGGGGGAGATGGTTAGCAGCACTCAGTCTAATGATAGGAGAGTGACCAGTGGGGAGCAGCATGGCACAGTTCTGGGATCAGTCCTGTTCAATGTCTTCTTAAGTAATATTACAGGAGAACTAGAAAGGAAGATATGCCTTTTTGCAGATGACACCAAAACCTGTAATAGGGTGGACACTCAGGAGGGGGTTGAGAATCCTCTTTACAGATGGATAGGGAGTTAAGGGAGCTAAAAGAAGAATATAGAGGTATATTGAACTGTAGGGCTGATCGGTGGCTGGAAAGATTGAATGCCAAATACTTGCTACAGGGGGATATACCAGGTCAGTTATTGGCCCATAGGATTAAGGAGCGGGAGGCAGAAAGAACGATTGTGGCAGTGAATTTTGGAGGAGAGTTCATCTCGGAACCTCAAAGAATGGCTGATGTTTTATGAGTACTATGCTGCAATATATCAGGAAGGGGGCCCTAGCTCAGAGACAGAAATAAAGGGGTTCCTGGATAAAATACCGTTGCCCAGATTAGATCTAGAGCAGGCCCAGGCACTGGCTGCCCCAATATCAGAGTTGGAGATTATGGAGGTAATTAAAGACCTGCCTAATGGGAAGGCACCAGGACCTGATGGTCTGTCAGCCAAATTTTATAAGATACATTCAGTGACTATAACACCTTTATTGAAAGAACTCTTCTCGACTATTGTGAATGGAGGGGTTCCCCACCCTCCTCTATATCAGGCCTATATTACGTTGATTCCAAAGCCAGATAAATCCAGAGATCTACCAGGTAATTATAGGCCCATAGCTTTAATAAACCAAGATATTAAGCTACTCACAAAGATTTTAGCCAATAGGGTCTTGAAAGTTGCTCCCCTATTAATTAGTCAAGATCAAGTTGGGTTTATGCCAGGGAGGGGGGGCGCATGACGTATTAAGGAAACTACACCATATCTTATATAGGGCTTCCACTTCAAAATCTGCTATGGCTCTAATAGCACTTGATGCCGAGAAGGCGTTCTATCGGGTTTACCACCAATTTTTATTTCTCACAATGGAGAAAATGGGGTTTCCAAGGGGGTTTCTTGGAGGCCTGAGAAATCTGTATAAAGCTCCCACAGCTAGAGTCCTATGTAATAGATATCTCTCTAAAGAGATCCTCCTCCGAAACGGAACTAGACAGGGCTGTCCCTTGTCACCAATATTATTTAATATTTATTTGGAACCTTTGTTAAGATCTCTTGCTATGGAGCCCAGGGTTCAGGGGATTGAGATTCTGGGGACAGAGCTTAAATTTTCGGTATTTGCCGATGATATCTTGCTGCACTTAAGTAATCCATCTGACAGCTTTCAAAATGCCTTGGAAATTATTGGGAAATTTTCAAGGTGTCCAATATAAGTTAAATCTAACTAAAACTCAAGTTCTTCTGCTTACAGTGTACACCAATAGAGCTGACTTTGAGCATCTGCAACTAATTGGGCCTCGGAAAAATTTAATACCTGGGAATTTGGATTTTAGCTAGGTCAGCAGATGGGGTGGAGAGAAATGTGGGTAGCATAGTGGCCACAATTAAAATGACATTGTACAGTGGAAGAAACTCCTCTGAATTTCACTGCAAGACTGGGATTAATTAAAATGAACCTTCTGCCCAGATTGTTATATCCGATTTGTCTCTCACCTATATTATTCGAAGGAAGATTTATCAGTATTCAAAGGATAATCTCAGAATTTCTATGGGATTCTAAGCCCCAAGGAGGAAACATGCCATTTTACTCCTCCCCCATCTTAAAGGGGGCATAAAGCTTCCGGATTTAGCACTATATTAAGTAGCAGGGCAATTAGGGCTCATGGGGTGCTGGGAATGGTATGGGGGAGATGAGGGATATATTCCAACATGGCTTCGAATTGAACAACTTATCTTAAAAGACACAAAACTTTCCCCAACTGCATTATTATTTACAGATCCAGAGGCTCTGCCTGCCATAGGAAAGCACTCTCCAATCTATAAATCAGTTAAAGCGTGGTGGGTTTATTAAATCAGTGCAGAGGAGAGCACAAAGGGGCAAAGGATCAGCCCATAGTAGAAAACCTAACTTTCGCCCAGGGAACCAAACACTTACCCGTCAATGGGCATCTCAGCTGTCAGAACTCAATCTGGCAGACTTCACACTACATGAACAGAGTACCCTTACCAACACAGACTAGAGATTGGGATTTTTTTAAAAGATCCAGATTGAAAACTGGTACAGAGGTTTATGCGAGATAATAAAGATGGGGACAAACTTTACTTACATGGGACCATCTAAGGCAGATTGACCTCTTACAGCATCCCTCTCAAAAGTATATAAGGTGCTGTTAGACTATGTCAGCACAGAACCGAAGCTCAGCCAGCGTATTGGAAACACTATCCCTGAGATCTGAATGGAAAGAAGTTTGGAAGCATATGAAAGCTTTGCCTATTTCTAAGTATAACACTATGCAATTTTTATCTGTTCAAATATCTACTACACCCCAGCTAAGCTATGTTCTAGAAAACTCAGACAGACAGATCGGTGTTTTAGATGCGGAACAGAACCAGGAGACCTACTACATGTATTGTGGACCTGTTCTCGAATCCAGCCATTATGGGTTCAACTTGGAAAAGAAATGGATCCGGTACTAGACTACTCCGAGTACATTAGCCCAGAGATATGTATATTAGGAGACATGAAGGCAGTAGTGAGGGTCTCAGCTAAATACCATGTGTCCCTCATGTCAGCTGTAGTTAAAGCATTTGTTTTAAGACACTGGAAGGAGGATACCACTTATGGTTATGATCAATGGGTTAGGGACCTCCTACAGGTCTTGGATAGACTTAAAATGCATATGTTAATAGAAGGAAAAAAGAAACTATATGATAGAAGGTGGAGGGCTTTGGAGACAGTGTACTCAATGCAGTTGAAAGGTCCTCGGGTTCAGATCTGTCTGTCTGGAGAAGATTAGCCGGCAAAGTTTTCTTATGAGAAAGGTTGAAAGGTCTGAGATTGAACAGAACTATATGACTTTTATTAGATATGTTTTTTACATGAATAGTCACAACTCTCTCATAAAGATGTTTGTCTAGGTCAGAGGGTATGCTTACACCTGGTGGGGCAGGATGGATTCTCTCTCTTTCCCAGGGACACCGTTATTAAAGGTTAGTCTGGAACAGGTACAATTATGGTTAAGGAGGGATAATCCTATATAGCAACCCGGGCTAAATAAAAGGCTAGACTAATACTGAACTTGAAAGAACTGACTTGAAGGTTACTGCAGTAAGAATGGGCCAAAAGGTTTGGTGAGGATAAAATATAACTGTGATTGTGAATAGTTTGGGGGGTTGTATATAGTATCCATATCCAGTTTAGGGATGTGGGCCCGGGTATGTATCCTGGGATGTATGTGTGTATGTTATATTGTTGCAAATAATAAAACTTTAATAAAGAAGGTTAAAAAAAAAAGGAGGGGGTTGAGAGAATATGAAGTGATAGTGGGAAACTTGAGGAGTGGTAAAGAGCATGGCAAATGGAGTTTAATGCCAAAAAGTTGGGAGGCAGTATAGCGCAGTGGTCTAAGGCTCTGAGCTGCAAATTTGGTGACATCCAGCAGACCAGACCTGGGTTTGAATCCCACAGCTTCCACTTGCATACTGTGTGACCCTGAGCAAGTCACTTAACCTATTTGTGCTCCCAGGTCGCTCCTGTAAAAAAGCTTTCAGCTTAGTGTGCTATACCTGGTTAAACAACTAAATAAAAAAAAAAGTGCAAAATCATATATGTAGGGCATATGAAACCAGAGCTGAGTATAGGATGTGGGAGGCATTGACATTCACTAAGCAAGAAAGAACCCTTGGGTTATCATATCTGATGACCTCAAAGTGGCAGACAGTGTGAAAAAGCAGTGGGTAGGGACAGTTGTATGCAGGGATGCATAGGGCCAGGTATCTTGAGCAGGAGGAGGGAGGTGGTGTTGCCACTATATTGATTGCTGATGAAACCCCACTTGGAGTATTGTGTCCATTTCTGGAGACCACACCTCAGGAAGAATATAGAAAGTATTGGGGCAGTCCAGAAGAAGGCAACAAAAATGGTGCAGCCATTGCATCAAAAAGCATATGAGGAGAAACTGAGGAATCTCAACATGAACACCCGAAAAGAGAGGAGGGCGAGAAGAGATGTCATAGAGACCTACAGTACAAGTACCTCACAGAGGTGAACAGGGTGCAGGTGGGAGTCTCTTTCAAATAATAAAGAGCACCAGGACCACAGTGCATGTGATGAAGCTTGAGGGGGAAGTGTAAGAGGGATGCAGGGAACTAATTCGTATTCTTTACTGAGTGAGTGGAGGACACCTGGAACAGACTGCCATTGGAAGTGGTGTAGGCAAAAACAGTAGGGGGCTTCAAGCATGTGTAGGAGGGACATGGAACAATGTTAGTAAATAGGCAGCCAGGAGGAAGGTTGCTGAAGAATAGTTAGGGTTTGCGGAAACATGCTAAGCATGGACCATCTGGACAGATTAAGAGGACCCTGTTACATCAGACCATGCAGCAGCATGGGTAACCATCTTGTTAGATCACAATTTTCAAAAAGACCCGGTATGGCATCTAAATACGCAGCTTCTAAAGGAAGACTATGTTATTACCAGAATCTCTGATTTGATTCAAATATTTGTTGGTAATAACCATGGATCTGTTGCAAGAGTGGATCACGAGTGGTGCACCTTAAAATGCTATTTGAGAGGGGAGTTTATTAGGCTCACCTCCACCCACAAACGGAAAAGAGAGGCTACCGCCATGTCTCTTCTGGCTCAAATTCAGTCACTCGAACAATCCCTCCCTTCTCCCCCCTCTCCGGACACTCTGAAAACATTGTTACACTTAAGGAACCAATACTCCCTGTTATTACAAGAAAAAGTGGAATTTGCCATACTAAGAACCCAGGCAAAATATATTGAGCAAGGGGAGAGGGCGAGTCACCTTTTATCTTTGCGGCTGAGGAAATTGGAAGCTTCTAGGTTTATTGCCTCCATTGAGGCCTCTGATGGGACCATTAAAACCCACCCTAAAGACATTGCCTCTATCTTTAAACAATTTTACTCTTCCCTATACAATAAACGTTCTCTTCTCCTGTCCCAAAGTGAGTTGTTAGACTATTTGTCTGCTTCTTCATTACCAACTCTCTCTCCCCTGCGCAGCAGTCCCTCCTAATTGCTCCTATTTCTCCAAGAAATATTATCTGCTATTAGTAATTTGGCGACGGATAAGGCCCCAGGCCCTGATGGCCTACCGTCAAACTTTTATAAAATTTTTGCTAAAGATTTTGCACCTAGTTTGTTGCGTTTATACCAATATATGTTCTCAGGACAAACCCAGGACCCATCCCTATTAGAAGCCTCACTCATTCTCCTTCTTAAACCTGATAAACCATTTCACTCCCCAGTGAGCTATCGCCCAATTTCCTTGTTAAATTGTGATATTAAAATTCTTGCCAAGATACTTGCTAATAGGATTGAACAAGTCTAGACTTCTCTTCTTAGTTTGGAACAAATAGGTTTTGTGTCCGGTAGAACTCCAGTAGACCATCTTCGTAAACTGTTATATATTATCCAGTTGGTGAAAACCTCCCCCGTTCCAATGGCACTAATTTCCTTAGACGCAGAAAAGACATTTGATAGGGTCGATTGGAATTTCTTGTGGACCACTCTACAGGTAATGGGCTTTCCCAATGACTTCATTAAATGGATTCAAGCTCTATACCTCTCTCCCAGGGCTAGAATACATTGTAATGGAGTACTATCTGATGCTTTCCCCCTTTTCTCAGACACGTGGCAGGGGTGTCCGCTTTCCCCCTTCCTCTTTAACTTGTATCTTGAGCTCCTTATTAGGTGTTTGAAATCCTCTCCTCTAATCGTCGTTATACCAGTAGGTAATAGTGTCCCTCTGCTCTCGGTTTATGCCGACGATATACTGCTTCACCTCTCGAATCTGATCTCTTCCTTAAAAGAGGCTTTGGCCATTATTGATAACTTCAGGAAATTCTCGAATTACAAACTCAATATTGGTAAAACCGAAATCTTTCCCCTTAATCATTTAAAATATAGCTTGGCCATATGAAGTGGACCCCACGATCCATTAAATTTTTAGGTATTTATATTACCTCGGATCTATCTCTATCGCGGAAGCATAATTTAGAAGATTTATGGCACAACATTCAGCAAGATCTAATAAGGTGGAAACATTTTCCACTTTCGTTATGGGGCAGAATCAATACCATCAAGATGAACGTCCTACCCAGACTGTTTTACCCATTAAACATGCTAGATACATGGTTACCGTTATCCTTTTTTCAACGTATCCACTCAGATGTTAATTCATTTATATGGCGAGACAAGGTAATTAGATCTTATTTTAAATTGTTCCAGCCTAAGGAGCTAGGAGGGCTCCGCCTTCCTAATTTTCTGTTTTATTGCTGGGCACCTCATTTGTATAAGTGTGGAAAATGGCTGTCTCTACCCGAACTTTTTACTCACCACAATTATGTCCCACTATGGTTGCAAATCGAATCGGACATGTTTGTATCTCACAGATTAGCTCCAGCATCTCTTTTTTACACATCAAGGAAGAATATACCAAAAGCCTTACAGTCTCTCCTGATTGGTATATCATTAAGAGTCCTTTCTCAATTGTTCAGTTACTTTAAGGTATCTCCGACTTTAGACTTTTCCCAACCTATTTGCGCTAATCTGAATCTCAAAATAGGAGGTGTTCCCATAACTGGAAGTTGGTTACCAATTTCCCCTGTGCACACTGTTGCCAATTTTTACTCACAGGAACTTATTCTAACCACGGAAGAGATTTTATCCAAATTTGGTTTGCCATCTCCGGGCAGCCTTTAAAATTCTTCAGCTTAAGCATCTTTTAATTAAAACATTTGGGTGTAAATTCAAACCCTCACAAATTGCTGATTTTCTTCAGCAAATCACTGTCTTTGCTAATAAACTGCATGGCATATCCACATTGTATAGTTTGCTTCTTACTTTTCCGCAACCTCCATCGGCAGCTGGTTCTAAGATCTGGCAAATGTTCTTTCTGGACAAAGATATAAATTGGCACCGTATATGGAAGGACTTGTATATATATCACACTCAAGACTGGTACAGATTAACACAATATTGCATTATACACAACTTGTATTATACCCCCATTAAACTAGCTCAGATGAAGCGCCTTTCTTCCAATACATGTTCCAGATGTAATAAAGAAGAAGGCTCGCTTCTACATATATTATGGTCATGTGACAAAGTATCTCCCTTGTGGAGGCAAATAGAATCAACTCTGGACCCACTATTGGGATTACAGGGCCTTTTCTCATCTGTGATTTGTGTTTTGGGTGATTACTCCGAAATCTAGGTGAAGGAGAGAGGATTCCATATGGCCGTAATCTCAATGGCGGTAAAAAAGCTAGTGCTCAGACACTGGATGGATCAAGCCCCTATCTCCTATACAGAATGGCTGCATGAAATGTCATTTGAACTTCTAGCTGAGCATTTAATAGCGAATGTGCACCACCACCAACCCTTCTTTAATAGAAAATGGGGGAAATTATATGCCCTCTATTTGAATTGATAAGGTGCCCTGGCTGGTTCACGAGCCTCTCAACCAGCTTATCTTCTTTCTACTTGCTTTTTCTC
This sequence comes from Neoceratodus forsteri, assembly GCA_016271365.2. Taxonomy (NCBI): domain Eukaryota; kingdom Metazoa; phylum Chordata; order Ceratodontiformes; family Ceratodontidae; genus Neoceratodus; species Neoceratodus forsteri. Next base: position 75,241,862 of record CM057450.1, read on the forward strand.
ATTTCTCCTTTTTCTTGAAAGTCCCTTATGATTCTCATTCGGCCACCTCTTTTTTCCTTTTCTTTACTCCCTGCTTTGCGCAGCAGTTTATTCATTCTGTTTTTATTTAATATGGCCTTAACAGGTTAGTAATTGAGTACATCACAAGGTAGGGGAGGGAGGGAGGGAGGGCTGGGAGGTTGGGTTTGTTAGACTAATTATTTGGGTTCTCATATCCCTTTGAATGTTTAATTCCCCTGTTAAATTATTTTCCTGTTAGTTCATGTTACACACTGTCTTTTGTTTATGCTTTGTTTGGTTATATTGTATTATGTGTTATGATCAATAAATTTTGATAAATTAAAAAAAAAAGATTAAGAGGACCCAGTGGTCCTTTTCTGTCAACAAATTCTGTGTTTCTGCATTTCTAACACCTTGCAACTTTAAGATTTAGAAAATAATTGAACCCTGTAGTCCGTGATATACTAATGGATTTGAATTAATTTCATAATATTAAGAATATAACATTAGGGGACTTTCTCATTGTGGTTAATAAATATGCTGGGAAATCATTACCAGTTGAACTGCCATTAATATTCAGGCTACCAACAGAATTAGAATGTATAAGAATTAGGAACTGATATATCAGTCTGCATCACAGCAAGGGCTAATATCTAGTAGTACGCAGTGAAATCCTGCAATAAGGTCCAATGGCATATTAGTATACAACTCTAGAGTAAAGCTAGTCAGGGTAGAATTGATAAGAACAGTGCAATCAGTAAAGGAAAGAAATTCTATAAGGCATCAAGAATTAGTAGATCTAGCCAATAAAAAAGGATTAGTCATATTTATGATGCTCTATAATGCATTAAAAACTATTTTACCAAGTGGATTAGACAACATACAATAAAGAAGCATGAGTTAGAAGATTACTTATCAAAGCAAGAAGAATTTGAGGCAAAAAAGCTCAAGCTGGGAGATTATATTTAAATGATATTACTAAAATTGGAAGGTAAATATTTTAATCATTTAATGCAAAGTTGGTAGGATGAAACGGGTACATTTCAAGATCTATATACTTGACTAGACATTTAAATGAAGAAATAAGCTTTGCAAAAATGCAAAAAATAAATCAATGCAAACCAAGAGCATATGTGTTTCCTACAAGACTGTGCAAAAGAGATATTTTGCATAATGAAAAGTGCTAGCATAGCTGTACCCAAACAGGACACTTATTATATATGCTATCAGATTGTGAAAAAATACAGGAATGGAGGCAGGGATCCATTAATCATCTGTGCAAAATCAGAGAAAAAACAATCTAAATTATTAAAGAATTTTGTATATTTAATGATCAGCAAAATATGAACCTTTCTAATTCACGTTAGTATTTGTGCCCTTGTCACCATGTCTGTAAAATAATCATATTGAAATGTTGGAATGTGACAGTTTTTTCCACTTTTCAATTACAGAAGTGTTTACAAATATTGAAAGAAACACTGATAGGTGAATAACTGCAAGACTATATTTTATTTATTTATATTTACAATTAGATGGGTAGGAAAACATTTGGATAGCTTGCCTTCTTACTTAAAATGGAGAACAAAGTGACTACAGTATTTACATTTTAAAATCCAACAATTTAAAACAACTATTGTGGATACAGGAAAATAATCATATTTAAGACACATACAGTATCTATCTATCTATCTATCTATCTATCTATCTATCTATCTATCTATCTATCTATCCCATGATGAGTATCAAGATTCAGAATAGGACCAGGGCCAGAATTCACAAAACTTTGCCGAGGCACAAACCCGGTATTGAGTGAGCAAACCGGGTTTTGCACTGAGATGGTATTCACAGAAGCGCAGTTTGAAAGCGAGTTTGTGCTTGGAAAAGTATGGAAAGGGGGGGTGATGCAAATGAGGGGAAGGGGACCTGAATATCAGCACAGTCTGATTCACAGAGCATTTGCTCTGTGCAAGGGCCTGCCATGCTCCCCCCTTGCATTGAACAAATACCACTGACTAAGATCTTGCCTTGATCCCATGCAACCATAGTAGTTGGTGGAAGTACTGCGACACCAACAGAATAAGCTCTGGTGTCCAGTGGTCCCTCCCCCCACCCGATGTTCTGCCTGATGAAAGAAAACCCTTTCCCTAGTGGACAGTGGTCTCCCCAACCCAATCCCATGCTCAACAATTAAATAAATGGTTCCCTTGTGTCCAGTGGTCCCTTCCCATTCTGATGTGCACCCAATAGAAAAGAGATGGTTTCCCTTATTTCCAGTGATACCTCTAGTCTGCATCCCAGGTTTGAGAAGCCCCCTTCCCAAAAACACAGCCCTGGCTCCAGCCCTGTACAGTGATCTTTGCCTCCCCAGCCTGTCCCTCATTAGTGGTTAGTGGCCCCCTTTCCTCCTGTGGCACAGAAAAAGGACCCCCCACTTACTAGAACATTGGTGTCACTGTGAAATGGTGGCAAGTGACACAGCCCTTCACACACTGCTTTGGATGACCACCATCAGTCATAACAGGGAGCATGCTGCTAATATCTATGGAAAAGAAGATCACCCTTTCCTATAAATAAGTAGCACACTGCCTGACCATCCCCCCTTTCCAGATCCCTTGTACAGTAACCATAAACAACTCTCCTGAAGGCCAGTGGTCCCCCTCTCTGATCCCCTATACAGTAACCATAAACCCTTTCCCTGGAGGCCAGTGGCCCCCCATCCCTTATCTGATATATAATATATAATATGTATATTATATATATTATGTAGTGTGTGTGTGTGTGTGTATGTATATGTGTATATATATATATATATATATATATATATATATATATATATACACACATACATTTTCATTGCAAAACAAGATCATTAATACATCAGTTAGGGGTTATAGTACAGCAACAAAAGTCTGGAAATTCAGTGTTAGGGGTTACCAATCACCAACACCACTTCACTCTCCACATACCAGCAGCATCGCGGTATGCCTTGGAGTCATTGGACCTAACTCACCCCATTCCATGTTAAACAAGCTGAGAAGGTGTAGTATAGAGAATGGGAGAGAGTTAGGCAGATGACCCCAAGGCACACCGATGCCTGTTGGTGTATGGAGGGTGGGGGGTGGGTGGGTGGGGGTTGGTAACCCTAACACTGAATTTCCAGACTTTTGTCACTGAACTATCAACCCTAACTGATGCATTAATGGAGTTTTTGCAATGAATTTCCCTTCTTTTTGAGATAGTATAATAGCATCCTTATCTTACTGTAGGAGTACAGGGTCCTTTGGACCCTGCATTCCAATCCCCCTGTATATGTGCATATGTATATAGGTGTTGAATGTGTCAATCAACAGTAACCAAATTGTCAGCATAGCCATCTTATTACCCACCTCATATAGAGAAATTGTGAAATGCAAGGCAAAACGAATTGCAACTGTAGCTATTCTGCACTACATGTGGAAAAACACACGTAGGGCAGGATGTGAAAAATGACAACTGTACTGTTCATGAGGTGGTGTGAAAAAATGCCTATGTTGAAAATGTGGCATCAAAAGATTGAAAAGTAGCAAAGTTCTGCAGGTGCGTAGAATAAATTCAATGGACGCATGTAACTCGGGCAATTTGAGGAATTTTATCACCAAATTTTCAACATGGCCTTTTGGGGACCCCACCTCATGAACACTGCCATTGTTATTTTGTTACTCAATCCTGAAAGGTGATTTCGCACAATGAATGTGCTATTTTGCTTCACAGAAGTGAAAACACATTTTGGGCAGTATGTGAAAAATGACAACTGTACTGTTCACAAGATGATGTAAAAACATGGCAATGTTGAAAATTTGGAGTGAAAATATTAAAAATTGGTGAAGTTACAAGTGTGTGTAGAAACATTTAAATGAACGCGCATAACTCTAGTGTGTTTTGATATTTTTGTACCAAATTTTCCACATGGGCTTTTTTGGGACCCCACCTCATGAAAACTGGCATTGTCATTTCATTAATCAGTCCCAAAAGGTAATTCCACACAGTGACCTCAAAATCACCTTTTGGGTCCAAGTAATGAGACAACAGTGACAGTGTTCATGAGGTGTAGTCCCAAAAAGACCATGTTGAAAATTTGGTGTTAAAATTCCTAAAAAATGACACAATATCAACATAAATTCAAAATGTCATAGACAGCAATTATATGATTCTTCAGTTCATGGTTCAGCTTTGAAGAGTGCAGACATGTCCCGGTCCACAGAAGATTGCAGCTGATAGTCTCTGTCACTAAGTATAGGACAAGAGGGTGTGTGTGGGGTGGTGGATTTCTCAGTGGAAGGGTCACGAAGGGGGAAGGGGCTGGGCAGATGACAAGGGACCATTTTCTTTTTTACAGATAAAAAAAAAATTGGTGAACAGTTTTCCTTTTTAACAGGTTTAACAAAAAACATCATTTTGGGACATTGGGAGTGAGCTTCCCAGTGTCCCTGAGTGTTGGAGGGGGGGTTTAGTTAAGAATGCCAACATGGGGATTGGGCACCCGATGTCAGCAATGTAAACATTTTTTTTCTTCTATCAATGGGTTTGAGGGGGCATCCAACAATGGGGGTGGACATCCCAGTGTTTGAATACACAATAAAGGACACTGGGGGGTCAGAATGCTGACATGGGGATTGGGCACCCTGATGTCAGCAGCAAGGTTAAAACAAAGGGCTTTTTTATTTTTGGGGGGGCATCCAACACTGGGGGTGTGCATCCCAGTGCCAGAATTAACAATTAAATATTTGGGGACAATGGGGGTGGGCTCCCCAGTGTCCCACACTACTGGGGGAGGCTACATCCTGACACAGGGATTGGGCACCCCATCGTCAAAAACGTTTTTATTAAATAAAGCATGCCTCACCCCCTTAGAGGCAGTAAAAGGAGAAAAAGTCCTTATATTAGGTAAACACCAATAGGTGTTTACCTAAACAGGGGCCGAGGAACATGGTTCTGAGGTTTAATGTCCCAAAAAGTGGCCAGAAAAGGTTTTGGGGTATTGTACTGGTTCCAAAGGTTTTTTCCCATTGAAGTATTGCTGAAAATTGCAGCAATTTTCATGAAATAGTGCCACAATTTGTGGCAGTTTTCATGCAACTGTGCCCTTAGTTGCACTAAAATTGCCACAATTTGCAGCAGTTTTGCAAAAGAAGTGCCACAAATTGCAGCACTATGAATGGCCAAAACTCATAAAACCTATTTTCAGCCACCATCTTTAAAATGTAATGGCAGGATCATGTTCCTCTGGCCCGATTAAGTAAACACAGCTGTTGGTGTTTACCAAGGGGCAGTATTTTTTGAATTACAGTGTTTTTTCTCCATCGCTAACTGAAAACAAGATGGCAGCTGCATGAGAGTACTGAACCCATTTGCGACAGTAAAAGGTGCTTTCATGAAAGCAAAACATGCTTTCGCATGGCGCATATTTTTTTTCCATAGGCTATAATGGTTAATATTTTTTCACCAAACCTTCAAAAGGCACATCAGTGACCCAGACCCCACATTCCCTGACAATTTCAGACTAGACTAGACCCCCAAACCATTTGAGCCATTGCCCTGAGCAAAGCATTTGCCAAAAAGTGGTATTTTTTCACATTTTTTGGCACTCCGCAGCTCCACAACCTCACATCCAACCAGAATGCAACTTGCCAGATCCAGAGATCTATAGTACCAGACCGTGCATGGAACATTTCAGGCAAGTCAGTTGAATGGTTGCAAAATTTGGGGTTTAACATAGTAGTGGCCAGGCAATAGTTTGGGTTGCCAGTTCATTTCTATGTTAAACCCCAGATTTTGCACTTAAATAACTTTGCAACTGTTTGACCGATTTACCTAAAAGTTTGCAAGCTTGGTCTGGTGCCATAGATCTCTAGGTCTGGCAATTTTTGTTCCAGTCATATCTGCAGTTGCAGAGCTGCTTAGTGAAAAAAAAAACGTGAACAATAGCACTTTTTGGCAAATTCTTTGCTTGGGGCTACAGCTCAAACAGTTTAAGAGCCTGATCTGAAATTGTCAGAAAATGTGGTTCTGGGTCACAGATGCACCTTTTTGAAGGTTTGGTGAAAAAATATTAATCTATTCAAGTTATTAAAGAATTAATTTTTCCATTATAGCTTATGGGAAAAAAATACATGTGCCATGCAAAAGCAATTTTACTTTCCCCAAAACCTCCTTTTTTGTCACAAATGCCCTCAGTACTGTCATGCGGCTGCCATCTTGTTTTCAGTAAGCAACAGAGAAAAAAGTTGTAATTCAAAAAATTATGCCCCTTGGTAAACAGAAACAGTTGTGTTTACCTAATATGGGCCCTAGAAACATGATCCTGGCTTCAGATTTGTAAAATTATGGTCAGAAATATATATTTTTTTAAACTTTTATTCATTGGTTCTGTCACAATTTGCAAAAGTATGATGCGACATTTTTTGCAGATTTTGCAAAAGTGTTGCACTGTAGTTTCACAAATTGTGACATGCTTTTGGGACCGCTTTTTCAAATTTTGCAAAAGTGTAGCAATTTGCAACACTACTTCACAAAACAAAACCTGTTTCTTTGCCACTTCACTGCAACTAAACGGTTTGGGCTTTTGGGCTAAAATCTGTGGGGTAGAAAGGGCTTGCCCCACCGATGTGCCTTTTGTTGGTTTGGTGATAACATTCATATTGTATAAATAGTTATAACATTCCAAAGTTGAGAATTTTTCCATAGGATAACATTGTGGTGACCGCGGTGCCTTTCAGCACCTATATCTCAAAAATGGTTCAAGATACAGATTTTTCACTAAGCGCAGCTTAGGTATACTAAGCATGCGTACAGTATGCCTGGTCATGATTACAGCTGTGGTGGATTTTTTCTAAAGTTCCTATGATTACTGAGATATTGCCACATTTGAAGCACAAGGGTTACTTGGAATGTTTCTAGGCCTGCGCTATATCTCTATACTTATGTGTAGATGGAGGGCCCTGTGCTCCTGCATATGGATATCATTATGCAATAATGGGAGTGCAGGGCCCTCCATTATGCAGTACGGCCCTGCACTTCCACAGGGAGATGAGGGTTCATTACAATGTCTCTACACTTATAGATAGATGGGAGCGCAGCACCCATAAATGGATATTATTATGGAATGATGGCAGCATGATGGCCCTGCACTTCCATAACCACATATTGGTCAAATTACACTTTCTCAAAAAGAAGGGAAATTCATTGCAAAAAAAACTCCATTAATTCATCAGTTAAGGTTTCTACAACAGAGACAAAAGTTTAGAAATTTAAAGTTAGGGTTACCAACCCTACCACCTCACCCCCCACACACCAGCAGGTGTGGTACCATAGATCTCTGGACCTGGAAAGTTGCATTATGGTCAGATGAGCAGTTGCAGAGCTGCAGAGCGCCAAAAAAAACCAAGCAAAAATTGTTTTTATGTGCTTTTCTTTGCTCGTGGCTACAGCCTGCACAATTTGTCCATTTGTTCTGAAATCTTCAGGAAGATGCAGTCTGGGTCTCTCATGTGACTTTCAAAGATTTGGTGAAACAATATTAAACCATTCAAAAGTTATTCAAAAAACAAGTTTCCCATTATAGTCAATGGGGAAAAATAAATATGTGTCTCTCGAAAGCTGCCTCCACTACATTTTACTGTCATAAATGGTCCTTTTACTGTCGTGTGTTGGCCATCTTGTTTTCAGTTAGCAAGAGAGAAAAATACCTGGTGTTTAAATTTGGGACCCCCTAGGTAAACACTGACAGTTGTCTTTACCTAGTCGGGGCCTGAGGAGTACAGCACTATCTTTATTTCGGAAGGAATAAAAACAGAAATGCCATTTTGGCAATTGGACCCCCTGTAGTGTCATAAATTGCGACAGAACAAATGCAACACTTTCACAAGTCATGAAAGTGTCGTACCCATTCTGTCACAGAATTCTGCAAAACTGTTGCAATTTGCGACAGAATATCACCCAAAAACAGCAATTCTTTGCCACCCCACAGCATCAAAACAGTTGGGGCTTTTGGGCTGAAATTTGCAGGGTGGCAAGGCCTGGTCCAACAGATGTGCCTTTTGGTGGTTTTGTACCATAACATTCATAACATAACATAGTTACAGTGCTCTGAAGTTGAGAAATTTCCCAAAGGCTAACACTGCAACACCTGTGGTGACTTTCACCTGAATCTCGGAAATGGTGCGAGATATGAATTTTTCATTCTCCCCAGCTTAGTCCACCTTTTGGTGAACTAAGCCTGCAAGGAGGTTTCAAAGTCTTGAATACCACTGCAGTGAGATTTTTTTCATAGTTGCTACAGTTACTGAGAAATTGCCAAATAAGTGTTACAAGGGTTCCTTTTCAGTACTATACGGCTGCTGTATTGTTCTGTACTTATGTGTAAGTGGTGTTGCAGGGTCAGCTCTCCCACATACGCATACCATTACACAAAAATGGGCAGCGTGAGGGGAATGCAGGGCCCCGAGGGCCCGCGTTCCCACTGCCACCTACCACTTAATAGTTACATTACACTTTCTCAAAAAGAAGGAACATTCATTGCAAAAAACTTTGTTAATGCATCAGTTAAGGTTGATAGCACAGTGACAAAAGTTTGGAAATTTGATGTTAGGATTACCCCCACCTCCCACCCCTACCATCCACACATCAACAGACATCTGGGTGTGACATGGGGTCATCAGGCCCAACTCTCACCCCATTCTCCTATGCTATACCATATCAGCCTGTTTACACATGGAATGGGGTGAGAGTTTGGGCCTGATGACCCCATGGTACACCCTGATGACTGTTGTTGCGTGGGGTGGGAAGTAGGGGGTAACCATAACATCACAGTTCCAAACATTTGTCACTGTGCTATCAACCCTAACTGATTCATTAATGAAGTTGTTTCATATATATATGAGCTAGGAAATTCAGGGTTAGGGTTGAAAGCCCCCCCTTGGACCACCCAGCCCACCCCCCAACTGGCATGGGGTGTGCGTTGGAGTCGTCGGTCCTAACTCTCACCCTATTCTCCTATACCTCAGCTTCTTTACACATGTGATGGGGTGAGAGTTAGGGCCGATGACCCCAATGCACACCCGATGCAGGTTGGGGTGGGCTGGGGTCCAAGGGAGGGCTTTCAACCCTAACCCCGAATTTCCTAGCTTTTTTGCTGCGAAACAACACTAACTGGTGCATTAAACTGAGTTTTTTGCCTCTAATATATATATATTCTCCCTGGTGTCCAGTGATCTCACCCCCAACCTGATGCCTGCCCAATCTGAATGGATGTTTTCCCTGGTGTCCAGTGGTCCTTTCCCTCACCTGTTGCCTGCTCAATTGAAAAGAACTACACTATGTGGTGGACACTCCATGCTGGTGGATCCTCCACTGAAGTTACTGCATCTGACAATAACATTACTGTATCTAGGGCAGGCACCTTCATAACCACATAACAACACTGGAAATTCCTCCCTGCTCCTCACACACACAACAGATTCCACTTTTACTTTTCTTTATTTTCCTGCCATGCACATAGCCCCATTAGTGTCTGTCTCCCACAAGTCTGATCACAATTTAAAAAAAAGTAAAATAAAGCCATCAGTCCATGGCTTCTCAGTCCCCTGCTCAGCAAACCAAAAATGGCAGCACATGTGCATCTCAACCGGGGCACACTCATTGCATCTTGCTGAACTCCCCACTTGCTGTTTGTCACTTGCTCAACAAATGGTAAACTTTACTTTTAAAACCTTACTGGCATCATTTGTGTATTTTATTGAAATACAACAGCCATTAAATTCAGTAATGTGACTAATGCATTTCTGACATTAAGCAGAGAAATCAGACACAAAACTACTCCACTCTGGGCTCTGCTCTCAGTTTAAATTTGAGCTACTTACTGGTCACTGTTTCTGTTTATTTTAAAACAGTCTCCTTTGAAGCCAAAACAACATATTTGGATGGCGGGAGGAGGGACAGAGAGAGTTACATACCAACAGGGGTTTTGGGGGTGAGAGAGAAAGACACACACACGCAATCTTGTAAGGCAGAGCACCTTGAGGAGAGAAAAAAAAGGAACTTATTTATGTTTCAATTTGCTTCCACTCTAAACAAACAAAAAAAAAGCTTACGGTGTAAAAAACGAAGCATTTTTTTTTTCATAAAAATGTGTAATTGTATAATAGCAATAAGCTCTCCATTGATATGTGTTATTCTGTAATAACATAACGCCTCAGGTGGTTGAAGCATAAGGCCGCAGGTCACATTTGTTTAACAGCCAAGGCATGACATTATTACTCAATGATACACACCCTGGCATGCCTTATTGCTTAATTATATTACATCTTGGTAGCATAGTAGGGCACCACCCCTTTGATTAATCTTAATAGTAACAAACATCTGACAAACAATACTCATTATAGATTTAAGATGCAGTGTTTTCTTTTGTGCTGTAATTAGAGGTTTTGTATTGTCTGTCATATATGGAATGAAATGGACATTTTTTGTTAAACTCAGCTGTATTCAGTGATATAAAGAAGCATTGCATACTAGTGCTGTGCAGAATGTGGAATTCTGCCAGCGAAATTAATACAGAATGACCATTCCGCCGACAGACTTTCCACCAGAATTTCATTGATTCTTCTGTGGAATTTCTCCGGCTGTTATCCAAAATCATTCCACAACCATTTTCATGGAAAATATTGAGATCAGTATTTTTTTCTGTGAAAAATCATTCTACAACCATTTTCTCCCACGGAATTAAACAGTTCTGTTTATGGGCAAATTTGGCAGAATTTTGGTGGAATTTTAAACATTATGTGAAATTTGAAAAATCTGCTCAGCAATATTGCATACAGTATGAAAAAACGGTGTGATTTACAAAGCATATCAATGTGGCATAGGAGCAGTAGTCGTGTACAAGTCATGATTTTCAGAGCGGTGTCATACATTTATGAAATTTCTATCTGCCTTTCGATGTGGTAGTGTACAGCACATTACTCATTTCTGTCTGTGTAAGAAAAGGTGGTTTCTGAAGTAAATCCAAGTGCATTAACATCACAACCATTATGAAAGTTATAATTGATCTGTTCAGCTCTAAAATCACACAATTCATGCTGCTAATAATTTCTGAATCAGATCCCCATAAAGACAATAATAAAGAAACATGAAACAAAACCTGAAACCTGAAGTGCACTGTCTTCTGTTTGTTTTGATGAAACGGAAAATATTAATAAATAAAAACCTGGTAAAAAATGGCTCTAAGCATGAGGACTTGCTGCTACTAGTCTTACTGGCATTGCTACCTCCTTCTCAATTTTATCCTTGTCAGATTCCCATTTCCCTATGCACAGTACCCTGTTTGATCCTATGAAGGTATCTCCTGCTTCTTCGACTGACTCCATTGGTGGCACTACAGGACCTGACACTAATTTCAGTGGTTTAGGCACCATTGTTGGCTGGTTGGCAGACTAAGTATAGCCTCCTGGCTGGGCTTCCAAACTTAATTTGCATTTAAGCATAGTTTCCTGCCAGAAAGAAAACCTGTCTTGTGTTAGCTCTTCTCCTTTACTGTACTCTTTGTCAGTGTGGCTCAGTTGGTAGCAGATCTACATCTGTGCCAGGAGTTCATGGGTTCTGGACCCCAAATGCTGACACTCCATTCTAGTCCTGCAGGAGTTCTGTGCGGGCTAGTGTGCCAGCCTTTGAAACTGATATAAGAGTAACAGATATCATTAAGAAACCCACACCCACATGCGAGGCTAGTCTTAAAAACATTTTTCTTACTTCTTGCTTACTGCAGTATAGCTTAGTGCAGCCCCCCTTAAAAGCATACCATTAGGACCACCAAAAAGTTTGCATTTAAGGGACTATGCATTTACCCAGTCTTGTATTTTTTTCATGGTGAGCACAACTTGCAGTATCTGTCAGTGGGTTGGGTAGGTAAAAGTAATGCCAATAGCACATAAATGCTTTATTAATTGAGATAAATTGATTTGTAACATGCTGTATCATTCTTTCGTCTTATTCTTGTGTGACGGAGGGTGCTTCTATGATTCATGTAAAGTGCTTTGTGAGATTTTGTGACATTCTTTGGTTTGATTTCTGTGTAAAGGAGGAAGCTTCTGTGATTCTGGTAAAGTGCTTTAGTGACATTCTTTTTGGTTATTTGCTTTGATTTCAGTGTGCGGGAGCATGCTTTTATGACTTGGGTTTGATGGTTAAAAGATTGAGTAGCTGATTAACACCTCAGTTTAAAGAGGGCAGACCATTAACATACAATTAAGAGCTAATTAGTAAGGCAGCTACAGGCAGTGTCAGTAAAATTGGATCAGTCAAACAGCAAAACAAAGGGAAAAAAGTATGCATCTAAAAGGGATCCTTCATGCATTTAACAGATCTATTTTACATAGGAAATACAGGAAAAAAAGTCAGGACTTGGAAATTCTGTGTTTATATGGGCTATGCATTTATCAGGTATGTGTTTAAGTGGGATACACTGTAGACTGTTTTAGACTGTTTCTGTTGACTTGTAAACTGACATTTGTTTGTAACTGTAAATCTCAGAATTCCCTGTAGGCTGCTGCTGGCAGTAGATGAGGACTGCATCAGTGAGGGGTTCAATAGCCTCCAGTGCATTTTAGAACTTTAATAAGATCCTATCAGATGTTTGCCAGTGCTGCTGTTCTCATGAGGCTAAGTACATTTCTCTTGAGACAGTGCTTAGCCCAGGTAGGCAAAAGATCAGAGTTTATACAAACTTTAGAAAATGGGCCTCTAAAATTCTCACTTCTGCTCATAGCCCTGGTCTATCAGACAGTAGAGCCCAGTAGATAACAAGTGCCAGCCCTTTCACCCACTCACATATGCTTGTGCCCAGCCTGCTTCCTCGTTGGCTGAAAGCACCCGATTGAATTTCAAATCCCCACCATTTTTTTCTCTGGCATAGCGAGAGCTACTGGTTTCCTCAACATGCCTTAGCTAAGTGGCACCTGCCTGTTTGGACTTCCTCTCTGAAAGCATAGTAATATTAAGGTTAAAATAAAAATAGAAACAAGTTCACATTTTTATGCGGCAAGCAACTGTTCATCTCTCCGTAACCACACTGAATGGCAACAGCGTCACTCTGCCGACCGCGGTCTCGCACCCCTTACTCCGGCTGACCGCTGTCAAGCTGGTAACTTGTGTCCACCTCCACAGATGATATTCATTAGATCCCGTCATTTTTTTTTTTGGTATGACACATATCCGTGACACGGCATATACAGTAACAATACACAGGACGGGACGGCAATTACATGGCACAGGCTACAATAGGTGAGTGCTTTGGGAACATGCCAGTTTACTGATGTGACTGTGAAAGCGGCCTGAGCTTTTGGGACAGGGCCGGTATACAAATAAAACTGCCTTGCTCTGCATCCTTGTGCTACTAGTATGTGCATCTACTATGTCACTGTTTGCCCGTGTTTTCTTGTTTTTCCATTCTGCTGTACTTTGTTCCTCATCCTGTCAAGTGACGCTGAGCAGGAGGAACGGAAGTACCAAGAATATGAAGAGAGAGCAGCACAGCCCAGGAATTGGTGGAAACCAGCAGGGAGAACGAGCAGCAGTGGGAAGTGGGCTGGAGGGAAGTCCGCCGCAGCATCAGGAGTCCGTAGAAGAAAGAGATCAAATGCCGGCGAGCGGCGGTGGGGTGCTGGGGCAGGTCGCCGCCTGGTGCTGTTCTGCTCTGCCTTGATGGTGGCGGTGCTGGCCCTCTGTGTTGCTCCTCTCACAGCTGAACTCGAGCACGGTAAGTGTACGCTGGGTCCATCAAAAAAAATAGCCAGTGCAGCTGTGCAGGCAAAGAGCAGCACTGGCGCATCATGTTTCTGACAGGGTGTGGGGGTTCTGCAGCCCCGGTATGCAGGTTCCGAACCAGCCGGCGGCCCGGTGTGTGCACAGGAGGGACAGAAAGATAAAATGTTGGTGTTGATTGGCATTGGACATGTATGTTTTATCCATCTCTAACACGCCACTTCTTTTTGAGACGAGTGTCGCTCGCTACTTCATCGTGAGCAAGTGCAAAACAGTTCTGGCCAGATGTCAATTGCATTTTGCAGTGTTTACATCTTCTTTTGGTTGGGATGGGGGATCCATACCGCCTTTCTCCTTTAGAGCATGAAGCATATTTGATAAATTCAATCTTCTTCCTGTGTGTCTGTGTGTTGGGGGTTAACCAAGATGACCAGTTAAATCCATGTACAGGAACTATTTTATTACAAAAGTCACATTAAACTAATTATTTTGTTAACAATTTTTTTATAAAATTAATATTGTTCTACTGTGCCCATTTTCTAAGTGCAATAATACCCTCCAGGGTGGGCGGTATTGTGCTATACCGGACCTTCCAGGGGCTATAAGGCCCTCCGCCTGTGGCGTCGGGCCTCATTACCCCCCTGGACGGTCCGGTATAGCACGATACCGCCCACCCCATTGGGTATTATTGCTTACCTAGCATGCACTGCAGGCTATTGAATCTCCCACTGCTGCTGCCATCCTCTGATGTCAGCTGCCTGGGATTCTGGGATTTGTAGTTACAGAAAATGTCAGCTTGCAAGTCAACAGACACAGTATGATGCCATCTAATTTACTGTGGTAAACAGCAAAGAAAAGAATGTTTTTGCACAAAAAGTGCAAACTGGGACCAGCCCCAGCCTTAGGAGATGGGGCACTTAGTGCTGACTATTCCCTTTCAAAACAAGGTTCCTTCTACCCATGTCTGATGCTGTTATGGTGGATATTCAGGTGGAAGTCAATGCAGCCACAGCAATCTTCATGAGAGTAGGTGGAGTAGGTGATATTTCTTAGTGTCCTAGTAACATTTTTCTATTCACTAAAACCTGTTTAGGAAATTGTCCATGACTGTATGTGTGTGCTAAATACAGAATGACTGGTACTACAGATTTAGAGTCTCTTCACTAGTCTTCCTATATTGTGTAGCACTTCAGGATATACTGTGTAAAAAAAAAAGTTTATCTAAAAGCTTATTCTTTTTTCTTCTTTTCTACCTAATATTTCCTTATCTTTCACTCATGTTTTCTGGTGTCTGGTAGTCCGATTTACCTGGTTAGTTGGTATGAAACTGTGAAGCTGGTCGATGTCTAACATACAACTTACTTGCTGGTTATCTGGTGGCAGACTGTTGGCTAGTGATTGACTGCCTATTACTTGACTGATTGATGACTTGTAGACTGGCAGCTGGCAACTGTTTGACTGCTTACAGACATATGGCAAACTTCTAGATGATAATCTGGCTGCTTGATGACTAGCAGGCTGCTGCTGGCTTCTGTCTAGTGATAGTTGTATGGCTAGCGACTGGTAGGCTTCTGACTAACAACTGTGCTTGCTGTAGATAATGGGCAAATGGAGTCTACTACACTCTTAGCTAGCCTTTGCCCTCCGTTACCTTTTTTGTTTCCTTCGTTAACTCCAGTCTTTCAGTGTATGGCATCCTGCCTACTTTCTTGCCAACCTTCCATCGTAACCCATTACCTTCCATATTTATCTATCCAATCTTGGATTTTTTATTCCTATTGGCTTTCCCTATTATAAGGCTTGTCAGGGGAATTTTTGCCGTTTGGCTTCCTTCTTGGGTTTTGCTGGATAGAACTGTAAAGCATCTTTACCCATCCAGAGCGACATATTATAAACTTGAAATAAATACATAAACAATAAAAATGCACCCATCCTCTTCACTTTTGGCTCTCTCCTTCATCTACCCCCTCTAATGATGTAGTAACCCAGGCTGCTGCACCACCATCATCTTCATTTCCAATGGTGGAGACTTCCAAACGGGATCTTGAGGAGTTCAGATCTGGCAGGCCTGGTAGCAGTGATGCATCTTTATAAAACTGGCACATGACTTTGGCTCAAGCTGTGATTACATTCTCCACTGTAGTACATACAATGCAGTCCCTCACTGGACATTCAGGAGTGAAAAGCTTTTATGGACGTAACGTCTGTTCCTGCTGTCACATAGATGAAGTAGTTACACTTCATTCCTGGAGGCTAGGCATATTGTCCTAGACTCTACTCTGCATCCTGGCAGCCAACTGGAATTACACTCTTGAGATGAGGATCTAACAAGACATCAAGGTGGCATTTCCCCATCTTTCTTTGACATCTTTCCACTTTCAGTCTTTGTTCAGCTTTCCATCCCTTTTCTGTCCACTTCTTCCTTCCATATATGCCTCCTGAGTGCTACTGTTTTTATTGCTTTATAATCCTCCACTAGTTCACAGCTGCTGTGCTTAGCTTCTCGTCTTCCAAAGCATGCCAGAAAACTAATAAAAATCTAAATGACAACCCAAAACAGTACAGGACTTAATTTTCAGGCAACTGTTGTAACATCCAGTACAGGCAGCAATGTTTCAAGAAGTTGAGATTTGGGAACAACATTTGCACCTGATAATTTCCTTAAGCAGAACAGACTAATATGCACCAAACACTGGAGTGTGTTGCTATGTTCTGCTTTTGTATCAATTAGGACTGAATGCTATTGGGACCTAATTTCAAAAGGTTTATGCCATAGACACAGAATGGGATAAATCCTTTTGACACTATGACAGATATTTTATAACCACACCTACAGTAGAAGAAGAAAGATTCAAGAAATCTACAATAGAAACATAGAAGTTGATGGCAGATAAGGACCACAAGGCCCATCCAGTCTGCCCATTTCTTTTTCTACCTTATAAATGTGCCATTGGCCTTTGTACTGTCAATGGCCTATTTATTCATACTCATCTGTATTGCTCCCTTATGCCTATCCCATGCCTGTTTGAAGCCCTGCATTGTATTCATATCCACCACATCCTGAGGTAGGCCATTCCATGCATCCATCACCCTTTCTGTAAAAAAGAACTTCCTCATATTACCCCTTAATCAGCCTCCCTCTAATTTCATTCTGTGTCCTCTTGTCCTGCTATTTTTCTTATATTAAAATATGTTAGACTCTCACTTTGTTAATGCCCTTAAGGTGTTTGAATGTTTCGATCATATCACCTCTCTCCCTCCTTTGCTCTAGGGTATACATATTGCGCTCTGTTAATCTGTCCTCATATGTTTTCTGATGCAGTCCCTGCACCATTTTGGTTGCCCTTCTCTGGACTGCTTCAATTTGGTTAATGTCCTTGTGAAGGTGAGGCCTCCAGTACTGCATGCAGTACTCCAGATGGGGCCTAACCAGTGTCTTGTAAAGAGGGATTATTACCTCCCTCATCCAACTTGTGATACCCCTACTAATACACCCTAACATCCCCCTAGCCTTACCTACTGCTTTAATGGTCTGCTTGAATGATTTCAGGTCATTGGTGATGATGATGCCCAAGTTTCTTTCTTCCCTTGTGACTGCCAGCAACTCTCCTCCCAGCCTATAGTTGGCTTCAAGGTTTCTCTTCCCTATGTGCATGATTTTGCACTTCTTTGCATTAAACCCCAGTTGCCACTCTTCCGACCATTTTGCTAGTTTATCCAGATCTGTTCTCATTCTGCCCACCCCATCTGGATCATCTACTGTGTTACAGATCTTGGTGTCATCTGCAAACAGACAATCCTTACCCTCCAGTCCATCTGCAATGTCACTGATGAAGATATTGAAGAGGACTGGCCCCAGGACTGATCCCTGAGGTACCCCACTTGTGACTTGCATCTCTTCTGACTGTATACCATTTACCACTACTCTCTGTTTTCAGCCCGTCAACCAGTTTGCCACCCAGTTGACCAACTTCTGACCCACCCCGAGCCTACCCAGCTTATTAATCAATCTTCTATGTGGAACAGTATTGAAAGCTTTGCTGAAGTCAAGATAGGCGACATCAACTGCTCCCCCTTGGTCCACCACTCTGGTTACCCAGTCAAAGAAATCTATGAGATTAGTTTGACAGGACCTTCCTTTTGAAAAGCCATGCTGTCTTGGATCTTGTGCTCTTATGCATTCCAGGTGTTGCACTATCCTTTCCTTAAGGAGTGCCTCCATAATCTTGTCCACTACTGAGGTAAGACTGACTGGTCTGTAGTTCCCTCCCTCCTCCCTGCTACCACTCTTGTGTAGTGGGATCACATGAGCCCTTCTCCAGTCTTCTGGGACCTCTCCTGTGCTCAGAGACTCACTAAACAGTTCTGATAAAAGCTCTGCTAGTTCCACCCTAAGCTCCTTTAGTACCCTAGGATGTATGCCATCAAGTCTCATTGCCTTGTTCACCCTGAGTTTATCGAGCTCTTGTAGGACCCTTTCTTTTGTGTTAAGTTACACTCCCTATTTTCTGTTTTGCATTGAATTGTATACTTGAATCAATGCTAATTTCATATCCAACATTCTAAATGTAACTCAGCTCCTGTTTCACTTCTTGGGGATTCCAAGTACATCCTGGGATATATGAGACAATTCATACATGCTGGTGCATGGGAGATGTGGGCGACATACATGAGGGCATGAGCACAATGTTACCCATGACAATCACAGGTTGACATTGTACCATACAAATGTACAGCGCCCAAGGACCATTTGATGGAAAACTTAAGTTGTGTGGGTGGTCAAGCCCCCTGCAACCCCGCAAACTGAATATAACCAACTTGAGGGTGGGCATGCTATAAAGGGCAGGAGAATTGTGTGGACGCCGAAAACAGTCTGAGTGGGATGTTGTGAAATCCTGCATTCTCCTGTCACTCACGACCTTGTTTTGGCACCCACATGATGGCCCCCTAATCACAGAGCCCTCACAATGGCAAACTGTAAGAGACCCTAAATAAATTCCTTATTTACTGGTTTAACTCTCATGGTGCTCGCTGTTTGTTTCTTATGGATAACTAGTTGAGGACCAGTATTACTGGTTCTGGAAATGCCCTCACTAACCCATCCTGCTACTGTAGGTAAAAACTTAGGAATTTTGAGACCATAACAGAACTGAACAAAAATGGTAAGGTAAGCATTCAAAATTCAATAACATTTCACAGAACCTTATCAGTGCTGACTTAAAGGAATTTTCTTATGTTTTGCAGATGACTTTTTCATATAGTATGCCATTGCCACCCATGCTTCAGACGTTGAAGCTGCAGTTTGTTTTGTAAAAAAAAAAATCTGTCATAGTCATTTTATTGTTGTGTTTTATCAGTGCTTTGTTTCTGACTGCCTTCCAGTTTCTCTCTGCAGCCACACCCCAGAGTGATGTAATACCAGGGAGCTGTCAATGTTTTACATACAGCAACCAGGAATTCTGGGTAATTTATAACGTTGACTTAAATGTGCCTTACTCAGAGCGCAGTCTTGTATGTTGGTAGTGGTGATCACCTAATATGTAAATGTCCATAACAAGACATTATGGGTAAAATAAGATATTGTTTTCCAATTCCCTTACTGTGAGATGCAGTCTCATATTTCTGTAGTGGTGTCAACGATATAAGCTCTTGTATGTTTATTTGCAAAACAAGGCATTGCGCATACAGTATCTAGCTACAAGATTTCTGTACTGAGAGATGTAGTCTCCTATTTCTGCAGTGAGCACAGAAATATAATAGCTTGTATACTAATTTACATAGTGAAGCATTGTTGGTACTGTACATAGCTGATTTTTATATCTACAACTAAAAACTGACAGTGTCCTTTTAATAACTTAGTTTCCCTGGTATGACATCACAGTTGAGGGTTGCAGCAGTGAAAAAAAAAGGGTCAGATTATGCAAATGAAGCAGAGCGCAGAAATAAAATCTTTTTTTCATGGGGAAAAAGCACTTTTTGGCAGTTTGAATGGTAGGATACTGATTCCCAACTCCTTCAGGTTACTATTCCCATTTGTTATGGAAAAAGCTGGAAAATCACTTTAAACTTGTAAAGTTTCAAGTATTCAACACCAGTTACAGACTCAATATAGACAGAAGTCAAATGTTCTTTCTTTCAGAGGAGAGATTTCAGATTATGTGATTCCATCTCCCCAGGCTGATTGAATCATTACCAATGTTCCAGCCCTGGACCCGTGACATTTCTTGGCCCCTGTTTTGCCTCCCTCACTAAACCTTCCAAGTTTTCCAAATTTTTTGGGACTGAATTCCAAATTATTCAAATTTGAGCTGTAAGAATTTCATAAAGCCCCAGTGTAAGGGCAGCCACTATTAGTCTCATGCCTCTCATGGAAAATTAACCCAGTGTCTCTCAGAATGATAGCTTTCTACGAAACCTCAAGAATTTCTTCTGGTTGGAGTTTGCTTGATTGGTTTTGTAGTCTATGAACTGGTAGTGCTTTGCCCTAGATGCAAAACATTGTGATATTATTGTGTAGTATTCTTTAAGATCCTGTTTAAGTTGACAGGTGCAGCTGTTTGATTCAGTAGTAGATAGCTGGATCTTTTGAAGGATCTGATTTCAGCCAGTTTGATCTATGCATTATGTTGCACTAGCATATATGGTCTATGCATTATGTTGCACTAGCAGATATGATCACATGGAGGTTCTAGTTGCCATCCATAGTGAGGTTCTAGCATGGTACCATGGCCTATTATGTTTAGCAATGATTTCCCATAGTCTGCCTGTACTTAACCCAACATGTTGAGCATTGTTATATCTTGTATTGATTAGAGATGTTGCAAAATAAAATTTTGCTGGCAAAGTTCGGGTGGACTGCCAAAAACTCGCACTTTGCAGAGATTTGTGATGCTTCAGCACATATTTGAAACTTCGACTTCACCCGAATTGTGAAGTTTCTGCCACAAAGTGCATAATTTTACCTACAAAGTGTGGAATGTGCGGGTGAAATTCGGCACATTGAGGTGAATTTCTGCACTCTACAATCAGCAAATTTCACAAATTTCGCAAATCAATTCACCGAGCAAATTTTGAGGGCTTTGCCCAGTGAATTTTGCAGACTTTGCCCATCTCTAGTATTGATTTCCAATAGAAGTCTATTTTACGTATTTTTGGTGTTAAACCATGTGTACCTCTTACCAAACTGTTCTCTTTCATCAGTTTTAACATTCCAATGCCTTAATGAGCACCTGCTCCAAATCTGCAAGGAAGGTTCAAAATTACAAACTTACTGATATGGTAACATAAGTGTACAAGTCCTCTCAAATTCTGAAAGTCAGTGAAAAGCTCTTTCAAAAGAGACAGTGGGATTATATGTAGGGGTCAGCTGTCTGGCTCTATCCATATCTAAATCAGATAGAAACCTGAGACATGAAGCTGTATCCCAGTTGGTTGAACTGTGCTTAAGAAGCAGGTGTTTCTATTTAATAGGCAAGTGGCTATTTTATTAACTGTGTCTGTATTAATAAAATAATGTCTACTTTCCTAATATTCTCCTGACCTACTCCTCATATCAAAAACTTGGCTCTCCACTAGAGTTCCTGAATCTCAACTATCCCTACCAGACCCCCACCAAGACTGCGGTAAGTGTGGCGGTGGCATGGCCATCTACAGTATGTTCATCAAAACCTATCCTGCCCTTTCACTCTATGTTAATCTCTTCACTCCTCGCATGAGCTCCTTCTGATCGATCTAAAGTTCCCCTCCTCTGTCCCCATATTTGTAGCAGCAGCGATATATGCTTCTCCCAAAAATCTCTGCTCCCTCTCATGCTGAAATCATCTCCTCCTTTGCCTCTCTAGCCTCTTCTGGCGAGCTCATTATTCTCAGGTACTTTAATCTAAATTGGTCCTATCCTGCCGTTAAGACTATCATTGAAAACATAGAGTTTCTGAACCTCCATCAAGTAATTAAGGAACCCACCAGGCCTAATGTATTCTTCAACCACTCTCTTCTGGACTGGGTGCTCTACTTCCACTCCTACCACATTGCCACTGCTGGTACTCTCCCTGATGCCTTCAGCAATCACTATATGACTTGTTGTAGAGGTGGTTGGAAAGGTAAGGGCAAAACATTTAGCATTCAAGAAATATAAAGAGACACAGAGGGAGAAGAATAAAGAGGTGTATCAGGAGATGCAGCGGGAGGTAAGTAAAGCAGTCATAAGTGTAAAGGCACAAATGGAGGAGAACATAGCCCAGGCAACAAAGAAAGGGGACAAGACATTTTTCAGATATGTAAACAAAATGAGAAAGTCCAGGGATCATAAGGCTAAGAGTGAAGGAGAGGACTATGTGGAGGGGGACCAGGAAAAAGTAGACATCATGAGCAAATATTTTTGTTCAGTGTTCACAGAGGAAGAGGAATCTGAGGGACCACAGGTAACTGGCATGTGCATTGAAGGAAGGGAGGTGGACACTGATCCATTTACAGAGGAGAGAGTCCTGAAGGAACTCACAAATCTGAGCATGGACAAGCAAGGGGGCCTGATGGGATACATCCAAAGATATTGAAGGAGCTCAGAGAGGTTCTGTCTGCATCTCTGACAGTCCAGATCAACCATTCACTGGAGACAAGAGTGGTTTTGGAGGACTGGAGGAGAGTAGATGTAGTCCCACTACACAAAAGTGGTAGGAGGGAGGATGCTGGCAATTACATGTCAGTCACTTTAACTTTAGGGGTGGGGAAATTAATGGAATCATTACTGAAGGAAAGGATTGTCAAATATATCTTGAAACCAGCAGTTTACAGATCCATGGCAGCATGGTTTCATGGGGGGAGGGGGTGTCATGTCAAACAAATCTGATAGATTTCTTCGACTGTGTGACCAGAAAATTAGATATGGGTGGAGCAGTGGACATGGCCTACCTAGATTTCAGTAAGGTCTTCAACACTGTTCCACATAGGAGGCTCACAAACAAGTTGGGCAGCTTGGGAGTTGGTCCAAAGGTGGTAAACTGGGTAAGGAATTGGTTGGGGGATTGGCAACGGAGGGTGATGTTAAACGGAGTTCACTTCGAGAAAGGGAGGGTAACCAGCAGGGTGCCACAAGGATCAGTACTGTGACCAGTCCTCTTTAATGTCTTTATTAGTGACATTGCAGAGGGGCTAGAAGGGAAGGTATGCTTTTTGCAGATTACAAAAAGATCTGCAATAGGGCAGACACTCCAGGGGTGGGTGGAAAAATGAATAGGGATCTAAGAAAGCTTGAGGAGTGGTCAAGAGTGTGGTAATTGAATTTTAATGTGAAGAACTGTAAAATCATGCACTTGGGGCACTGAAACCCAGGGGCAGAGTACAAGATGGGGAAGTAGTACTGATGCCCACCAAACATAGAAAGGGACCTGAGAGTGATCATATACAAGGACCTAAAGGTAGCCAAACAGTGTGACAAGGCAGTTTGGAGACCCAGTGGGATGTTAGGATGCATAGGGAGGAGTATCACCAGCAGAAAGAGGGAGGCAGTGATGCCGCTGTGTAAATTATTGGTGAGACCTCATCTAGAGTACTGTGTCTGGTTCTGGAAACCACATATCCGGATGTAAATCAACTGAGTAGAGGTGGTCCAGAGGAGGGCAACTAAAATGGAGCAGGGTCTGCACCAGAAACCCTATGAGGAGAAACTAAAGGACCTCAATATGTACACCCTGGAGGAAGGGGGGGGGATAGGATAGAGACTTTCAAATATCTCATGGGTGTAAATAAAGAGACAAGAGGGAAGCATTTTTCAGAAAAAAAGATGCTCATGAACAAGGGGGCATGCTATGAAGCTAGAGGGGGGGTAGACTCAGATGAAACATGAGGAAGTACTTCTTCAATAAAGAGTAGCAGATGCCTGGAACAGCCTACCAGTTGAGGTGGTGGGGGCAACAACACTAATGGGACTAAAGAATGCATGGGATAGGCATAAGGGAACCTTAGTGGTTACAGAAGTGAAGGTTAAATTGAAGATCAAGTAGGGTCTGCGGTATTACAGTAGGTAGGGAAAACAGGCAGACTGGGTGGGCTGAGAGATCCTTATCTGGCAGCAAATTATGTTTCTTTGAGTCACAGATGCTGCCATTTCTGTTGGCTGACAAGCTTCAACTACATGAATTGACTCACAGAAGCTACAGGCAGTTCAACCAAGAAAAATAGAGTATTTTGTGCCAACAAGAATCCTAATACTGGCTACTTCTATTTTCACCACTTGGGACTTTAAGGAGCACCAAGTGTCATGGTTCCCACCTCTACTTATGGTGTAGGAACACTCAAACACTAACACCTTCTCTTTGACAGTTCTAGATTTGTTTAGTCAGTTAGACAAAAAACATTCCAAGTAAGTGTCTACAGGACGTCATACATCTGTTACTGGTGTTTTCAACCCTTGATCCTGCCAGGGTCACCAAATATCAAGGCCACCACCCTTTCCATCTGCCTAGGTGTGTAGACCACTTAGATCTTCACCCAATGGCTGAAGGTGGGTCTATGCTAGGAAACAAAAGCAAAATCTGTAGTGCCCACAGGAGTTCCTACACCTGGTCCTGTTGTTTTCTACTCTTGCAGATGGGGTTTTATGATGGAAAGCTTGGTTTTAAAAATGGCTGAATTTGTTCTAATGGTTACGTAGCCAACAAACTTGGTGGCTCAACAATGCCCACTGCCTTTTGTGTTTTTAATATAAATCTATACCTTTTTGCATGGCTGTAGATTTCAATTAAATTCATCTTTATTTGTGATAAAAACCACTGAGCAGAGTTCACTTACAATGCTGTCCTGTTAAGGCAAACTGTCTGATGACAAATCATGTTGCAGACATAAACAGTGTTAGATACAATGTACAGCCTACAAGGTATTGTATGTTCACATAGATATAACAAAGTTTCAAGTGTAAGGTAAGGTCCAGTGCAGGAGGTATACTGTATGTGGAGCCATATTTTCCTCTGTCCATGGTCAAATTGATGTCAGCTATCAACCACATATCCACTAATGACTGAATCTAAAAGGACTCACTGATAGCTGGAATGCAACTTTGCAGTACAAGTACTTTGCCTTGTGTAGAAACATTTTGGTGACAGTAAAGCTGAAAGAAAAACATTCAAATTGAATCACATTTCCTTATAACATTATATATATGACTTTTTCAACAGATAAACAGTATTGTGCTTCAGGAGGCCCCAGCTGATGGGCTGCTGATAAGTTCAGAACAATGTACCTGTGACTTCAAAGAAATGTTTGCTAAATGACAACTATTTATGATGTTCTTATTTATCTATCCATTTTCAAAAATGATATTCATACTGCCTGCAAATAATTCCTATTTAGCTGTATCTTATTATTAAACACATATGCTAAAACTATGTTTTATACTGTTTTCTGTTTATACAAAACATTCTATATACCATAGCTATCTTCAAAAGAGAACTACACTGAGCGAGTATGTCATTTTCCCCTGTAGAACCTGTTTTTTTATATATTGGTTCTGATGCTGTTACTGTTCTATCTCTACAGGCTTTCTAGTTATCCCTGAAGGTGTTTCTGATTCACTCACAGGTAGTTTATGTCCTTGCTCAGCTCTTCCACTGTTACAACAATGCAGCCATGTTCTTCTACAGAACTCTGTGGTTGAGTGAGACATAGACTACAGTGGTGCCAGCAGGAATCAATGCAGTAATGTTGCAGCTGCAGTATATTTATTTATTTAGTTAGATTTTGTTGACCTGGAAAGGAGTGCTAGACAATTCTGCTTGTTTTCAGCCATGTCCCAGGGAAGGGGGAAAATCAAGATGATAACCAACTGAAACTGAACCAGATTAAGCAGTTGGTGATACTTTAAGTGAATGGGGAAAATCTGGCCAGGCTATGGAAAAATTCCTCTACGTTTTTGAGAAGTGCCATGACATTTTTCACGTCCTCCTGAAAAATCACCAGAAGAGGCAATCAGAACCTCAGTTTAATGTCTCATCCAAAAGACAGCACCTCAGGAGGCAGCATCCCCTTCGTGTTGTACTAGAGTGCCAGTATTAGGTTTTACCCCAAGTACCTGATGTGGGACTTGAACTCACATTGTTCCAGTCTTCCGGCTTCAGAGGTGAGTGTGTGACCTGCTGAGCCACTGACACTGTATATCACAAAATGCTGCAGTATACTGCAGGGAACAGTGTACTTCAAAGGCAATTAAGCCATTTTATCATGCAATACTTTGTGACTTGTCATGTACTGCAAGTTATTGTGTTTCATTATGGCAGGCGCCACTGTGCATCACATAGTTCTAAAATGACATTTAACATCAGAATGTAAATCAGAAACACCCAGTAAGATTAGTAATAGACCTGTATAGACCGAACAATAAAAGAATTGGAACCAGTATTTAAAAAACAGCTGCTACTCGAAGAAATTACTTACTGATTCAGCACAGATCTCCTTTAAGGAACCAGTAATCTGGAGTTTTCACTTTTCATGGCTTGTGGACAGAGTGCTAAGCATCAGTTGATAATCAGAAAAGTGCTTAGAGTTCTTCACACAAACTGTAACACGTGCAAAACTCCAATCTCCAATCTAAATAACCTAAAATTCATCACTGTGATTATTACTTGTTTACAGGTTTTTGTATACATAGTTTGTGATCTGTACATGAAATTTTAAATTATCACATACCTGGCTAAGTAATCATTGTGTATAAGGACATCATTTTACATTGAACCTATGACTCAAGTGGCTGCAACATCTCCTGTTTATTATTAATAACCATATTATTATTGTTACTCTTTATTATTATTATTACTTAATATCATTGTTACTACTGTTAGGAAGTACAAGAAGACACTGACAGATGGGACTGGGAAATACACAGGATAAATAAAGACAGGCAGGAAAGAGGATGAAGGCAGTTAAGGCACAAACAGAGGAGAGGAGAGGATCCCCAAGGAAGTCAACAAAGGAGATAACACTTTCTTCAGGTATGTGAGTAAAAAGAGAAAGCAAGAGGTGGGATAGTTAGAATCAAGATAATGTGGGGGATATGCAGAGGAAGACAAAGAAAAAGCTAACATTTTAAATAAGTACTTATGCTTGGTCTTCACAGTGGAGGGGGAAGGAATTGACCAACATATATCAGCAGGCCCTGGGATATTGCAGAGTGGACACAAGTCCATTTTTGGAGAAGAAATTCTGAGGGGTGTTGGAAGCTTTAAAGAAAAACAAGGCAATGAGGCTAAATGGGATCCACCCAAAGTTATTAAAGGAACTGAGCATGGTGCTAGCCACCACTCTGGCAACATTATTTAGCACCTCACTGAAGCCAAGGATAGTGCCAGAGGACTGAAGGAAGGCTGATGTGGTCCCTCTGACAAGAGTAGCAGCAAGGTGGATGCTAGTAATTACAGGCCAGTCACTTGAACATTAGTGGTGGGGAAATTAATGTAAACCCTGCTGAAGGAGTGATTGCTAGAGTACATGGAGGCAAATGGGCTGCAAGTTCACTGGCACCTTGGTTTTACAAGAGGGAGATCATGTCAAAGAAATCTCATACATTTCATTGACTGGCTGACTAAGGAAGTAGGTCAGAGGAAGGCAGTGGACTTGACCTATCTTTACTTCGGTAAGGCCTTTGACACTGTGCCACACAGAAGGCTAATTAAGAAATTTACAAACCTGGGATTTGAAGAGAAGGTGGTAAGCGGTGGATATGAAATTGGTTGAAGTGTAGAGGCAGAGGGTGGTGGTAAATGGCACTTCCTGCGGAGATGGGAGAGTGACTAGTGGAGTACCACGGGGATCAGTACTAGGTCCTGTCATCTTCAATGTCTTCTTAAGTGACTATGCTGAAGAACTGGAGGGGAAAATATACCTCTTTGCAGATGACACACAAATCTGCAACAGGGTGGGCAACCAGGAAGGGGCAGAGAGAAAGCAAAGGAATCGGGGGAAACTAGATGAGTGGTCTAGGAGGTGACAGCTGGGTTTTGTTGTCAAAATGTGCAAAGTCATTAACCTAAGGCAGGGAATCTCAGGAGCTGCATATAAGATTTGGGAGGGGGATTCTCACAGTCATCAAGCAAGAGAGGGACCTAGGAGTAATCACATTTGATGATCTCAAGGTGGCAGGGCAGTGTGACAAGGCAGTAAACAAGGCTAGCTAGATGCTGGGTTGCATAGGAAGGGGGATTTCTAGCAACAGAAGAGAGGTAGTTATGCCACTATATGCCTCACCAGAGAGACCCCACCTAGAGAACTGTGTCCAGTTCCGGAGGCCACACATCTGCAAGGATACTGACAGGGTGAAAGCGGCCCAAAGAAGGACTACTAAAATGGTGCAGGCATTGCACAAGAAGCCATGCAAGGAGAGGCTGTGGGATCTCAACATGTATTTCCTGGAGGAGAGGAGAGTGAGAGGGACATGTTTGAGACCTAAAAGTTGTTCATAAGGGTGAACGACGTGCAAGAGGGAAGTCTCTTGCAGAGGAGGAGGGGTATGACAACATGGGGTCATGCAATATAGGTTGGAGGGGACTTGAGAGGAATGTGAGAAAATATTTATTTGCAGAAAGGGTGGTGGACCTATGGAACAGCCTGCCAGAAGAGGTGGTAGGAGTGAAAACACTGGGGGGCCTTAAGCATGCATGGGATAGGCACATGGACATAACAGGTGGAGGAAAGGGATGAGGGAGAGACACCTGTGACCAAATAGGGCCCAGGGTATATAAACAGGCAAGGAAAATAGGGCAGACTGGATGGGCCTACAGGTCCTCTTCTGCCACCAAATTCTATGGTTCTATGTTTCTAACACTAATAATCAGACTTATTAATGTGTTGGTTCCATAAAGAGAACTTTATACAACACTAGTGAAATACATTTTGCCAGATAAAAGGTGTTATTTGTGTTGATGACATATCTGCTAATAAGACAAAAATGTATTTTGGTGGTAGATACTGTGTCTCAAACACCATAACATAGGCTTAAATAGGTTCAATTTAATTTAATTTTATTTTATTTAAAATGAAAGCCTATGGACAATAAAATGCCCGTTTTTATAGGCAACTGTAGTCGTAGTACAAAAGACAAGGAGTCAGTAAGCATATAACAACAATGACCAGCAATATATATATAGTAAAGGATAAAGAAAATTAGTGCCCATTGCAAATATCTATTACAATGTCTCAAAGCTGTGACAAAAGATTTATAATTCACTATATAATTCCAATAATTACTAATTCTATAATAAAAAGTAGCCTATCCAACATTTTTAGAACACTTTGATAATTTTAAATATTGATTGTCTGTTGATCTGGTTTTAACATTTGACAAAGTCAGCCTTTCCATAAATAATGTTATGTTTTAATAATTATTAAATGCTGTACTTAAGCAATTGGAAAGAAGTAGAACCAATGCCTGATGACATCACAGTGTGGCTATGCAGCATTCTGACCAGAGCAGTGAAGTCATCATAAACAACTATAGCTCAGGTACAGTACTTGTGAGTGCACTCTGTGACTGTCAGATGGCAGCCAGCAGAGGAGGTTAGCAGAGGGCTGTGCCAGCTGCTAATCTGTTACTTCTTTTGGTGAGTGTTGTGCGGGGTGAGGAGGGTGCAAGGTAGGGGGCTATCGGGGGGGGGTCGTTGATGTTCAGTGTCGGATGAGGGCTAGTCCACCAGTGATTTTACATATACATGGGACCCAAGGTAATAAGGGGAGAGGGGTCCACTGGGATGCTAGGGGGACTGAAAATATAAATAGACCAAGCAATTGGGGGGGGCACTAGACTTACATGGAATTTCTATGGCTGCCACCCAGTGTCAGTGCTAGACATGTGCTGTGCCCATGCAAATGAGCCCATGATGGGCACAAGGACCATCCCTTAGTGCCTTGCATGCCCACTGAGTTCATATTCATGCCTAGTTTGAATATGACCCACAGGAGCCCTCGAGCTATCCTATTTGAGGTGCACTGTCTACTGCAGGCCATCCACAGCCATTGATCATGTTGATGCAGCCCATATCCACTTCCACTGTGCTGATATGGTCTGATATTCAGTCAGTTACCATGCTCTTTCAGTAGGTGCTTGATGGTTGAACATAGCTCAGAGCCAGCTGTTATGGTGCAGCACTACAGGCTGTACAGTGCTAGTGGTGGGCTCTGAATATGGTGGCTATAAACTTTTGTTTTTGTTTATTCTGACTGTTAGCAGTATTGTCCGTAACCATCCTGTGTGCCTCCATGTTCACATTGTTGAAATCCTCTTTGTTTCCAAGAGCTGCATTAGCAGTGATATGATGGTGCCCTTGTATCTTTCTCTAGAAAACTTAAAAACTCTCCAGAAACACTCAAAGTGAAAGTAATTTTTAAATAAAAAGTCCTTATCTACCATTCCTAAGAAGTGGTGCAGGGCAGGGGGCCATCACATTTACTGCTACTTATTTTGTGATTCTAAATCAGCAAATAGACATACTGTTCCAGCCATTGGGTGTGGACACATCACCTTCTCACTTATAAAGGAGCTGCCAGTAACAACCGAGAATTCAACAATCAGAAAATGAAATCATCCAGGATTGTTACTGCTGCTAATGTTAAAAATAAATGAAACAAATATTGATATCTCCTACTGCTATGGAAATGGCACTGACTGGTTACAAGTAAACATAAACAATTTTACATACAGTATCTATGGGTGTATTACTTCTTTAAGAAAGCTGCTTCTCTGCATCAATCAACCTATAACAGAGTGAGAGGATAGAGGATGAGAGGAGGGCAAGAGCAAAAGTGAAATAAGAAAGATGAATAGAAAAGAGGGTGTGGTTACGCATTTAGTGCTCTTGGAGGTAGCATTCAAGAGAGATAGTCTGAAAAAGACAAGTGTGAAGGAACGTAAATGGATGCCAGGAGAGCTGAAACTGCCTTATAGTTCAGTTGTTTCAATCAATCAATGAATCTTTATTTTACCAGTAGAAAAACACCATTGAGAGGACTCATTTACAAGGTGGTCCTGGGGTACAAGAATACACAGGGTACAACATAGTACATATAGAGTTTACAAGAATCAACCAAGATAATGCAAACAGAATACATAGTACATACAGTGAGCAATGTAAAGCAACTGGCCTTAGCCATTAAGGATATAATTCATAATAACAGTACAATAACAATGCAAATTAACTAACAACTATTGACATGTAATCAGCCAAATAAGTGCTAGGTGTAAAATAGTTTGACAAGAGACAGCATGCAGATCAGGTTAAGAGTAGTTTGAGTCAAATAATGGAGGGGCGGGGCATAGCAGGAGCAGACAACAACTGAAATGGGAAAGGATATGGGTGGATGAGGTGGACAAGAGGTTTAGGGAGAAGCAAGAAGGGAAATGGGCCACGGTTTGCCCGATCATTTAGCCAGAGATTTCCAGAAGGCACAACCTGGATTAAGGTTAGATAAGCGGTGACAGAAAGGGTGGAATATATCTGGATTAAGGTTAGATAAGCGGTGACAGAAAGGGCGGAATATATCTGTTAACCTAGCCCAATTAATAACATAGCCCACCCACCTCAACCACAAATCCTCAAACTACTCTCTACTGGACTGGTCGCTTACATCGCACCCACATCGCATACTCACCTCTGGCCTGCTACTGGACTCTAAAAGTGATCATAACATGACATACTCAATTAGAAAAATCCACTGCCCTAAAGCTAACCCACCCAGAACCATCCTTACAAGATCATACAAATCCTTGGACCTCGCATCCCTCCTGTCTGACTTGTCTAGGTTGGACTGGTCCAACATCCAAAGGGCCACCTCTATTGACTCAGCCTGGGAATACTTTAAATCAAAGTTTCTAGTGGTCTGGAACTCACATGCCCCTGTTAAAAGGGCTCCAGTGAGGGGTACCCACCTGCCATGGATTTCCACGGAAATCTTGTCACTACTCAAAGACAGGGACACAGCCTGGAAGACTTTTATGGTCTCCGGCTCTCAGGTGCATCAACAAATATATCGAGCTCTTCAAAATGCCTGCACTAGGCAGATCCACAGGGCTAAGGCAAACTACTTCAGTGATACCTTCAAAGCTAATCTGAGCCAACCCTCCAAATTTTGGAAGGTGGTTAAATCTCTCTTTGGCCCTCACTCTCAACCCCCTACCCCTACCCTTAACATTGGTGGCCCCATGATTACTGACCTCCTGGATGTGGCCTCTCATTTCAACTCCTTCTTTATGGACTGCACCTCATCTCTCTTGGGTGCCAATCCTCAAGTCACCCAACCCTCTCAACCACCCCACCTCCAAAATACTCCCCAAGCAGGCAACCCCTTTGGCTTACACCAGACTACCCTGGTTGAAGTTTACACAGGTCTACTTGCCCTAAATCCTGACAAGGGCAAATGTCCTACTGGCCTTGACTCCAAACTACTCTACTCTACTTGTCTGCCCCAGCCATCGCCCCCCAGCAGATCTCTGCAACCTCTCTTTCTCTCTTGCTGTGGTCCCCACTGAGTGGAAACATGCTACAGTCATCCCACTGTCAAAAGGCGGCGACCCCTCGACACCCAGTAATTACCGCCTGATTTCCCTGCTTCCTATCCTGGCCAAAATCCAGGAAAAACTAGTTCTATATCAACTGTCCTCCTATCTTGATTCCTCTTCCTTTTTCACACCTTATCAGTCTGTCTTTCAGAAGACCCACTCTACCACCACCTCCCTCCTAAGACTCACAGACTCCATTCTCACTGGTATGGACAAAGGCCAAATCACCTCTGCCATTTTTGTTGACCTGGCTAAAGCCTTCGACACTGTCTCCCATACACTCCTGCTATCTAAACTATCTCATGCAGGGATCTCAGACTTGGTCACCAGGTGGTTCCAGTTCTACCTGCTAGACAGATCCCAATCCATTAGAATTGGAAATGCCACCTCTGCTTTCCTTCCTGTCACCTCTGGGGTCCCGCAAGGCTCAGTCCTTGGCCCTCTCCTGTTCTCCATCTTCCTCAACGACCTGCCGGCTGCCTGCCCCAGTACATCCATTCACATGTATGTGGATGATACAGTGTTGTACACATCCGGAGCCTCGAATTCTGAAGTAGCGACCAGACTCCAGCAAGGCTTCAATGAAGTTCAGCACTGGTTTTACTCAAATCAGCTTTTCCTCAATGGCAAGAAAACTGTCTCCATGACCTTCAGCACAAGGCAGAGACTTTCAAGGCAACCCCCTCCCCTTCTTTCTCCACCCTTGATGGGACTTCTATTCAGGTATCTTGTGGTCTGGCTTGACCAGCACCTTGACTTCTCTGCACACTTTGATGCCATTCCCACAAAACTCCACCCCAAGCTTGGTGCACTATATCGAAACTGTGGCTGCATCCCTGTGCCAGCAAGACTTGTCATTGTGCAGAGAATGATTCTCCCCATCTTCGACTATGGGGATGTAGTCTACAGTGCCGCTCCGAAGTCCACCCTGGCCAGACTGGACTCCCTCTTCCATTCCTTCTGTCACTTTGCTCTTGACTGTTCTCCTAGCACTCATCACTGTATCCTGTACAAGAACCTAGACCTCCCCTCATTGCAGGTCTGGCACCTAGCCCATTGTGCTAGCCTAATGGCTAAATATTGGTCACAGTCCCTTCCCCTGTACCTTTCCATGGTCCTCTCGGCCCACACCCCCAGGGCTATGCACTGAGAAATAAAGACTCACGTCTTCTGGCCATTCCATGCATGTCAACCTTGGCAGGCCAGTCAGCATTCAGTTTTCACTTGCCCAGCCTCTGGAAGTCTCTCATATTGGACATCCAGCATGCCACACTTGGTAGGCACCTTAACTCCCTACTCCAAACAAACTTCCACCCTATCTGTGCTTGTACCCCTGGGAGCTCACCAACTAATAGTCCTCAAACCCTTGCATTAGGGTAATTCCCACTGACACACACCACTCCCAAATTTCACTGTTCCATCCACCTACCTGACAATGGCACCTCCCAGAAGTCTCCTGTCTTCTGTCCTCATTTTCCTACTATTGTAAAAGCTCACCATCACAAACTATGTACCTTGTATATATTACCATATTGAAGCCATGGCTATGTACCTGCCTGTGAATTTGTACTCTACCTTGCTAATGTTTCTCTTGCAATCATGTAAATTGTCATTACCGTATATGTTGTATGCTTTCCCATTCTCTTATGTACATCATGTAATTGACCTTACTGTATATGTTTGTATGATCTCCTATTCCCCCCTACCCCCTGGGTGCATCTGGAATCAAGCAGTAGTCTGCTCAGCATGCCTCCCTGGTAAAACACTTAAATAAATAATTAAAGAGAAGCAAGTACAGGTTTCCTTGAGCGAGACACTCAGCAAAGATCCATAGGCTGATAGTCTAGCTAATTTTGAAAGCTTTCTAGTTCATGGAGTGTTTTGTGTCTCTAAACCACATGTGTATCAGAAAATCAGGGGTTTAAAGTGAAAGGGGTAAGCAAAAGAATAGAGTGTGTATGCAGGGAGAAAGACAGGGTAATGGCGGAGAGACCAAGGGAGATGGGGCTGAATATGAAATGAACAAATATTGGTGGAGGGGAAAGAGAGAGAGAGAGAGATGCAGAAAGAATGTGACTAACCTAATAGGGGAGAGAAGGGAAAGAGGGAAATGGTGGAGCAGAAGGAGAGAAAATTAATTACAGCGAGGAGGATACAATGGAGTGGGGTAAGAGGGAAACATGCAAAGTGTATGGTAAAAGACATAAGGCATAAGAGCAATATGAAGGAAGGAGAGAAAGGGATAGACATTAAATATGGTTGGAGTAAACTTACAGAAGAAGACATTAAGGGGCTAGAGGGAGACAATGCTTGAGAGAGAGAGAGAGAGAGCAGTAATGGAGTAAGAGATACAAATGGAGAAAGAACTGTCTGCACCTCTGAAGGCCATGTTCAATCTATCACTGGATACAGAAAAAGTTGCTGGGGGGGGCTGGAGGGGGGTGGATGTGGTCTCTCTACACAAAAGTGGAAATAGGGAGGAAACATGAAATTACTGACCTGTAAGCCTGACTTCGGTGGTGGGCAAAGTTACGGAAACTCTACTTAAAGAAATGATTGGGGAATACCTAAACATGAGAGGATTGTAGGATCTGAGGCAGCATGGATTCACAGGGGGGGAGATCCTGACAAACAAACCTGATTGAGTTTTTTTGACTGGGTTACCAGGGAGGTGGACCAATGAGGCGTGTTGGATGTGGCCTACCTGGATTTCAGTAAGGCCTTTAACACCGCTCCACACAGAAGACTAGTAAACAAGCTAGGTAGCATGGGAGTGGGTCCAAAGACAGTAAAATTAGTAAAAAAATTGGCTAAGTACCAGAACTCAGAGGGTGGTGGTAAATGGAGTTCACTCAGAGGTAGGTATAGTGATTAGCAGGATGTTGCAGGGGTCAGTACTGGGACCAGTCCTCTTCAGTGTCTTTATTAGTGACATCACAGAGTGACTAGAAGGAAGGGTATGCCTATTCACAGATGACACAAAAATCTGCAACAGAGTTGACACATCGGGGGGGTGGAGAAAATGAAGGAAGATCTAGAAAAACTAGAAGACTGGTCAAGGGTTTGGCAACTGGGCTTCAACAACAAACAATTTTAAATTATGCACATGGGGTACAGAAACCCAAGGGCAATGTATCAGTGGGGGGGGGGGGGGGGTGTTAATAGCAACAAATCAGGAAAGGCATCTGGGGATCATCATATCAGATGCCCTGAAGGTGGCAAAGCAGTGTGAGAAGGCAGTAGGAAAGGACAGTAGGAATCTGGGGTGTATAGAGAGGGATATCACCAGCAGGAAACAGGAGGTAGTGTAGCCACTGTATAGATCAGTGGTGAGGCCATGCTTAGAGTATTGTGTCCAGTTCTGGAGGCCCCATCTCAGGAAGGACATAGACCAGGTGGAGGCGGCACAGAGAGAAGGGCAACCAAAATGGTGCACAACCTGCATCAGATGCCCTATGAGGAAAGACTCAGGGAATTAAATATGTACTCACTAGAGGAGAAAAGGGAAAGGGAAGACATGCTAGAAATATTCAAATACCTATAGGGCATCAATAAGGTACAGGAGTGTGGCATACTGTGCAAAAAGAGATATTCAGTGACAAGGGGTCATGATATGAAGCTGGAAGGGGGATACTTAGGGGGGATGTGAGGTAATACTGCTTCATGGAAAGGGTGGTGGATGCCTGAAATGCCTCACAGTGGAGGTTGTGGGTACTGAAATGGTAATAGGTTTCAAACATGCATGGGATAGGCACAGGGGAACCTTGGTAACAGGGCTGGAGAGGGGTAAGGCTGGAGATCAGTAAGAGTCTATGGTAGCACAGTAGATTTAGACTTTTGGGCAGACTAGGTGGACCAAGAGGTCCTTTTCTGCCAACAGCTATTTCTATGCTACTTTGTTAAAATACTGGGAAAAAGGGAGATGGTAGTGATGACTGAAAAGAGGTGTAAATAGAAAAAGGATAAGGCATCAAACGGGAGAGATGAGTGTAAAGTGAAAGAATGAAGGTAATAGGAGGAGATAAGGTAGAGGGATGAGAGAGATGAAGAGATACAAGAGTAATAATTTGTGGGTAAGTACAGAAACAGACAGAGAGGGAACTGCAAAGAAATGAGAGGATGTTCCACCTTTGTTCCTCAGCGCAACATAAAGTGCACCTTTTGTGCACTTTTTGGAGTTGCTTAATAAAAAACTGGAATGACCCTTATCTGTCCTCAATCCCACTGGTGCCACACTTATTATTTATAGATGCCCCAATTTTGTAAGGGAAGGATTCATAATTTGGCTCAGTGGAGTCAAGTCACCGATCCCTTCCATTTCCCGATATTGAAAGCCACCCCTGAGTTGGGACGTTTTGTGATGCCATTATATGTAGAGTATGGGGTGTTTTCCATAGACATTAATGGGGCCATTTTTTTAAGTTCATTTATTGCATTTTACATAGCCATTCAGAACAAATCAAGACCATGGATCTTTTTAGCAGAGTGGTGGCCTTGATTTGTCCTAGATAGCCATTTAAAATATGATAAATGGACTTGAAAAAAATGGCCCCATTAATGTCTGCAGAGCACGTCCCCGCGCTCTGCATATAATGACATCACAAAATGTCCTAATGCAGGGGGTGACTTTCAATATCGGGAAGTGGAAGAGATTGGCAGCTTGGCTCTGGGAAGTCAAAAAATGATCCCTTCCCTTCCAAAACTAGGGCATCTACAAATTATAAGTGTGGCACAAAGTGGGACTGGGGGCAGGTAAAGATCCTATCTGGTTTTTATTGAGAGCACCAGAAAAGGTGCTTTCAGTTAAGCAATAAACCTCACCATGAAGGACATTATAGTGGATTATGAAAAGGATAGAAAATGGTGATAGTTCATTACAGCTGCACAGGTACTACATTTTGCACCAAGTCACCTTTCACTGAAATCCAACACAGGGACTACCTTCAATACTGAAATGACAGTCAATCCTACTCTCTTCAACAGTAACCTTTCGCTATGTTCCTCTTAGCCCTCTCCATAAGCTCCTTTCGTTGTGCAGTGGGTCTGCTACTATTAATTCATGCAAGATATAGGATTTTCATTAAAGGTTATATGTTATTACTTGGTCAAGGCTTTAAAGCGAGTACAGTAAGTCCCTTTATGAGTATCTAGGCATCAAGTTTGTAATTCTTTTATTTTTTGCTCAATTTCACTTTTGTTTTTAATGAAAAGGTCCCCACCTGCAGCGATCAAGATTCAAAAGGCTAAAAACAGCTAGTTTGGGCAGCTAATTAAAGTTGATTTAATCACGCCTGAGTTCATTAGTCAGTTTGAACATTATTCTTTTTTATTGGCTGTCATTTCAACCCACCCCCTCCTGATCTACTGTCTTTGCAACACAAGTTCAAAGAGAGAATGAGAACAGTAACACTGGCTTTCCACTACTCTTTGATCACCAACATTCTCTTAGAAACTTTGTCCGAGGCTTCCTTAATGGTTCATATTTCAATTTTGGTTTTAATTTGAATTTATTTATTGGATAGCAAGTTGATCACAGGTCTTATTTACAGCAACATCCAGTACAGATTAGAAAAACTACAGCAGGTAATCTCAATAAACATAAAGGATAACCATAATGATCAGGTGTTGCAATGATAAGGTATTCATCTGGTGCTAGTTGAATCCGGTGCTAAAGCTTTAAAGAGTAAAATCTTTGTTTCTGTGATGTGCAGGGTCTTCAGCTCCTCTCGTTTATTGTGTGGCTCATAACTCCAGTAGAAGGTTTGCTGCAGTAAGAAAAAATGAGATGTACTAGGACCCTAGAAACCTCCTTTTAGTGCTCTAAATTACTGTGTGAGATGCAGTAGGTGGGATGTATTGATGTACTCAGGAAGTGGAAGGAAAGGCATTCGTGTTTTCTCGGGTGTTTGTGTATTTATGTACAGCATGTTGTCAAATGTGTGAACAGGTCCCCAGAAAGCAGCCTTGCTGGGATAAGGGAGAAGGGTCTCAAATACCTTTGTCAGCTCTGTGGGAGGAAGTAACTGAAGGTTTTTGTTACCTCTTCAAAGCAGTGAAGGGGACCCATACATTTAGCTTGGACATGACCCTATCCAAAATATAAATGAAAATGAGATACTTAAAAACCTGCCATTTGTATGATATTGCAGTAAATCTCTTTAAATTTACCTAAATGCAGTAGGTAAATTCTCAGTGCTCAAGTGACTCAAGTTAGTTTAAAACTCTGTTGTTTCCTGTGCCAGATCCCATTGCATGGGATGCACATTTTAATTTCTCTGAATAGCTAGCTGAGTGTTACAGTATCCTTGTCTAGATGGACTTAGTAGTCCTAAACTACTGTACTTTCACTGCTCCACAATAAAGAGGAGAAGTCAGTTCACTCACTGCACTGCCCCTTATAGAAGCAATTTAACCAAAGTAATTTAATTTATATCCTGAGTTGCATGTGAACCATTTCCCAGAGAATCAAGCCTGCAGAGTTGACCTTTTTCACTGGCTTCAGTTTGTGGTTAACATTTTGAAAGATCACCAGCTTTGGTATCATTTTGTTTCTAATCAGGGCACATTAAAGACATTTTTGCTCACCTGCTGCCATACTGAAGACCTGGGTTTGGGAACTAACCAGGGCCTTTTGGGAATCAGCGGTGGGGAGGAGGATCGAGTGTCCCAGTAGATGTTCTTCTCGCCCAGGGTGGGAGAGCAACCAGCTCCACTGCAACACCTCCACTTAGGTGGCCTTGGGTAGTGGAGCACTGAGGAGCAGCAGTTCCTGCTAGAGGATGCTCCTAATGGAAGATGTCAGCACATCCAGTGATGTGCATAGAACATCAAGCCATCTTCTCTACAGAGCATCAGGAAACAGAACACCAGAAAAAGTGCCAGTGGCAGGATGAAGCCCAATTACTCCTCACAGACCTCACGCTGCTTGTTGACCACCTGCCAGCAAATAATTATAAAATCATTTAAATTTCCCTACTCGTTTGATCTGTCTGACTTGCAGCTTTTCAACCCAGACCAATTTAGATAGTGGTGCTCATCAAGGACACCTGAAGATGAAGGCAGTCTTAGGCACCAGCAATATCTGTGAGCAATGGGAGCCTCATACTCCTAGGGTCTGCCAGTCTCAGCTAGGAAGACAGAGACATAAAATCTGTTGGCAGAAAAAGGCCCATCACCCATTGTGTCTGAATGAGACAGCCTTAGGGGCTCTTCACTCTAGCCTTGCCCCCCTTTCTGGAGTGATCTTTCCCAAGCCCTTGTATCTGTCCCACCTCTGTTTGACACACACTACTGACTTCACACAGAGCACCTCCTCTGGCACACCTTTACAACCTTCTCAGTGAAAAAGTACTTCTGTTATCTCGCTTAGAGTTGCCCCTCCCTCCCCATGCTCCTTCTAGTTGCCCTGGGTGTTTCTGTTCCCTCTCAGCTATTTTACCTTGTGTATTGTTTCACCACATGTTCTCATTTTCCCACCTGTCCTCCTCCCAAACTATACAAGGGTCATTGGGATTGCACTCTTTCTCTGTCTGGAGGGGGGGCACAGTGTTTGCCTTCTGAGCTGACAACAATACCCCTCTGTTCTCTGCTAGCAAGATGTGTGTGAGGGTTTTCCAATGCCATTTCTCCTTGGGTTGTGGGCACCTCAACTCTATGATGGGCTATGCCATCAGCCAGCCCCAGGGTGGCAGGATTCAGAGGCTTGTACATACAATGTGGTCTTCCAGATGCACTGGCAGGGAGGCAGCTCAAATATTTATTTTTAAAGTGCAGTTTTCTTCTAGTGTATTGCACTTAAAACAGGCAGCACTAAAAGTTAAGGGCAGTCAAAATGGAAATGGGGAGGGTGGCAGTACCTTTAGCAAATACATAGGGAACTGCAAAATAGAGCAGACTAGCTAGATCATAAGGCTTTTATGTGCTGGAATGTTCGCACATTCATAAAAGGACACTGGTTTCATGTTTTTTTTGTTTGTTTTTTTTCAGTTTTTGTTATCAGGAAACTGAGACAATTATGGCACCTGGCAACTTTAGTCCATTTAAATCACTGGCCATGACATTGCTGCCTTGAGAAGTACTTTATCATGGTATAATAATGATACTCTTCATGATAAACACTACCAGCACCAAACTGAAGTGAAGAGACGAGCAACATAGCTATGCCCCTTCCATACATATATCTCACAGGGCAAGGCCCCTTCTCCCCACACACACACACATACACACCACCTCCCTACCATGAAAAACAAAATGACATCAAGCTGTGACTACCTGCAGAAATGTTTTCTCACTGGCTCTTTCTCCAGTAGGACTGTGGAAATATTTGGCTCATTAAGAAACAACTAGAATATGTTGTCAATGCACAGTGTCCCACTGGACCCACAGACACCCTCAGGGTAATCTCAAAAATACCTGATCACTGATGTAGTCATTTAGAGAATCGGTGAGCTGGCAAGTAGCTTAGTCTCCTGAAGTTGATGCACCTCTTGGGGGGGAATTTAGTATCTCTTCAGATTGAAGGGTATTGATTTATACACAGCAGCCAACTCATTTCCAGAGAAAACATACCCCTCCCATTAGGGTCTGACCTTTATCCAAGACTGAGAAAGTGTTTTTCCTTATCACACTACTGATGAGCTAATGTATGCTTTTTCTTCTTGCCAAAAATACCACTTTTAGTTCATTAAATTCCTGTTGCTTGGTAGTTCTATATGCACAACAGGTCCTCAGCATTTAAATTTTCAGTGCTCTGGAGTTGAAGTGCTAGGAGTGTGACTGGTAGTGTGTGTGTGTGTCTGTGTGTGTGTGTGTGTGTGTGCTTGCTTGTATCTCTGTGTGTGTGTTTTGTAAATCAGTCTTCTTAGGTAACCGTGACCACTTAAACAATGGCAACCTTTCCCCCATCTTGATCACAATAATAACCATACAAGTTCAAGTTTTATACTCTTATTCAGTAACTCTGGGTGTATGGAGACAGTGTGACTGAGGCTGCAAATCTATGAAAAATATTTAGCACTTGATAAATATCACCTATAAGTAACTTAATTACTGTACTGCCTCATGTATATACAGTGCAAACTAGGAAAGAATACACATAAAGTCAGCAGTTCTACAAATAAAATAACTTGCTGATCTAAACAGTTGACTTGTCCATGGAAAACATGCCTTCAAAGTAATATGCACTGCCTGTTTGGAATTCAGTCATCTAGTTTTGAAAGTTAGTTTGTAGCTGAGGTGAAGGATAATTATTGAAAACAGGAAATTTTTAAATGGCATGAATAAAAATATTAATAAATAACGTGAGTTATTTTATGGTTGAGAGGATTGAGGACATTTCTCATAACTGCACTTGCTGCAAAATATTCTCCGCCTATTTTATAATTTTTTTATAGGACTCTGGCAAAAATCACACTTGAGGTACATGTATATTCCATGGCGCCAGCACATCCTGTTGTGTATTTAAGCAATAAGGCATGACAGGGTATGGTATATCATGGGATATCGACATGCCTCGGGTGGTTGGCCATGAGGC
This sequence comes from Neoceratodus forsteri, assembly GCA_016271365.2. Lineage (NCBI taxonomy): Eukaryota > Metazoa > Chordata > Ceratodontiformes > Ceratodontidae > Neoceratodus > Neoceratodus forsteri. The sequence goes on from CM057450.1 coordinate 75,283,717, forward strand.
CGCAGACCAAGTGCATCCAGTGACCCGAGAAGTGATGATATCCCATAATATACCACACCCTGGAGTGACTTATTGCTATTATGAACTGGATGGATAGTCTTTTTGGTAAAAAATAATTTAAAAAATCATTTAAATCCTTCTGAAAGTGCCTTTTGTGGGAGTTGGAGTAGTATCTTGTGACAAAATAGTTCCTGAAGTCTCTGGACAGCAGATGGTGCTATTGCTAGTGGAGTTTGTTGGGGGGTTAGCTGTGAAGTCTTTCTCATTTGCACAGCACTACTCCAGGATGTGAACTATGGTCTGTCCGCATTTGACTCAGTCCCCCTGAGTGGTCTGGGACTGGGTGAAGATGTATGTGTTTTATTTATTTTTTTTCTGTACAACCTGATCTGTGAGAAGCATGATGTCAAACTAAACAGTTTCACTTTTACATTGCCAATTGGTTAGTTTACCTGAGTAGTTGTTGCTATGTGAAGCTGTCGGCAGGCCTGTAGAACCGATTTTAAAAAGAAAGATCTGTGCTGTATATTCTGTTTTACAGTCCTTTCGTTTTTCTTTTTGTTTTGTTTTGTTTTAGTTTTGAGGAGTGACTAGAGTGGCAACTCGCCTGATATCACGAGCTGCCATTACTGGCTTGTGTGGAGAGCTGGTGTTTCATTTGTGTAAGCACTTGGCATACTTTTGAGGATTTGTCTTTTTTTCCAATTTTGTGCAATGGCCGACTCACAGTCTGACTTGCTCCAGACTGTGGCAGCCATTTGTGCTGGCCTGTGTGTGTGTAGCAGACTATGAAGCAGACTAAAGGACATAGAAAGCAGTGCTATTGGATGCATTTGGTTTGGGTGAGGAGGATGGTGACCAGAGGCTTTTTGAAGCCATGATGATGTAGCCCGATATCAGCACAACTTCAAATACCTCTCAGACAATCAGCTTTGTCCAATTTTTTGATCCAGTTCATAATATTGCTTATGTATGGTATGAGTCACAATTTCATGATATAATCCAAGGAAAAAACAAACACAAGGCACAGCACACAATAAAAATATGTAGCTCTGAAACACACTCATGCCCATTATTCCTCCTCTGTGCCTATATTTGAGTCATGCACAACAAAAAAGTATTAGCAATATTAATACAGTATGGCTATAATACTACAGTACTTAAAGGAATTTACTTTTAACTAGGGTTGGGAGAACCTGCAAAATGTTCTGACCCTTATTAGCAGGATCCAGATTCTTACCAGATGTTTTACGATTTTTTTAATAGGTTTTGAATGAAATCAGAACCTTTGGCAAAATCATAATAATAATAATATGCTATTATCATGAAACATTGTGCATGTAAGCACCCCCACCCCAAAAAAAAAAAAAATACAAAGAGCTGTAAAAGCTATTAGAAAAATTTGGGAAATTTGAATGAAGAAGGAAATAAGTAAGTTAATTTCCATATGGTAGGTAAGAATATGTCTGTGAAAGAAAAAATGAAAGAAAGAAAGATCTAAAAACCTGACATTCTGGAGTCATGATTCAGGGGTTTTTGGCTAAGTTTCTGGCTCTGGGAAGGTTCAGGAGCTCACTACACAGTCACAGTTGGTGGCACAAATTCAGTGGGACAAATGCTCCCTGTTATGCCCGCACCAGAATCTGCCATACCCAAAAGAAAGCTTAGTCCCCATGGGGAAAAGTCTCCCATCAACCAAATCAGAATGACAAAGATGGCCATCTGGGTCTGGAGTTTTAAAAAGTCTAAGACTGCACACTTGTAACAGGAAAAGTTGTACAAGTAAGCAATAATACCCGACAGGGTGGGCGGTATTGGGCAATACCGGATCGCCCAGGGGCATAATGAGGCCCGATGCCTTATAGCTCCTGGAAGGTCCAGTATTGCCCATATCGACCACCCTGGAGGGTATTATTGTACTTAGAAAATGGGCAACTGCATAAGTAATAAAATAAGAGAGGAAATAAGTTTCAAAAATAGGAGTAGAAAAAAAACAAAAAAAGAACCCCTTTTTATTGGGAAAGTAGTCCCTCTATTTCTATGCTGTTCAATCTCTTGTTACCCCCACAGAGCCATTCTTTTCTTGTTATCCACCCCCCACAAACACCACAAGCTCCATATGAGATGGAACTTTTTGAAACACCCCTTTGCAGTCTGTGGGCATCATGTTTAATAAAGAAAGAAACAAAAGATTTACTTTTACAAGACTTTTTTTTTCCTTCGGTACAAAGATGCAGCTGTCAGGTACACGACCCTGCTTTATAAAACGAAGAAGGAGAGAAGTTATGGTGTTGAAGGCAACAAACCAAGTTATTTATTATTATTTATTACCAGCACCGCTCTTAGATTTTGATGTTTTCTCACCACAAGCGCATTTGACACTTACTGTTTACCGCTTCCATGTCTTGAGAGTCGCGACATCAGCGTTGTGTAAACTGAAATGCAGTTGCGGTTTGTAACTGAAGTAAGGAAATGTAATATTACTGTGGTGCTTTTTAACAGTGACAAGTGTTTTACATTATTTCTGTTAATTTACTACATGGAGCTGAGACGGACGGGAGGGAGGGCGGTCTGGCTAGACACAAATTCGTGACCTTGCATTGCATGGAACCAGGAAGTGAAGATCGAGAGAGAGCAGTGCTTTTAATAATTTATTTATTTTTATTTGGGACCAGTAACTGTTTTGTCAGCAAATATATTTGTTTGCCAATAGGTCTTTTACTGGTTGGAGTGTTTGGATGAGCAGCCCAGCAGAAGGGAATGTGTGTGTGAGTGGGAAAGAGAGAGATGGAGCAGCAGTGGCAAGCCGGCAAGTAAAACAAAAACCTTTTCTTAGCCACTGTGTGATGACAGGGGACAGGTGGCTGGGTGTTGAGGGGAGCAGAGTTAAGTTAAAAACACAAAAAGGCACTATGTGGTTTCACTCGCTCCTCGCCCCACCCATCAGTTTGCACTCCTCATACCTCAGTGAGCTGCATTTGCGGTTTATGTGATAGCCGACGGTGAGAAGAATGGATGTAAGCCAGAGTGCTTTGCAGGTTTAGGAATAAGAAAACTGTAATTTCACCGGGTGTGGAGCGAGGCGAGTCAGAGAGAAAGCATAAAGGGCTATGGAGAGGTAACGCTAAGCACGCGACGTGCTAGCGCTAATAATATAAATAGCGAGGTTTTTTTTTCTTTTTGTAGTGTGGCAAAACTGGCAGTTAAATTCAAATGACAGTTGAGCGTTATGGGAGGCCAGCATGATAGTGCTGTGACAGCCCACTGCAATCATAAGTTAACAGGCAGTTTCCGTTTTTTTTCCCACTCAAGAAAGGAACTTCCCTCACTAAGCGGGTGGGGAATTAAATGGTGGCTTCTGACTGAAAATTCGGGGTGCCCAAGGATGCTGTAAGTAATGGGGCACCCCGAATTGGCACTTGTTTTACACCGGGGCTCTGTTGCCTGATAGACCATGGCTCTGGGTAGGGAAATGGCCAATCAGAAAGGAGGATTCTAAAGGCCCATTTTCTAACTGCAATTTCTGCCATGTGCACATCATTTTCAAAAAGTTTGCTTCTTCACTGCCTTTTCCACAATTTACTGCAGTCTGCACACATTTAGTTACACAGATGTGGTGAAAACAAAAAAGCAGTTTTGCTGGTGTGGGGCTTTTTCTCCACACATGAAAATTGCGCACATGGATGTAGTCATACCACGTCCATTAAAAATCAGGCCCCAGATGTGTTACTGGTCACAAATGGGGTTTCTAACCATTAACACCTGAATGGAACTACCATGCTGGAACATTCATGGTGTAGCACCATTTGCCATGCCATGAACCTGTGTCTGCTGCACTACTGCAACCACCAGTCTCCCCCTGCTACCTGTCCAACCTGTACCTTTTTGGCCTGCATCTGAGCTACGACAATTTTTTTTTCATTTTTTCTGGTCCTTCACAGGTATTCCCTGGTGGTCCAATGGCCTTTATTTCTAATCCCAGTTTAGTCAGACTATCTGGCATCTTTGAATACCCCTCCACCCCTGCCCTATTCCACAACACTGTTCAGTTTTGTCCTTGGAACTTCACTGTTCTCAGTCCCACATCAGCTCACCTGAGTCCTGCTTCATGCCTGTGACACACCCTTAGAAATGCTGTGCATGGGTGGATATGAACAGATGGGACAAACTTCATTTGCCTCTCCCCGGTAAGATTTCTGCTATCAAATTGATGGCATTCCCGAAATATTTTCCCATCTCCCAGTGCCTATCTCTCCTGAGATGTGGAACAAAATTGACAAAGTGTTTTCAAACTTTATCTGGGAGGGCAAAGTTCCTCGTGTCAGTAGGACAATTTTGCAGGCACCTGTCACAATGAGTGGCTGGAATATGCCCTGGCCATTGGCTTATCATACTTGTAATGGTCTCAAGCAAAGTTTGGAATGGCTTAACCCAAATTCAAGCCAGGCACCATTGTGGGGGGAAATTGAACTGTCCATTACAGGTAATATACCATTAGCTATGGTTTTAAGGGACAGTCTCCCTGTTACTGGTAGGCTTACCCCTCCTATAATATTTACTAGACATTATTGGAAGAAACTGATTCAGCTGCTTGAGTAGAAGTATAAATATGTGGGTCCCTATGAACCTTTGTGGAATAACTTTGAAATCCAGATAGGGGGTTCTCAGATTCATTGGGCTACTTGGGTCTCTAAAGGAATTTTCTTAGCGGGAGACTTGTTTGGCTCAGAGAGTGGTTTCCTTAAGTAATTTTCCCAGTTGCAAAGTGGTTATGGGTTACATGCTCAGGACCTTTGGAAATATTTCCAACTGAGACATGTTTTTGCAGCATGGGTTATGAAGGATCATAAATTGGTCCAAACAGGCTTAACAAAATATTTGCATCAGTGGTTTTCACTGACCAAAGGCCATACAAGTATAATGTATAAGCTCCTGCAAAAGACCTATAGCCCAGATTGGGAATCTCATAGATTAAAAAGGGTAGATGAGACACAGGAGCCACTGGAGGTAGATAATTTGGTTAAATGATGGGTTGATGCCCATAGAGCTTTCCCTAACCCAAAGGTACAACTTATACAAAAAAAGACCATGCCCCCCCGATGAAGGGTCTTTACCTGAAGCACCAGGGCAAGTGAAGTGTGGTGTGTTTAGGAGACACACTTGATTTTCAGCACTAAAGCTGTTTTATTCACATCATTTTGTGAATCAGTGCATTTATTTGCATTACTACTGGTGTGCTCTACCTTTGCATTTTGATGTTTTCAAGCAGGGCTGGCTGCCCTTCATTAAGCACCCCCACCTGTCGGAGTGTTCACAGTTCAGCTGTTTGGAGTTTTTACAAAAAAAGATCCTGAGCAGATGGTATAGGACAGCAGTTAAACTGCAAAATATGGGCCTTTCTACATCAAATGAATGATGAAGATGTGGTACAGAACTCGGTACTCTGTATCATATTCTGTGGGGATGTGTGTTAGTGAAAGACTGATGAATGAATAGCATCATAACTATAGAACAAATTTTGAGTATAAGTGTACCCTGTTCTCCCTGTTTTTTGGATCTTAGGTGACTCATCATACTTAGATGCACAAGTCTTACAGTATAAAGCAGTTCTTTACACCACAGCATTGGAGGCTAAAAGACTAGAGGTGGAAGACTAGGTTTGCTGGCAAAAAGCACATATCTTTACCTGAGCTCTATTCTTCTAGGTTTGCTTGAAAGGACAGAGCAAAGAGCAACATTATCAGAGCAAGGAGAAACATTAAGGCTTCTTTCGGCTAGGTGCATTTACTGTTGTGTTACTATTTTGTGTTGTGCTTACAGGTTGTGCCTACAGGTTTTGTTACAGTTTTTTGCTTACAGATTACTGCTTTATTGTTCTCTGATTCAAATTGTTTTCTTGCTGCTTTATTTTATCTGATTCAAATTGTTTCTTTGCAGGGTATATTTTCTGTTAAATTGTTACAGGTTGTGCCTACAGATTTTTGTTACTGTGTTGTACTTACAGGCTTTATAGTTTATTGCTTTATTTTTCTCTGATTGAAATTGTTTTTCGCAGGGTATATTTTCTCCTAAACTGTTACAGGGTGTGCTTACAGGTTGATATTGTTTTGTGCTTATAGATTGCTGCATTATTTTTCTCTGATTCAAAGTGTTTTTTGCAAAGTGTATTTTCTGCTAAATTGTTGTGCAGATTGTCTTGCTGAAAGGAAGGAAGCACTCACCAGGGTGGTGGGTCAGAGCTGTGGCTGATTGTTTCTGGAGGTCATGGACTTGGTCCCACCCACCATGCCCTTCATCCCACCCCACCTGCCTCAAGTGTATCATCTCCCTTATACCAGGGGTTCTGACATCACTTCCCCAATAAGGGCAAATGACATACACCTGTCATAACCTTAATAGCCCAGCATGCTGTGTAGGGGGTAAATGCATGCACATACACAAACTAACAACAACAAAAAAAAAACAGGAAGGGAGAGAGAAATATGGGGAGTGGTGCAATGCACTGGCTGTGGGGTGGCAATCTTTCAGGAGAGGTTCTGGAGGCTGCGATGTTGCCCTATTTGCAGTCACCTCTCTGGTCTGAGGGAGGAGGTTGCCTGTCTCCAGGTCAGCCTGGCGAGGATTCAGGAAACCTCCTCCCCCAGCCAGGGACCACCAGAGTCACTGCCACTGCCTCAGAGGCTGTCAAGAAAGAGGAGCGGTTGGACCACAGTGGGCTTAAGAAAGTTGAGGGTGGTGGATCAGAGGCACATCCCTCCAGTTGTACCTTTCCACAATTCATATGCCATTCTGGTGGAGCATGGTTCCTCTATGAAGACACCCACAAAACAAGATAGTTAGCAAGATAAACACTAAAGTAGAGAAGTCAATAGGGAGCAGGGCAAGGGTAAATGGAGAAAATGGCAGTAAGGACAGGGAGAGGCTAAAAGGGGTAAGGCCATCAAAAAATGGAGGCTGATGAGTACCAATGCCCATAATCTGGGTAACACGCACCCTGAACTAGTGGCCTTGATGAAAGAGGGATGCCTGGATAGTGTGGCAGTTACAGACACATGGTACACAGAGAACCATGACTGGGATATCAACATACCAGGGTAAATTATCTACAGGAGGGACAAGGAGGGAAAAGAGGAGGAGAAGTAGCTGTCTACATAATGAAAGGGATCAAAGCAATGGAACTAAAGGGTAAACAGGAAGGAGAGGAGGCACTATGGGTCACCCTGGAGACAGGAAATGGCACCACAATCTGCACAGGGGTTGTATACAGACCCCCATCTCAGTGGGAGGAAATGGACAAGGAAATGATAGAAGGCATCCTTAGAATGGCAGAAAAAAGGGAAAATATTGTTGATGGAGGACCTGAATATGCCAGAAGTTAACTGGGGCACCTTTGCTGCAGCCATATCCAAGAGTAGGGTCATTCTCGATGCCCTACAGGTGGCATGCTTCAGACAGTTAGTGTTGGAGCCCACTCAGGGCGGAGCAATCTTAGACCTGGTACTCTCAAATGGGGATGGAGAGAGGATCTCAGATTTAGAAGTGGGTAGCCATCTGGGAATAAGCGACCACCAAACAGTATGGTTCACGATAAACATAGCCGTAGAATCAAGCCATACAAAAGCAAGGATTCTGGATGTTAGGAGGGCTGACTTATGCAAAATGGGAGAGTGCCTCAGAAAAGCACTAGCAAACAGGCAAGAAGGTGGGGTGGAGGAACAATGGGGAAAAATCAAAACTGCCGTCACATATGCAATAAGCCTTTGTGTGAAGCAAATAAACAAATCAAAATGAAGGAAAAACCGCTATGGTTCTCAAAAGAGGTGGCGGGGAAGGTTAGGGAGAAAAATATAGCATTAAGGATGTATAAGGAAACACAGAAGGAGCAGGACAGAGAACTGTACCAGTTAAAGCAGAAGGACGCAGGGAAAGCAGTCAGAATAGCAAAGGCCCAAACTGAGGAAAAAATAGCCAACTCAGTTAAGAAGGGGGATAAAACCTTTTATAGGTACATTAGGGAGTGAAGAAAGTCCAAGGGAGGGATAGTGAGGCTTAATAAAGGGAGGGTGGGTGGGTGAGGGTTATAGTGAAAAAGAAAATATACTGAATGAATACTTCTGCTCTGTATTCACAAAAGAAGAGGAGGTGAAGGTGCCTAAACCAATCAATAGAAGCACTCTTGATATAGGGGTCGATACCAGCCCATTCACAGAGGAAAGGGTCCTTAAAGAACTCCTAAAACTGAAAGTGGACAAGGCAGTGGAGCCTGATGGGATTCAGCCCAGAATTCTGAAAGAACTAAGGGGATAACTAGTGACACCACACTGACTACCCTTTATAACAAATCATGGGAGGATGGTGTGGTACCTGAGGACTGGAGGAGGGCAGATGTGATTCCCCTTTACAAAAGTGGGAGCAAGACAGAGGCAGGACACTGCAGACCAGTTAGTTTGACCTCAGTGGTAGGGAAAATGATGGAATCACTTCTGAAAGAAAGAATTGTCGAGTACCTAGAGGCCAGCGGGGCACGGGACCCGAGGCAGCATGGATTCACAGCAGGAAGGCCATGTCAGACAAATGTCATAGATTTCTTTGACGGGGTGACCAAAGTAGTAGAGCAGGGAAGGGCTGTGGACATGGCTTTCCTAGACTTTAGCAAGGCATTTGACACAGTCCCACACAAATGATTAATAAACAAGTTAGCCAGCCTGGGAGTGGGTCCCAGGGTGGTAGTCTGGGTAAAAAATTAGATGGACAACAGGACACAGAGGGTAATAGTAAACAGAGTCCACTCCAAAGAAAGGGGGTTACTAGTGGGGTACCACAGGGTTCAGAACTGGGACCGGTCCTCTTTAATATCTTTATAAGTGACATTGTGGAGGGACTGGAAGGAAAAGTATGCCTCTTTGCAGACGACAAAAGATCTGCAACATGGCTGATACACAAGGGGGGGTGGAAAGGATGAGAAGGGACTTGGCAAGGTTGGAGGAATGACCAAATGTATCGCAGCTTAGATTCAATGCAAAGAAGTGCAAAGTAATGTACCTGGGAAACAAAAATCCAGAGGAAGAGTACATTGGAGGGGAGGTACTAACAACAACAAAAATGGAAAGGGACCTTGCGGTAGTCTTATCAGATGATCTAAAGGTAGGCAGGCAATGTGAGAAGGCAGTAAGGAAGGCTGGTGAGATACTGGGATGCATAGGGAGAGGCAACACCAGTAGAAAACAGGAGGTTGGTATCCCTCTGTACAGACTAGTGGTGAGCCCCCATCTGGAGTACAGCATGCAGTTTTGGAGATCCCATCTCTGCAAGGACATCGACAGGATGGAGGCAGTCCAGAGGAGGACAACTAAAATGGTGCAGGGTCTGCACCAGAAGTCATACAAAGAGAGACTAAAGGAGCTTAATATGTATACCCTCAAGAAAAGGAGGAAGAGGAGGGACTTTAATTGAAACTTTCAAGTACCTCAAGGGAATCAACAAAGTCCATGAGGGTAGCATATTTCAGAAAAAGAGATGTGCAAGAACAAGGAGGCACAATCTGAAGATAGAGGGGGAACAGCTCGGAGGCAATGAGAGGAAGTATTTTTTCACAGGTGGATGCATGGAACAGCCTTCCTGAGGAACTTGTGGGGTCAAAAACAGGAGAATTCAAGAATGCATGGGACAGACATAAGGCAATTCTGGTGGGGGGTAGGAGGAAGTAGGCTGTTGGTTATCTAGGATCTGCATTTTATCCAATACGTAGGGAATTGGGCAGACTGGGTGGGCCAAGCGGTCTTTATCTACCATCAAAGTCTATGTTTCTGTTTCTCCTCCTTCAGTGAAGGACCTCCACTCTCCCTTCAAACACGCATTGGTTGTAGGCCATGTCTAAAACTGTCTCCTTTCAGCAAGTGCTGTTGTGGAGGAGGAAGTCACTTTCTAAATGTTATCAGACCTTGTGTTCTTGATTAAGCTACATAGGGGTGAGTACATAAAGGATTAGCCAACCCTCACTATAACTAGTTGTTATTAGATTTCATTTTAGGTGTCAACACCAGTATTCCAGGCGGACAATTATCTCTATAAGTTCTTGTGTTCTAGCTATGAGATAGAGGAGGGAAGATGTTGCAATGCTATTCTAATGTCATAGAGATTTGTAATATAAATGTATATCTGGTGTTACTTTATCATGTTGTAACTTTTACCAGATTTTATACGAACATCTGAACATATGAAGAAGCCAGCAGAGGAAGGCCATTTGGTCTATCAAGTCTGCTCAGGTTGCAGGTTCCACAGCTTGAACTACTGTCCCTACCCCCTCTCCCCACTCCTCCCATCCTCCCTACCCTCCCCCTATACCTGTCCCAGCATCTATTAAAGCTGCCCACAGTCTTCAATGAGATTGCCTCTTCTGGCAGCAAATTCCAAGTGTCTACCACCCTCTCTGTGAAGAAGTGCTTCCTGGCATCCCTTCTAAACCTCACACCTTCCAGCTTAAAACTGTGCCCCCTCATGTTATGGTTGCCACTCAGCTCAAACAGACTCTCCTTATCAACCTTATTTATCCCATTCAAGTACTTGAAGGTCCCAATCATGTCCCCTTTATCTCTCTTGTCTTCCAGTGAATACATGTTCAGTGTCCTATGCCTCCCCTCGTATGCCTTACCCTGCTGACCAGCTATCATCATTGTAGCCCTCCTCTGGACCTTCCCCAGTAGGTGAATGTCCTTTTTCAGGTGTGGGCACCAGTACTGAACTCCATACTCTAGATGAGGCCTTACCAGTGACCTGTACAAGGGCAGTATAACCTCCTCTCTCCTCCTACTGCTGATCCTCTAGATATTTATCCCTGCATCTTGTTTGCCTTTGCTGCTGCTTTCTTGCACTGTGTGGAGTGCTTCAGGTCACTAGTGATCATCACTCCCAGATCCTTCTCCTCCAATGATGCAGATATTCGGACTCCACCCAGGTAGTACTCTGTCCTAGGATTCTTGGCTCCAATATACATAACTTTGCATTTCTTGGCATTGAAGTCAAGCTGCCAGTTCCTGGACCACCTCCCTAGTTTTTCCAGATCTTCCTGTAGGTCCTGTATCCCTTCAGCTGTGTCCACTCTCCCACAGAGCTTGGTGTCATCCGTGATTAGGCACATTTTGCCCTTAATGCCATCTCCAATGTCATTGAAGACATTAAACAACACCGGCCCCTGCACCAAGCCCTGAGGAACTCCACTGGTTATCTGCCCTGTGCCAGATAACTCTCCCCCCAAAACCACCCTCTGGGTTCTGTCATTCAGCTAAGTTTCCTCCCACCTGGCCATCTTTTCCCCAAGCCTGAGATCCATCAACTTCCTGATTAACCTTTTGTGGGACACAGAGTCAAAGGCCTTGCTGAAATCAAAATAAAGGATGTCTACCACTTGACCCCTGTCTACTGTTTTAGTGACACAGTCAAAGAAATCAATCAGATTTGTTTGACACAATCTCTCCCCCCCATGAAGCCCTGCTGCCTTGCATCCTGGAGATCATGCTTCTCTAGATATTCCACCAACCTTTCCTTTAGCATGGTCTCCATGAGCTTGCCCACAATGGAGGTCAGACTGACTGGTCTGTAATTCTCTGGGTCATCCTTGCGACCACTTCTGTGGAGCGGCACTACATATACTGTTCTCCAGTCCTGCAGTACTATGCCTGTCTCTAGTGAGCTATTAAATAGGTCTGCCAGTGGCCCTGCCAGCTCATTAGCCCATTCATTTAGTACCCTTGGATGTACTCAGTTCGGCCTGGTGATTTGTTCATCTTCAATGCCAGCAGCCCCTTCCTCACTCTATCCTCCTCTATCACTAAATCTGTGTTTCCCTCCCCTTCTGCTCCTCTTTTCCCTCCTGAAGGCACTGGTCTTTCTTCCTTCCTGGTGAAGACAGAACAGAAGTATTCATTTATTATCTCTGCTTTTCCCCATTATCCTCCATCCACTCCACCCCTTTCTTAAGCCTAACAATCCCTTCCTTCTTGTCCCTTTTCTCACTTATATAGCAAATGAAAGCCTTCTCCCCTTCTTAATTCCTTCAGCTATCTGCACCTCCTTCTGTACCTTTGCTCACCTGACTTTCTTACTTGCCTCACTAGCCAACCTTAGGTAATTTTCCTTATCCACCTCTCTCTTGTCTTCCTGAATTTTCTATAGGCCAGTCCCTTTTCCCTTACTGCCTGGGCAACCCCAGAATTGAACCAGCTGTGCGCTTTGGCCACTGTGTTCTTACCCCTGAGCCTAATGTACTCATCTGTGGCCACCAGTATTCCTACCATAGTGATGGACCACCTTTGGTCCACCCCCATATCTGCTCTGCTCTGGTGCCCACCAGACAGCTCCTTAGCACTGGTCACTTCCACCCAGTGGCTCCCTGACCATTATTTCCTGTACATGCTCCCCATTTGTGAGCACCAGATCAAAAATTGCCTTAGCTCTTGTTGGTTCAGTGATGCCCTGGGTAAGGAACCCACTCTGCAGTCTTTCCAGGATCACCTGACTCATATATATATATATATATATATATCTGTATAAAATCCATTAGGTAAATAAATCTTTTGGATGGCAGTATCGTGTAAACATTGTTAATTTCTTTGATATTGGTTCTCATTCACTGTTATAACTTAGTATTTTCTTTTTGGAAAATCAATAAAGTGTTTATATACAAAAAAAAGAAATACTGTGCACTGTTCTAAGGGGACAGTGGAGATGGAAATGGCAGTGCAAGAAAATTATAATTACCTACTTGTATATGACACAACACAGAATAGGGTTGCAAAATGGTTGTTCTGACAACTTTGCCCCACTAATGACGATGTATAGGGCCTCAGATGTCCAGAAACAGTTTTCCAGTCTCTGCTTATAGTTATAACAAACGTTGGCACAAATGCTGAGCTGTTGTGGGTGGTACTAGTGAATGGGGAAAATCCAGCTGCAAGTCCTAACACAAATCACTCATACTGTAGCATTCATATCTCTGTAATATACAGTGTATCCTCAGTTATCCATCACTCTCCTTATCTGCCCATTCTAGCTGCTGTACCTTTTACTGTCTGTGGAAATTCCCTCTCTTGTCCTCTACCTTCTCGATCCACCAGCACTTTCCTGTTTACAAGATACATCTTTCTCATACTGTTCTGTCTCTGTCATCAGCTATGTTAATGACATGACCACAGCGCATTATAGTCCTGATTTTTCATGTGCTATAAAGCCAAACAAATGTCTATCACCAATTACATTAAAGTTGATTAATGAATGATAAACTAAACTAAATTGTAAAAGTAGTTATGTTGTTTTGAAGTATTTTTTAAATGCATATTGTGGACAATTAAGGAAATCGAATAGTTAATACTCAAAAATATTTCTGTGTAATTTTCCCCATATTTTGCCAATGCAAAATAGCACAATACAATTATCCCCCAAAATGTTGTTGTACCAATGTTGGTGAAAAATAGAGGGTGCACTGTGCTCTTCTTTTTCTGTTATATTCTTCTACCATATAAACTAGCTGTGGTTGTCAGTCGCACAAAACATTTGTTTGACTTGCCAGAACCTTTTAAGGATAGCAGACTGAAAACAAACATATCAGCATCCTCCATCAAGTGAAAACTATTGAACAGCCTGGCCCCTTGTGTTAGAAATCCTAAGCAATTACAGAAAGTATTCAGTGGGCTTATTTTATTAAATTGGGGTAGCAGCACATGGTGTGCTAGACATTAATAGAAATCATTGGAGGACAAACAGAATATTTTCCAAAATATTATTTTTTTAAATATAAGGTTTAAACATTATACAGTTTATCAGTAGTAAGGTACTGTGGGGGTATTAGCATCAATAATTATACCCATTGCGATAGCCAGCATACCTCAGTTGCTGCTGTCATTCATTCAGAATCAATGTGTCCCACATGTAAAAATGTGTCACTATAAAGAAGAAATTCATAAAAATTCTGAGAAATTAAAATTAATCTTTGCAAGGCATTGTGTTTCACAGTGTTTTAAGCTTGCATTTCCATTTTTGAAGCTGAATGTTAAGCTGCTATTTCCATGTTTTAAGACGTGTCCCTCAGTTTGAGGGCCAGTGTCCCACATTTCCTTTCATTTCTGAGTCAGGGTACCACACTTCACTGAAAAAAAGGATTGTGAGGTATGATGGCAGGCACGTGACTTCATCTCTTGTTATCTAGCATTTCAAGGGTGTGATTACTTTATGGTAACACACCCCATTTTTGTCTCATCATCACTTTACTGAGTGTAATAACTGTTGTCAAACTGTAGTGAAGCCATGTTGAATTTGTTACCAACCAGAGATATGGTCATTACATATTCATGAGAGGTAATATTAATATTTAATTGCCTCCATATTTTTAGCCATTTGAAGTTGGCTAGAGGCTATAATTGAAGTAATTAAACAGGCTGTCTCTGGATGCCCCACAGGAACTCAAAGAAGGGAGAAGTCAACATGCTGACACTGAACCTAAGACTAATCAGAGTGACTTTAGCTTATGTGAAGAAAACCTAGGTCTAAGAATAAAACTCCAAATATGACCTAGCCTTCCTGCATTTAATAGATCCCCAAATATGTCAGTGATCTCTTTAAGACAATACAACAAGGGAAAACACTAAAAAGAGAGCAGAGAGCTTGATCACTTTGCTATAGTCATTTTAATAAGATGGAAGAAAATTTCATCCATCCTCCATATGTCCCTGTTCCTATCAGCCTGAGATCATCCCACTCCAAGTTCACTATACTGCACTGCTGGAGAAGATAAAAGTACTACAATGTTAAGATGTTGCCTGTAAAGATGAAGATTGTTAGCAATTCATCGGGTCCATTCTAATTCTTTCAACAAATTTGCTTTAATTTTTCTAAATGAAAAAAATATTATAGTCAATGATGTTCCTTACAGTACAGAAAATCCAGTTCTAAGTGTTACAGAAGAGGACTATTTTCTGAACCATCCCCACTCCTTTCAACCACCTTCCAAGAAGCAGTATTGTAGCCAGACTGCAGCTTCCCCTAAAGTTGGGTTTCAGCATTATACTGGGTTTACTGCTGTTAGCATTTCCACACCCCTGCACTTGGCTCTTTCACACTAATGATTTAGCAGCCACTGGTCTGCAACAATGAGCACTCTGATCTGTAGTACTGCAAAAGACAGTCATTTGCATTTCCAGACCCTTGGTGCCACCACATACAATAAGTAAATTGTCACCATTATGCATTTGACTGAGAGACACACACATAGTCATGGGACAGACACCCTCTTCCTCTCAGCAACTTCCTATGACTTTTATCTCTCACCCTCAGCTTGATGCAGCAGTCATGAAAATGATCACAGCCTGATAGTGATTTCCTGTTGCTTAAATTTTAATGCAAGCTCCCTTTTAACTTGAACTGTGAGACCAAGTGAGTAACTAGTGTTTACAAGGAAGGTATCTCCACTCTGGCCTCCATTTTTGTGCCTCACAGTGAGCCTGTCCTGCTGGCCCCAGAAAGAAGTCTTCTGATGAGGAAGCAACATGCTGGAGTGTAAGATGGAAAACTTCCAAACATAATTTAATCAAAGAAAACTGGATAAAGGAACAAGTCTGGCCTGCAGGCCACAAGAAGAGCTTGTTACACAGATTTAAATTCTAATAGCTGCGTACTGTAAGCTGTTACTTTTTATGTAGATTTTTGTTTCAGTGTTCAGGTTTTTATGTTCTATTTTTCCCATTATTACCTCTTGTGGCCCAACCCAGTACCTCCCTGCAGTACTGTGGCAGGCAGATACTCTCCTGGGTAACTGTTTCATTCTTCCTCGACAGTAAGTAGACCAATATTTGTTAGATCATCTGTTCCACACAATGAGGTGATAAACCAGAAATGGCTGTTTATGCATGGTGGCAGATGGCAATGTCTGCTTCCTGACTCCACTCATTTTCTACCATTCTCCCACCATCTAACTTTTTAATACCAGGAATGCAGGGTTATCATGTCATGATGTCATCACATAGCTTTGAGCATAGACAAAGCCTGTATCACTCCCTCTAACCTAGAAGAGTCTTGCACTCTGCCTCTGTCTGAAAAGAGATGTCAACCAAACATCAGCATGCATCAATCCTTTATAAGTGGAACCTAACTCTATATACCTGGTAGAATTAGGCTTAATCTACTGTATACTAGGTGCACAAAATTGATGTACTTCCTTCAACCCTACCTCACTTGAAGCTTAAAGTTAGGCTTCCCTTCCATACTTGCATAACCATTGGAAGGTTCATTGGGAGAAAAAAGCCTTCAAGTCATTGCTGTGATGTTGCTCCTGGTTCGTGGATGGCATGGGGGGAGGTGATTACTTGGCTACCATGATCATAGAAGTGGGGCATGTGTTCCAGGCTAAGCACTGGCTTTTTACAATTATATTTAAAACCCTATTGATTTGGTTTGGGTATAATTGAATATAGAACTTGTTTTTGTTAATTGGGGGAGGCTTTGTTTAACAGGGCATGGTAATAATCTTTTCAGATATTATTTTCCTAAATACCAGTCCACAGTACTGGCACAAATTTCTAGTTTGAAAAAAAGGTGACACCAGGGAGACAGGAACTCGATCGACCGATGATTTTCTTCCCTTCCTAAAGCTTTATGTATAAATGTATGTATGCATGCAGTGGTAGTCATACAAAAATGGATTAGTACCGAGGTACATGCATCAAGCTATTAATCTATCTGTCTGTCTCTCTGTCTCTCTCTGTCCTGTCCTGTCCATCTGTCTGTCTGTCTGTCTATCTGTCTGCCTGTCTGCCTGTCTGTCCATCTCCTTTTCCTTTTGTGCTGTCTGAGTTAACTCTCACATTGACCATTTCCAGACTAGGTTTACTGGCAAAGGTACCTCGCTTCACCTGAGCTCTTTTCTTCAAGGCATGCTTGTAAGGACAGAGCAAGGAACAACATTATCAGAGCGAGGAGAATAATTAAGGTTTTTTTGGCTAGGCAGATTTACTGTGTGCTATTATTTTCTTTTGTGCTTACATGTTTTGTTACTGTGTTTTGCTTACATATTACTGCTTTATTGTTCTTTGATTCAAATTGTTTTTGCAGGGTATACTTTCTGCTACACATTACAGAGTGTGCCTACAAGTGTGTTACTGTTTTGTGCTTACAGATTACTGCTTTATTTTATCTGATTCAAACTGTTTCTTTGCAGGGTATATTTTCTGTGGAATTGTTTAAGGATGGGCTTTCAGGTTTTTGTTACTGTGTTGTGCCTACAGATGTTACAGTTTACTGCTTTATTTTTTTCTATGATTGAAATTGTTTTTTTGCAGGTATATTTTCTGCTAAATTGTTACAGGGTGTGCTTGCAGGTTGATGCTGTATTGTGATTACAGATTGCTCCTTTATTTTTCTCTGTTTCAAGGTTTTATTTTGCAAGGTATATTTTCTGTTAAATTGTTGTGAAGGTTGTGCTTACAGGTTTTGTTACTTTTTGTGCTTACAGATTAATGCTTTATTTTTCTCTGATTCAAAGTGTTTTTGCAGGGTATATCTTCTGTTAAATTGTTATAGGTGGTGCTTACAGGTTTTGTTACTTTTTGTCCTGACAGGTTTTACAGTTTTATTTATCATTAGGCTAAGCTTTCAGGGCTAATTACAGGAACACCTACGGGATCCAGACTGTGGGACAGCATCTGCATTTGTTGTTGGTTGATTGCCTCTGCTCTTACCTTCTAGTTTCTTTTGTCCATGGTTCTTCTTTTTAGGCAGGGGAAGGGCACAACTACTCACCCCATCCCCAACCACCCCATGCTACACTCCTTTTATAGAGTAGCACAGTCGTGACATTTCCTGTAGCAAAGCTGGAAGGGGAGGATCAGAGGGGTATCCACACAGTGACTTCACTTAAAGGGGCACAGTTAATTTAACTTGTTATAAACAGTTATACAAAAACAAACAAAATAAATATATAAAAAAATACACATTTGCTTTAATTTTCCTTCTAATTACTCAGACCAGGTTATAAACTCGGCAACTCAGCTGGAATGGATATTACTAACTACAGGTAATGTTGGACACTTTCAAATGGAAAGTTATACAGGATGTGGGACACTGTCCTACATGCTGGACCATCAGAGATCTAAGGGCTCAGCTCTGGGCAGCATGGGTAGAGCTTGCCCACCTCAAATCACATATTCAGGAGGAAATGTATTACAAGAACCACCTGCTATTTCCCCAACATCCAGCTGAAGCACCTCAACTACAGAGGGTAGTTGGTCTGGAAGATTGGCAGGTGGTTAGGAAGGGCAAATTGGGTGCCCCATCACTCAGTGCACACAGATGTATCATCACCACAAACCATATAAAAACTACAAACAGGTATGCGCCTCTATGACTGAAATCAAACAAATGGGCAGAGAACACTGCAGAACAGGACACTGCAGCACTGGAGCTAGCACTACAAAACTTGCCCATAAGAGGGAACAAAACAAAAAATGCAAAAAGGAAATTCAAAAACACTTTTGATCATAGGAGACTCCATGATATGGGGAGTCGATACCTACCTCCAGCTTGGGGTAATAGTCAGATGTCTCCCAGGTACATCAGCATGGGGAGACTCTGACCACATTGCTAAAATCATGCAGAAAGCAGGAGAAAACATATATGTTCTGGTACACATAGGGACTTACGATCTAGCTAGCCAGTCAGTTGTGGAGACCAAGGAACACCCGACCAGGCTGGGAGACAAACTGTTATCCATTTCATCTGGCATCTCCTTCTCTGAGGTCATGCCAGTCTGGGAAGGGGGGGGAGATGGGCAGAAGGTTGGAGAAGGGGAGATAGGGGAGCTAAACATGTGGCTCAAGGGCTGGTGCCAGGAAAAAGGACACAAATTGGTAGGTAACTGGCAACAGTTTTGGGAGCAAAAGTTCTTTAAATCTGATGGACTGCATCTGACTAAGGAAAGAATCAGTTCATTGGGGCAGAGGTTTGATGTCTTTGCAGAATATTTAAACTAGCAAATGGGGAGAGGGGTGCAGCTCCTGATACATCAAATGGGAAGAGCACCCTTCCCCCCTTAGGTAGTGATCAAACAGGAGTTCAGCATACTTGTAGTTCATTTGCATCACCAGGTGAGGAAAAAGATCTGTCTCCCCATAACACACACGGGAAAAGCCGGACCTCACTCCACAACTAATGTACTGAAATCTGGCCAATGGAAAATCATGTACACAAATGCCTGCAGTCTGGGAAGCAAGATCCCAGACCTTGCGGCAACAATGACAGAGGCTAAAATATACATAGTAGCCATTAGCGAGACATGATTTACCAATAACCACAACTGAGAGACTACTGTACCCGGCTATGTACTGTTCAGAAGAGACCAAGGTGAAAAAAGGGGTGTGGGGTGTGGAGTGGCCCTTTATGTCAATGAAAATATCAAAGCTACAGAAATTCAGAATACACATAAGGAGCCAGAAGAACTGTGTCATTCTGGAAACAGGAAATGGGACAGCCATATGAACTGGGGTTGTCTACAGGCCTCCAGACCAGGGTGAGGGCATAGACACATTACTGTTAGAAGATATACAAAACATGACAGCTAAAGGGGAGGTTCTGCTAATGGGAGACTTCAACATGCCAGATACAGATTGGTCAATACCAGCCAGAACATCTGCCAGAACTAGGCACATAGTGGATTCGCTGCAGGTGGAGGGCCTCAAACAATTGGTACAACAACCCAGAAGAGACAGGGCTATCCTAGATCTAGTACTGACTAATGGGGAAAGAATCACAGATCTCCAGTAGAAGGTCACCTAGGTGCCGTGACCATCTCATGGTATGGTTCAATTTGGCCACTAGAACTAAATCATCCCATTCCAAGGCAAAAATATGGAACTTCAGGCAAGCTGACTTTAATAAGATGGCCAACAGAGGTAAGCAAGCCCTGGCAAGAAGAAATACAGGTGAGGGGGTACAGGCAAAGTGAGCAAGCATTAAGCATGCAATAATTGAAGCAACATTGTGTTAGGGAGAAAAGCAAGAGCAAAAGATGGAGGAAACCACTTTGGTTCTGAAAAACAGCAGCAGAAAAGGTCAGAGCCAAAAGATTGGCCTTCGGGAAATATAAGGAAATGCAGCAGGACGAAGATAGGGAGGCATACCAAACTTCCCTAAGGGAAGCAAGGAAGGCAGTAAGGCAGACAAAGTCCCAAACCAAGGAAACACTAGCACAAACAATAAAAGAAGGGGACAAGACTTTCTATAGATATATTAGTGAAAGAAGAATGTCCAACGAGGGTATTGCTAAGATCAAAGGAGATAAAGGGGAGTGTGTGGAGGAGGACTATGGAACAGAATCTATCCTAAATAGATATTTCTGCTCAGTATTTACAGAAGAGAAGGTAGGGCAGGGCCCACAGCTCAGCACCATGAATACAGGGGGGAGGGAGGTGTACACAAGTCGTTTCACAAAAGAAAGGGTCCTACATGAGCTCGCTTAGCTCAGAGTGGACAAGGCAATGGGACCTGATGGCATACATCCCAGGGTACTGAAGGAGCTAAGGATGGAACTAGCAGAGCCATTAGCAGAACTGTTTAGTGAGTCTCTGAGCACAGGAAAGGTCCCAGAAGACTTGAGAAGGGCTCATGTGATCCTGCTCCACAAGAGTGGCAGCAGGGAAGAGGCAGAGAACTAGAGACATGTCAGTCTCCTTAATGAAAGCATAGTGCAACACCTGGAATTGGTTCCATGTCATAATAGCGACAGCAAAACAGTGATCGTTATTATAGCTAGTGTATATCGTCGAAAAGCAAATCAGCGATATGCACTCAATGGTGACCCAACTTCTGGTTCTAAATAAAGTATTTTTGAGGGGATTGCTGTGTCCCCAAGCCCCCTCACAGGGGGCTTTGCACCCGCACCTCTCTGAATTAGAATTCTCAACTCCAGGGGGTGCATGTCGGGGAAGGGGGAAAAACCCCATACCTCACAAAAAATTAAGTGCCGCAGTGGCAAAACATAACCCGCTCCCCGACTCAAACCCAGTACCTGCACTATCAGCCTCCCACACCACCATGCCACATGGCTAGCTCAGCAGCAGCAGGTAAACCAATGATTGACAACCCCTTCCCTGTCCCTCCCCTTCCATTCGCTATTCCTCCTTTCCATTTGGCCTTAACCCTAGTCACTTTTGCATACCCTCACTATTCTGCAGGGTAGCCCACAACAAAATCACCCAAAATGAGTTGCTATAATTCTAGTCGCTTCTTTTGGATCACTCATATATTGTGATACCCTTGGAATCCATAGGAGCACAGGATCCAAGACAGCATGGGTTTACAACAGGAAGGTCCTGTCAAACTAATCTCATAGATTTCTTTGACTGGGTAACCAGAGTGGTGGACCAAGGGGGTGCAGTTGATGTCATCTACCTTGACTTCAGCAAAGCTTTCGATACTGTTCCACATAGAAGATTAGTTAATAAACAAGGTAGGCTCGGAGTGGGTCAGAAATTGGTTAACTGGGTGACAAACTGGTTGACAGGCAGAAAACACAGAGTGGTGGTAAACAGCATACAGTCAGAAGAGATGCAAGTCACAAGTGGGGTACCTCAGGGATCAGTCCTGGGGTCAGTTCTCTTCAATATCATAATCAGTGACATTACAGATAGACCGGAGTCCCAAAACAGTTATGGCACTACCATTCCTGTTACAACAAATGAGACCATACAATGTTTCTCACCATAACGTCCTTTATTACAAGTGAAAGCAGTGGCCCATGGCCGGGAGAAACAGCATGTCCACACAAAAGAAGCCTCTGACGTTTAATCCAAGTGGTCTTTTTCAAAGATAGTGCCACCTACTGTTTAATTCCTTTAAATACCTTTAAAATTTGTCACATGTGTAACCCAATTACACTATTAAAGTGATAATGTGCCATATATACATACATACACTTACTATCATATTTTTCATATTAATTAACTAAGAACCAAAGTGACACATCCAAAGTTTTCCTGTATTTTAACCCCATTAGTTTCCCATTTTATTCTATTTCCACAATATTAAAAACTTTTATTTTTCAAAAGGTTTTTCTTTACATACAGTATGTGGGTACTTTCATCAGGGAACTAATAAGGCAAAAAAAGGAGGTAAAAAGTTGGAAAGAAAAACTTCAAAATGTAAAAAGGAAAACATGGAACAGTATATTAAAAAGAGAGCACAACATAGATGTCAACAATAAACACTTCTTAAATGACTAAATTTCTCAAAGCTATACATAATGTCCAATTCTTACGAAATCAACAAAAGGTCCATTTAGAACTTAGTTAAAGGACTGTAAAGTATGCTTATAAAATAATTCTTCTTCACCTCCTATGAGGTGAATAAAGGAGAAAAAGGTCATTTCTAATTATTTACCAGTATTGCTCTATGTGCTCAAACAGCTGCTCTTACTTAAAAGATACATTTAATGAAGAAGCTAGCAAGGATATAGCTCCAAATGTATTTATTTATATATATATATATATATATATATATATATATATATATACACACACACACATATATATAAAACAAGTACCAGCTAAAGTTATTTTGCTAACATTCACAGAGAAATTTATAAATATTCTCATCAGAAGAGAAGGGAAAGGGGGAAGAAAAAAGGAAATAAAAAAGGGAGGGGAGGGGAAGGGAAAAGGGAAAGGAAGGAGGAGAGAGGAGAAAGGAAAAGGAAAAAGGAGGGTGGGAAGGGGAAGGGCAGGGAGGAGGGGGGGAAGGAAAAAGGGGCCATATGGTCTGGTCTGGAGTACAGGACTAGATCCTATTGAATCATTTCCATACATCAAACATCAAACACAAACATGCTCTCTCATCTCTTTTTGAGGAAAGGTTTAAGTTTAATATGATCATTGAGACCTTTACCTCTATCGGCTGCCATTGTGTATATCTAATAGTTTTCTCTTTCACTTAACCTATCATTCCTATTACCTCCTCTTGGACCTAGGATCACATTTTCTATCCCAATAAACCATAATCTATGTTCACCTCCATTTCTGCATTAACCATGTGTTGTGCCCATACATAATCTAAATTCTCATTTCTTATAGCCCGTAGATGGTCCCCCGTCCTCTCTTTTATTTTTCCTCTTTATTTTTCCATTGTAATAAGCCTCACATGTGCAGAAGGATAGCTATATCACATAGAATGTATTACAGTTAATGGGTTGTGTTATCTGGTGCATTTTGTTATCAAAAGGATTCCTGAACATATTGCATTCATAAATGGTTTTACAAAATTTACAATTTCTACATTTCTTACAACCAACGGGAATTGGAGGCATTCAGTTTCTTGGGGCTTCCAATTTCTGGGAGGAACTAACCAGCATATTATGTAGGTTCCTTGCTCTTCTGTATGACATTCTTGGTGGTACTGTTGCAACCTCATTTAGTCGACTATCAGCCCCCAGCACATACCAGTGTTTGGTTATGATATCTCGAATCCTTTGTGACCTGGTACTAAATGTAGTTGCAAAATTAATTTTCTCTATCTGAGCTGGAGCAGTGATTTTACTTTGCTCAGTTAATAAAGTTTACCTCTATATGTAGTCACATGAATTTCATGTCTTACTTAAACAATTTAAGCTATAGCCCCTTTCAACAAATCTACCTGTCTGGATATCTAGCTGCTTTTGCAGGTCCAAATCCAAGCTACAATTTCTTTTAATCCTAAGAAATTGGCTTTTTGGGATGTTCTTGATGGTGTAGTTAGGGTGACAGCTACTAGCCAACAAAATTGTATTCCTATCTGTTATCTTTCTAAACAAACTTGTTTCTTACTTACCTTCAACTACCTTAATTTGTAAATCCAAAAATGGAATCTGATCCCGACTCACATTGTAAGTGAATCTTAAATATGGAATTGTTCCATGTAAATAGTCAATGAACTGACATTACTCATTGCTGTCACCCCGCCACACTGTCAAGACATCATCAATGTAGCTCCTCCATGTGGCTATTTTTGGTAAAAAAGGGTTACTTGCTGCATTCGAAATTACTCCTTCCTCCCAGCAGTCCATGTATAATACAGCATAGTCTGGGGCCAAAACCAGCCCCCATAGTGGTCTTTCTTTTCTGTTGGTACATTTTTCCTTGAAAACTAAAAAAGTTTTCTTCTAGGACCATTCTAGCCAAATCCACTAATATTTCTGTATGTGGTCTGCTGTCATTATCCCTCCTATTCAAATAATATCTCTGAGGCCCTCTCCATGTGGGATATTTGTGTAAAGTTATTCCACATCTAATGTAACTAACATGTTATTTTTGTCCAACTCTAGATCTTTCAGGCATCTCAGGGCATCCCCTATATCCTTAAGAAGTGAGGGCAATGATGACACCAGACCTTTTATATTATCATCCACCATTTGGGCTAGTGGCTCCATAACTGATCCTATGCTGGAAATAATGGGCCTGCTGGGATGATTAGTGAGCGACTTATGCACCTTTGGTAGCATGTAGAATTGAGGCATCATGGGGGAATCTATAGTCAGAAATGTTATTTCTCTCTCATTCAATAAACCTTCTTTACCTGCCAACTGTTGATAGCCATCCACTTGTTTTTTAAAGTTACTGTACATATTGAACTATTGTCAGCTCGATCATAAAATTCCAAATTCTCAAGTTGCCTATGTGCTTCCCTAATATATTCACTAGTATCTTGTATGACAATACTGCTGCCTTTGTCGGCTGTTCTTTGTTCTCTTTTAAGTTTCTAATATCCTCTCTTTCCTCTGTTGATACATTGCAAAAGGTCAGGACAAAATACCCTTCTCATAATTTTTCCATGTCTCCCTCACATAGTTTCTTAAAAATTGAAGCTGCAACAGGTTGTGGTGGGCAGAATGTACTTGATTTTCTATGTAAATGGGCCATATCCCTACTAACAGTAGCCCCATTAGATTCCTGATTTTCTACCTGTGCCTCAAATATCTCCAGTGCTTTAATTACTTCTTGTGTTGGTATCAATTGTATACTCCCACTGTCTATTACCTCGGAGCTGCCTGCACTACACATGTTAGGCCAGTGGTAACATCCGAATTATGGAAACATTTTAAGCTTAGTGTTCTGCACAAACAATTTAGGTCTACTGTAGTTTGAAAGAAATCCAAATCTGTCATTGGAATAAAGGAAAGGCCCCTATTCAGAACATTTTCTTCCACTTGCAATAATGCTCAGTTAGAGATGTTAATGTTACTAGATCTTGTAAGTCTTTGTTCCTCCCCTTCTTCTATTCCTGGTATCTCCTTTTCAGTTGATGGCCTCCATGACCTTTCTGGTCACCTGCCCCTCTGTATCCTTCTGTGTCCACTTGGTAGTGGGACTTGCATTTGCCCTGTATGTACTGTCTTTTTCTTTCTAAAAAAGGTCCAGAGCTTTCTGAATCACTTATTTCTGGAGTGCTTGTACTACTGTTAGTACTTGCCTCACTATGGCTGGAACATACTTTAAGGATGGAGGCTGGTGAAAAATGCAGTTTCTTTTTTACTTTCTTCCAACCCTGTTTGTTGTTTCTAATATGTCCAGCACTATTCTTAGGCCAGCTGAATATATGTCTCTTCTGATAATCACTCAGGTCCCTAGTAAATTTTCTTTTCTTTGTGGCACAAATCTTATTTTCCAGGAACTGCAGTTCTTTTTGTAGTTCCCCTCTAAATTTAGGAACACTCATGTTTTTTGAATGCTGCTGTAAAACTATCTCTTTTTCTTTAAGTTCGTTATCTATATTCTATTGATCTTTTTTGATCTTGCTACAATCAGTTCCATCCATAAAGTAGTCACATCTGTAGAAATTTTCCTCCATTTAGAAAGAATCATCTAATCCAAAAGATGGATCTTAAGTTATTCTTAGCCCAAGAGGGGCCCTACCTGCTTTGAGGTATGCTGCTATAGTCTCCATCTGCCAGTGGTTACAGCGTGATTTCAAAGCCACTCGTTCATATGTAAAAAATGCCCCTCTAATGTCTGTGGCTGGTTCTCTTGATGCAAGTAGCTCTTCTGCTGCATTCAAATTTTTACTTCCTTGAACTGCCTCTCCGAATGTATTGTAACTTTTAAAACTATTAAAAACGCTGTCCGTAAATCCAAATGTGGACGTTGCCTTTCCACCTCCACCTCCAGCTCTCAGTTCCGTGTCATTCCCATAACTTACGCTTGCAATTACCGACTCATCAGCTGACCCATCGAACTACATATCTCGCTGCTCAGCATCTCAGGAAAACAAAAAATGGATAGTTACTTCGAATTCACACAATCCAACCATGAGTGAAAAAGTGGTGAGAGCAATGACCTTTCATTGTAAATATAGATAACATGGTGCACAACTCTAAACTGCCAATAGCAAAACTGGTTGGCAGGCAGAAAACAGAGAGTGATGGTAAACAGTATTCAGTCAGAAGAAATGCAAGTCATAAGTGGGGTACCCCAGGGATCAGTCCTGGGGCCAGTTCTCTTCAATATCTTCATCAGTGACATTACAGATGGACTGGAGTGTAAGGTTTTCCTGTTTGCAGATGACACCAAGATCTGCAACAGAGTACATGATCCAGATGGGGTGGGCAGAATGAGAAAAGATCTGGAAAAAGTGGCAAAATGGTCTGAAGAGTGGCAACTTGGTTTAACGCAAAGAAGTGCATGATCATGCACATAGGGAAGAGAAATCATGAAGCCACCTACAGGTTAGGAGGGAAGTTGCTGGCAATCACAAGGGAAGAAAGAGACTTGGGCATCATCATCATCACAGATGACCTGAAATCATCCAAGCAGACCACTAAAGTAGTAGGTACAGCTAGAAGGATGTTGGCATGTATTAGTAGGAGTGTCACAAGCTGTAAGAGGGAGGTAATAATCCCTCTTTTCAAGACACTGGTTAGGCCCCATCTGGAGTACTTTGTGCAGTACTGGAGGCCACACCTGCACAAGGACATTAATGAAATGGAGGCAGTCCAGAGAAGGGCAACCAAAATGGTGCAGTGACTGCATCAGAAACATATGAGGACAGTTAACAGAGCTCAGTATATATACCCTAGAGCAAAGGAGGGAGAAAGGTGATATGATAAAAACATTCAAATATCTTAAAGGCATTAACAAGGTGAAATAATCTGACATGTTTCAATAGAAGAAAAATAGCAGGACAAGAGGACACAGTGTAGATTACAGGGAGGCCAATTAAGGAGTAATGTGAGGAAGTTCTTTTTCACAGAATGGATGCATGGAACAGCTTACCTCAGGACGTGGTGGATATGATTACAGTGCAGGGCTTCAAACAGGCATGGGATAGGCATAAGGGAGCAATACAGGTGAGTATGGATAAATAGGCACATTCATAAGGTAGATAAAAAGGACAGATTGGATGGGCCTTGCGTTCCTTATCTGCCATCAATTTCTATGTTTCTGTGTTTCTGTTTCCCTCCACTTGCTTCCATATTCTTTCTGAGTTGATTCTCATGTTGTTTTCTCTTTCTCGCTTCATTCTGCGTATGAGATCCTGTTCTTTCCGTCTTTTTGTTTGACTTTGCTCTACCTCTCTTTCTTTGAGTTCACTTTTCTGCTCCTTTCAAATTCCCTCTTGTATTCTCTTGCTCTGCTCCAGTACTTTTAAATTCTGGGTTTGCATTAACACTCGCTCTCCCTTTCTATCTCTCTTTCTGCCTTCCTCTCATATTTGGTTGACTCTCAAGCCATATTTCAGAGCTTGTGTTCTTGTTCAATTTCTGTTCAAGGTTTTTTGGTTTCTTTTCAGTGTGCTTGCTTCCTATCTATTTCTCATTCACTTCTTCTGAGCTTGATATTGTGATTTCTTTCTGAATTGCAATGTTCACTTTATTTATTTAGAATGTATGTCCAAGAAAGGCAGCTAAGGCTGATTTTCAGGTGTAAGCTCGGGGGGGGGGGGGCGCAGGAATAAAAAAGGGAGAGTGTTGTGCATTACAAACATAAAGATAAAGCATTGCATAACACATAATGTGTACTGCAAGGTAAAAGTAATATAAACCATATAGAAGAATTAGAAGATAAGGTTTTATTAAAATAGAACAATGGAGCTGAAGAATAAGGACTAGAAGCAGAATAAAACAGCATATAAGCAATAAATGTTGTCTAAATGCAAAAGTAGTGA
The DNA here is from genome assembly GCA_016271365.2 of Neoceratodus forsteri. NCBI lineage: Eukaryota > Metazoa > Chordata > Ceratodontiformes > Ceratodontidae > Neoceratodus > Neoceratodus forsteri. The sequence goes on from CM057450.1 coordinate 75,311,884, forward strand.
AAAAAATGCATCTGAGCTATGGAAACTGGATAATTGGGGTGGTATAAAAGAGGAAGTGGCAAGAGTTTGAGTAATAGTGCAAGGAGAAAAGAGTAGTAGAAGAAAGGTTAGTGACTAAGGATGTTGGGGACAAGGGAGAGAGAGGACTATTTATTTGCAGGTACAAGTGTGAACCAAGAAATCCAAAAGGAGCCATTTGAAAGAAAAAGGCATGGAGAATGAAAGTGTTGGAGGAAGGGTGTTCCATATGCGAGGAAAGCGGGAGAAAAAAGGTGGCCTTCCCAGCTGAAGCTTTCCTGGGAGGAACTAACATGGATCAGAAATAAGAGCAATGAAGAGAGAAAGAGGAGAGGAGAGGAGACAGAGGGTAAGAGGAGGTAGAGGAGGTAGCAGGAGAGGGAGATAAATGAGAATCCAGAAAGGATTTCATATTGCTATCCACCAGAAGCTCTGGGAGTGAATCAGTAGTTTACTCCATGGCAAATAGGAGTAATTATCACGGATAATACTGAGGTTATGCAATATACCTTAAATAAATATACCATCAACAGCTGTGGTGAGTGCTTGATCATGGCAGACAGCATTGCCACACAGTAAGAAAACCACTTGACTTTGAGAGAATGGGAGGGAATACAGGGAGCAGTGGTGAGCACAGGATGGGCAGTTCAAGGCAGAGTGGCATGAACAGTGAAAGAAGGGTTCAGTCTGATCAGCAGTGTTTTGGGGGCAGCACTGTAGAGCACATCCATGTAGTCAAACTTTGCAAGGCTTGTCTTGAGGACTCCCAAGTAGTTCTTCCAGATTACAACCTCTTTCACCAAGATAGAAAAAAACACAGCAGAGTGGCCCTCTATATCTGGCACCCCCTCTCCTGCTCCTTCTCTCTTCAAGAATCTCTCCCTCCTCCCATGAACTTACTGTTGCCAAATTAATCATCCCTGCCACCCTCCTGTTATGTATAAGGGCTTTATATGCCTCCTCCAGACTTTCTCCTAACTCACTTGTCTCATGTGTCACCTCAGTAACCATCCATGCCTCCACTGGAGAATTCATCCATCTTGGGGATTTCAGTTTTAACTGGCTTTCCACTACATCCAAGCCCATGGTACATGACATTGAATTGCTAAACCTCACCCAGCTCATAACAGACTCTTCCTGTCCAAGCCCTCGCTCCCATAACCACACCCTGTTAGACTGGGTATTCTCCTCTCACCCCCACTACATTATCACATAAGGTATCATCCCAGACATTTTCAGTGACCACTGCCTGATCTACTATGTTATGAAGGTGTGTCCCACATATTCCACCCCCAAATACATTTATCACTGCTCCCTCAGGGCTCTTGACATCAACACCATACTACATGTCCTCTACGCCTCTAACCAGTCTCCTGTGTTCTCTGCTCCTGATGTTGACTCTGCCCTAGGCATATTAATAAGCACCCTCACCAGAGTCTGGAATTTGCATGCCACCCTCAAAAAAGCAAGGGTTAAGTGTATCCATCACCCGTGGATCACTGCTAACCATATTTCCCAGTGCAAACTGTGTGATTGGTCCTTGGCCCTATTCAAATCCTCCCAGACCCTGGTCAACTACCAAGTGTACAGGACCCTAAGAAATGTACGTACAAAGGCCATCCATGCTGTGAAGGCAGACTACTTCAAGGACCACCTGCATTCCAATCTCTCCTCCCCCGCTAGTTTCTGGAAAATAATCTACTCCCTTCTTGACCCCATCCCCACTCAGGTGCCCCCGTCCTCTCGGTAAATGGCTTATTGCTCTAAGATCCTAAGTCTGTTGCGGATGCCTTCAACAAGTTTTTCACCACTTGTGCTCTTCCTGGCCACTCCGTTTTGGCCACCTCTACCCCTCCCCTGCTCCTTTTTCAAATGGATACCACTTCCCCCAATCTCCCAGCAGGAAGTCCTTCCAGCACTCTGGTCCCTTAACCTCAACAAAAATAGTTCTGATGGACTTGACCCAAAGCTCCTCCGTATCTCTACCCCAGCCATTGCCCTCCCACTCTCACAACTACTGAATCTTTTCCTCTCCTCTGGTATAGTCCCACTGGCCTGGAAAGAGGCCAAGGTCCTGCCTCTCCACAAAGGTGGTGACCCAGTCTCATCTGGGAACTACCGTCCCATAGCCCTCCTTTCATCCTTAGTCAAACATCAGGAGTCCCTAGTCTATACTAGGCTTGCTAAATTCCTCTCTGCCTCTGGCACCCTTTTCACTGTCCAAGCTGGATTTAGGAGGGGTCACTCCACCACTTCCTCCTTATTGAATGTTACAGACTCTATCCTCTCAGGGATGGACCTTGGGCACATCACCAGTGCCATCTTCATAGACCTGGTGAAGGCTTTGGACTTGGTGTCCCATTTGCTCCTACTAAACAAGCTGCACTCAGTTGGCCTGGTGGCAGTAGTGAACTGATTCAGCTCCTACCTCATGAAGTAGCTCGAGTCAGTCCAGATGGGCTCCACCCTATCTTCTCCTCTCCCCATCCTTGCTGGGGTCCTCCAAGTCTCTATCTTGGGCCCAGTCCTCTTCTCCCTCTTCATAAATGATCTCTGCAGTTTGCTCAAACTCTCAACTCCACATGTATGCTGCAGATACTATCATCTAACCCCGATGTGGAGGCCCCTCTTCAGCAAGATTTTAACAATGTACTTAGCTGGTTCAAGGCAAACCACCTAAGAGTCAACACCAAAAAGAAACTGTTACAATGACTTTTGGGACAAGACAAAAACTGGCCAAGCTCTCATCTCTTCCCATATTTCTGACCCCGGATGGTTTGGCTCTGGAAGCAATCCCTGCATTCAGATACCTTGGGATCTGGCTTAATGACACTCTTGACTTTTCTGTCCACATAGACTCACTACACTCAAGACTCTACCTAAAGCTGTAAGGTCTATACTGAAATAAAGATTGTCTCTCCCCTCCTGTTTGCCAGAAGCTGGTAATCAAAACTATTCTGCCTGTGCTTGACTATGCAGACACCATCTACGGCACTGCCCCCACTTCCTCCCTGGCCAAATTAGACACCCTCTTACATGCTTTGTCACTTCACCTCAAACTCCCCTTTCTGCAAACACAATTGCTCCCTCTATTTCTCTCTATCTATCCCACCACTTTTCCACCATTGCCAGATCCACTCCATGGCACTAATTGCTAAGTACTAGTTTGGTTTCCTCCTGACCTACAGTATCTCACCTCCCACCTTTCACCTGCCCATCCCTCCTCCTACTGACTCCACTCCAGGGACTCCCGCTCCTTGTCCCTTCCACACCCTCACTCAACCTCTGGTTGATCTGCCTTCTTCTACCACCTTCCTTCCCTCTGGAATCAACTTTCTCCTACCCTTCGCCAAGCTACTGCTCTCCCCACCTTCAAGCACCTGTTTGAACTTTTACCTGTTGCTGCTTGCACCTGCCCCAATGCTCCCTAACCGCACTACATTTCCAGCTGAGCTGTGCTGTGGCCTTGTTCTCCTGGCCATTATATTCTGATTTTGTATATATTATTATGTATATATTATGGTTTTATGATCCTTTTGTTGTAATGCAATATTTCTACCTGTATTGTATCCTTCTTCCCCCTCCCCCATTTTGCACCTGGAAACCAGCTTCAGCTCAGTGTGCATTTTCTAGTCACCAATTTTTAAATAAAATAAATAAATATGTAACAACCTGCCTCCTCCTCCTTATGTCAAGGGATTCCAATGTTTAAATTGTAAGGGGGGGGCACAGATCAGAGACCTTCCAGAACATTTCTTGGCAGCTTAAGAAGAATGCAAGGCCTAACCTGGCGGATAGACTCTCAAGCATGAAACATGCCTTCTTTTACCAAGGAGATGCCAACCGGACCACCACGGCACTCTCTGCACAGGCTCACAGGGAAAGAGGAGGTGAAAACCTTCTTCAAAGGGAGAAATCAAATGAGTTCATTCAAATAATCCAGCACACGCAGTGTGAAAGAAAATACATGAACATTTAATTCGATAGAATTTAAAATGCCTAAAAAATAAATGGAGCAGCTCCATGGGGCTGAGAGATATGGGCTAGAGGGCATACACAAAGGTACTGAAGCACCGAGCAGCCAGAATACCAAAACAAGCCTAGACATTATAGACTAGAACAGGCTCCATGCGTGGATTCATGAGCCAGAAACTAGGCAGCCCCTACCCAAAGGTACTAAATGGAATCCAACCATGCCTGGGGAGTGCCTTACTTCCCACCCTAGATCCCAACCAAGCAACTGGAGAGTTCTTGTGGCCTAAATACCTCACTGCAGCCACCCTGAACACCTTTCCAAAACCCAAAGATGAATACAGAACCCCTCCTCCATACTGGGGCTGAGCAGCGATCTACAGAAACAGAATACGCGAACAGCTCTCTCCTTCAGCTGCATCTTTCCCCTGCATTCCTCTTGGGCCTAACACGGGACCTACCCCAGACACGGGCATGGCAGGCCCCTCTGATAAAATGAATCCTAGAACTACTATATTGCCCTCCTCCCCTCCCCTCCACCCTCCCACCCAAAGCTAGTTCTACTTTTATAGGGACAGGATTTGACTGACAACAGGAACTTCCTGTTTGGGAGCAGGAAGTGAGTGATCACAGAGCCACCAAAGACCCACCATCCTAGAAGGGCAAGAGTAGCTCTCCGGGCCCCTCTAGCTGCTGGAGGTCTGCCTCTGAGCAAGTAAGGGTCTACTGAGAAATATAGGATATTCTTGTCTCAGAACAGGACAATCAGGAACTTAAGGGCACACAGGCAGAAAGTAAGGAGAGAGAGAAAAAAAAACAGAGGCAAGAGTAAGGATTGCAAACAGTTAAGGGGCCAGACATAAGACATGATGGGAGTGGTGCAGTGCATTGGCTGTGGAGCAGCAGTCTTCCGGGAGACGTTCTGGAGGATGTGGTGTTGTCCCATCTGCAGGCACCTCTCTGGGCTAAGGGAGGAGGTTGCTCATCTTCAGGCTGAGTTGGCCAGGATTTGTGGGACCTCCTCTTCCATCCAGGGACCACCAGTGCCACTGCCGTTGCCTCAGAGGTTGCCAAGAAAGAGGAGCGGTTGGACTACAGTGGGCTTGGGGAGGGTGAGGGTGGTGGAACAGAGGTGCATCCCTCCAGTTGTACCTCTCCACAATTCCTATGCCATTCTGGCAAAGTGTGGTTCCTCTATGGAGGCAACTGCAGTGGAGACCATGGAGGATGCTGGGAACCTCCACAAAGGAGACCCACAGGAGGGTGGCAGGGCACCCTGCAGGGGAAGGAAACAACTCCTGGTGGGGGGACTCCATTGTTAGGAAGGTAGAACTGGGAGAAGAAGGGGAGAGGGAGGTAAGGTGCCTGCCTGGCACCATGGCTTGGAGGGACAGGGAGTGAATCCTCAGGATTTCCAGAGCAGCTGCACAGGGGAGGGAGCTGGATGTCATTGTCCACCTAGGTACAAATGACCTGCCTAAGAAAGGGATTAAAGAAGTGCAGGAAGAGTTTGTGGAATTGGGGGAGGGGCCTTAGACAAGTAGCACTCACGGTAACCTTCTCGGAGGTACTGCCCATCTTTGGCTTAGGAAAGGCTAGGGTGTTCTACACCATGGGATTCAATCAGTGGTTGAAAAACTGGTGTGGAGCTCAGGTATTTGGCTTCATTGGAGACTGGGAGTACACCTGGAGTGATGCAAGCCTATACTGGCATGATGGGCTGCACCTGTACAGGAGAGGAACCAGGATCCTAGGTGATAGGTTTAAATGCTTCATTGGCAAGCATTTAAACTAGCCAAGGGGGGGAGGCACTGGAAAGGAGCAGGGAAATCCTAGCCCCCCAAAAAAAATCACGGTAGTAAGTGCGGTAAACACCAACATAAAGGTGTCGATAGGGAGAAGGGCAGGGAAAACGGAGAAAGTGACAAAGGCAAGAAGGACAGGGATGGAGCAAAAAGGAGTAAGGCCATCAGGAAATGGAGGGTAATGAGTACCAATGCCTGTAGACTGGGCAACAAGCTCCCTGATGAAAGAGGGATGCCTGGATATCATAGCAGTCACAGAAACATGGTACACAGAGAACCATGACTGGGATGTTAACATACCAGGGTACATAACCTACAGGACAGACAGGCAGGGGAGAAGGGGGGAGGAGTAGCTCTCTATGTAAAGGAAGGGATAAAAGCAACTGAACAAAAGAGTAAACAGGGAGGAGAGGAGGCACTGTGGGTCACCTTGGAGACTGGAAAGGGCACCACAATCTGCACAGGGGTTGTGTACAGACCCCCATTTCAGGGGTAGGGAATGGACAAGGATATGATAGAAGGCATTCTTAGAATGGCAGGGAAAGGGGAGATACTGTTGATGGGAGACCTGAATATGCCAGATGTTAAATGGAGTACATTTGCTGCAGCCACATCCAAGAGCAGGGCCATTCTTGATGCCCTACAGGTGGCAGGCCTCTGACAGATAGTTTCAGAACCCACTCATGAGGGAGCAATCTTAGACCTCGTACTCTTAAACAGGGGCAGTGAGAGGATCTCAGATCTAGAAGTGGGATGACATCTGGGAACAAGTGACCATCAAACAGTGTGATTCACGTTAAACTCACCTACAGAGTAAAGCCATACAAAAGTGAGGATACTGGACTTTAGGAGGGCTGACTTTGGCAAGATGGGAGAGTGCCTCAGAAAAGCACTAGCAAACAGCCTAGAAGGAGGTGTGGAGCAACAATGGGGAATCATCAAAACTGCCATCACAGAGGCAACAAGCCTTTGTGTGAAGCAAATAAATAAATCAAAATGAAAGAAAAAGCCACTGTGGGTCTCAAAAAAGGTGGCTGTGAAAGTCAGGAAGAAAAAGATAGCATTCCAGAAGTATAAGGAAACACAGAAGGAGCAGGACAGAGAGCTGTACCAGTTAAGGCAGAAGGAAGCAGGGAGGGAAGTCAGAATAGCAAAGGCCCAAACTGAGGAAAAGATAGCCAACTCAGTTAAGAAGGGGATAAAACCTTTATAAGTACATCAGCAAACGAGAAAGACAAAGGGAGGGATAGTGAGGCTGAATAGAATGAACGGGTGCGCAGAGGGGACAGTGAAAAGCAGGGATACTGAATGAATATTTCTGCTCAGTATTCACAAAGAGGAGGGGGAAGTGCTAATCCAATTAACAGAAGCACTCTTGATGGGGGTCAGATCCCAGTCCTTTCACAGAAGAAAGGGTTCTGCAAGAACTCCTAAAACTGAAGGTGGACAAAGCAATGGGGCCTGATGGAATTCACCTCAAATTCTAAAAGAATTAAGGGGAAACTAGTGAAACCACTGGCTACTCTTTTTAATAAATCATGGGAGGATGGTGTGGTACCCGAGGACTGGAGGAAGGCTGATGTGATTCCCCTTCACAAAAGTGGGACCAAGACAGAGGCAGGAAACTACAAACCTGTCAGTCTGACCTCTATGGTAGGGAAAGTGATGGAGTCACTTCTGAAGGAAATAATAGTTGAGTACCTACAGGCCAGTGGGGCACAGGACCCAAGGCAGCATGGGTTCACAGCAGGAAGGTCATGTCAGATGAATCTAATAGATTTCTTTGACTGGGTGACCAAAGTAGTAGACCAAGGAGGGGCTATGGACATGGCCTACCTAGACTTTAGCAAGGCATTTGACACAGTCCCACACAAAAGATTAATAGTCAAATTAACCAGCCTGGGAGTGGGTCCCAGGGTGGTAGCCTGGGTAAAACATTGGCTGGACAACAGGACACAGAAGGTAATTGTAAATGGAGTCCACTCTGAAGAAAGAGGGTTTACTAGTGGGGTACCGCAGGGTTCAGTATTGGGTCCAGTCCTTTTTAATGTCTTCATAAGTGACATTGCAGAGGGACTGGAAGGAAAAGTATGCCTCTTTGCAGATGACACATAGATCTGCAACAGGGTTGATACACAAGGAGGCGTGGAAAGGATGAGAAGGGACTTGGCAAGGTTGGAGGAATGGTCAGAAGTATGGCAGCTAGGATTCGATGCAAAGAAGTGCAAAATAATGCACCTTGGAAACAAGAACCCAGGGGAAGAATACACAATGGGGGGGTAGTAACAACAAGAAAAAAGGAAAGGGACCTGGGGGTAATCATATCAGATGACCTTAAGGTTAGCAAGCAATGTGATAAGGCAGTAGAGGGCTGGGGTATACTGGGATGCATAGGGAGGCATCAGCAGCAGAAAACAGGAAGTTGTTATCCCTCTGTACAGACAGTTGGTGAGACCCCATCTGGAGTACTGCATTCAGTTCTGGAGACCCCATCTCCGCAGGGACATAGACAGGATAGAGGCAGTCCAGAGGAGGGCAACTAAAATGGTGCAGCATCTGCAAGAGAAGCCGTATGAGAAGAGACTAAAGGAGCTTAATATGTATAACCTTGAGGAAAGAAGGGAGAGGGGGGACATGTTAGAAACTTTTAAGTACCTCAAGGGAATCAACAATGTCCAAGAGGGTAGCATCTTTCAGAAAAAGAGATGAGCAAGAAGAAGGGGACACAATTTAAAGATAGAGGGGGGGCAGTTCAGGGGCAATGTGAGGAAGTATTATTTCACAGAGAGGGTAGTGGATGCATGGAACAGCCTTCCTGAGGAGGTTGTGGGGTCTAAAACTGTGGGAGTATTCAAGAATGCATGGGACAGACACAAGGCAATTCTTGTGGGGGGGTAGGAAGAAATAGGCTGTGGGAAATGGGCAGACTAGATGGGCCACGCGGTCCTTATCTGCCGTCAAAGTCTATGTTTCTATGTTTCTAATGCAAACCACTCAACTTATCCAGGCAGTGTGCCACAGCAGGAAAATTGACCTCCTCGGAGATATCACCTCCAAGGGGCCTTACCGTGGCCCTGCCACCACCATGACAGCCCCACTTCCATGACTTCCCACAACATTTGATGCCAGGACTCCTGAGCCTACTGATGTCATCAAGTTTTCTTCCCATGTCCTGCACTCCATTGAACATTAAGCCACACAGGACCCTGATCCCAACAATCACCATCTCCTGCCACACTCCCCAATGGATGTGCTTCACCTATCCCCGATGCTGCCCAGGCTGGCATCTACTGGGCCGGGGGGGTTGAGGCCCCGGCCACAATTGCCCTCACCAATCTGCAGGATCTCTCCCTTTCCTTCCGCAACCTTTTCTTAAATACGGGCAGGGGACACTGCCCCCCCAGGGTCAGAACAAGAGAATGCCCTAAAATGAACTAGGATAAAGGGGAAAAAGGATGGGATTGTAAGCCTGCCCTGAAAGGAATGGCTTACACTCCCTCCCCAAATCCATTTTCTCCTGGAAATGGGGCAAGTGGCAGACTGGAAAGGTTCAGGACGGAAAGGGTATGTTCACTCTCCGCATGGCCAAAACACTCCAAGATGCACCAGAAACCACTCTCCCTATGGTCCACTTCCCATACTACCCCATAGAGTGAGTCCTGCCCAGACAGTTGTAACCAGAGAAGAAAAGATTAAGGCAAAGTAAAATTGTATGGCCAGGCTGTCACTTAAGGAACTTAACAAACTAGAACATCTGAAATATTACTTCTAAAACAGTTAATGCCTTAGGAATGGAAGCAATCACTCATAGCCTGTTCACCCTCTCTCTCACAGTCCGCTCACTCTCACAATCGTTGGAATAAGAGGTAGAAATAGTATAGCTAGCAAATTGTTTTAGAGATTGTTCCAACAGAGAGCAACCTTCTGGGAATAACTCTCCAACAAAACCTTAAATAACAGTCTCGGTTATCCAGTCCAACAGTCCCTGTCCCCAAGGGCAAGGCAGTCCTGCAGCGACCTCCACTGGGCACAGTGTCTTTTAAACTTAGTCACCTTTCAAAACTGTAGAACATCAAAATGACTGAAATAGGCAGTCCTGGCTGTCCCAGTTTGCTGGATGTTCCCTTTAGATGGCAGCGCCCCCGCCACAGGGATAATAAGCTGGGACTGGCTTTGTGGTTTCATCCACAAAGGAATCCAAAGAGATCACATAATACTTCATCCGACAACCAGCCACATCTTGGACAAGGGCAGAATGTTTAAAAAATGTAAGTCCTGCCCAAGGCATTGAGAAACACAGAGATCTCGCCTTTGGGATGACAGCCTAAGAGGGTTGACCAGACGCCTCTGATAGTTGTTGAATCTTTTGCACCATGCCCCAAAACACCCAGTCTGGATGCTTTACTTCTATAGTGTCCCATAGCCTTTCTGAGACATAAGGATACTCAGCAATTGGATAATCTATATGGATTCTCCACTGCACCCATCTCTCCTCTTGCGACCACTGAGGCAGGTCTCGAATGCTGGTCCGATGGGCGATTCCAGGCTCCAACCACAGTTTGGTTTGATATGTTACTTTCACTGGATCACTACTTAATAAGCCATTCATCCTAACACAAGTGGCCTTGCACAGTGCCGGAAGGCTCATGGTGGTATCAGGCAACTTTATAGCAGGCCGTTCATAAGGATGTGGAATGGCATGGTACACATCCTGGTCAGCAAACTGATGAGACTTAAATTCTAGTCCAGGGGCAAGGCAGCTGGCACCTCCCACACAATTTTGTCTTCAGCTTCTTCCTCCTTCAACTGCCTGGGTGTACTCAAATATGAAACCTCCTCATATTGGGCACTTGAAGAGCCATCGATGACAGGTAGAAAAACCCATGGCCAACCCCCTGGGCCCTGAGGGGGTCACCAAATACTTCTCCCCATCCTCTACCTCTCCCTCTGCCAACAGGATAGTCAATGGTGGTGGGTACCATGCGACTGGGCAGACAGCTATGTCCCACAGCACCGTCACTGGTGGTTTCCTCAATGGCCTCCACCACAACATCAGGGGCCTCTGACTTGGGCTCTGAAGGTGCAGTAAATGGCTTGGCCTCCTCACCTAAATCCAGGCTCCCCTGAGATATTAAAGAAGCTGTGCCCACAGATGCCCCAACTGGACAAGGCCAAGCATAAGTGTAGGGGGTGACTTCCCAGATTCCTGCAGATGGCCTCTGGAGCAGACAGAGCACAATGGCAGCTGCACCACTCCCTCACTTCAATAACCACAACTTACACACTGTCTGTAATCCCCCACCACTCCTTTTCCTGCTGACTTCCACAACCAGGACAATAGCAAGGTGGGGGTGGTACTATGGGACTCCTGGGCTGCAAATGTTTCAGCCATATTCATCAGCTTAATTGCTTCCTTCTCACTAGTTGCATCTCTCCAACACAAGCTCGAGGGGAAAATGGCACCTTCTCCATGCATTCCCCAACACAACTAGCAAAAAGCCAATCAGAGGTACCACCTCACCCACTCGACAACCCTTCCAGATGGCAGGATGCCTTCTCTTGCTAGTGGGCCATGGAAAGTGCAACAAACACCTTTAATTGTCGCCTACTATGTCACACCACAGTAACAGCCAGGCCAGCTGCATCAGTCAGACACCCATGCTCCCTCCAGTCCACTCAAAGCATTTAATCTCAGTAAATATATAAAATCCCGGATAAGCCCCCATGTCTGTAATCCCCCACCTCCTCCTTATGTCTACTGGTCCTGATGTTAAAAATGCGAGGGGGTGCACATATCAGTGACCTTCCAGAACATTTCTCGTCAGGTTAAAAAGAATGTAAGGTCTTACCTGGCAGGTAGACTTTCAAGCATGAAACAGGCTGTCTCTTACTGGGTAGATGCCAACCGGACCACCACGGCACTCTCTACACAGGTTTGAGTGGAAAGGGGAGGTAGAAATCTTCTTCAAAGGGAGCAATCAAATTAGTTCTTTCAAATAATCCAGCACACACAGTGTAAAAGAAAATATATGAACATTTAATTAGATGGAATTTAAAATGTCAAAATAAATAAATGGAGCAGCTCCATGGGGCTGAGAGAAAAAGGCTAGAGGGATACACAAAGGTACTGAAGCACTGGGCAGCCAGAATGCCAAAATGGGCCAGAGCAGGCTTCACACATGGATTCATGAGCTGGAAACTAGGCTTGCCTCTACCCAAAGGGTACTAAATGCAGTCCAACCATACCTGGGGAGTGCCTTATTCCCCACTCCAGAACCCAACCAAGCAACCTGGAAGTTCTTGTGGCCTAAATACCTCACCACAGCTGTCCTGAACACCTTTCCAAAACCCAAAGATGAATACAGATCCCCTTCTTCATACTGGGGCTGAGCAGCAATCTACAGAACTGGAATAAGTGAACATCTCCCTCCTTCAGTTGCATCTTTCTCCTGTAATCCTTTAGAGCCTAACACGGGACCTGCCCCAGACACAGGCATTGCAGGCCTGACAAGACAAATCCCAGAAAGAAGACCACCCAACTTATCCAGGCAGTGTGCCACACCAGGAAAATGTACCTCCTTGGAGCTGCCGACTCCATGGGGCCCTGCTGCGGCCCTACCACCACCACCACAGCAGCCCCACTGCCATGCCTTCCCACAAGATTTGGTGGCAGGACTCCTGAGGCTTCCAGATGTCACCAGGTTTTCTTCCCACTTCCTGCACTGCTTTGAACATTGAGTCACACAGAACACTGACCCCAACAATTGCCAACCCCTGCCACCCTCCCCAATGGAGATGCATACACCTAGCCCCAATGCTGCCCAGGCAGGCACCTACCAGGTCGGGGGGTTTGAGGCCCCAGTCATACTTGCCTTCACCAACCCATGGGATCTCTCCCTTTCCTCCTAGAAACCCTCTTCTTAAATATGGGCGGGGGACACTGCCCCCTGGGGCAGAATAAGGGAATCCCCAAAAATGAACTAGGCTAAAGGGGGAAAAGGACAGGATAGTAAGCCTGCCCCGAGAGGGGTGGCTTACAAATCAATCTCACAGTGGACTGAGAGGGTAAGCCTGTTGTTGTGATATAGTGTACAAGGTTCAGTGAGGAGTGTTTTGTAGATGTCTGTGATATAGTTAGAGGATTCACATTTTTGCTGAAGCTAAACAGTTCAAAGAACAAAGTGTGCTCAGGTGTAAAATAGAACTCTGATGTCAGGCTGGGGCTGATCACCCCAAGAAATGACTTCAAATGAACCAAAACTGCCGGGCTGTCAGGTGAGTGCACTGACAAGTAAAGTCACCACACCTAGAAACAGACTTTGATTCAGACTCCATTGCTTTATTCATACAAAACAAAGTGGTTGGGCTAGTATACTAGCCACTGATCACCCTAGCGCTTTGACTGGAGTCTTCATCAGGGAGTCCCAACTAGTCAGTCTTATGGCTGTCCTAGTAGTCCCATCCATTGACTCCATTTTTCTTCAAATACTTGTCCAATCTAAGTTTGAAAGTACTACCTGTATCTCTCTCAGCAGCCACCTGTGGCAGTCTTCCCTATACTCCTGCTACATTGTGCAGGACAGAAAATTCCTTACTTCCTACTCAGTCCTTTCTCCCTTCAGTTTAAGACTGTGTTCTCTCAATATGATCTCTCTTTGTTATGTCTTGAGACACTTTGAATGGTCTACTTGCATCTACCTTCTCTATTCCCTTTTCTATAGTGGACAAGTTTATAATGACCCCTCACTCCATCCCTGTTTTCTCAAAGAAGAACAATCCTAACTGTTTAAGACTCAACACATCTTTGTCCATCCTATTTACCCTTTATTGCACCTTCACTGGTTCCTCTGCATATCTCTTATAGTGTGCTGCCCAGAAATGAACACATTATTCTAAATGGGTTCCAAGCAATGCCTTGTAAAATGGCAGTACCCTTGGCATTACATCGTACACTGTTACCAACTGCATGCATTCTAGAGTTCTGCATACCTTTCCTCCTTTCTATTTACACTGCTTCAGTTGTTTCAGTGCCCATGTTTATAATACCCCTCATCAAGTACAGTGCATTCCAGCCTTATTTATTGCAAGAGTGCATATCTAAGCATTTGGCAACAACTTTAATCTGCTACCTATCTGCCAATTCTCATTGCCAACCCCAACCCTCTCTGAAGATAAGACTGTTGCTCCACCCATATTTATTAAGTTTGATATATTTATGACATCCACCAACTTGATGATCTGGTTATCTACCCATTTTTCAAGATCATTAATAACTGTATTGAACTGTAGGGGTCCCAGCACTGACCCATGGGTATGTTGCTTGCTACTCATCTCCTCTGTGATACCATTCTCCGTTACCCTTTCAGTCCTTCAGAGTACTTTAAATCTATAACATTTGTTTCCTCATGGTGTGATTTTTTTTTCCTTGTGTAACAACCATGTCTGTGGAATCTAAGTATATAAAGTTCATACGTTTCTTAACAGCTGGCCTCTTTCTTACTGCCTTGAAAATTCTGTCAGTTTGGTCTGGCATGATATGCCTTTCATGAACATGTTCTTGCTTATTGTTATTTATGTAAGCAATAATACCATGCTGGGTGGGCAGTATTGGGCTATTCTGGAATGCCCAAGGGGCGGTATAAGGTCTAATGCCACAGGCAGAGGGACTCATAGACCTTGGAAGGTCCTGTATAGCCCATACTACACACCCTGGAGGGTGTTATTGCACTTAAAAAATGGGTTATTTGTAAACTTTAAAAAAAATATTTAAAAAATGTAAAAAAAAAAACTTAGAGATTATTAAAAATGAATAGAGATGCAATTTGCTTTAAAGTAGTCCCTATGCTACTACTGTTGCCAGCAAAGGGTGCTGCAGTTTATAACAAACATATTTTCTTTATAATTTTTGGCTTTCTCTTTTTCCCATAGGGAAACTGTGGTGTTATTTGCTGCAATAAAGGAGTGCTTATTGCAGCAAACACACACATGATTTCCCTCACTCTGTGCATGTGCTCGCTCGAGCTCCTCACTTCCAGACTGCTGTCCCCTTCCCTTTCTCCCGAACCGCAAAGCAACACAGACACAAAACCACCATGGAGAATCAGTGGTAAGTCATTGTAAATAAAAGTACTTCTGCCAAAAAACATTAGCAGATCAAGTACCCACACAAAAATGGAAAAAAAATATAAATGAAAGTGAAGGTGACCGCGAACCACATGTTCTAACATACTTGGACTGTGGCCACACAGCAACCTTTTTTATTTTATATAATTGCTGAGGTGAAAAAGAGCAACCCAGCAATTATATAAAATAAAATATGGGTTGGGGTGTGTAATCTCAAAGTTCACACACCCTCGGGGTTAGATGCTATGGATAAACCCCTCGGTGGGTGTAAACTTCTCATTACACGCCCCAACCCATATGTTACCCTATATTTTAATATCTGTCTGCTTGTGCCAGTGACTTGCCCCCCTCCCAAGTATCTGTCTACCTGTTTCCTTGTGGCTTGCCCCCTCCCTTCCCCTTGCTACTTACTGTTTTTTTATTACTGTTGGGGTGAGAAGCGTGATTGGGAGATGTGGCAGCAGTGGTCGGCCAGCAGAGCATGCTTAGGATGGCAGAGCATGTGAGCTGAGACCAGAATTAACAGTGCTGCAAGTGTGGTCTGCATTAGTGCTGTACTCACATATTTATTTAATAAAATAATGATTTTGTGACCATATATATCATTTTTTTGAGCCTGCAAAGTGTGGTCTGAGTGGTGGAAGCAAGCAGTGAGCAGGTGATGCACATAGTGAGGCAGCTGTTACTTTTTAGAAACATGATTGTATGACAGTGGGAATCGTAAGTGCAAATACAAGATAAGCTAAACTATAGTATACTGACATGGGACATTGAGCAATGGCGAACAGTGAAAAAATTAAGTTTTTTTTTGTATGGGATTTCTGATAGTGAGTTTGTGACACTGGAGTTGTGGCAGAGGGTGGGCTCGCTAAGCAAGAAAACAAATGGTGGCCATTTGAAACTGAAGAGTCTATTTACACTCAGTAATTTTTGTAAGAAGGCAGGCTGGCACAGGGACTCATTCACCCTGAGCGTGCTCTCTCTCTCTATATATATATATATTTCCCCCATGCTCAGCCTTGCTAGTACACTAATAGGTTAGACCACATTGCAAGGATTTCAATGGAGAGCCATTTCAGAAACAGAGAGTGTCTGTACTAGTGTGCTAGCTGAAGCATTGAGTCACAGTGCTTGCTGTCTTGAGAACTGGTTTGTTAATTTAAGCATTGCCTGGGAACAAGAGGCATCATACACCTTTAAATAAATGCAGGATCCTGGCTCCTGTCAAAGCAGCTCATCAGATGAGTAATCTGTATCGTTTCTACGCAAATGCTGCGATTAAGTGCTGGCGGGGTGGGGGGTACTGACTGTAATTACATGCTGGCTCAAGAGGAATTTGAAACATCAGGGAAGAAAAGGAACTGAAATGGGTGTAATTTTCAGGAGCTGCAGATGTTGATGCCATTTTAGTTTATTTTTCTTTTTTGTCTGTGGCAGAAAGAAATCCAGGGAAATGTGTGGAATGCAGCAGCTTCCAATGAGCAGTAAAATGATTCTTCCTCCTAGTACAGCTTGCAAAAAAGCAGGAGTACAGTACGGTATCACATAACCAAATATGCCCTTAACCCAATCCAGAAATAAGTATCTTTTTTTAGAAAAAATAAATAACTTGAGCTTCCTTTCTGAAAAATTATCAAACCAGCATGCATGTGCAAGCATGTACGCATGAACGGTTACACAACACATACATTTTTAACACCCTCATCAGTTGTCACACTAATGCAGCATGCATTCTAAGCACATACAGACACACATATAACCACACACTCAAGTGCACATGTACTGTAAGCATGCACCATTCCCAAACACCACAGACATACACATTAACAAATATGTGAGCATCCCAAGCACATACACACAAACACAAACTCTCTACCCCCCCCCCCAAATATACAAATACACATACTGTATGATTGTCGTCATGGACAAGTTGCAGTATATCCAGATATACTGTGAAAAATCACGTTCATTTCAATTAGATTTCCTTTGATATATACTGATTTTTCTGGATATTCTGTAATTCGTTACTGCTGCATCTGTACATTATGCAGCACAAACCCCAAGCATGTACACTCACACACACCCACACACCTTTAAACATTCTCCAACCTTCGTCACACACACACACATATGCACGTGCACACACAAGCAAACACACACTACATTGTTTGCAAAATAAAAAGGTTTTCAAATCAAAAGCTCTGACTATAAAATACCATGTGAATTTTCCTTGTATCAGTTCTATGGCTAAGTTTGCAAAATAATTATAAAAAATCCTGTGCTGTGGTTGTTGGAATATGATCACATGTCTGTGTGTTATGTCAACACAACAGCACAGAGTTAGAAATACTTAATAATAAATTATTCTTGTGAACTGGATAACCATTGAGTCAATGACTCATTTACTATGGTTTCCATTGCAGCAGCTGGAGATGTGAATCCGCTAGTCACTGTACAGAATAACGAGGGGAACCCTACCTCCTGTTGGAATTGTTTAAACTGACTTAAAATTTAGTGGAGCCATTTTAGAATCACAATAATTCATTTTATAGGATAGATAATTGTAGGAGATCAGCACTTTTTAGTTGTGTAAGGCACTTGTCTTTACCTTGTGTCTCACATCTTGTGGGGTCCCTTTGTCCCACAATAATCCACACTCTGTCTTGACTTGCATAATTATTGATTTCCTTTTAGGTCCTTTGTTGATGTTTGTTCAACCTGGCCCTTATTTAGAAATAGCTGTGTCTGCCTCTCCAATCTAAAATATAAAGGCAATGTGTTCTGGTTGTTAACACACCAGCTTGGGAACCGGGAGGCTGTTGGTTCAAACCACACTATAGCCCAACACTCATTGTATGACCTTGGGAAGTATCTGTTAGTGCTACAGTCCACCCAGTTGTGGTAATGGGTAGAATCATGCAATGTCCTTCCCTCTGAGATGCTGCCAGTGAGGGGTCCTGTATACACATGCATACTGAGCTGCATGACATGTGTGTAAGGAGCAGACTGCATCCCTCCCTTTCCCAACATTCCTGAGTTGCACTGCCACCTGTGGTCACCCATGTGGTGGTGTGGAAGCAGAGAATGCAACCTGCTCTGATAAGAACTGCATTGTCTGGGATGTTCCATCCACTTCCCCACGGATTGCCCCAGTGCCCAAGGCTCATTAGCGAATCTGGTTCAACATTGTCATGAGTGGTAGCCCTACTAGTAACAATGTTTTAAAGGGAGCATATGCTCTATTTTTGACCTTTCTTATCATAACAGTAATTGGAAATTTGAACACATACTTCATGCAGTCTGTTTTGTCTTTCCTGTGTTTAGTTTCCTGTGTTTTATTTGAAATAGGACTGTTGTCTTCCTTATTTACTGTCCCTTTTTAATGCTGCTTTTTTAACTGATAATTGTGTTTGAATTAAATAGAGTGTTCAAACCCAGGTTACTTTGTGGAGTTAAAGCCTATAGAGAAAGCCTCACTCTGGGCACCAATTGACTATCTTCACTAGGCACCAGAATGAATAAGTAAATGAAATGATGAATACCAGGCAGGCACAAGGCAGCATGAACAAGGGACCCTAAATATGCAAAAGAACAAACACATAAAGCAGTGCAGTTTGGAGGTTAAACAGACTACACACTTGCTCACATTTTCAGTTATATTAAATATAAAAACAAAGCTTTATTTTCTGTTTACTATTCTTTCATAGGTGATCCTCTGAGCAGTTTTATTTCATTCATGTTGAAAATGCAATGGCATAGCAGCTTGTTTTGAGAAAGTGCTGTAAAAAGTTTAATAAAATATGCTAAATGGAGTGGACACACATAGTGACAGACTTTCAGGATTTGAAGTTGGGCTCTGCTGTTTTATAGTTCTTTATTTTGCCTGCTAGGTCATGCTGCCTTTGTTCTATGATTTTAGCGAACTGGGTACATTTCAATATCTGACTAGGGGCCAGATATTCAAAACTTTGCACCGGGGCTAAATTAGCACTGCCCGGTGTGCAAACTTACCCTGGAGCACAAAGCAAACTAGATTCAAAAGGAAATAGCCTAGTGCTGAATATAGCAAGCAAAGAAAGCAGGGCAAACAGGGCCAGGAGTGTAGGGCAAAAATTGTCCGGGAATAAGACCACACTGAATATAGCAACAGGAAATGCACACTGCAACTGCAGCTCATTAGACTCTGAAGTAAGCTAGTGTTTTCAGGTGGAGAACATTGTGTGTGATTGCACAGAGATGTCTGACATCTACTGCAAACAACAATGTAAGCCACACACTGCCGAACTGTGCTATGCTGAAGTGAGAGGTTTGCAGGAGCTAACCTGATTGCAGTGCTAACACATTAGCCCGGTGCAAAATGGTTAGCCTGGGGCAAACAGGAGCTTGGCTGACTAGGTGGGCCATGCGGTCCTTATCTGCCATCAAAGTCTATGTTTCTATGTTTCTATATTCAAGACTCCCATGCAAATAAGCCTACTTAGGTAATCCATTGGCAAACAGGTACATTTGCATCTCATTAAGTGCTGCTTAGCATACATTACCTTGCAGTTTGCCCAGTGCTACTGCATGGACTCAAATCTCCCTATTGGTTGGAATGGAAGTACAGGCTGGATGCTGCAGGCCAAGGCATTCCCACAGCATCCCTGTTGGTTGGAATAGATGTACAGGCTGGAAGCAGCAAGAACTGTGTGTTGCCAGGCACAGTCAGTGCATACATACCTCACAACCCCTTACCTTCTGAATCAGGGACAAGGCTTAAACAAATCAGGGACAAAGGACCAAAATCAGGACACATCTTCAAAATTAGAGATATCCACCAAGCTGGTAGAATATGGGGCTTAGTGCAAAATGTAGTTTCTAAAGAAGAACAAGTCTGTAACTTCAATGCTTGACATTATTTTGTTCTTACAATTTCCACTGTTTAGCCACGGAAACACAGCTGTGAGGAGGGACAGAGTTATATGTTGAGGAAAATTCAGGGACGAACCTGAAAATCAGGGACAGTTGACAGGTATGCTCCCGACCCTCACAATACAATTAAAAGTAATGTCCCTGGTAGTCTAGCAGTCCCCCACCCCTGCATGAATCCCGACCCGTTTGGAATAAAATTAAATGTAATTTCCCTGGTAGTCTAGCAGTCCCCACCCCTGCACGAATCCTGACCATTTGCAATGAAATTAAAAGTAATGTCCCTGGTAGTCTAATAGTCCCCCAACCCCTGCATGAATCCTGACCCCAAGCACCATACAAAACAACTGTTCCCTGGTAGTCTAGTGGTCCCCCCACCCGGCAATGATGCTCCTGCTCTGCCCAGGAACAATCTACTAACAGATCCAGGGACTGGCTCAGCCCTCCTCTCACCACAATGCCCAGCCACCAACTGAGGTATGAATGAAGTTCATTTGTACCTCAGTCAGCGCTCGGCCGTGGTGGTGAGAGGAGGGCTGAGCTGGTCACCGGTTCTGTTCCTAGATTGTTCCTGGGCTGAGCAGGGGCATCACTGCCAGGTGAGGACCACTAGACTACCGGCAACAGTCATTATGGTGCTTGGGATCATGATTCATGCGAGGAAAGTGAGGGGCCACTAGGACTACCAGGGGCATTACTTTAATATCTCTACAAATGGGTCGGGAGTCAGGGGTGGGGGACCTACCGGGAGATTACTGTACTCCACCGACTACGAGGGGGTCCATGATGGGGGCACCACATCATTACCACTGCATTACTGCCAGCTTTTGTTTGGTGGTATCTAGTGCTGTGCTACAGGTTGCACTAATGCCTGTAGCATGTCACTAGACCTTTGAATATGCTGCACTGCTGGTATTTATTGGCGCTCTCCTAACCCTGCCCCTGGATACTATTTTTATTAGCGCCGGAGCTACCACACAGCATCAGCACTGATAGGGCTTTTGAATATTGCAGCCTCACACAAATCCAGTGCTATTCCAGGGCTATGGTTTTGCACTAGGTGCAATGGTTTGAATATCTGGCCCTAGGTGTGTTATGAATTTTTTATTCAAACAAGAATTGTGGCAAATTTGACTGCTACAAACTATGCATAGCATTTGTGTACAGTACTGTGCACCATGCAAATCTCCCCAGTTGCAACAAATTGTACTATGCAAATTGACACAATTTGCACTTTACGGAATATTTTGCAGTGAAGTATGTAGTAGAATTGGCCAAAACTGCATAATGCATGTGTGGTGTGGCAATTCACATAGTAAAATTCACACAACTGATGAATTTTATTATGTGAATTATGACACTATGCCCCGTGCTATGTGAATTGAAGAAGTTTTTTTTTTTTTACTTTGCATGGAGCTATACTTGACTTATTTTTGCTCACAGATATATACAGCAGTTTGGATAAAACACCAAACATCCCTGGACTAGGAGGTGGCCAAAGTTGACTTTGCATCTACACAGTTTCAGGTCCCTACTTTAGTTCTGAATTCCAAACAAATCAGTGCACACCACCAATAATACTCTTTATTTTGTTGCTACCAAGCACAGGAACATGATACAGGACCCTTTTTAGCTTAATTTACTCCTCAGCTTAGACAATTTAATTTTACTCATTCATTCCCAAAGTATATATGAGTTGAAAAGTTCTGTGCTTAACGTTATTCAAACTGACTGCCTTGAGTTGAGTGAGTTAAATTTGCATTTCAGGACTGATTTCACCAAGACAATAAACAGCATTTGAATACAAAAAGAGTCACATCAGCCTTCACTTCATTGGCTGAATCAAAAGGTCCACAGTCCATCCCTATGCAGCCTTGTCCAGGGAGATGTGCTTTGGAAATTCAGGATCAAACATCTAGACTGCTGATTCTGAACAACCGTACCCAAATCTAATGACCATTTACCATACATTGAACCCACTAGAGTCCTATGATACCTTTTTCTTCACTTTAGAATATGCCACTTGATCAGAAAAATAGATTGGCTGTTCTCTTCTTCTTGTAGCATGCCATGAACTAGCATTCACCTATGCACCTGTGTGGTCATCAGGCTTCTCAACTGTTGCATGTGAAAACTCATCCTTGATGCACAATGAGTGTATGAATAAATTCTTCAATGTTCATCTAAAGAATGTCACATTTTGTTAGAAGAATGGTTACAAGGTTGGCAGCTACGATTTAATGCAAAAAGTGCTAAATCATGTACTTAGGGCACAACAACCTGGGTAATGTACCAACTCAGGCTGAAAGTATTTGTTGTTAAAGATTTTATTATTTTTCAGGAATAAGCATATACTTGCATTAATACATACATGATCTGAGACCATACTGCAACATCTGGTATGTCTGAATTGCCTGAAAATTACATTGAAATAGAAAGTATTGACTTCCCTAGATTAAGGTTAGTCAGGGTGAATTAATAGTCCTGTTCAGAAGGAAAAACAGAAACACCATACTGCCTGAGGTTGACTGATTAGGCCATGACTAGTGTCCAGCAAACCATGGTGAATTAAACCTTGACACTCCAGGGTAACCAGAGGTAACTTAAAGTAAGGTAGTGGTCACTACATAGAACTAGATGCGGTGCGACTTGATAGTTATGTCTGTACTGATATCAACTATATACAAAAAAAATATAGCAATCTGATCTAAAAGAAGGGGAAGCAGTTATGTAACAAATCTGGTAACTTCAAGAAGGAGACAGAGTTACTAAAGAGGAAAGGTGAAGGGCATAGTGGGGAGTCATGCATGGCAGCCAAGGAGTGGATGCCATGGCAGTACTCGGAGTTAAGGAAGGGCTGCCAGCATGCCTCAAACTGAGATGTTTGGTCTGCAGGAGGGTCTCTCCCACATGACACCTTGGGCTGCTGCCAGAAGGAATTCCTGGAAAGTCAAAATGTCAGGGATCTCCATTTCATCAGGATTAGTCTTTTAGCAATAACCCCTATTCCAGTGATCCATCTAGCCCTGGGGCAGTGTTTTGGCATGGAAGGACCTCCACACCCCAGTAAAAGGAGAGAGGAATCAGGGTTAACCATAGGGAATATTTGCTTATACATATTCTGGACTGATAGCCAGAAGGAGTTGAGAGAGGGGCAGGCCCAGAGAATGTGAAAAAGATTAGCCCCTAGATTACCACACCTCCAACAGTTATCAGCCTTAATAAGACACATGTGCCTAAGTTTTACAGGGTCACAGTACCATCTATGCAGGGTTTTATTCATTTTAAGGCAGGTACTTCCATTCCTGCAGGCAGCATGTATCCTTGCCCAGCTATGAGCCCACTGAAGTTCAGAGATAGGTGTTTGTAGGTCCGACTCCCATTGCAAACTGGCTGCTCAGGTGGGGTCCTGCATGGCATCCCTGAGAGCACTATAGATCACATTTGCTTGGTTGTTATGGAGCTTGCCCCAAGCATCAATAGGGTGAGGGTCATGGGAGAGCTCCTTGTGGGATGGGGCCTAAATAAGGTGGGTAATGGCATCCCTAATTTAAAGGTATCTCCAAAAGTGGATCCTGCGGAGATTTGAGTTTCCAGGGCTTTAAAGAAGTCAAGAGAGTGATTACTGGGGAGTAGTAAGTCCTGTACCAAGGAAATACCTTGAACTTACCACAACTTCCAATGGAGCATGTGGTTCCCTATTTGTATCACTGAGTTATTCCAGAGAGGAGTAAATTCCTAAGGCGCTGGGTCGTGACATAGGAGGGACAAGGTTTTCTTCCATTAGTTAACTCAAATCAATATGGAGGGAGGAAGCCCAGCGGTTGGAGATTTTTTTTTTGTATAGCACCACTGCAGCAGGCTGAAAGTATTAGTAGTGACAAAACAGGAAGAAGATCTGGGGGTTATCATTTTGGATAACCTTAAAGTAGCTAAAGAGTGTGACAAGGCAGTGAGAAAGGCTAGTGAAATGCTTGGATGCATAGAGAGGGTATCACCAGCAGAAAGACAGAGGTAGTAATACCCCTGTATAGATCACTGTTGAGACCCCACCTCGAGTACTGTGTACAGTTCCAGAGGCTCCGTTTCCAAAAGAACATAGATAAGGTGGAGGTGGTGCAAAAAAAGGGCAACCAAAATGGTGCAGGGACTGCATAAGAAGTCCTATTAAGAATGGCTTAAGGATTTAAATATGTACTCCCTAGAAGATAAGACGAATGGGGGGATATGGTAGAGACATTAAAATACATCACAGGAATAAACAAGTACAGGAAGGGAGCATTTTCCAAAGGAAAAGATGCTCAAGGTCGAGTGGTCACAATATAAAGCTGGATGGGGGGGAGGCTGAGAGGAAACATGAGGAAGTACATCTTCACAGAGAGGGTGGTGGATGCTTGGAGCAGCCTCCCGGAGGAAGTGGTGGGGACTAGAATGGTCACAGGATTTAAGAACGCATGGGACAATTATATGCTCTTTATTTGCACCATTGACCTCTTGGCTTCTCCCTTTGATGCCCATGGCAGTCTCTTCCTCGTTCCCTTTTGTAGCTGCATTTCTTGAACTTTTGAAAGGGATTTTCCTTGTGCAATATATATGTCAGGTTTGGTATTTTTCTTCCTGGCTATATGGTTAAATGGAACACTTGGGTGGGGGAGGGAGACTTGAATGGGGGACAGGGAGGTGGGGAGGTGGGGTGTTGGAGGGGTGGGGTTCGTAGGGGTTTAGTTCTGTGTTTTCTTTTTTACTTTGTACCAAGTGTAGACAACTGGTTTACTCTATTTTGTGTAAATGTTGTTTTTTTTTGTTCATTATTTGGAAAATTTAATAAACTTGAATTTCAAAAAAAAAAAAGAACGCATGGGACAGACACAAGAGAATCTTAAAAGCAAGAGGAGGGTGTAAGACGAAGTCCAAGTAGGGTCTCCAGTGGCACTAAAGGTAGAGAATTTAGGCAGACTAGATGGGCCAAATGGTCCTTACCTGACAACAACTTATATGTTTGTATGTTTCTATGATTTGAATGTCTGCCTCCATGGGTAATGGTATAAAAAGTATTACTTTTATTAAATGCAGGCATGCCAGCACAGAAAGTACACTATACTCTAAAGGAAAACTAACTCTATACAACAGCCTCTGGTTACAACACCCTTTCTAGCTGCTATTGTTCTGAGAGAATGCAATTCAATGTCAACATCTCATGCAGGTGGCCAAAAACTGAAATTATGATGATCATTATTTGGAACAGGCATTTAAAACATTATGTTGATGACCAGTACTGATGTGCAGATAAATTACTATAATATCTGCTCCTCCTAATCCAAGTGTTTATCAAGATATCCACTAATAATCCATTTTCTGTCTGAGCTCTGAACTGATAATAGTGTAAAATGACAGGACTGTAGAAAATAGCATACAGTAAACGCTTAAATATTTTAATTATATATTTGGATAATTTGTCACTATCAGACTCCATTAACAGATAAGGAAGCTTGCAGGAGAGTATGCAGCATAAAATGAAAGTCCAGCCACAGCCAGAGATAGTTGGATAATAAGAACCATTAGCAATCGACTGAAGATACAGCCCCTACATACCTTACTCAGATGTCAGGTCCTTGGACTGCATGTCATCCAATAATTTCTGTCTTTAGTGCCCTTTGCTTTGGCAGACGTTTTTGCAGATGCCCTGGAACCTGCAGATGATAATGCCTATTCAGCGAAGCAGTCAGCAAGAACCGCACTCAGTAATGAACATCAAAAGCTGAAAGCCAAAAGTGTACACCACAGCTTATTTGCACAATGACAAAGTGCCTAGAGAACACCTGACCCCAGCACTTCGACCAACCTTGGTCTTCATCAGCAAAGGACTGTAGCCAGATGAGGATTTGGAGGCTAGGGCTACCCCTGCCTCTTCCCCTGCTAGCAACAATGGTCCTCCCTCCCTCATCCTTACCCAGGCCTGGCACCTGACTAGGACAGGATTTTACTCCTGATGGTGGAGCCAGTAGAATGTTGAGAAGCTGTGGGGATGGAAGAAAAGAGGAGGGGACAAAGGTCCAGGCAACAAGGGAGGATGCTAAAGAGAACTCAAAATATGGAGCTTTAGGAATTTGTCCTCTCTCTTCCATGTTTGGACTCAGATAACTCATTCTCCAAACCTTGTAGAAGCAGGGTCAGAGCAGTGTTGATGCAGTGAGGTTACAGCTCCCTTTGTCAAACTAACAGGAACCATCTGAGAGATAATGGTGGAAATTTCCCTGCTAAATCGTGTTTTTATTCTAGTTTTTCACCACCGTGGCATTTATGAAAGTTGGCAACATGAGCAATAGAAGTAACTGCCATGACCATTGAAAGCAGAAGGAGTCTGGTTTATGGTGGCATGGGCATCTCTAATATGCTTGAGGTCATTTAGAAACTGTGTGACCTGAGCTCAGTCTTGACAGGTTCCATGCAGTTGACAAAGAAAGGGCTGCCAAGATCTGTGCTCAGACAGAGCAGCGTTTCCCACTCATGAAAGTGACAAATGTCATTTTCAAATTCCCTCTGAAACATGTTTCGCAGTTACCCCATTATCACATATTTCAGATGGACTTTAAAACCCCACCTGTCATGCTCATAATATGAGGTCATAAAAGACTGTTGGAAATTTGGGGTCAAAAGGTCGTAGTCCACTGAAAATGAAATATTGCCTCTCATTTGGCCTATCCTGAGTAAATACATTGTAAAATGAGTAACAGCTGAACTCCCAATGGAAATTAGATATTGCATCTCCCTGTACTATCTTGGGTACACACAGTGTAAAAATAGGTACAGGCAGGACCTCACTGGAAATAAGACAGTGTCTCTCAGCTGACCTATCATGGGAAAATACATTTCAAAAATACATAAAAGCAGGACCCCAAGCTGGCCCAGTAGCACAGCAGAAGTGCTATATCACTTGCTATCCTGGTGGCATGTGTTCAAGAATGGGTACAGTTCATTGGGGCTCTCCAGGCTGGAAAGACTTATTATCCTAGCAACTGCTCTCCTTCCTTGGGAAGGGGAGGATGCTGCTCCTGCTGTGTGACTGCTGAATGGTGGAGACTGGTCAACAGCATAGTAGGGAGCACCAGGAGGGGAGGAGTTGCCACTAGATGCCTGTCACACATGCGTGCCAACACAGGTATGCACAACCTCCTCATTGCACCCCACCACTCTAGAGAAGAACATCAGGTGGCTGGAAAAAAATGCTGGCCATGCAAGCCAGCACCCCATCACAAGCTCTCACAGAGCTGACGTGGCTGGCCACCCACCACACTGTGGTCCTGGGGAAGTGGTGGATAACCAGCATGTCTACAAGGTCAGCAACAGGACTGGGAGGGTGTTGTCAGGCAAGATCATAATAAGAAACAGCTTTATTGAAAAAAAAAAACAATGGATAATTAATAAAGGACTCCTCTGAAAACAAGATATTGCATCATGGTTGTGATATCCTGAGTGACTACAATGTAAAAATGTGTAAAACAGGGTCCCATGGAAAATGAGATATTGCTGCTGTCATAGCATATAACAGCAGTCAAGCAAACTATGTTTGGCATTGACAAATGCTTGTTATTCCATGTTAGAGTGCCCTTTTTTCTCCTGCCATGTAAGATGTCCTGCATACTGAGTCTGATGAAATAGTTGTTCTAAGAATTGATGTATTTAATGATGAGCATAATTAAGGATGTTGTTGACAACAGGTTTTCATCAATATTCACAGCTGTATTTGGATACCTGGGGCTCGATTTTCAAAGTCTTAAGCATGCCGCAAGCCACTGGTGCTCCGATCATTTGGTGCATGGGATTTATGCATTCTCCCAGGTAATAATCAGGATTTTCAACCCCAAGTGCTAAATGCTGCATATTAGTCCAGCTTTTCCCTGGTCTAACATGCAGCATTTTATTTATTTATTTTATTTTATTTTTTGTAAATTCTGTTTTTCCTCCAACCTCTCCAGCTACCAGGGAATTTCTCAGGTGGCTTGCTCGACCTTGCCTCCATCACCCACCTGAACCCCTCCCCCGACAGAGGGACTGGGTATGCTTGGTCCCCTCCTGTCAGGCCCTCATGAGAGGTGGTGGGGACCACAGAAGTCAAGTCGGGCCGGCCTATGCATGTGGGCTCAGCCACTGAGATTCACCTTTGTCTCCCTGAAGCCAGGGTTTTTCTTCAGGCTGCACTCTGGGGTGCAGATGTGCAATGATGGCCAGTGCTCAATGGGTGCACTCCAGCACCCATATGCAGGATGTCCGCCAATGCCCCTGCCTGTTGCAATGCCCTGTTCTCCATAGGAAGCTGTTACTGCAGCGGGACACACTGTCCTCCCTCCTCAGGAGGAGAGTAGTCATCCAGATGCTCAATCTCTCCTTCCCCAGCCGATCCCCAACGACTTGAGTCCACTCCTGAACCCGGGTCAATGGCGTGAAGTGAGGTGTGGCATCCAGTACCTCAAATCCTCAGCACCACTGGGCCAGCCTTATTTAGTTTTTGTTGACTGGGTAGATGTGCTAGACTGCAAAGCTGCCTATTTTTCAGGCACAACCAGTGGGGGACCTTTTTTATGGGGCTTGCACCAAATCTTTGGTGCAAGCTGCTGTAAACTGAGGAAACTGTCACAGCTGCACCTGGTCAGTTGCAGCTGCATCAGTGGAGTTTAGCGCAGCTGCACCAAAAAATAGGTTTTACTCAGGGCTTGATGCTAGCCCCATGTCACCCTTTGAAAATAAAGCCCTTGAAGTTTAACGTCACTTTTCTTGTGACTATAATGAACTAATATGCATCGGTTTCTGATTCCTATCCTTATAGGACACGTGGGACTTGAGGGATAACTCCAGGATACAAATCAAAAGCTCTAATACAGTGAAGGTGGTATGAACTATGGTACCAAATAAACAGATCTGGAAGCAAACTTGGATAGAAAATATCGACATTGTTGTTGTACAGTTGTGCATAGTTAAGCAACAATGCCTGAACAACCCAGTGTTTACGTGGACAATATAAGGTTAGATGGACCTTCTGACACTGAGGAAGAATTTAAATCCCTGCAAAAAGACATAAACACAACAGCAACTTGAACAACTCTCTGGGGAATGAAACTAAACACAGATAAATGTTGTGTCCTTCAAAGAGATGCAGCAAAATAAAATTTTGTCAGCAAAATTACCACAAAATCAGCAATTTGCGGACAAAATATTTTGAGAATTGCACTGACATTTCACAGTTTTGCTCCCAATTTCACCAGTTGACACACCACAAGTCTATAAATTGAACCCCTCCACACACACACACACACACACACACACACGGACACACACACACACAAACACACACACACACACATAAACACACATTGCCCTGCAGACCCCCCCATTTGTTTTAGTTTAAAAAGAAATTCACCATCCTTCCTCCTGGTGTCTAGTGGTTCTCCATCCCCGGCCATCATTGGCCATAAACAGTAAGATAAGCACCACCCGAAAGTTACCCTGCCACCTCCGTTATTGTTTTAAAAAAAATTTCACCTTTCACTTCCTGGTGTCTAGTAGACCCCCCACTCCATCAGTAGATAGCAGGACCCACTCAGCTCCCATCCAGTACCCCAATTGGGCCACCAGTACAGCCTTCCATTCACTCCATGGCCAGCAGCCTGACTGAGCACCACTGAGCTCTTGAATGAATGATCATGTACCCACACTCATTCATTCAAGTGCTCAGTGGTGCTTCAATCAAGCTGTAACTGTGGAGGTGGTGGAGGGACAGATGCCAGTGGCCCAACAGGGATTGCTGGGGAGCTGGGTGGGTCCCATATCTACTGATAGGGTGGGGTGCACTAGACACCAGGAGTGAAAGGTGATTTTTTTAAAACAATAACGGAGGCTGCAGGGTAACTTGGGAAGGGAAGTGCTTATCTTACTTTTACAACCAATGACAGCTGGAGGTGGGACCACTAGACACCAGAGAAAGGAAGAAGGGAGGAGGAGAACTCACAATTTTGCTGCGGGAGGGAAATTACTCTGCAGGTGGTGAAATTTCACTGCAGGTAGTGAAATTTCACCTGTGGTGTGAAATTGCCCACAAGCGAAATTTCTCTGACTTAGTGGTGAAATTTCGCCCAACCATGAAGGCGGAATTTTGCATTTCAATCGAGAAATATTTCACGAATGCGCTTAATATGAAAATATTTACAAGGAAATTTTCCAGTTCACACATCCCTAGTCATTCACTTAGGTCATAAAACAAACACCATCAATACATGCCAAATGAAAATTATACACCACATAGATCAGTGGAAAAAGACTTGGGACTATTTAAACAACATCCTACCAATGCTATAGCTACAGCTAATAGAACATTGGTTGCTAATAAAAGAAATATTAAAAGCAGGTCTCAATAAGTATTGGTCCCATTTTATTTGTCTTATGTTAGGCCACAATTGGACTATGGTTGCCAACTATGGAATCCATATACCAAAAAAATAGAAATTAATAGAATAGTGAGAGTTCAGCAAGATTCACCAAATATATAATAAAACTAAAAGAAAACACATACGAGGAAAGACTTGAGAAGTTGGGACTTTATCGCCTCGATACGAGGAGAAGAGTGGGAGATATGTTATTTTACTTTGATATTATGAATGACCCAATAATGATGACGGAGCTAAATATAGAGTACAAACAAAACAGATTTGAAGGTAGAGAACACCCTTACAGGTAAAGGTCAAAAGTACAAATTAGATAAAGAAAATTATTTTTCACAAATAGATCTGCTAATTTATGGAATAGACTGCCTGAAGAAGTAATCATAAATACTGCTAAAGACATTTTCAAAAAAAGTTTGGATAAATATATAAAACAAGGGGGTAACATAAAATAATATAATGTGTCCTAATGGAGCTACATTATGGGCTACGGCCTTCTTATGTTCCATCCTTCAAAGTGATTCTAAGTGATTCAGTGTTTCTAAGTGATTAATGCCAAGCTTGGGAGTTCATTGCCTGAGCGGCAGCTGAGGAAATTAACCCAGCAAGGGTGTTAAGCCCATGAAAATGTCCATTAGTAGGGCCTTATTGAAATTATAAGTCTAAGCATCTTAGTAAGGAAAAATTGGCATTTTTTTAAGAAAGTTTAATACATGCCCACACTGCTCTGAGTTCTACCGGGCATAAAAAAATTAATGCTCAGTACAGCCACCAATCAAAACACATGTTGGTCTGATGAATAATTAATCTGGCTTATTGTAAGGTCTATAAAAACATGTTATTACATGAACTACTGCCTTTAAATAGAAAATAAAATAATCATATGCAAAGAGCACTTGGTTTCTCTCTAATAGGTTTACAGTTTTTGATGCAAAAAAGAAAAGCAGCTCCTTACAAGAGCTGACTACCCAGTACACTTCTTCTTTCTTACTGCAGAGTGAAAGACAGACAGATAGACAGACAGGCTCACACACACACACACACACACACATACACACACACACAGAGCTAATGAACACTTGAGCAATCAGCCACCTCATAAATGCATCAGTCCTACATCAACCATTCCTCTGTCATGGATTTTTGATGTTGCCAAAGACTGAAAAATGCCAAACAGCATCAACGGCTATGCCAGAATGGTGCCCCCTACACTCAAAACTTATCCTGAGTTCTGGGAACAGCACCAGACAAGGGTTTGATTCCAGTCACTGCACACATACAGTATATTCTGCAACAATAGCCCATGGTGAGAAAATTTGGTAATCCACAGCTGCATGGAGTTAAAATAGTAAACCATGCAGACAAAAAAAGTTCAATATAAGTGGTGTGCCCAGTGAATTAACTGGGTGCTATCCAGTTTAATCTGATTGAAGTAGTCCCATGATTCATAAGGTGCATTTACACACACATTGGGGTATGGCACTGTAACATCACCTGTATGTGAAGGACAGTGTTGTAGCCATTTCCAGTGCTTCTACAGGAACTGTGGCATGGTGCAAAATCCTTGCAAGTGTTGCAGACAGCCTGGCTCCCATTTCTGTGTTGTTTTTATTCCTTTGCTGGCCTCCACCACTGCACGTGCATCTCTTTGGGTGATGTGGTGCATTTACATGGGGATTTCAGAGTCCTGCACTGCTTCAGCTCTCCACCACTGCTGAGTTGCAAAGGAGATGAAATGTCTCATCTTACAATGCTCCCAAATGTGTTCAGCTTCATCCTGTGGCATTGGTTAGTTACTCTGCACCACTCACACCCATGGATATTGGGACACACTGCAAGTAAGCCATGGTGTACAAGGTGATTGGAAAGGGTGGAATTCTGATCCACAACCTCTAATTTTGTTACTTCTACTGTCTAATAATGTATGCACCCTACTTGTGCTGTAATATGAATGTTAACTAGTGCTGTGCAGAATCTTCAAATTCCGTGGAATGAAATGCAGCAGAATTTTCAAAATTCCACTGAAATTGTGCCAAATTCTACCAAAATGGAACGGTGAAATTCCACAGTAGAAAATAATTGTGGAATGATTTTCTGCAGAGAAAAATTCTGTTCTAAAGAATATTATTCTGCAGATCTCTATATCTTTGCAGAAATTGTTGCGGAATAATGTTTCACAGAAAAGTGCTTTTCCATGGAATATTATTCTGCAGATCACAGTAGGTGGAATTCTGGTGAAGAACCAGTGAAATTCCAGTGGAAATTCCATCAGTGGAATGCCCATTCCATGTCTAATTCCACTGGTGGAATTCTGCATTCCACACAGCACTAATGTTAACCTCTGAATTAAACATAACATTAAATGAATGTTAAATGCATAAAACAAAATACTGCTAGTTTAATCTGCCCTTATTCTGCAGTTCTGGAAGTACTATAATGTGTGTACAAAGGGCTGAGTAACAAATATGTACATGTCTACAATGGTGAAGGGGGGAGGCAAAGAGGCAGTAAAGGGTTCTGCATTGCAAATGTTTTTTATACTAGATACACCACTCCTCACACCTATGCAGAATGCTCAAGGTAAGCAGTCCTATAATAAATGGTCTAATTCTGTCTGGCACCTAGAACAGAACTTCTGTCTGAAACCACAAGGAAGTAGGCACACAGCTCCAAGGGACAGTGGTAATCTTTAGGATTACATTGATTTCATAGCCATTGAACATTTCAATAAGAGTGTTTTTTTCTTCATTAATATAATTTATCTATTTTTTAAATGTACTACCTCATAAACATGCACTGATCTGGGGCTGATTTTCACGCGTGCCCTGGAGGAAGAGGGATACAGTGAAAGGAGAAACAGTAGCATAGATCAATACATTGTAATAAGAAGTAATTAATGCAAATGTAATTACCATCAGAAGAAATAGGAATAAATAAAATAACTAATGCAATACCATGGGCAATGCAAAATGGTCTTATAAGATGAAGGCGTAGAAAATTAAATAATACAAGTAAAATGGTGCAAAAATGCAGATTTAAGGGGAGCAATACCAAAACTATAAGCAGCAAAGCACACATCAGGAGGTCCAGCAATGAAGGTGAGCACTCTGAGTCAGGGGACAGGGGAGTCAAACCCAGAGGAAGCAGAGATGTAAGGGGAAAAATCAGGGGGAGACACAAAAAGGTTGCCTGCCAAAATGAAGTCACTGGGTTGAAGAGGATGAGATCAAAGGCATCATTTAGAGGTAGCCAGTGGCGGTGGTTGAGACCCCATGATTTCTCTGCAACCCCTATGATATCCTTTGCAATCTCTAGAAACTCCTAAAATATAGTTTCCCAAGATTTATTTATATAAAATGTGGTAAGCAGAGGAGCTTTCAAACCCCTATGATTCTGGTGAAATGATGCTACTGGATGAGATGAGAATGATAGAATGGGGAGGGAGAAGAGGAGAGGAGAGGAGAGGAGAGGAGAGACAGGACAGGACAGGACAGGAGAGGAATGGGGAGGGAGGGAAGGGAGGGAGGGAAGGAAGTTGGACACTAAGGTGACAGAGAAAGCAAGAGGTCACTCAGCGGTCAGTGGTGCACTAGGTAAAGGTGTCAAGTCACAAATCAAAGAGTATCTCGCACACACTACATGAATAAGAGGATGATGTGACTCACAGAATGATTTTGCAGGATAAAAAAAAAGATCACATATCAAGCTGATATGCTGGATATATACCCATAAGGTGTTCACATTCCCACAAATAAGCTGGTAAAGTACCAATGGTGTTTCATGCCCCATAGGCACTTTTCCAAGGGTTGCAAGTAACTGTCAGATGTTGCTTTTATATGTCTCTGGAAGATGACATCATCACTACCTCCAATTACTCTTTAAAGTGACCCTGTGCAGTAGATTAAAAAAAAAGGTATAGTATATCCCAAATTAAAAACATTACAAAAAGGTACAGAAAACACATAAAAACACTGCATTAAAAACCCATGGTTAAGGTTTGAATTTTAGCACTCAGGAGAATTTTGATGGTGACTGATCCATAAGGTTCACATTTTAATACAGTGGTGGGACTCAAACTTGCATCTAGGAATAACTATTGAAGTTGCTGTGGTCATCAGTAGTGTAACTCCTTCCTAAACCATGGATAATTGTAAGTGCAATTGGATGGAGTCCTGATGTTAAAACAAAAAGAAAATCACATTAATATCTAAAAGCTCACAAGCTGATCAAGTCTGCAGCTTAGCTCATTTGTATGACTAGCAATAACTATGCTCAATACTCTTTCAAGGAAAATCAATTACATATGGATATATATTGTAGTGTATGGTGGAGTGTTGCTCTGGATAGAATTCCATCCCTTTCAAAATGCTGTTCTACCACAGTTCCAAGGTCATGGAATGCTGTTCTACCCTTCTGGGGTTGAACAGCATTCTAGAACCTCTACAGACTGCATGAGTCAATTTCATTTTGAAAGCAAAAGAACTCACAAAACACATTTTCACACAGTACTATACACCATAAAAAATACAGGATGAACAACTCTATGCACAGCCAATGTGCTTTGCCACCTCGGGGTTCTGATTCCCATGGACCTCTCGAGCCTTGCTCTCGGTCAGAGGGAATCAAGAATCCCCTCAGTGGCAGAACACAGTGGTTCTGCCTACTTGCTCATCAGTACTCTCTATTTAAAAAAGCATTCAAATGTAAAAACAAAACAAGGTGCTGCATCAGCATGTGGTCTGAAAGCAAAACAAAATGGTAATATTAAATGCACGCTGAAAATAGAAGATAGAGTTTAAAATTTATGTTTTGACAGTAGGTCTTCTTTAGGAAATATCTAAAAGAGAAAAGAGCAAAGTTAGTGAAGAAAGGAGGTAAAATAAGGGATGCATGTGGGGAAAGAAAAAAGGGCAGAGGCTCTGGGAGAAGAACTGATAAATAGCAAGATAAAGAGAGAGTCTGGAAAACAAAAAGGTTATGATGGGAATGACAAGGTATAACAATAGCAGTGAATGAGCAAGAGAAGTCCCCAGGTGGGGATTAAGTAACAGGGACTAGTGAGAAGGCTGAAAGGTGACAAATGAGGGGGAAGGAGGCAGAGATATCTGGTGAAAATGAAAATAGATGTGTACAGATACAGACTGTAGGCAAACCAGGGGGTGGCTGAAAGATGTTAGTAGAAAATAAGCCTGTCTTTTAAACCGGAGGGCTGCTGGAAGCCAAGGCAGATGAGCAGCTAGGTTTCCATGTTTTATTTCTGTGGTCAGAATCCAGGAAGCCCTGCCGATGGACACAAACAGAATGATCATTGACACTGTGGTCCCTGGAGATAAAACGGATACAATGGGTTTATCAGTGTCTCCATTCCTGACTGCCCTGTAGTGTTCCCTGAAATGGTCAGCAAGGCATCTACCAGTTTCTCCGATGTAAACAGCTGCACACTTCCTGCAAAGAATACAATGTACCACATTAGTGGAGGTGCATGAGAACTCCTAGGTGATGAGAAAAACATCTGTTGGCCCCTGAATTTCAGTCGCACTAGAAATAAATTTGCAGGAGTAGCAGCGAGTTCTGTTGCAAGATTTGGTACCTGGTTGAAAGAAACTGTTAGGAGTAGGTAGGCTGCTTCTTACCAGGATATTCGACAGGTTGGGTGGCCAGCAGTAGGAGGCAATAGGTGGTTCTGTAAAGGAAGCACCCATGTTGGGGTCAGTTTGCAAAATAGGAAAGTCACTGGTGATGATCCTGTGAAGAGAATTGTACTCTGATGGAAGGGAAGCACTAGTGGAATTTGCATTGATCTTCGATGACAGTATCCTTCCTATGGGGGTCAAGGTTATGGGGTATGTTACTGACCTGGGAGAGTTCTTGTATACAAAGAATGGAAGACTGGATCCTTTGACTTGCAAAATCTTTCTATGAGGCTCATCATTCTGCTATTGGTATAATGCGTGAGGTACTCTTGAGTTTGTGACATTAAGGTGAGTAGATGGCCATTTGCAGGTGCAAGTATGCATGAAGAGAGCAATGCAGCCATATAACACAAGGTTATGTTTTAATTGACTGATTGGCAAATCTTCTAGGAGGCTTCCCTTTCAGTTCAATAGACTTTATGGAGGAGAATAAACTCCCAATGGGAGTTTAGCCTAGCACAACCTAGTTAGGTTGGTAGAGCTCAGGTAGAAAATGGGCAGGCAAGATGGACTACGATTTTTTCTCCTGACACATTTCCATGTTTATATAATACTCATTTCATTCTGAATGATTCTATCATTTAGTTTGATGCAACAATGAACAAAAAGCTCCTGAGGAGACTTAATGGTTAGCTATTGTTAGTTTTACAATGTTGGAGTTCAGTTAAAGGAATTGAAAGCTCACCTGAAATTAGCTACAGGTAGCAAGGCATAAACTGTTCCTTACTCCTGAGTATGTACTTTTTTTTCATTCTGTGTTTATACTTCTCTCACGGCGACCCCATCAAACCAACTCCTCCCAGCCAGCACACCTGGCTCCATCGTCACCTGCTCCTCTGGGGCTTACCTTGCCACTGTCTTTCTCTGCCACAGGACTGTGACAGATGCACAGCCAGGGTGCAAGGCCTGCATGGAGTCAGTCTTCATCCTGTCACAGAGGTGTTTTTTTCCCTCTATTTTTCTGCCTTTAT
Organism: Neoceratodus forsteri; assembly: GCA_016271365.2. Lineage (NCBI taxonomy): Eukaryota > Metazoa > Chordata > Ceratodontiformes > Ceratodontidae > Neoceratodus > Neoceratodus forsteri. The sequence continues at coordinate 75,348,807 of CM057450.1, forward strand.
CCCTGAGGTCACCATAACACAGTCACACATGTGTGTGGAGGTGCAAATGCGCCCTGATGCCTGAACTACTCCGATCATCCCACCCGGCCTTTCACCAGCCCCCAGTGCCTTGACACTACCATCGAACCTCCATCTGGTGGCAGTCAAGGGCTGAGAGGGCTTACTTCCCAATCTGAGAGAGGAGAACTTCCTGGCGGCTGCTCAATCCTCTCTCAGCCCTCCCCCCAGCAGACCCCCAGTGACCTGAGCTTCACTTCAGAACATGGATCACTGGCATGGGAGAGGTGAAATGCTAAACTCTTCTGCCCTCTGTGCCTCTGGGCCAGCTGGTTTTTGGTTTTTAATACTATACAATTAGAGTTTCAGCTGTTGACATGGTCAGATATTTCCAGATATTTCACAATATTACTACAGATATTCTCTCTCTGGTTGCCCTAAATTAGTATTGCAGGCAGACAGTAAATTGCTCTAGAGATATCGCAGAAATTCCAGAAAATATCGGATCCCAGAAATGGTTGCAACATTATAACACACTGTATAGTCATGTAGTTTGGCTGGTTCTCATTTGTTATGCATGGGATGAAATTCAGCTGGTGGCCACATATGTTTTATTTAACACTACCATTTCATAATAAAATATAAACACAATGCCCTATATTCATGCACCTTTAGTATTCATAAATCACTTTCTGGTACAGTGCTATTCATGCAGCATTTTACAGCATTATTTTAGCTTTGTTTGGCCCATTCGTTTTACTCATGTTGTTTTACTCCAGTACTAAAGGACAGTTCTGAATCAGGAGAGCAGTAAAAGCATATGGAAGGTGAAAACCCTTCAAAAATAAGCATGAGAAAATGCTTCCTGAACAGCAGGTCAAATGAAACTTTCAATGTCTTGTAAAACTGATTTGTGAATGCTGGACAAAGTGTCTGAAGTAATTCAGAAAGCGAACATTTAAAGTATGCTTCAAATCATTTAAACTTTGGCACATTCTTCTTCTTGTGACTCTGTGCTTGGTGCACACAGGGAGCAAGCAAACAACAGCTCTCCCCTTCATGCTGAACCACAGGATTGGCTGGCCAGGTCACAGGTGGAGCCAACCTCTCCTAACTGACCAGTCCTTTCTGGGATAGCCCTGCCCAGCCAGAGGGTACTGAGATCAGTTCCTGACATCATCGACATCACTTGACACCCCATTGCCCCAGAGACCAATAGACATGTCTGCAGTGGTGCAGCAGCCACAAGGCATGGTTCAGGGAGGGAGGGAGATTCCGTTGTGCATCAGGAGCCTGCTGAAACTCTGCATTAAGCAGAAGCCAGTCTTCCACTCTAAGGGTTTGAGTTAATGGCAAGGAAAAGAGGGAGAAGGGGAGGTAGTCAGGAACAGAAGTGGCATTTTGCACTGCTAACTCAGAATGGTCTGGTCAAAAAATATGACAGCAGGTCTGACATCAGGTCTGCTATCTGGTCAGACTCAGGCATGAATGTTCCTCGGTACACATCGAGGCTTGGTAAGGATACATGGTTAAATCTGTGGTGCTGCTGCTTGGTGAGTTATGGTTTGCACAGAAAGTGACAATTTGCTTTGGTTGTCTGATTTCTTTGTCCCCAGCTGGCACTTCTCTATTTTATCCAAGGGAGACAGGAGGTGGGTATGAAATGGAGAAAATGAAAGCTACACACTATAATGATTTGCAATTTATTGTAATGTGCACAATAGGCCTGGACTATGTTGATGATAAAATATGGTTGTACAGTGCAAATGGATGTGCTGATAAAGTGGAGCAATCCCAATATTTCTCAAGTGATGATCCAGGCCTCTTCCCCAGGATAAAGGTGGGTGGATATGACCAAACAATGTAACAGACATGTATTGGTTAGGCTACAAGTACAGTATCCCTCACAGCAGTATCCTGCAGTTGGCCACCAGTATCAGTGTTTTTCATGTTTCCTACAACTTCACTCATCACATTCCAGACATTCAGAAACTGGGATTCCAAATGTTACCCTCATCACAATGGGTAGGCCTGACAGCATTCCTAAAATCAGGTACTGTATCAGGAAAAGACTTTCTTTAAATAAAGGAATAATGCATGACAGGGTGTGTGTCGTGCTGGGATAATGCCACGCCTGGGGGGTTGGGCACGAGGCTGCAGGACGAGTATCCAATGCCCCAGGCGGGCGTTATCCCAACCATAATAATTCTGGAGCATTATTCTATTATACAATGGCTTGTTGTTATATATAAAACAAAAATTATTTTAAAGAATGTTTTGTTAGTGTGGAAAAAATATTTTGTTTCTCAAGAGAAGATGCAAAAAGAAATCATCATGCTGGTGCTGGTCATCATCCATATTGGCTCACAGTGCTGAGACTAGGCCTGTGGTGTCGTGCTGGGATAACGACACAGGTCCAGCCCCAAACTGACCAATCAGAGACCAGGATTCTTTCTTGCCATTGTATAATAAAGTTTTTTGCATTAAATTTGATCTCTCTCTCTCTTTTCCAGTGACTGTGATGCCATTTAATTTTTTGCTATTCTTTTGAAGAAAATGTAAATATTAAAACACTTACAGTATAAGAAAGTCTCAGTTTTCTGTTCCCCACAAATTGTTCCTAATTAGTATACATTGGTCCAGATATTCAAACTGCACCAGGCTGTGCGAAGCTTGAACGCAGCTCAACTTGGCTGTGCAGGGATATGGACTGGAGCGATATTCAACGGAGCTGTGCCATGGCTCAGTAGCATTGAATATCACACCTGGCCACCATCAGTGTGCATGGTGCAGTGGCACTGTGCCAGCGCAAGTGGCCAGAGTGGAGCAGTGGGATGCGTGTGCACAAGTTCCATTGCACTATGCACAGCAACTGTGATATTCAAAACCTGACATGCAAATGGGGCCAAAATAACTGCAAGGTGCAAATGGGGCATATGCATGTCATTATAGCTATTTGCATGCAGGTGCACCAATCCCGCACAACTTGTGCCTGGCGCCTGCCGACAGCAGCCATTGGGGACCTACCCCCTGCAGCCGGCAATGTGCTCCACAGCCCAATCGTGGGCATTTGTATAAATAAATAAAAATTCCAATATCCCTGGTGGTCCAGTGGGCCACTATGTGCCCGATCGTGGGCATCTGTATAAATAAAGACAGAAGTCCAATATCCCTGGTGGCCCAGTGGACCGCTATCTGCCCAATCACGGCATTTGTAAAAAAAAATATGTCCAATATCCCTGGTGGTCTAGGGGTACCCCTCCCCACCTGCCACTGAGCCCCTGCCCGCTTCCCGGTCATGGCGGGCAGCAGCACCCCCCGCCTGCTGCCCACACGCCCGCCGGCTGACGCCGTGGGTAGGGCCGTCGCCCATTGGTTCACAGCATGAGCCATCGAGCGTGCAGTCTATATTGACTACATTCCAGATATGTGAAAGATTCATTTACATATCTGAATGTGTACGGTTAGTTGCATGCCCATTGGCTCACGCTAGAATCATCGGGCACAGCCCTACCCACGGTGTCAAGTCGGGCGGCGGGTGACAGGCAGGTGGGTGCTGCTGCCCTGCCAGCTGACTGGGGAGCGGGCTGGTGGGGATCAGTGTGGGTGGGGAGGGGCACCTTGACCACCAGGCATATTGGACATATTTTTATAAATGCCCGCAATTGGGCGGATTGCGGTCCACTGGACCACCAGGGATATTGGACAGATTTATTATTTTTGTTTACAAATGCCCACAATTGGGCATTGGGGAGCGTCGCCAGGTGCTGCCAGAGCTTGGATGGCCACCCACAGGTGGCAGCTGCCGTGTTGCACCCCAGCAATGTGGCAGCTCACCTGTGGGTGTCCATCAGCTGTTCCTTTTTTTTTTGGATCAGCTTTGTGCTGGCACAGGTAGGGGTTGCACATGCATGGCTCTGCACATCCTGGGCTGAATATCGGGCTGCGCAGGGGTGCATGGGCACCCCCACCTGTGCCTGCATACATTACTGATGTGCACTGGCACATTGGGATTTGTGCCGCGCACTTTTCCCTTTTGAATATCATGCCAGGGTGCAACAGTGGGTTGCACATGGTGCAACACTGTTGTGCCATGCGCAACCCTTTTGAATATCTGGGCCACTGTATATTATTTTGGACTTACACCCATATCCTTTTCGTAAATGAATTTACTTTATATAGTTTGTATAACTTGCACCCACATCCCAAATTCAAATTGTATGATACCACACTTCTGTTTTGCTTTGGTTTGCTCCTACATTGCTCGCAATAGAAGCCCCCCCCATCCTTTGTCGTGCACCTGATAATGAGTTGTGGCTCAGTGTACCTTTCCCAGTGTACACATTTCAAATAAATAATACTTGTGAAAGTTTCAGCAGTTGAAACTGACGTCTTCTGCTTATTCACAGGATATGTTAGGCACAGCTGACAGAATTGCAAGTTGTGCCATAGTGTTACCAATGTGCCTCAACCCTGTCATAGATGAACCATCACCGGATGGTGAGAGGACCATTGAGGCTCCACACTCATTCAGTTCATGACCTTTCATGTACAACTAAGCCATCTATACCCATCTAGGTTGTTTAATGCAAAGATATATAGTGCTTTCTTGGTTAAAAAGGGTAGCAGTACCCTGCTAGATATTTTGGTGACTGGGTGAGGACCTACTGAGTCCAGGCTCATTTATAGGTGTGGACGTCAATGAAAGAGAGTTAAATAACATGTGCTAGCACAGTCAAAGATGCTGATGCATAACATTATAAAGCAATCAAGTGGAATGAGGTACGCATACAGCAAGAGTGACACTGATTAAGTTTCAATTACATGCAATCAGCAATAGTGACATAAATATAGTGTGCACTGCGTGAGTACTGTAGTTAAAATAAGTAGCAGGCAAAAAACAGACATACATTTAATGTAGTATACATTTAAAAATGTGGATACAAGAGGACAGCTAATAGGTACAATACAAGAATCTAGAAAGATTAAGGGCAGTGGCAGGAGCAGGTGAAGTGAGATTTGAGAAGTTGCTTGAGAGCATGGATATCCATTAAAAGGTGAGATAGAGTGGAAGGGAAAGGCTGCTCCAGAGAGAAAAAAAGGCAGACTGGCCAGGAGGGGATTGAAAGTGGTGGATACTGAAGGAGAAAGAGTTAGTGAAGTGGAATACATAATAACAGGGACCAGAGGTAGTGATTAGATTGAAGAGGTAAGGAGGTGTAAACCAGAACTTTAAAGGATGGCCACACAGTAGTAGAGGTGCTGAGGTTCAAGAGATGGAACAGACAGGCATTGGTAGAGAGAAATATGGTGCGTGAAAGGAGGGCAGTCAGTAGCTAACTGGTAGAAAAGTGAAAGTGGAGGGTCAGATCTTGTCAGGATGGACTTCATGGTGACACCATATACCACACCTGAATTTAAATGTCAGCAAAATCATTCTCAGGATGATCTCACTACATGCCGGGTGGGCAGTAGGACACCACTTTTAGGTGGGTGTTTCTGAGGATGGCATTGACATGAGAAGTCAAGGATTTAATGTAAACACACGCCATGGTTCATAAAGCGTGAAACCTCTTAATTGGGAGCACCATCATGGGTCCAATACACTAGGAAAGAACTGAGCCTAGTAAGTCAATGCATAGAGCCAAAGATCATGTAAACAGTTTTTCTAGCACTAAGCATGAGTTTGTTTGAGCAGATCCAGCATTGGACATTGTCAAAGTCACACTGAAGCAACACTTTCAGTTCAGAGCCCAAGACTGAAGTGACAGAAATGAGTGTTATCAGCATAGAAATGCATATTTGATGAGATGCATACTAGGAAAACGTCATTGAGGAAGATGGGAAAGAGGCTTTGCCCTATGATGGAGAGTTGGGCATGTCAGATATGATTTGGTGGGATAAGGCAGCACCAACCCGAACCAATTGCTGCTGGCAAGTGAAATAAGACAAGAACCATCCAATTCAAGCATTGCATAGGTCAGCACCAATCTGCCTGTCTAATAGGTAAGGGTGAACTATGGTATCAGAGACCTTACCTGGCAGCAATTACATTCTCCTGATCTAGTCCCTTCCAGATGGTATCAATAAAATGAAGGAGATGGGCAATTGAGAAGGCTTTTTAAACCAGATTGGAAAAGGAAGAGGAGTGTATAGGTCAAGGAAGGTGAAGAGATGAAAGAGAGCCAACTTCCTGGTTATAGCCAGTAGAAGAAGAAAAGAAATAAGAAAGTAATTGCCTGTAGAGGAGCATATGTCTATCTCACACCAGATGCAAACCTACTCTACCCTGCTTTGGCTACCATTCCAGAGCAGAGAGTACACTATCCAAATCCATGAACCCCTGAAGCCTAATTATTTAGATAACCTAGCTGATCCCAAAACGCACTATCCACAGAACCATATTCTGAACCAATAATGTTGTGATTCATACTTCTAGTTTCGAGTACAGTAGTAGCAACACTGCACTCCAGTGTAGTTTTGAGCTAAAGAACCATGCAAGCTGACAATGAATAGAAAAAAAACACATTAGCAATGTCAGTATCTACTCCAGTATATAAATTCGTAAACAAGTGCTATTAATCTGTAACAGTTTAAAATCCACTTGACTTTTCCACATTTTGTAATAGATTGTTGCCACCTTATCCATAATTCATGCATAAAAAGCATTCATCAAGTTTTCTGACTTCACAGCACTCTTGCTATTATCACATATTATTTACTATGAAAACAGACTGTATGGTCACAAATCAAATTTTGTGAAGTCAATGGGGTGTTGGGCAGTCAGAAGTTTTTAAATAGTGAAATAAGTGTTTTAATGTAATTCATTTAAAGGACTACGTGGACAAAGTTATAAACCTGAAAATGAATGAAGTGCAAATAATATGAACATTATGGTCTACATTTTATTTTAGTAGATATGTGTTCTTTAAGCCATCAGACGTTACATTAATATTCTGATCTTTGTTCAGGCAAACCTACAATGGGTAGATCTTTATCCTGTTATGCTTCCTCCCTGATTTCCTTGATAAAGTTATCACACTATCCAACAAGTCATGATAAAACCAGAGGCATTCCTATTCATACTGCCCTTTGATATATCACTGCATTTCTCCTTTACTAGTTGCATTGAGTTGGTGGAAGTACTTAGGGATTTTCATAAACACCATAGCTAATATGTCAAACCCTTATCTAGTTAGGGTCTTTGTTCTGGCTCTGAGGGTGTTCTTTTGTAGGACCACGTCACTTACCCTTTTCAGGGTAAATTTCTAAAGCTCTCTTGTCTAGGAACTAGAAAGTCAAAGATTGAAAATCTGCTGAAGAAACAAAACTTGAGTTGCTACAGCATGATATAAAGAGAGTTCTTTGTTGCTGGAAGTAAAGCTTATTGATTGCTCAATAGGTAACACTTTCAAACCTGAGCCAGTTTTCATAGTTTTCCATCTTGGAGTGACATTAAAGTACTCTATTTACAAATGCAACAGCATGGGGGATACTGCACTGCTAAGTCATAGAGTCTTCTTGGGTAATTTGGTGGCACTTTACTCTGCCATGGAATATTTGCCAGCCAAGAAATAAAAAGATACTTCATTACAATACTACAGTTTTGAAGAAGGAGAGGTTATAGTACAGTATAGAGGTAAATGAACTGAACAAGCTTATATTTGTCTTGATCGGGAAAGCAACATGCTCTATTAACCACAGGCAGTCTGAATATAAATGTATGGTCCAGTTTAACACTCCCCAAAGTTTCTTATTGTATATACACAGTTATTTTCCAAAGATGCAGTAACTGCAAATATGTCATCCAGATACTGAAGAAATTACCACAACAGTTGTTTTATTCACAACACCACCCCTAAATAATGCTACTGCATTTATGATATAAGTGGACTTAAAGAACTGCTCATGACTGTGGTAAATATAATTGGACTGAAAGTTCAAAAATACGTGTATTGCATATTATTTTCAGAGACTGTACCTAAATTTTAAAGTACTGCAGATACTGTAGAGATTCCTCCTCTTAGAATGTAAGGACATTAGTCAAGTATGTAATTTAATATTCCATCCTTATACTGAAACACCAAGTCCAAACTGCAAAAGTCATGTTCAAATGTAGATGGATTCACAAACAAGGGAACACCCTTCAATTGAACACAAATTCCCAAAGGTGGTTCTCACAGAAGAAAAGGACAAAAACGCATGTAAGAACTAATTGTTCACATTTATTTTACACCACTGTGGCTTCTTAGTTCTTACAAGCGTTTTGTCCATTTCTTCTGTGAACACTACCTTTTGGAATTTGTCTTATGCTGAAACTGGCTGATGGCATTTCAACTTTTAAGTGCATGTTTCGTTCCAAGGACATCCTTTAAAACAGAATGCACCATGCACCTCTTTTGAAAACTCGCCCCATATATTATAAGAACCTTGCAGTTTAATGAGTTAAAAAAAACAAGCAGGAAAGATACAATGATCCAACACTTTTCTTACAACAAAAGTGAATCATTATGACATCATGAACATTCCTTGTGGTGTTAATCAGCAGCAGGGCCACAGTTTGCATGTACTGATTAGACATGGGCATATTTCCTTTCTTAACTCCCTTATTCAAAAATCCACACAAAACAGGGTCTTTGTGCTACTATCTTATTTTGGTCTTTTACTAAGGCATTTTCTGCATGCCTTTTGGAGCCCAGCCTTTGTAACCATTCCTCTTAAAATTGCTTTCTCTTTGCTGCAGTTGTGTAGTAAGTTGATTACAGAGGTATTAATGAATTTATTTCATTAGTTATTTCATTCTCTTACTCTCATTTTATAAATGGTGCAGAATTGTTTCAGGCATTTCTAAAGGAAAACTGTCATAATAAATCTGGATGTAGGGCAATTTTGTTGTACATTGTCTGTAGAAAATGATACAAATCTACTGTATATTCTTATTCTTTGAATGCAAAATTGCAGTTATTTTATGTCAAATTATGTGTTTCCTGTCGGACACTTTGCAGAGGTTCCCTCTGGGATACTATTGGCATTCTGTATTCCTGTGGCATTTGAAGATTTTGTTCTGGAATGTAGATTACTTGACCTGAACCTGCTCCAAAACATCAGGGCCAGATATTTAAAACTTTGTCCCAGGACTAAATTAGCACTGCCCGGCATGCTAAATTAGCCCGGAACCAATAGCCTGCTATATTTGAAAGGGATAGCCCCAGTACTAAACATGCTGAATATAGCGTGCCAAGGAAGCTGGGCAAACTGGGCTGGGAGTGCAGTGCAAAAATAGCCTGGGAAATAAGACAACCAGGAAGTGCAAACCACAACAGCATCCCAGTGCACAGCAACGTGAAGGAAGGTAGAGGTGAACTATGTGGCCAATGTATGTTCTAGCAAAGGAGTGGATTCATTAAAGCTGTAAGCACCAGAGCATGAGAAATTCTGCAGAAGTGTACCATGTTTCTGAAACGTTTCCATGGCGCAAACACATTTGTGCAGGTTTTGCGTGGACCTAAGCCCTTCGCTATCATCATCTGGCACTATCATGTTTGTCCAAGGCAAACATTTGCTGTATTCAAAACTGACATGCAAATGAGCCTACTTAGGTAGTCTGTGGGCAAACAACCAGAGTACCAGCTCATTATGTCCTGATTTGCATGCAGTTTTCCCAGTGCTATTGCCGGGTCCCACAGCTCCACCTTTAGGTCATTCTGGCAGTACAGGGACTGGCTGGGTCTACCCATAGCTCCACCTGTAGGTCAGTCTGGATGTGCATGGTGGTAGCTGCAGGCTACATTAGTACAGATAGTAAACTACCAAAGCGTGGCTACATGGTGTAAGTGCCAAAGACCACTAAGCTTGGTATAAATATGAAAAAAATTCATTTAATCAAAATAAAAATACATGTAGTAGTAGCAGCAACTCCTCAAACATCCACATTTCAAATGTTTTCACATCAACTGACGCTTTCTCAAGATGTAATCATAGGCTTCTCAATAGCCCTGTATAAGGACAGACAGTTAAAGTGACAATACTTCAAAAAGCTAATCATACTAGTGCATATAGTAAACAAGTAATAGAGCAGCAAAGGAAAAGAAGGGGAAGGGGAAGAAGAGAAGGAAAAATAAAGGGGTAATAAAATAGAAGAAGGAAGAAAAGGGAGGATGGGAAGAAGAAGAAAAAAGGAAGAAAAAATCCTCACATATCAAATATTCCAGCATGTACTTACATGAATAAATAATGTAGAGTAACAGAATACAGGAGTATTTAAACCCTTTTAAGCATATACACATACTAATAAATAGTACATTATCAATACTGAAACCACTTTGAGAAAAGGTAAGGTAAGATAAAATTTATTTATATAAGGTGCCCTTCCTAAGCTCAGGGCGCCTTTACAAAATTTCAACACAGCAATTTTTAAAATCCATAATATTTAAAACACATTTAAACATCAGAGACATTAAGTTTCCAGGAATACTTGTTCAAATAAAAAAGTTTTCAAGGTTTTTTAAGCCCTTCTACAGTCAGGCTATCATGTATCTGACGAGGTAGAGAATTCCACAGAGTAGGTGCCACAAAGGCAAAAATTTTCCACCAGATGTTTTCATGGGTACCCTGGGAATCTCTAGAAATCCCTTGCCAGAGGATCAGAGGGAGTGGAAGGGACAGTAAGAAAACAGGAGTTCTTTCAGGTAGTGGGGTCCCAACCAGTGCAGGGCCTTATAGGTTAGCAACATGACCTTGAAGGTGATCCGCCACTGTACCGGCAGCCAGTGCAGTTCGTGCAGCACAGGTGTTATGTGACTGGATCTAGGGCTTCCAGTCAACAACCTGGCCACTGCGTTCTGCACCAGCTACAAGCAGTGGATATCTACCCCAGGCAGCCCTAGACAGAGAGCATTGCAGTAATCAAGACAACTGGTAACTAAGGCATGGACTAGGATAGGAAGATCTTCAAGTGGGACCAGGTGTTTCACCTGTGCTATATTCCTTAGATGGAAGAAGGCAGATTTGACTACAGCAAACACCTGTGTCCTCAGTGTAAGGCCCTCATCAAACATAACACCAAGGTTATGCACCTGGCCAGAGGCCATAAGAGGGGTCCACCCCATAAATAAACCTGAGGGTTTCCCCACCCATGAACCTAACATCATCACCCTGGATCCACCACCAATACCTCTGTTTTACTTGAGTTCAACCTAAGCCAACTGGTACTCATCCAGTTCTTTATCTCCAGCAGGCAGTTGTTAAACACTGTGATTGAATCAGACTCCTGCTTGGGCACAAAAGACATGTAGAGCTGAGAATAATCAGCATAGCAATGAAAACTCAGACCATACCATCTTATAATGTCCCCCAATGGGAGCATATACACCGCAAATAACATGGGGAACAACACCAAACCCTGTGGCACCCCACAGAGTAGGCAGTGAGAGGCTGAGGAATAAATCCCTGACCCTACTCTTTGAGTCCTGCCCTCAAGGAAAGATTGAAACCAGCTGTGGACTACCTCTCTTAGTCCACAGGAAAAACCACAGATGCTCGAGCAACACTCCATGATCTACGGTGTTTAATGCTGCTGAGAGATCAAGGAGATCCAAGATTGAACAAGCTCTCTGATCTCTCACTATCAGGAGATCATTTAGTACCCGTACAAGAGCTGTCTCAGTGCTATGCCATTTCCAGAAGCCAGACTGGAGGGGGTCATAGATACTGTGGCTGGTTAAATGATCCTCCAGCTGCAAAGCGACCACCTTCTCAATAACCTTCCCCAAAAAGGGAAGGTTTGAGACCGTTTTGTAGTTTGCTGGGCAGTTGGGATCAAGGGAGGGTTTTTTTCAGAAGGGGGTGCACTACTACCTCCTTTAAGGGACCTGGAAAGATCCCTCTCTCCAATTAAACCACCACTATCCCAATCAGGATCAGGCCAATGACCTCTACACACCCCACTAGTAGGTGAGTAGGGCCCGGATCTAGACTACAATAGGTTGGATGCAACGTCAGGACAATTCTCACTATACATATGACTGCCGGTTGGCTGAAGGTGAACCGAGTCAACTGGGCATTAGTACCACTCGGTTGACAGATGCAAGATCCAATGGGGAGGCACTGGCTGATCTCATCCCTGATGGTGGACACCTTATCAGTGAAGAACAGTTCAAACTCCTCACACTGTAACTGTGACAATGCTCGACCAGCATGAAGACAAGCTGGATTGCACAGTCTGTCCACAGTCCAGAAGAGCTGGGCCGGTCTGTTCCTCACTGCAGCAATTTTCCTGGACAGGAACTCTGCCTTATTATGGGAAATTGCTGATTGGTAGATCTTGTAATGATCCAACAATATAAGCTTGTCCACCTCCAGGCAAGTTTTCCGCCAGTGTCTCTCCAATCTTCGACCCTGTCTCTTCAACCCACGGATCTCCCAGGTAAACCACGGATCCCCCGGGTGAAGACTACAGGGGCAAACACGAGTTGGAGTAATGACATCCTGAGCCCCACAACTGCCCAATTATATGCTAGCACTAGGGGCCCCGGGTCAGTGCTATCCATTGGCAATCCCGAGAAGTCCAGCTTCATCATCAGGCCTTCCGAGGTAACTCCTCCCAAAGGACAGAACTGTACTATCTCCTTAGGGGCACGCCTCTATTGGGGGGCTGCGAAACTGAACCTCAGGGTGTGATGGTCAGACCAACCAATGGGCTCCTCCTCCACAATGGAGATTTCCATCCCCAGATGGAATATCAAGTCCAATGAATGTCCCCCCTTGTGAATTGCAGAGGTAACAACCCACGAAAAGGAATAAGACTAAACATAGCATTTATGCCAAGTCCACAATGTGCTTTTAACATATATTGCCACTTGCTCTGAACCTGCAGCAGTCTATTGTTCAAATCATCTGCTCTAATGTTTAAGGTCACTTTTTCTAGCCCTTGAAATTTAAATGTATGTCCAGGGCCTTTCTGCAGCACATGTGTGCCCAGAGCATTAGTTTTGTCCTTGTTTTCAGTGCTTCTTAAATGTTCAGCTATATGGTTCTTAAATAGTCTTTTAGTCTTTTCTACATAAAAGGAGTGACACTCACAGCTGGCCACATAAATCACACTTGTAGTTGAACAATTAATAAAATGTTGATTGTGAAAAATTCTACCTGTCATAGGATGTTGAAAAGATGTTCCTGTTTTGACAAAGGGGCAAAAAGAACAGTGTCCACACTGAAAGGTCCCACCTGGTAATACAGTTCCAACAGTGTCTGCAGGTGCCACATATAGACTTTGTGTAACCAGGTCTGCTACATTTCTACTGTACCTCTCTTGTAAACCATTCTCGGAGGGTGTACTATCTCATTTTTAAGGCTAGGTTCCAGGGAGATCAAGTTCCAATGGTTTAGCAATATGTTATGGATTTTATATGCTTGTGGCTGGTATTCTGTAACAAAATTAAAAGACTAAAAATGATTTAAACGAGAGTCTTTTTTCTGCAACAAAGTTGATCTATGAATGACATCCACTGTTTCTTTAGCTTTAGTTAAAATTTCATTTCCATATCCTCTGTTAGGAAAATTCTCCTGCATTTTTTTCTACTTCATTATATTCCAATTCACTGGTAGTATTGCTTTTAAGACGCATAAATTGCCCCTTTGGAATATGTTCCAAAATATGTCTGGGATGACAACTGTCATAATGTAATAAAGCATTTCTGGAACAAGGTTTTTGAAACAAAGAGGTGTCCAAACCACCTATTACATTCTTTGAAATTTTTAAGTCCAAAAAGGCAATTTCTGCACTGCCAGTATGCATGGAGAAAGTTAAATTATGATTAGTTGATTCTAAATATTTCACAAAATCAGGGAGTTCCAATGGGGGCCCCCTTCACACCAACAAAATATCATCAATATAATGCTTGTATAGATGTAATTTCTGTCTGTATGGATTTAATTCAGACAGAACAAAGCAGCATTCACACTCAGCCAAATATATATTAGCATTGTTTGGTGCAAAGGAGGCCCCCATTGCCGTACCCTTTATCTGCAAATAAAAACTCTTGTCAAACAAAAAACAATTACATGTCAAAACCTTTTCTGTTAAATTCACCAAACATTCCATAAATGCATGTGTGTGCGAGGTATATGCATGAAGTGTTGTTCTAAGGGCTCCCAACCCTCCACAGTGAGGAATATTCATATACAATGAATTAATATCCAAAGTAACCAACACATCATCTTCTTCAACCTGTATAGTCTGCAAAAGGTGAAAAACCTCTAATGTTTCAAGAACATTAGCTGGCCATAAAGGAACCAGAGGTTTTATATATTGATCCACAAACTGTGCAAGTGGCTCTGTAACCAATCTAATACTGGTCATTACGGGGTGAGCTGGTGGATCCACCATAGATTTGTGAATTTTAAGTAACCCATATAAAGTGGGCCTAACTGGATGTTCAACAAGCATAAATTCATACATCTGTTTTGTAATGACTCCAATAACAAAAATGTCATACAGATACACATCAATTTCTTTCTTAAAGAAATGGGTCAAATCTCTAGGTACCTTTTTATAATACTCAGCATTAGCTATTTGCATTAAAAGTGCTTGTACATACTTAACTTTATCAAGTATTACAATGTACCCTCCCTTATCCGCCGATTTAATTTCTGTAGATGTATTACATGCCAGATTTCATAAGGCTTCATGTTCTGCCGCTGTACAGTTGTGGAATCTTGATGTCTCCTGACTATCCAATAATTCTAGAACGTCCCTCTCTCAGGCTTTATGAAATGCAGTCACAATTGGAGTAGAAGGTGGAATATAAGTAGAAGGTTTACAAAGCAGATTTTTACTCACTGCATCTTCTGCAGTATGCAGAATAGATTCTCCATCAATATTCATGTCAGAATTATGGAACATAACTTTCAAATCAAGTTTGCGAGTAAACTTATATAAGTCCAACATTATATTGAACTCCTTAGGTCTAGTGGTGGGTACAAATTTTAACCCGTTTTGCAAAACACTCTGTTCAACTTCTGAAAGTTCATATTTGGATATATTAATTACCAAGTTCTTCAATTCCAATGTTGATTCCTCCACAGGCATGTTCCCTTCCTCCTTTGTGACCACCGGCCTCCTTTCTATCAGACTATTCCTCCCCTTTCCCCATGTCCCTCTTCTTGTCTTTCTATGTTTGACTGAAACTGTACAAACCAAGGACTCATACTCAAAGCTTTCTGAGATATAGGAATTTCTGGAAGGTTTGGGTATAAAGGGAGTGTCCCAATTTGTGTTATCTGCACTGGAGGCACCATGGTTCTCTGATCATTGAGCTGTATCTGTCGCGGTATTGCTTCTATCCGATCCTGTTGTAAAATGTTTCAGTTCAGAGGAGGAGGGGTTATATTCTCTTCCTCCATTGCTCCACTCTCTAAAAAAGGCTGATTAATATTAGATGTCATTTCTGACGTGTTTGTGCTATCAGAGTCTGACCCTAAACTAATAGTGTAGACCACATAATCATTTGATCTTTGCTGTCTCTTTAAAATGGATTTAGGGATCATATTCTTGTTTCTATTTTTACCCCATTCAAAAATCTGACCCTCTAAGTAATCCCGTCTATCTCTTTAAAACTTGTGTTCCTTGGTCTTGTTAATACGTATATCATGTTTTTTTATTGTTTGTTCAAACTTCAATCTATATGCTGGATATTCAGGATCATCTTTAAAAACCTGAATTTGTTTATCTTCCTCAAGAATAATTTTTTTATTTCAATTTTTTGTTCATCAGCATGTTTTAAAATAATGTTAATCAAACCAGCGCTACTGTTTAAATTGTGAGTCTGCCAGTCCGAAAGAAAATTAGTTCTTTCCAGTCCAAACGTTGGCTGTTTAGTATATCTCAGGCTATGCAGGACCCTATTAACTTTGAGATAGGCACTCATTGTTACTTTTTGCCAATATAGGAGTGTGACCTTCAGAACTACTTTCTCTAATTCAAAAAAATGCTTTTTTGATGATAACAGGTTCTTGGACAGCTTGTTCCTCATTTAAATGTCCAATAGCTGTAGGTCTAAAATTTGTTTCCCTAACCAATCAGTGGTTAATATCCCCCAGTTTAAAAAATAGGGAATCCAAAAAATGTTTGTTTGAACTTTTCATAGGAGCTTGGGAAAACACAGTCATTTCTCGTTGTACTGTTTGAATAGTTTGTCCATTAAATTGTGAGTTAGGTACACAATCATGAAAAATGAATGGCGTGCTGTTGCTTTCTGCTGATGTTGTTGGGCCACCAAAAACCATGTCTCAAAGCTTGCCAAAAAAATTAACAAATGTGGCTACAGACGGCTACATGAGGTGCACACCTGAGCCATGAGCGAACTATGACAAATAGCAAACTACCAAAGCACGGCTACACAGTGTAAGTGCCAAAGACCACTCAGCGTGGTCTAAATATGAAAAAAATGCATTTATTCAACATAAAAATACATGTAGTAGCAGCAGCAACTTCTCAAACGTCCACACTTCAAACGTTTTTGCATCGACTGATGCTTTCTCAAGACATAATCATAGGCTTCCCAATAGCCCTTTATAAGTGACAGTACTTAAAAAAAAACAATTACACTAGTGCATATAGTAAATAAGTAATAGAGCAGCAAAGGAAAAGCAGGGGAAGGGGATTGTTTTCTGTTACTCTACATTATTTATTTATGTAAGTACATGCTGGAATATTTGATATGTGAGGATTTTTTCTTCCTTTTTTTCTTCTTCTTCCCCTCCCCCCTTTTCTTCCATCACCTGCTTTATTATCCATTTTCTTTTTCTCTCTCCTTGTCCCTCCCCTGCTTTTTCTTTGCTGCTCTATTACTTATTTACTATATGCACTAGTATAATTGTTTTTTAGAAGTACTGTCACTTTAACTGTCTGTCCTTATAAAGGGCTATTGAGAAGCCTATGATTGCGTCTTGAGAAAGTGTCAGTTGATGTGAAAACATTTGATGTGTGGATGTTTGAGGGGTTGCTGCTGCTACTACCTGTATTTTTATGTTGCATTAATGCATTTTTTTCATATTTAGACCAAGCTGAGTGATCTTTGGCACTTACACTGTGTAGCCATGCTTTGGTAGTTTGCTATTTGTCATAGTTCGCTCACGGCACTGGTGTGCACCTCATGTAGCCGTCTGTAGCCACATGTGTACATCTGTACAGAAACGCATAGAATATTGTGCCCCAGGGAACTACACAGCATAATCATAGGTGGTGGTACTCCATGCAGTAGTCAAACTGTAGGTCCTGCTACAGTGCACAGCAGACACTACAGTAACAGGGGAGCCAGTAGTGTGAGGGACACAGTAATACCTATGGTGTGTAGGACATCAATGACTGCTGCACTTTATACAGTGACAGGCCAATCTTGCAGGTGTGTACTGACAGTGGAGACTACTATTATGCTGTTGTGTGACCCACAAATGCTGCACCACTGGCATGGGATACTCACAGTGACATATGCATATATATGGCTGGCTGTGTGTGCTGTGGTGTCTGTACAGATGTGCGGTATGTGGCTGGGGGTGCACATACCATCAGACAGACACCCTGGTGTTGGAGTATTCCCTACACTGGACCATTTGCACTGCATGGATTGTCCCAGCCTTGTGACAGTACCCAGTATGTGGTGCAGACTGGCTACCTGTACACCCTCCCCTCAACACTCTCCATGCTGCCAGTGCTGCATGTGTGTGCTGGATTCTTTTGGTGTCCACCGAAGGGTGGTCTGTAGGTGTGTGCTGTATGGGCACTGCCATGGTGCTCACTGGGTGCCAGATCACTAATTAATGCCTGGCATGGTTGGGACTGGTGGCAGATTATGGCAATATAGGAGATGCCATTCGTGTGTAGCATGTTTCTTCCATGTCTGGTTTCTTTCTACATTTAATATTTACTGGCTAGGGTTGTGCAAAGATGCGCAAAAGTCGCGCAAAGCTGTGCAAAGCCACAGAGTCATGCAAAGCTGGTTTACCCAGAGTTAAGACTACCTTTTATTGGGTGGTAATTTCTACCATGCAAAGTGTTGTGCTAAGTTGTGCAAAAACACTCTGCATGGCGTTAGTGCACTGAATATAGCATTGTGCCTGTATTCTTGTACATGCCCTATCTTTTTGTCCCTTGCATACATTATAATTTTGCCTGGTGCTAATGCAGTTTGCCCATGCTATTTGGCCTTTTGTATATAGTGGGCCCAAGTAAACCCTGCACAAACCAAGTGCAAACAGTTTGTGCCCAGCGAAAAGTTTTGAATATCTGGCCCAAGATTTTTATATTCCATTTGGGGGAAGGAAAGGTGCCGATAAAGTGACAGTTCCATCAATAAGTACAAGTTCTGTAATTGGTGACAGTGCTGAAGGAGATTGCGATGCCGAGACTGAGAGTCAAAACCATAGGTCTGTGAGGACTAGGATTGGGG
Source organism: Neoceratodus forsteri (assembly GCA_016271365.2). Taxonomy (NCBI): domain Eukaryota; kingdom Metazoa; phylum Chordata; order Ceratodontiformes; family Ceratodontidae; genus Neoceratodus; species Neoceratodus forsteri. The sequence continues at coordinate 75,367,250 of CM057450.1, forward strand.
CCATAATAGTATGGACAAAAAACATGTCTCATTATTTATCGTAAGTGAACAGGTTCCACTTTGACTCCAAGCATCTTTCACCAGCAGGTTGTACAGTGCATCTGGTGGTGAAAACCCCTTAGCAATCCAGTAGCACTCTGCTTTCCTCATTTTACCCTTTAAGTGCTGCCAGTTCCTGTTCCCCTACCAGACATAGAAATGATCGTTCCAGAAAAGTGAATCCCCCCATCTGCCTCGTATGAACAACATAACAACAGTTACGTTGGCTCACTGGTGCAGCAGTGTGGTTATCCACCATGATGCCGGTGACCCAAGTTCAGAAACAAGGGCAGGCCATTGAGGGCTGTCCAGGGGAAGGAGGCTTAAACATACTAAAGGATGCTCTCATCCTTGGGGGGGCATGTGTTATATGTCCTGATGTGATACTGCCACCTGCTCTCCACAGGTAGCAGTGCTGTTGGGACATCTGTGGACAGGGAAAGGATGCTTTGTCACATCAGTAAGGCAGTCATGCTCTGCATGCATGCACCCACCTTTACATCATAGCTGAAGCAGCTGGAGAATTAGGGAGAAAATGGTGATAAATACACACAGCAGCAGAATAATAGTTTCTGTGGCCTCCCTGATCCCCCATACATCTCCTGCACATATCAGTGTCTGAAATGGATGCACCAATGCCCTTTGTGGCCTGTTAATATGATCACAGAAGTGGAATGAGCTTTGGCAGAACACACCACTGAACTCATAAGAGTGATCCCCCGCAGTGTTTTCAAGTAATTCAGCCAGCATGGCTGGGAAATGGTGAGACAAGATGGTTCTTTCAAGTAACACAGCCAGCATGGCAGATGCCTGAGCCATCTGATGCATCCCCAGTTACTGGCATTGCTTCACAAGGAGCAGAACCACCACCAATCAGAGCCAGGACCAGCATACACAATTAGCACTGGTGCTGAATTTGTTATAATAAAACAAACACCACTGTCTGTGTCATTACATGCCTGCACAAAACTGTTACCTACTTACCCAATTTCTGTGCAAATTACACAACTCATTGGGGAGATGATGCCCCTTAATCATCAGTTAGTCTCTGTGATGGTAGACAGAGGCATTTGAAGACTCCTGCATGAAATAAAGCCCAAATACAAGTTCCATCAAGCTTCATTTTTTGTCAGCGTGTTATCTCCATTAAGAAGAAGACAGTATGCGTGCAGATGGTAACACTTCTGAAGGTGACAGGGAAGGTTAATTGCATCTCAATAGCAATATTTGAAGCAGTGGTGCAAACCAAAGCTTTATAAGTCTCATTTCTGATTAAGTTGCAGCTAAATCAAATCCCAAAACCATTGCCATCCTGCTTCCAGCATCAACAGTACCTCCAGGAGATATATTGAAATGGACAGTCACTAAGAGGCACAGCAATAGATACAGTACCTTACGTAATGTCAGTATTGAAGAAGAAGGAAAGTGGAGAAAACATTTGCTATTCATCCAATTACTGCTAGACATCTGGATGTAGCCACATGATCTTAAGCATGGTCTTTATGATGAACTCTGGTAGTAACATGCTGAAGGCAAAAATGGTGGGGATGTCTTTCATGCTCCGTGTTTTGCACAAGAACTAAATCTGGTCTTCCTGTTTTGGCAAACATGCAAAGAAAAAAGAATAATTTGATATTAACATCCCCAAATATTTCCATCATTATTCCAAACAAACAGAACTCCTCCATCATTACCAGCACAAACACAATATATTCAACATTGCTTAAAGGGGGAACTGTCAGCACAAAGGCCCCCACACTCAAGTGTGTGGCTGGTCCCAATATGCACTTTGTGTACAAAAAAATGTTGATGTAATTTCTGTTTACTGTAGTATAATAGATTGTATCAGACTAATTTTGCTTGGTTCTTGGCTAACATCTTCTCTAACCACTGTACAAATCTGTGCATCCCCTGCAGCTGATGTCAGAGCAGTACTGCTGCAGTGGAGGGTTCAACAGCCTGAAGTGCATGTTAGTGCTTTTATAATCTCCGATTGGATGTTTTCCGGTTCTGTTTTACTCCGTGAGCTAAGTGCAGTCACCTGGGATTCTACTTCTCCCCAGAAGGACAGCAACAGCAGCAAATACGAGATACGAGTTTATAAAAACTCTAACATGCACTGCAGGCTAAACCTCCCAATGCTGCATTACTGTTCTGATGTCAGCTACAAGAAATTCTGGGAGTTGTAGTTAGAGAAGATGTTAGTCTAGAACTAAACAAAATTAGTCTGATACAATCTAATATTCTGTAGTAAACAATAAGTAAACCAAAATAGTTTTTTCACACTAAGAGCACATTGGGCCCAGCCCCACACTTGAGTGTGGGGCCCTTGGTGCTGACTATTCCCCTTTAACTATAGATGTTGCAACATGATGAAACTCTGTCTTTTATATGGTGGTGACACTCATTGAATAAAATGCTGTGTTCTGGGTTATGGAATGTGAGGATGTAAATGTGGAGGATATCGCTCATAAATTCAGTGATGCGTTCTGCAAAAGCCCATTTCACTTCTGCAATCATATCAACAGGCCACAAAAGGCTTCAGTGCAGAATCAAAAACCTTTAACATGGTTCTTCGATTAATCAGTCTCCTTGAATGCCACATATGCCATTGTTTATGATCTTCTACAGCAACCTATTGAATCAAGGCTGCGGGTGGTAGCCATGGCCAGCACAGGTGGCAGTGCTGATGATAACTGAAATGATCATGGTGTTGACACCACTTTTCAAAATGAGCCATTGCGGCAACAACAGGGTGCAATACTCATTTAAGAAGAGGCAAACATGTTTCTTACACAACTTTCAGACAGTGTTGACAGTATTAGATCATTAGATGTAATTTAGGATAAGGCATTATTGGGTCCCAGATATAAAGATGTTTTCATTCGCCCAGATATATAGACTATATCAAATGGACACGTTTGCATATGCTGTACCTATGATGGTGCAACAAAACAGCTTAATGAAACCCCAGCAATATGCTAAGACAACCTCCTGGACATACTGCTCCTTCTCTTCTATCTTCTTATGGTGCCGTGCCAGGTGTGATTATTAGTGTGACATTGAAGACATGGATAGTGATTACCCTCAGAAAATGAAGGACATTTGTGAGCTTTTCAATATTGACTGCCCGCACCACTTTAACATTTTGGAGTTAGACTTGGATGTGTTATCAGAGTACATTATGCTGTCTTATCTAGCAGAGCCTCTGTGTAAACAGACAAGTCATTTGGTCTACAAAGTGACTTTCTCTCAAAATGCCATTCAGCATCAACTGCTTCTGAAAGATGTCTAAGTTCAACTGGGAATATTACCTCAGCGTATCCCTTATGGTTAGATCCAGAGAAACTTGAATGCTTAGCCTTTCTGAAATTCAGCTTTACCATGGATTAACACTCCCCATCCACTGGACTATTCACATCTCCAACAAGGGAAACCTATGAGTGATATTTCCACTCCTACACCTCTTGGTCACAAGTGTCTGTAGACTCCCACTGGTAATTGCACTTCAGTCCCGCTCACCACTTCTTTCAGCAGTGGCACTATGACTGCTCTGATGTATGCCACCACCACAAGTTCTCCTGATGAGACTACAGTTTTGCCAGTGTTATCACGTACCAACTCAATAAGATCATCTGTGACACTCACACAGAGTCATCATCAGTTAAGTGAGATGCACAGTGCACTCAACAGGATAAATGATCATGCACAGGCACACTCTTCTTCCTTCACCTCATGTAGAAAGGGGATTACAACATTGACTGGCAGTGGGTCAGTAGCTGCGTTAAATAGAAAAAAGGATACTTAAAAATACAGTACATGGCTTGTAAAACAGTATGAAGTGCAATAAAGTGCCCTTTATTTCATGTGTTTTCATTTGTTTTTTTAAGGATTCTTGGTATATTGCTTGTTACTGAGGGGAGGGGGCATTGTTATAAAATGTAAAGTCTATGGTGCCAGGAAGAATATTGTGACACAAATCCCGCAGCAGGGGCTTTAAGTTCACTGCCACCACAGTGGGTTTTTACCAACAGGACCCAGGGAACCTCTGTTTTACCTCCTCCTTTGCACACGGTCAGGAAGATCAAGCACAATATCTGTAGGTAGAGTGCCCCTTCAGAGACAGACTGCAAACAGTAGCCTGTGACATGGGCGCCTGAATTAAGGCACCATCTGAAACAGCGACATGATGTTGGCGAAAGCCTGAAAGACAAGGGGGCAGGAGGGCGACCAGATGTGGTGGGGTGGGTGACCCTAGCGACAGGATGTCGCTGTATGTACATGTACATGGGGGGGGAGTGAGCACAGTGAGCGTGGCCTGGGAGGGGGCAGAAGGGATGTACGGGGTAATGCTGTGGTCGGTTGCTGAGCTGCACCATGGCAGCGGGCATTGGCCTCTGCTTGTGGTGCATGGGGTTCCGGGTTTGGGTCTGGGTCCGGGCGCCACTACAGTTTTGTTGCGCCCGGCCCAAAACTTGTTATGTTTTTTGCTTTCGCCCCCTCCGACATGTACCACCCTGGAGTTGAGAATCCTTAAGTAGGGGTCTGTAGGGGTGGGTGTCAGGGGGCATGCTTTAAGTCCCTGGCACCGTTCATCCATGCACCAAGGATGTTAGGGTGGTGAAATTGTTTTCGCCGCCCTGACATCATGATAATGTGAGTCGCCATTCAGTGCTCACCATTATCACATAGAACCCTGCAAACAGAGTCCACCCCTTTTAAATAAAACAAGCACTCACTGATTCTATAAAAATATGATTCTTTACTAAAAGACTACAAGTATTTACAACAGGATGTATTTACAGGAAAGCAAAAGGGTTGCACATTTACTAGAAGCAGAGAATAAAACAAGTTATATCAGACAGGTTGCACATAGAAGAATCTAAGCTATTCTCACTTCAAAATCCTTCACCTGCCCTAGCTACAGAATTGCATTTTCCCTTGCTGTGCTATTTTACCAGTCAGTTAGTCTTTGTAAGGCAGGGCCCCTGGTCTTCAGATGTTCCAAGTCCAAGAGAAAGAGCCTTCTTACAGCCCCTCAATATATTTCTCACTCCCCGTAGGGAGGGGTCTCACTCACTTTGAGTGGCAGTTTCATGTTGTCCCAGCCCTCTTTGAGAAAGAGAGAGTGTGTGTGTGTGCGTGTGTGTGTGTGTGTGTCCTCACCCTTCAGTACCTCCTTGCTAACATTATGACATGCACCTGGTTCCTTTGTGTAACATGGGAACATTTCCAGGAAGGACTCCCCACTGGAGTTATTTCTTTATTGCCTCCTCCCTAGCCTTCCTGTTAACTTTCCCATAAGAACATCAGCCCCTCCGCCGTGGCTGACATAAGCTGTCATATACTACCTTATCATGTGATCTGGTAGCCATCTTTTAGCTGAAGCAGATGCATATTTAGAAAAGAATAAATGAATCAAAGGAATACATGGCTTTGGTCCTCTTTTCTGTCACAAATATATTGATTAGCATGGAGGTGAAGCAGAAACTACAGGGGTGTAGAACCTTGATGCCATCAATGATATTGTGTATTATTGTAGCTTAGTATTGGACTGTGGTGTTCTAACAGGGTTGCAGACTCTGTAACAATATAAGGAATAAAGTATGGGTGCCCATACACAATGAGCCTGTGTTTCCATCTAGGGGTTGAGATACCAGCGTATGGACCTTGAGAGCGAAGCTTGAGAGGTCCATGCTGGAATCTCAACCCCTCGATGGAAACACAGGGTGAGTTGTGTTTGGGCACCCATGGTTTACTTTTTTACAGTATTTAGTTCCCCGAGAAGTAAAAGAAAAAAGCTGTATTTCTGAACTGCTTATTTTCACAAGGTTTCCTACCTTGTATTTGTGGTCACCCTTGTTGTTGGCAGTTCAGCTTCCTGTCACCACTGCAGTCCCATTCCAGTCCTGAGCCTTGAAATATTTGCAGCAGAACTTCATTTATTTGACAAAAAAAAAATTCAATTATTGTCATTTTTAACAAGGAGTCCACTACGGCACTCCATGTCCAAATCGTACCTATGAAGCGCTCACTAAGTGGCACCAGCATGTTTCTTTGGTTTCCTCATTTGAATAGGTCAGTTTCTTCTAATCAGGTGGTGGATAGTGTGGGCCTGATTAATATTAATGAGGGGATAATGAATATTAATTATGGAATGCGCACAATAAGTTTTAGAACGTGCACAACAACTTTTAGAATGTGCACAACATTTGAGCAGCCACTGATTTCCATATATAATAAGCCCTAACCATATACTATATCATAATTACAGCAGTTCCTCAGTACTAGAGTCCTAAAACCACCTGCAACAGGGAGGATGCAGTAAAAAATATTCATACAGTAGAAGCCGTTTAAACGAGACACCTCCATGGACACCCTATAGTCCCCTTTAAGCGGCTGTCCCATTTATCAGAAGCAGCATTTTTTCCCATCGCAAACCGGAAAAGACTTTGCTCATCACACAGACATGCACACACACACGCACACATTACAGTAGCAAACAAAATAAAGAAAACAAACAAAACATCAAGAAGTCCTGGATATCAGTACTTTTTATGATTACAGCTCCTTTTTGTAAAAGTGTGTTTGGTTTGGTTCTTGATTTAATCTTTATTTAACTGGTGAATGCAACACACTGAACTTTGATTAAAATCACTTAGCCCATCCTCCATCACTGTGTCTTTCCCCTCTCTCTTACACTTGCTATTAGGGTTGCTGTTAAGGCTCCATTCAGCAAGCAGTTGACTTTTGTTTAAACTTATTCTGCCCACCAGGTTCTTAGATATGGAGAACTCCTTAGCAACTTTTGAGAGAGAGAAAAGTTGGGCAGCTGTAAAGCCTTGATAACTTTTATTTTCTCACTCAATGGGAGGTTGACTCTTTTGTTGTTGCTTGTAGATGCCATCCTGAAAACCAAGTGCACTCCAGAGAGATGCTAAACATACTCTAAAGAGACACTAAGCAGGTGGGAATGTGAAACAGCTTACATGCAGGGCACTTAACGAGGCACAATTCAATTTCCAACACCTTTTCCTACACCTGTGACTAAATAATCATCCCTATTAAGTGACAAGACAATCCCAATTAAATAGAAGCTGGTCCCATTGAATAACATTAGCCAAAAATCGGTGCCATGGGGATCATCCCAATTAAGCGGACGTCCCCTCTAACCGCATCCCCTGTAAGTGGCTTCTACTGTAGTAGACATCAAGGATTTAATTACTCCTTATTTTTAGTCTGCTTTACCTATGCCAGTTACTTCATTTGGACCAAAAGGGGTTTGCATGAGTTACTGATGCAGAGCTGAATTCATGTGATTAACCTAAAAGCCAAAAATTAATTTGCCAATGGTTAACTTCTCTCTCCATAAGTGCTAATAACCACCTACCTCATAGGCCCCACACAGCCATAATTACTTATTAAATGTAAATGTTTTAACTGCAGTCTCCTGAATGTTTCATTTGTTATGGTCTGGCACTGTAAGCACAAAACTCATTCTTTTTAAAAAACATACAGTACATTATGCACACTGATCTTATGTTTTTGTTCCATTAAAAAGAAGCAGGTGGCCAGTGGATAATCAATGGTAGTAAACAGCAAGTTGAAGACATTTCACTCTCTGTGACTGGTACAAAATTAGGCACATGTTTTGTTGTGTACTAGGTGTAAATGTCTATTTCTTACATCAGTACAACAAAGCTTTGGAAGGAGTAAAGGGGCATGAATGTATAATGAATTATAACACTAATATAAAAAGCTTTACTGTGGTCCATCGTTAACAATGTTTTTGCAGACATGATGCACTTCACTTTAATTTACTCTAACTGGCTTTTCTGTTTACAATTTAATATAGCCACACTACAAACGTAATGATGATTTATTGTATGTTTCATAGCTCAGAATTGGAAAGGAAAAAGCATTCAAGCTTAGAATCTGCAATGAAGGAGTTGAGAAAAGTGTGTGTTTAAATGGATACAGTGCACATTAGTTCTGGTCAGAAAGTGTCTATCTGAAGAAAATGTTGATAAAGTTCTAGTTAATCTTAGACTGGATTACTCAGTCTCTTGGACATCTCTCAAATGTTCTTTAAGGAGCTCTTTCCTCTTTTTATATTTCAAGGTTCCTTGGCCTTATAGAAAAAAAAAACGCTTTCCAGATTAGCCTTCCAGTTTGTACACTTTTGACATAATAGGCTGATTTATTTTTGGATATCCTGTAGGCGGTTTCATTAACAGTAAATGTTATGCACACCAAAGCATTAATCCTTATATACCTCAGAGTTTCTGGCTACATCTTTTAATGAGCTGTCTCCCACCTTGTGTGATTTTTTTCTTCACTGTCATGAGGTCAGCACCTCACATTTGAAAGGCAAAAGTCAGAAAGGTTTGGTGTATGTATCAACACAGTTTTTGTATAGATAAATTCATCTGATGATGTGAAACATGCCTCAAGAATGTGTCCTTTTTAAACTGAAAGCATAATTGCCCAGTGTGACTAAGAAAACAAAAGGAATCGCTTGGAAATAATAATTACTGGCTTTATGGAAGTACTGAGATGTCAGTCTGTGACAACAGTTGAAGAAAAATATTATTATTAGTCCCAGTGTTACATTACATTATTTGATCCCCCATGTCTAATTGTAGCTCAGTAGTGTAATCCACTTACACAGTTGCCTGCAGTATAGAAGAAGTGTGCTCTCACCAGGTGCCTCTGAATTGAAAGACTCCTACTCTCCCATGAAGCATTCTAGTTCCCAAGCCTAATTTAAATTGCACACCATGTTCTTGTGTTAGCACGGAGAGTTCTGTTACAAACTTAGCATGACAATATTGTATAAAATGAGTGTGTTGCCCATCTCCATATTATGAGATGCATGTCATGAGATTTATCTATGCCACCTTGGCTGTGCTATCAGCGGAGTGTTGGCTTAATCCTGAGAATCTGTTTACAATTATAAATCATTGTTATGTTATCATCAACATCCAATTACACAGCAGACTAGGATGTTGATACATCTTAAATTGTTGCTTCCAAATCCTAGTGGCATTCAGTGATAGAATCTCAATCTTCCAAAATGCTGCTGAGTAAGATGGAACTTAACATCCTGTCATGAACTAATACAACATTTCAAAAGACTAAACCAAGACTTTTAAAACCCTAGTGATTTTATTAGCATGATAACTTGGAGTTTGCTACAGCAATAATGGTAGGTTATGTGTAGGATAAGGTGGATAATTCTGCCATGTTTCAGATAGTAGGATAGTAGGACGATGGCAGTGTCGGGGGTAGACAGGTACTGTGTTTAACAATGGATTCCTGGAATAAGTTCTCTCCCCAACTTAGGAATTCTTCCAGCATGCATGTGTTCAAATCTGTCTTAACCAGTCACCTGAGAACCCCTTGTACCAGCTTTGTTCTGCCCCCTCACTTTAGCATCGCATATGATGCATATTTAGGATATCTTTTTGTTGTTGTCTTTTTGCCTCTTTTTTTCTGCTGTTCCACTTATGCTGCTCTCTTCTTAATTATGTTTTGTATCAATCATGCTTCTACTTTGTATCACTACTTTGAATTTTGTACACAGTATATAATACATGACTGATACTTTTGCCCAATAGGATATACTATCAGTTACAATGTTTCCCTGTATACCTGTCTAATTAAAACTGTACACTTACCTCCACAATTAAACCATTTAAAACTGTATACTGTATTCTACCTCTGCAAATAAAGTTATTTACCACTGGGAAAACACCCAAAGGACAACATCATAAAGGCTGAAATAAGCAAATTATCAACCAATTAACGTACCAAATCAAGTATACATATTCTCCTGCCACTAACCATGTTAACCACAAGACACTGAAAAGACTCCCACACCTGGAAAAAACCTACCCAGATCAAAACACAGAAACAGTAACTGCAGCCTCACAGTAACCAACAGCATCAACGGTGGTGTAACTCTGGAAACATATCTTTATGCAAAGAGAAGAGAAGCTCGTGACTTAACCACAAATTCATGTAGCAAAGTTCTTTAATAAAAAAAAAGATTTAAACAAAAAACTTACTCTCTACTCATGTGGATCTAGTTTCCTCCTCCACCCAATAGAACCTTTTTTTTTTTTTTCTATTTTCTATTTTGGCTTCCACGCCTCTCGTCGACCATCGACTCTGGTCACGGACCCCTGGAGCCCCAACCACTGGATATCACCATCTCCCCCGGTCATCCCTGGCTTACCCCCCAGAAAGTGGGGCCACGGCTCCGACCCCAGATATCGGACCGCGGGACTGTGACTGGTTGGGGAGCAGCTCCGGTGGTCAATCGGGCTTCCAGGGGCAGGCGTCACCAAGACGAGCGTCGGATTTTGTCCCCCTTTAAGCAGGATGGGGCGTGCAATGATGTCCAGCGTCCGCCCCATCCTGAGAGCTCTGTTATGCCCGACGTGGAATGTGCACCCCAGCCTCCGCTGGGTCCCGCTCGTATACCGGCTGCAGCCTGCCCTCCCAGGAAGGAGAGAGCCGCCCATGGGATGCTCAATCCTTCCCAACCCGGCCGGTCCTCCGACGACCCAGGTCCGTTCCCGAACCCGGGTCGCCGGCCTCGCAAGCGGAAATCCAACCTCTGCGCCAACGGACCGGCCCCAATAGAACTTTTTATGAAAATGTACCCTCCTTTGAAACACCAAATTCCATTCTGTCTCACAGTCCCAGAAAAGTGGTTTAATTAACTGTAAAATCTTTTGTCACCCACCCCTGTAGAATAATTCCTTCCACCCATTACCCTCCAGTTAAGTCAAAGGATAATGCAGACTCTTGTAAAAGAGAAAACATGCTCTCTCCATAGCAACTGACAGCCTCCCTATTCATCTGCTCTTCATCAAATATGTGCTTTGTTGACATGCCTTGAAGCATCTGATTGGCGGACCACAGTGACCAATCATAAGTTACTAGGGTATGTCATTAAAACTCAGATTCATTCACGAAGAGATGGCTAACAGAGAGGTTGTCAGTTACCTTAGTGTGTGATGTTTTACTCCTCTAAAGGAGTCAACTATATTTTATGGGGTGAGTGGGGGGGTGTGGGTGAGTGATACTAGAGGGTGGGGGTATATCAAGCTGGACATGGTCATGTGGTTTTAAGGATAGCTGCAGAATTGCCTTAGTGTGTGTGATGTTTTACTACTTTAAAGGAGTCAACTATATTTTATGGGGTGAGTGGAGGGGGGACGTGGGTGAGTGATACTAGAGGGTGGGGGTATATCAAGCTGGACATGGTCATGTGGTTTTAAGGATAGCTGCAGAATTGAACAACAGATGGGTGAGAGTCCTGGACTTTAGAAGGGAAGATTGTTTTGTTTTTTTCATATAGGCTTTTACCCCTCAAGGCACATCACAGATGGCTGTTCAGCCCTGTCCCTGCCTCCCTCACCCAGCACCCACCTCCCCAGTTCACCACCCCCAGATCCCTCATGGATTCCCACCTGTAACAGGACCAGGAAGAGAAGGGCTGTCCTCCCACTCTGAAGACCCAGCATCCAGATTGTGGGGTCAGCGAGCTGGCGACAGTTCGGAGCAAGGGCAGGCAGGGCTTCATGAAGTCTGTGACTGCTATTTTCCACCATTGTTTTTCTCCCCTTGCCATGCTGGGCTGTATGTGTGCATGCATGGAGGTGCACTCATGCTACATAACTGCATTTCTCTTACTTGTGCTGCTCTAACTCTGGTGCTGCCACCCAGCCTTGACCAGGTGGCAGCCAAGGAGCAAGACAGTGTTGTCACCTTACTCTAAGAGAGGAGAGCAGTCCATTGGATGCTTAATCCTCTCTCCCTTAGCTGGTCCCCAGCAACCTGTGCTCATTCCCAAAGCTGGGTCACTGGTGTAGTTAGAGGCAAGGTGCATGGCACCCCAGCCTCCTGTGCCATAGGGCCATTTAGGAGGGTAGATTTTATAAATATGGGTGAATGCCTCAGGGATGTCCTGGTGGGGAGATAACCTGGGTAGGGTAGAGAAACAGTGGGTGAAGGTAAAAGGGTGCATAGTGAAGGCAACAAACCTCTGCATCAAGCAAGTGAGCAAAACCAAGAGGAAAAAGAAACCACTATGGTCTCAAAAGAGGTAGCTGAAAAGATAAAGACTAAACGTGTAGCATTCAGAAGGTACAAGGAGATGCAGAGGGAGGAGGATAGGGAGGTATATCAGGGGAATCAGATGAAAGCAGGGAAAGCAGTAAGGAGCACAATGGTGCAAACTGAAGGGAGAACAGCACAGAAGGCAACGAAAGGGGACAAGACATTGTTTAGGTATGTGAGTGTAAAGAGGAAGAGCAGAGGAGGGATTGAAAGGTTTAAAAGGGAAGGGACCAGAAAAAATCATACATCCTGAACAAATACTTTTGTGAAACCCCATAAAATAAAAAAATAAGTTATAGGCAATCATGCATACCTCACCTTGTCTTCCAATCTCAGGACTGAGAAAACAGCATGGGCCTCTAGAGCTTCTCTCTTGAGATCTGTGTTCTATTATCTCAGCCCATCAGTAAGAATACAGGCTTGTCATGTATTTCTGCCCATAGTTTGTTCAATATATCATGCAGATAACGGCCCTATCAGAACAACCTAATATGTGACAGCATGCTGGAGGTTTCCTGTCTTATCTTGGTTTCTTTTCACCATGCCTTCCCCTCTACGTTATATTGTGTCAAATGTCTCCTGGGTTGCACTGACCTCTGCCAACCTTACCACCTCTTCCATACTCAAGTGTGCTCGATGCCTCCCTCTGGTTTGCCTTGTCCTGTGATAAATTTGACTGAACTTATTTGCAATCATTAGTCATCACTGAGTGCCACTACTGACACTACCTGCTCTTCCATGTGCTCATCTCGGAAATCACTATGACAGCCCTTTCCATATTGCATGCATATATTTTTTCAGGCCCAACAAATGCACTGGAAAAGGCTTGCTTGTTTTGTACATTTGTCTGTATGGCATATTTTTGATTTAAAAAGCTGAATAGCAAATTATTGTGGCAGTGTGCTTGAATTTGTGTTAGACTTTCCGGCAGACCTTAATCCTGTTACCATGGAATGATGTCCTGTTTGGTCCTACCATCACATGCTTAGCTAAAGCATGATCAGCATTATCAAGCGCTGGTTAGAAATCAAAAATTTGGATTGGTTGTAAAGATTACTGTGGTAAATTAGGCAGGAGTTGGCTATGGTACCCAACAAGAATCCACCCCATTACTCAGTGGTAGAAAGTCAAAATGCCTCCCTCAAGTAACGTGCCACCTAATTTCCCTTTGAGTTCAGTTTTAGTCTCTGTTTACTACCAATGCAGCTGGACTGTTCCATAGCCTTATTATTCTTTGGGTGAAAAAAACTCTTTTTTTCACTTGTTTATTTTGAAAGATGAAATATTAAATTGCATAGTATATCCTCTATTTGAATACATATCTGCTCTTGGTTTTATTTTTAACATTTCCATAAGTGTTTTATCCTTGCTAATATATAGACAAAGAAGATCCCTTCATAATCTTCTATTCTCTGTGCTCATTTAATTTAATTTTTATAATCAGCATTAATAGTCCAATCCTTTTTTTCCCCATAACATTTTTGTTGCCCTTCTTTGCACCCTTTCCAACTTCCTTTGGTCTCCTTTAAGGTATGGGGAACAAAAGGGTGAGCATAGTCCATGACTGGCCTAACAAAACTCCCACATAAAGGCATTATTAACATTTAATTTCTGCTTACAATTCTTTTTGTTAGACTGTTTAGCCCTGTTAACTGTGCGTCTCTTGCTGGATCACTGGGGTGGCACTCAGCCTCTCTTGACTCTTTAGGTGCTGGTTGGTCATCCATACTTCCAGCACTGCTCTTCACCATCCTCCTTTTCTTTGTAATGGGCTGTGTTGCAGTTGCCTCAACCATCTTCTTGGAGGGTGTCCTTATTCATTGTGTAGAGTGTGAAGGTCTGGATGTCACTGGCTACTGCCCAGGTACTGCTCACATTGTGGATTGCAACCAGTTTGATCTCTAAACTCCATCAGATGCTGCAAAGGCTCCCTGAATTCCATGCTAGGTTCCTTGTCCTGCTTAGGTTCCATAAAGCCACCACCTTATTGCGCCCTTAACTGCTGATGTGCCCTTAGCACTCTTGCTTACAAACCCCCTTGTATTTCTATAACCACCATGTGCCACTGTTCTTGGGTGCCTATGTCAATAGAAATAGGGAACATAAAACATAAGAACTTTCTTTTTTTTGTCTTGATTATTTAAGCTCCCTGCTAGCCCTCTGCTGACCACTCCTTAGGGCTGCCTAGGCCTACCTCCACCACATCCCTTCGCCATCTGCCCCCCCCCACTGTAAGTGCCATGACCCAGGTAACCCGTTGTATCCCTTCATTGGTAGGGCTCCTCTCCCATGGGGGACAACCAGAAGAAGAGAGTCACCAATAGGTATTCTGCATATCCTGGGCACAGCAGGGATCAGCACAAATACCTCTGGGCTTTGAGGTGAGCAGGGACCGTCCGCTGTGATTTGGTTAGTCAAGTGGTTAATTATCCTGTTTTTTCCTGACCCACACACCATCCTCGGAAGTGGTCTGGCCATGGAAGCATCATGGGGTTGGGAACATTCAGTGGCACATCGAGGCCATATGCCAGGAAGAACACCAACAACAAACCACTACCAAGAGACAACAAACAGTGGTCTGGGACCTGCCCGCACCTCTGGGAGGGAAGCATCTTAAGGATACTCTAAGTATAAATGTCTCATCTGATAAGCAGAGGAGCACAAAACATATAAGCTAGGTAGAGATCTTATTATTTGAGTGTGTCACTGCTAAGCCATATGTAATTTTCAAGAATCAGTAAGGACATTCCTCCAGGCTCTTGGCAGTAACAGGGTAACAGGGAAAACTCCATGCTAACTTTGCAGACAGGCAGAAATAGAACAATTCACTTGTGATGTGGACAAGACTTAACAGACCACTTCAGTTAGTGCTGCCGTTACCATTAACTAGCAGACTGATTGTAGTATGTTTTCCATTTGTTTTAACACTAGATGAAACCTGCATGCAAGTACTGACTAGTGTGGAGTCTGTGCTGATGTTTAATGGCACATTTTTCCTCAGACTTAATGTGACCTAGGGGATGGTACTCTTAAATACCCACTGGGAGACATGTGCAGTGCAAAGAAATAAATAACAGAAAAGGTGTGAGAATAAACAGTAGGCCAAAAGAGGGAAGCCTGTGATGAGGAAGGGATGGGGTAACAGGGTGGCAGAAAAGGGAGATGCGAGCTACCTGAGGCCCACAGAAGTTCTAGTTAGAACACAAAGCCCTACTGAATCTATTCCCACCTGCAGGCTAGGGCTGCTGCTCTCAAAAACATGGCCAGGGCAATGGATTTTGTCTGCCCACCTTTACTCCCTTCCCCTCACCTATCTTAAAAGCTAACAGTCTGTTTTCATTTTATTTTATATATATTTTTTTGAGGGGCACAACACTTGGGGCCACACTCAAGCCCAGAAGAACCACTGCCCAGCTGGGAAAGACACCCATGTCTCTGGTGCAGCAAAGGCCCCTCACCAGGGAAAAAATGCTGCAGCTGCTCTAAGTACCACCACGCTGTGGATGACAGTTCAGCTGGTGCTAGTGGTTGTCCACTGCAGGCTCCACCGACCAAATTTTGCAGTGTTATAGATCAGAAAACCAATTTTACATCAGCCAACACTATCAAACAGTTTAAAGTGAGACAGTTTATTAACTGTTCAACTACAGGGGTGGTATATCTGGCTACCTGTACCTGCCATGCATTTTATGTGGGCAAAACTTCATGTGCACTCAGATTAGGAGTGTGTGAACATCTGAGTGACATTAGATGTCATAATGAGAAAAATGCTCTGGCACAACATTTGCAACAATGTCATGATGGCACTGTACATAAATTTTCCTTCTGTGGGATAGAAAAAGTTAGTGCAGGCCCAAGAGGTGGGGACCTGGAGAATAGAATTCTCTGTAGAGAATCATTTTGGATTTATACTCTGGGTGCTTTAAAACACCCAGGATTAAATTATACTTTTGACATTGCACCTTTTTTTAAGGTCTAAATATTTTAGATAATGAAATATTTTGGACATAAATATGTATTGTTTACCTCTCCCATGTGTTCCTTTCTTCCAGGTTGAATTTACTTCAGCAGCCCTGGTATATACAAATGTACCTGCAATTTCAACTTATTTCAACTTTATTCTGCCTGTTAAGAGTAAAAATTACTTGCATAGTATTGTAGTACTTTGACTAATAGAAACATGTCCATTTATCATTTTGAAATTTAGATTATGGACATTTATTTTGCACTTTAGGTCATTGCACTCATACTAGAATTGTTTTAATTGTTCATTATGTATGGGTGGTGTATTATTACACTAAATTTATCACAATTATTTTTTATATATATTAGTGGTATAAATGTTGTACTGTCACTTTAAGAGGTTTTTTCTATTTAAATGATTGATTGTGATTATTAAATTAGTCCCTGAGGAGGCGCTTGCAGTGCGAAACCGGTTGCACTGTTTGTGTGTTCGGGAGCTGTTGTCACCTTGCATGGTGCCACTGTATTTAACTCATTTCCACATATATGTGAGTAAAATATTTTATTTTATTTTTTTTTATTTTATTAAATTCTCGGATTACAAATACCTTTGAGCAGAAACTGCTCGTTTACAAAGGTTCCACGTCAAAGGATGAGGGTCAACATACATACAGAGGTAGTAAAAGAATGCACAATAACAACCAAAACAACTAAAAGAAAAAATAAAGATACTCAGTTATAACATACTTTGAGATAATATTCATATAATGAGCAGCTTGAGTAGGCAGCTGGCTGCGGTAACAATAAGAGATAGAGGGCACCATAGGCAGTTAGTATTGCAGGTGTGCGACCGGGAGAGGAAGTTGGCAGGCTAATGGGACACTGTCCGATGGTAGTGGAAAATGTCTTGTACCAGTGGAGATGCGAAGCAGGAAAGGAGTCACAAGGAAGGTCCAGTGCCAGAGGGAATGAGACTGGGAAAAGGCGGGCTGTGAGACATGAGTGAGCTGGGAGGTGTTTAGAGACATCTCTGTTCAGAGAAGCAGTCACATTGAGTGGTAGAAGTGAGGTAAAGTTTGAGATTCCTTTTGAAGGGTCCAAGTGTAGTAGAGGAAAATGATTCTTTATTGAGGGAATTGAACCATTGAGCATATTGATTATGTTCTTGAAGTGTTGGTGCTGCGTCTTTGTTGTTGTTATGATTGTCCCTTTACACTGGCACAACAGAAGCTAGAGCCGCTTTTTCTTTTGAAGCATCCACCGAACACAAGCCAGGAGGACAATTAACACATGCTAAGCTTGCCCACTGGCACCAGCCCGCACAGAAAAAAAACAGGTGGATCCTCATCTTACCAGGGGAAACCAGTGATAGGAAGGGGTGGGAACAAGTAATGGTTGTGTGGGTAAAAGAGAGAGTGAGCCATGCAGCCCCAACTCCGTGGGTCCTCCGCTAACACTGATATTGCAAAATAGCACAAACACTAGAGGATATTCTTCCTGGGGCAGCTGACCAATTCAGCCCGTTCCATCAAAACATATATATATATATATATATATATATATATATATATATCATGTAAAAACTGCGTTTAATGCATCATTTAGGGTTAAAGTGAGAAAAGTCAGGAAATCAAACATTAGGGTTGAGCCCTTATTCCCCCCACACACCCCGCACTCCCATCCTCCACAGACTGACAGATGCCAGAGTGTGTCATTGGGGTCATGTGGCCAAACTCTCACCCCATTCCATGTGACATGCTACAGTAAAGGAGAATGGGGTGAGATTTAGGCCTCATGACCCCAATGGCACACCCCGGCATCAGTCTGTGGAGGATGGGGGTGCAAGGTGTTGAAGTGTGTGGGGGGGATTAGGGGCTCAACCCTAATGTTTGATTTCCTGACTTTTTTTCATTTTAACCTTAAATGATGCATTAAATGCAGTTTTTGTCATGAATTTGTTCACTTTTTGAAAAAGTATAATATAACTAGTAAAAACATGTATTGGTGGGAGCATGGAGCCCTTTGGGCTCCGCGCTCCCACCAACTTGCCAATTTTTCCATAATGAAATGCATCTGTGGGACCCGCACTCCCACTTACACATAGCTACAGAGCCATACAGTAGCCCTAAAGACTACCAAACCCTTTTAACAGTAATTTGTAGATATCTTGCAAACCGTAAAGGCTAGAAAAAAAATTCAAGCATCGCTGCAATTGTCACAGCGAATACTTCAAGCAACATTGAAAAGACCAAACTCGTATCTCACATAGTTTCCAAAATATGGGCACCGAAAAGCACTGAACAGGCACTCTTTGAACCCTTGTGACAGTAATTTCACAATATCTCATGAACCATGCAATGTACAGAAAAAATTCCACTGCAGGCTTACTCTACAATTTCAAATCTTTTTCCAGTGGCACAGTCTGTGCCACTGGTAGCGAAAAGTCTGTATCTCACTTTGTTTCTGAGATAACGGTACTGAAAGTCAAGACACAGACCGCAATGTAATTCTAGGAGGAAAACAAAAATTTTGTCATGGAATATCTCTGCAACCAATTAATTCCCCAACAGCTAAACAACATAATTGACATCAGTAGGGTATCCTCTCAAAACCCTGAAAATCTCATGTAAAAAGACCACAGCAATGCAATGTAATCCTAAAGGGAATATGTTAACTTTGTCCATATCTTTGGAATATCTCCACAACCAATTAATTTTCCAACACCTAAATAAGCTAATTCACATCTCTATGAGATCCCCTCAAAACCTTGAAAATTTCAAGTAAAAAGACCAAACTGTTTAAGAGTTATTTAATTATTTGACCGAGAGGCTGCAAAAATATTGGCTGTGATCGCGGCCGAAAATTCTTCTTTCGCAAATCATACATATAAATTTTCCCATTGACTTATGATGGGAACTTCAAACTTTAATAACTTTTGAGTGGATCAATATTTTTCACCAAATAAAAAGTGGCGTATTCCTTGACCCAAGCGCTTTCTATGTCCCAAGCTTCAGACTGGCAGACCATATGGTGGCCGCGCAGTGCCACGGACAAATACTGCTCAAAACTGGTGAAAAGTGCATTTTTGGGTGCTTTGCTACACAAAAACTGTTGACTGACCAAAACACAACTTGGCAAATCAAGAGATCTACCATCCCACACCGTGCATACCAAATTTTGTGCAAATCTGTTGAATGGTTGCAAAGTTATTAACGCGCAAGATTTGAGGTTTAACATTAAAGTGCCTACTCAACTCTAAATATAGGGGTGTGACTGCACCCTATAATATATATATATATATAGCTATATGTAGATATATATATATATATATATATATATATATATATATATATATAACTGTACATATTCACATGCCCAGCCAACCACAGGCCAAGAGAACGCGGCAAACCTCCACTGGGCCTGCCAGCCCCTTGACAGGCTTGACTTGATGAATTTGGACTCACTAGGCCATAGCAGGCAGTGTTGCCCTCACAGGGCCTCATGTGCCCTACCCATCACCTCCCATGGTCCCCCGCTCCACCTCACATTCCAAATGCACTAGTGACCACTTCCGCAGTGCAACCTCACAGGGCCACCTCTTCATGTAACTTTTTCACCTCTGTATTTTTTTTTTTACAACTAGGATAGTGAATGGATAATCTATGGATATTCAGATTTTCCACCAGATAATATAGCTGAGATGATAGTGGACAGTCTCCCCAAACCTTGTTCTCATTTGTCTAATAAATAAACAACAACTGCTATCTCATGAGTAAAATCAGGAACTATTGGCCCTGGGCTTTCTAGTATGAGGCCTTTTACTGAATAATAGGTACATTCAAGCTTGGTATTATTATTGCACCAAAACAAGAAGAGTATAGAATGAATGGTGATAATGTAGATTTTTTTGGTTATTTAGGTGATTAAGGAGGGCCTCCACCAGCGCTAGTGTAGGACATTGCAGCAGGTCATGTCAGAGGAAAAGTAGGAGATGATATAATACGGCAAATAAGAAAAATCATCACCAAGGGGGAGCTGGACTGGGGTAAGGGGAAAGAGTTGGGGGCAGGGGAGTACCACAGGAACAAGAGAAAGCACAGAAACAGAAGGTGTCAAGGCATATATCTGAAGAAGCCCAGACAGCAGAGGGGAAGCAGTAAGTCTAGAAGATGATGTGTGTTAATGTCAGAAGCCAGTGACATAAGACTTGGGGCCACTATCAGTAAATACCAAAGCAAACTGGACATAGTGTCTGTGACTGAGGAGTGAGCAGCACAGCACTATGAGTGAGAATTGTGGGTGCCAGGATATGCAATGTTCAGGAGGGACATGGGGGAAGGGGGTAGAGTGGCATTATATGTTAAGGAGGGCATCTTATCCTTAGAAATCCAGGAAGCAGGTCAGATCAAGAGCACTGAGACAGTACTGATAAAGTTAATTGCATGGGAAGGGAGGGTGATTAGAGTCTGAGTGGTGTTCAGGCCCCTGGTACAGAAAGAAGAAAAAAACAAACAAAGAGCTAGAAGTAGAAATGAACAGGGCAGGAATGGGGGAGGTGATGATATAGAGGATTTCAATTTGCCGTATGTGGACTGAACTATCCCAATAGCAGTGAGCACAAAGAGCCAGGCCCTGGTGGTGGAGAAGATTCAAGGGGCTTTTTTGAGTCAGAGGGTCATGGAACCCACTAGGCAAGGGGGCCATACTACACCTAGTCCTGACAAACAGTGACAGCATGGGGTTGGTCTGGGTGAGGGAACCACTTTGCTACTGCAATCACAGAGCCATGTGAATTGAGGTCAAGATAAGAGTCAATTGGGTACACTCCAGAACAAAGATCCTGGACTTCAGAAGGGCACATTTTGGAAGGATGAGGGAGGTTTGGGGGAACAAATTACAAGATGTGACAGCAATGGTATGCACAGCCAGCAGATGAGATCTGACTGAAAAAAGAGTACTGCATGGAACAGGTTTCTTTGCCAAGGCAGTGGGGAAGGGTACGAGGGGGAATAAATCACTGTAGTTTTTAAAAGGGCCAGCAGAGGCACTGAAGGAGAAAGAAAGACATTCATCAGACACAAAATAAGTCAGACTGAAGAGAATAAAGTGGCACATTAATTAAGGATGAGTGTGGCAACAAGGCTGTAAAACTGGTAAAGATATAGCTGAGACTATCAGTGTGGGTTAAGGAGTCTGACAAACATGTTTTACTATATACAAGGGCAGGGTAAAACTGGGAGGGGGGTCAGCCTAAAGAAGGGGAACAGTGGATGGAGGATGTGAATGGTAAGGCAAATCTGCTGAATAATTATTTCTGTCCTGTATTAAAGTAAAGGGCAAGGATCATCTGCCAGATCCCAGCATGAAAGCCAACAGGGAATCAGCAGCAGGTACCAACATGGAAACCACGATGAAGGAAAGAGTGCTGAAGGGCCTACAGACACTGAATGTGAAAAAAGCGATTGACTCAGATGGGATGCATCTCAGGATATAAATGGAGATGGGACAGGTTCTGTATGGACTGTTAGGAGATCTATTTGATTGTTTTTTTTAGAGATGGAGAAAGTACCAGATGATTGGAGGACAGCAGAGGTAGTGCTCCTACACAATGTGGGGTTGAGCTGAGCCAGATAATTATAGTCTATCTCTTGTGGGGAAACTACTGGAATCTGCAGTGAAGAGAATATTAGGCTTCCTGTAGGCAAGTGGACTCCAGATAGTATGATTTACCAGAGAAAGGTCATGCCAG
Organism: Neoceratodus forsteri; assembly: GCA_016271365.2. Lineage (NCBI taxonomy): Eukaryota > Metazoa > Chordata > Ceratodontiformes > Ceratodontidae > Neoceratodus > Neoceratodus forsteri. The sequence continues at coordinate 75,389,133 of CM057450.1, forward strand.
ATGAATCTGATTGCATATATCCTTTGGGTTACAAGTGACAGGGATAGGGGCCATGCAGTATTTGTACTGCAACTAGATTTTAGTGGAGCCTTCAGTGTTACCCCACATGGGAGTTTGCTAAAGAAGCTGGGGGATTTGGGAGTTGAGAAGAAGATAATAAGTTAGGTAAAAGATTGGCTGAGTGGGAGGACACAGAAGGTGGGCCTAAATGGAGAGACCGCTGTTAGACGAAACCACAAAAGAGGTGCTCCAGTGATTGGTTTTATAACCACTTTATTTTAATGTATTTATATGTGATGCAGGGGAGGTGGCTCTAAGTAAGATATGCCTCTTTGTAGATGACACCAACATCAGGGGTAGAGCGAACACTAAAGAGGGGAAATTGACCATGAAGAAGGATCTAGAAAAAAGCTAGAGAGGTGGGTGAGGGTATGGCAGCTAACATTTAACACTAAAAAGTACAAAGAAAAGTGCACATGGGTCAAGAATTCAAGAACGGAATTCAGGAACAAATGGGTGGTAGTGGAGGGCACAGAAGTTGACCCAGGGAGGATAATATTGTAGAACTGGAAGGTGTTGGCACAGTGTAATAGGGCTATGGAAAAGGTAAATCAGATGCTGGGGTGCAATGATAGAAGTATCACAAGCAGATGGAGGTAGGGAGGTAGGGAGGGAGGTAATACTGCCTCTTTATAGATTTCCTGGTTCAACCACACTTAGAGCACTGTGAATGATTTTGGAGCCCAAACTTGAGAAATTACATGGATAGACTGGAAGCACTGTAGAGAAGGGACACTAAAATGATGCAGGATCAACCAGGGAGTTCATATGGGAAGCAGTTATGGGATCTCAATATGTAAATTCTGGAAGACAGAAAGAAGAGAAGAGACATGACTGAGATGTACAAGTAGTCCCACAGGATAAATACAGTATAGAGCAGTGAGTTCTTTACAGTGAGTGGTAACATGAGCAACAGGGGAACTCCATGAAACTGGCAGTGGGAGGCTATAGCCAGGAATTTACTGCCAACCTTTTTTTCCTGTTAGGATGCTGTACATGCAGTGATGCATACAGGAATGTGCAAATGTTGCTCTGCTGGGATCTGTTGATGTCAAGGTCCAGCTCGATTCCTCAACTGCACTGACATTCAGCCACTGCTAGATGTCAGGTGAGCTGTAGATGGCATGTCCCTCTCTACCTGAGGGAAAAGAACAGTCCTTAGGATGCTGTCTTCCTCCTTCTCCAGTCAGACCCCAAATAACCTGAGTCCACTTCCAAATCTGGGTCATCAGTGTATCAAGCAGCTGCTGTACTGCTATGCTACCAGACCATCAGCTCACATTTTTTTAAATTAATTAATTTTTATTTATTTAAGCCATCTAATGCTTGTATTAATAAATAACATAATAATGATAATAAATAATTTCAACATGAAAGCATTGCAAGCTACTGTATTTTCATCATGTCACACTTCTTTTATGTTTTCTATAGTAATACTGGCTGTTGTGACACTAACAGTCCAGAAACTTTGCTTTGTGAAGTTCTTGCACTTTCCCAAGTCCTCCACCACTTTGCAAAGCTTGATTTGCTAGTCATGCTTTGTGAAGTGGCAATGAGGACACTTCACCAGCAGAGTTCCCAAAACATGCCCTTCTCCCACCCAAATGACATCCTATGATACCAAACCACTAAACAGTGAAACATGACACTTCTCCCTTCGCCTCTGTCAACTTAACTCCACGTTTCATCTTTCTCCCCAGTCACCCCCTAATCAATTAAAATAATCCCCCACATGGGCACATTGGTGCAGCAGTAGTGCTTTCACGCATGATGCTGCTGATGCCCTGGGTTCAAGAGCACACTCAGGTCATCAGGGACTGGCCCGTGGATTGAACATCCCAGGAACAGCTCTCCTCTGTTGGGGACAGACACTACATCTTGTTTCTTGACTGCCATATGGCAGAGGCAAAATGGTACTGCAGGTGAACACACACTGCAGGGAAAGAACTACAGTACAACCAAATGTCATGCACACGTGCACTACCACATGCATGCATGTGCATAATCGCATACTGGTGTTCTTGGGAGAAAACTGAATGAAAATTCTCAGGTCCAATTTGGGCAAACAGAATAACAAAATAGCAAAACTTGAAGCAAATTAGAATAGTTACAGGGGTTCTGGTTGAGACCTCTGTAACAGTTCTAATTTGCTTGAAGTTTTGCTATTTTGCTATCAAAAACTTCATCTGAAACCTGAATAAAAGGTTTGCAATGACTTGAATAACTTTGTTTGGATGTATTTCCTATTCTGGAGTGCTACCTATTGTTGGAGCTGTGGACTACATTGGGCTAGCAGGCCTTGATGAGAGCACCCACCTGCCCAGGAGTGGCGCTGGCTACACATGGAGTTTACAGATTTGGGCAAACCCTGGAGTCCTATTCATGACCAATAATGCAGGACATCCACCATCAAATATGGTCCTGCATACATGGGAGATAACCGGTAAGTGCATGAGAAGGTCAGTGATAGGGTTGGGGTACTACAAAAGTGGGGACCAGAGACACAGAAACACAGAAAGGAAGAAAAAAATAAAGACTTATCCCCTTCACCAACCCACTTAGCATCCCATCCCACCCTGCTCCATGTGACCCTTACCCCACAGCCAGATAATAAAACTGTAAAAAATATAATAATCAACAGCAACCAGCTTAGACCCCTCTAACACCACCTAGGCCAACCACCACTTGAGTGAAAAAATGCATCTAAGTACCATAGCACTATACAAACATGTGAACATATTGACATGCCAGCAGATAAAGGCATTAAGGTCTATCTAGCCTATTCGACTATGCAGTTCCCCTCCTGTGTCTAAAGTGGGACCTACCTCCCTCCCTAAATCCACCATGACCACCCCTTTGTTCCCTGTTCCCCCAAATATATTGAAGTAGGGTATATTGATGTAACACTTTTGTGAAATTTCAATGAGAATGTGAACTCAGACTTTTAGGGAAAGCATTAGAATTTATGGATAAATATTACATCTAGGCAGAAGTCACTGTATCTCTCTCTCTCTCTCTCTCTCTCTCTCTCTCTCTCTGCCTCACAAAGAACCTATTTAAAATCATATTGAACATCAAAAAAATATAACCACAGTTGATTACACTGCTTGTCAGTTGAACCAATCAGAGTTCAAAACCACTTTTCACATAGCTGATGCTTCCAGTGGTAACTCTTCCACTTCATGTATAATGCTGTCTCGCTGCGTTACCTGTGTATAGGACTGCGAGGCTATAGCTTTGTTAGGCAGCATGAGTGCAATTGAATTATCTAGAATTCTGAGACTACAGGGTGTATACGCACACAGTATAATTATATTTAATCGTTTATTAACTACAGCTAAAACAAATTCTATCTGAATGTCCTTTGACATATATTTGAAATAGTGTATTACTTTTTCTTGGTAATGCAAACCTCCTTCTCACACTGTTCTGCACTGAAAATGCTCTGTGTGTTTTAAAAAAAATGTTTTTCTTCTAAGATTTAAGACCTGGGTTAAAACTTTATGTAAAAAGAGATGCTATACTTTCAAATAGATACCTCTGGCAATGATGTATTGTTGCTGAATAAATTATCTGAATCACTGATTTCTGGCCTCAGGTAGCCTTTCATTTCTGCATGAAACCTAAACTGTGGCATAGTCTAGTTAAGGTATTTTGTTAATTACAATATTTTGACTAGAAAAAATACACTGAGCTGCAACAGATCCTTTCCAGGTACATCTGAGTGGCACATACCTGTTTTCTTGAAAGGGAGAATGTTGGCCAGGACAAAGAGAAAATACTTGAGTCTTAAAAAAGTGCCTTGGGATCATTGACTTTGATTTGGATAACCACCAAAAAAGTGTAGAAAACTGAAGGGCCTTTTGAAACATCGGCAATGCCCCTGCCCCCCCCAGTGCAGTATTTCAGTGTCAGAATTGAATATTAGCCAGACAACGAGTGTGGGACAAGAACCCATGACCTTCTAATTTTTAGATTCAGAGGTGAAAGTGCTACCTAATGAGCCACTGACACTGATATCTTAAATGTTACTCAGTGCATTTGAGATTTTTTTTAATAGTAGTGAAAATGGTGGCCATTTTGATTGACATTAAAAGCCATAAGTGATGCAGAACACAGAACCAAAAAGACAATAGGCACTGCACATCCTAATTCACCATCTATAGTCCTGCAGTAAAAGATTACTTATGAAAGCATTATTTCTTCCTTACGCTAGCCTTTATTTAGGAGACTAGTAGTACACCTTTTTATGTTTTTTTGAAACATTAAAAAGGAGGATGATGGACAGTATGGGCAGCAATGTGTAGTGACTGTTTTTACACACCTGAGGTGGGTGATACAGTTATGACCTCTTACCCCCTGAAGCATCGATAGCACTAATGCTACACATGCTCAAAGAGTAGAAAATGTAAATGTATGGGCTAGTCATGGAGGTTTGCTTGCTGCTTCCTGATGTTAAGCTCTGCCGTGAACTTCCTCGTCCTGCAACCCCTGCCCCCTCCCTGCCACTAGTGATGTACCTGACTTCATGAACTGTTTTTCCATCCTCTGCACCAGTGCTTATAAAGAACACATTTTCTGTTAAGGGACAGGAGTTTTCCTCTCTTAGTTAACAGTTCACAGATACCTGCGGAAAATAATTTAAGAACTATCACACCAATGCTATATTTAAAGCAGCATTATCTGTTAGTTGGCAAGAATGTCATCACATAGATGTTCAGCAAAATTAAGTTTCTTACATTCTTAGAATCATCCTCAGTGTATTTTTAGTTTTAAGATATTTTTAAAGCAGCTTTTATAACTTATTGTGTAATTAATAACTGACATCATTAAAGATGGCCACCTGACGCAAGTTTAAAAAATCTCTTCCATTGAGGTTATCAGTTGAATGCTCATGCTGCACTCATAATGCAGATATATTAGGATGTGTTCTCACATGTTTCTGATAGTGAACAGCACAGCGCTGTACCAAGATAATTTCATTTTTTTTTCTTTCATGGGGGGCATGGCATGGCATGGGAGTGACAACTGAAAACAAAAATTCATATCCCTAATCTTGGTTTGGGAATGAAATAAAATAAAAAAGAAACATTGGTATATTGATATTTTTGCCAGAAAAATATTAGTGGCGGAAAAAAATGCTGCTTTACTGTGGGCTGGATTCGCAAAGGACTGCAAATGCCATCAAGCCCAAGGTGCACAAAACATATGGGGTATGGGGCTTGTGGCATTCTCCCGGATAGTGATTGGGATTCTCAATCCTGTGTGTGAATTGCCATAAGTCAGATCAAGTTTTTCTGGTCTAGCTTGTGGCAATCCCGAATACCCTTTTTACGAGGCTTGTACCAAATACGTAATACAAGCTGCTATAAATCAGGTAAAGTGTCATAAATGCACCTGATGTTCTAGAATCAGGTGCAGTGTGTGGCAGAGTTGTTGGTGCAGCAGTGCTACCCCATGGGTTTGACACAGGGCTTGATGTAAGCCCTGCATCATCCTTTGAGAATAAGGGCCTGTATCCTTTGACTATATTTTCTAAACAGGACCAGAAACTGCATGAAGACTGCAGCTGGCTGGAGTGCACCACAAATGGGGAGACAAACGTGCATTGTTGATCAGTTTTCTCAAATGTGTAGGCATAGCATTACAACATTTTACAGTATTCCCTCAACCAGCTAGCATTCATGGCCTTAATCAGCATGGGCTGCACTTAAATGTCAATTGCTAAATGATGCCCTTTTGAAACTTAAAAAATATATAATTTGGAATGCTGGAACACTTAGAGACTGCAACGCATGAAGACCTCTTTGATATTGACATAACAAAACAAGTGCTATATAATACAATTAAAATGGCTCCCCTGAAGTACAGTATATGGAAAAGTAATTGAGAAGTATGTGGACAGAAGGCCACTTTGGGATTCTGATTACTTCATAGGACCTCAAGAGTGATGTCTTCAGAGTCCTCTCATGTCCAAGCAACCCCCATACTTAGAGATGTGTGAAATCCATGAATTTCATTATGCAAAATATTTGGTGAAATTCCCATGTTTAGCAAAAACTTTTGCGGGTGTGAAATGAGAAATTCAGCTTCCAAAATTATTAATTTCCCCCTTGAAATCATGAATTTCACTCATGAAATGTGGAATTTTGCCCGCTGGTGGTGGAATTTCTCCACTCTCGGGCAAAATTTTGCATTTTGTGGGTGAAACTCGCAGTTTTGCAAGTGGAATTTCGCATTTTGCACCTGTGAAATTCATCAATGAAATCAGTGAATTTGGCAAAATGTTTCACATAGTGAAATTCATGATTTCACCAGAATTTCACTGCATCTCTACCCATACTTCATAGCTGGTAATTTTTTTTTATTTATTGATACATTTCTCTACAAAAAGATGTATAGCCAGCAGGGCTAGTTAAGGAAACACTTGACCAACCTGAGATAAAATCTACTAACATTTGACTAGTGGGCCGATGACAATTTTAACCACTGCCGACATTCCAAAAATCATGTTATACATGGATATGACATACTAAGGGCCATATTCTGTGCCTAGTGGGAGGCAGATTTAGAACCAATGTGAGAAAATACTTTTTCACAGAGAGGGAGGTGGAAACATGTAACAGCCTGCCCCCAGAGGTGGTGGCATCAAAGATGGTATGGGAATTCAAGCTGGCATGGGACAGGCAATGTGGGCACATTGGGGGTAATAAAACCAGGTTGGGGGGGTAGAAATGTTTTTGGGTAGACTAGATAGATCGTATAGAATCTATCTGCTGTCTACTTCTTATGCTCTTATATTCTTATGACACCATAACTGTACTGTATGTAATGGGATTTGTGATGTTACTATGTGTATAACAGCAGCAAAAACTTCTGAAAACTATTTATAAACACTGAATTAGTTATTGTATTTAGACTGCTTCTTATTCTGATATTTGTGGCATTTTTGACAAAAGCTTGAGGATAGCTTCAATCCTCTCGTGTGTAAGACATTTAAGCACTAGGGGTCTGATATTTAAAACTTTGCCCCGGTGCTGAATTAACACTGCCTGGCATGCTAAATTAGCCCGGACTCAATAACATGCTATATTCAAAAGGGATAGCCTTGGTGCTAAACCTGCTGAATATAGTGTGCTAAGGAAGCCAGGCAAACTGAGCTTGGAGTGCAGTGCAAAAATGGCCTAGGAAATAAGACAGCTCTGAATATAGCAACCAGGAAGTGCAAACCACCACAGCAGCCCAGAGCACAGCGATGTGAAGGAAGGTAAAGGTGAACTACGTGGCCAATGTGTGTGCTAGCAAAGGAGTGGATTTATTAAAGCTGCAAGCACCAGCGCATGTGAAAGTCTGCAGAAATGCACCACGTTTCCAAAACGTTTGTGCGGCACAGACACATTTGTGCAGGTTTTGCGTGGAGCTAAGCCATTTACCTGGTGCTATCATGTTTGCCTGGGGCAAAGAGTTGTTATATTCAAAAATGACATGAAAATGAGCCTACTTAGGCACTCTGTGGGCAAACATCCAGAATAGCATCTCATTATGTCCTGATTTGCATGCAGTTTGCCCAGCGCTATTGCAGGGTCCCACAGTTCCACCTGTAGGTCAATATGGAAGTATAGAGGCTGGCTGGGTCTGCCCACAGTTCCACCTGTAAGTCAGTCTGGAAGTGCATAGTGGTAGCTGCAGGCTACATTTGTACAGAATCGCATAGAATATTGTGCCCCTGGGGACTACACAGCACAGGCACATGAGGTGGTGCTGCATGCAATTGTTAAACTGTAGTTCTTGTTACAGTGCCCAGCAGACACTACAGTAACAAGAGGGCCAGTAGTGTGAGGGACACAGCAATGCCTATGGTGTGTAGGGCATCAACAACTGCTGCACTTTACACAGTGATAGGCCAGTCTTTCATGTGTGTACTGACAGTGGACATAACTATTATGCTGTTGTGCAGCCCACATATGCTTCACCACTGGGATGGGATACTCATAGTGACATATACATGGCTGGCTGTGTGTGCTGTGGTGTCTGCACATATGTGCAGTACATGGCTGGGGGGGGTCACATACCATCAACAGGCACACTCGTGTTGGGGTGTTTCCAGCACTGGACCATTTGCACTGCATGGCTTGTCCCAGACTTGTGGCAGTACCCAGTATGTGGTGCAGACTGGCCACCTGTAAACCCTCTCCTCAACACCCTCCATGCCCCCAGTGCTGCACATGTGTGCTGGATTCTGTTGGTGTCCACCGAAGGGTGGTCTGCAGATGTGTTCTGTATGGACACACTGCTATGGTGTGCACTGGGCACTGGGTCATCACTTACTGCCTGGCATGGCTGGGACCATTGGCAGATGATGGCATCATAGGAGGTGCCATCCATGTACAGCATGTTAATTCCATGTCTGGTTTCTTTCTATGTTTAATATTTACAGGTTTGGGTCACACAAAGCTGCACAAAAGTCATGCAAAACTGTGCAAAGCCACAAAGTTATGCAAAGCTGGTTTGCCCAGGATTAAAACCACCTTTTCCTGGGTGGTAATTTGCACCACACAAAGTGTCTTGCCAAGTCATGGAAAAACACGTTGCGCAGTGTTAATGCACTGAATATAGCATTGCACCTGTATTCATGTACATGCCCACTCAGATTGCCCCTTGCATACATTATACTTTTGCCCAGTGCTAATGCAGTTTGCCCACACTATTTGACCTTTTGAATATAGCGGACCCGCTCAAATGCAGTGCTAACCCTGCACAAACAGTTTACACCCAGTGCAAAGTTTTGAATATCTGGCCCTCAGTGTTGTACAGCAAATGGATGAATGGGATATTCAAATGTTCCTCTTATCCAGATATGAAATGCATTTTACAACTGCTTGACTATGCCCAATAACATAACATAGTAACATTGGGATGGCAGTATAGCCTAGTTGTTAGAGGAATGAGCTTGGTACATCCAGCAGACCTGGGTTTGAGTCTGACAACCTTTGCTTGCATACACTATGCCCTAAGTAAGCCATTTAACCTCATGTTCCTGGGATGCACTTGGAAAGGAGCTTTGGCTCAGTTTGCCTTTCCTGGCCAAATATTGTAAAAAAATTAATAAATTTAAAATAAAACAATGTATTGTGTAGAGCTAGAGGAGACTGTGAATTTTCATAGTCACACATGAAATACATCAAAAAATTCATAATGTTCACATTTTGATATGATTTAGCTAGAAATATCAAGTCTATGGTGGGAAAAAATTGTACAACAGATGGACTCAGAACAAAATGCTACAAGTACTTCCACTTGTGAGTGCAAAATTCCACATGTGGTAATCAATGCCGAGTTGTGGTATGACAACTTCAGTTCAAATTCTGGGGAAAAATTTCCTGTAAATCTGAATTTTTTTTTTGCAAATGAGGAATATGGAATTCTTTTTATACTGATTTTTGTATTTCTTATTATACGAATACAATAAATAAGCTATAAATAAATCTCATTCACAGTAAAAAGGAAACCACACTAAGATAAACATTAAATCATGTAAATTCTAAATTGGATTCTGGCAATGTTCACTTGTGAATTTTAATTTTGCCAACCTTTAGTATTGTTGTTTTGAACAGAATATACCATCTTGTCTGCCCCTCCTGTTTCAGAGACTATACTTCATTTTTTTTTTTATGGACACACATCCAAGCTTATTGGCTGGAATGCTTCCCCATCCATGCTGTTTAACCCTCGACACAATTCTCCCTCAGGAATCCCTCTAATACTGTTTTGAGACTTAAACAGTACTTGCTTCCACAACCTCATTGTGTAGGCTATTCAACATTTTAACCATCCTCTTTGTGAAGCAATCTAATCATGTTTACTGTTATCCTGCCCCTTTAATTTTAATGCATTTCCTATAATTCTACTTGTACTTTCTATGTCAAAGATCTGTGTACACTCCAGTCTGTCTATCACCAGCAGTATTCAAAACTCAGTGATCATGTTCCCTCTCAGTTTCATCTTTTTTAGGCTAAACACTTGAAGACTGTCCTAACACTCTTTATAGCTTGAGCTCCTAAGCAGCTAATTAGCTTGGTGAGCCTAAGCTGGATAATATTGTTCTCTTCCAAGACTTTCTATACTCTGGTGACTAGAACTGGATGCAGCACTCCAGGTGTGATCTAACAAAAGCCTTATTCAGGGGAGGGATCATTTCACTTAACTTGTTTTGCACCCCTTCTAAAGTGTCCTTACATTACATTAATTCTCTTGACTCTGACAGCATATTGCCAAGCTAGCTTCAACTTGCTGTCTACAAGCAACCTTAGTTTTTTTCCTGTCCGTGGCTGCACGAGACATTAGTATGTCAAAGCAGCAGAATTTTCTCTGGCTAGGTTCTTACAAGTGATGGAGTAATGGTGGGTATAGTTAAAGGAGGCCATGCAAATACACAGTAATGATAAGGACTCCCAGTAACTCCAACATTAGGATACCTTAAATTCCATTAACATTCTTTTCTGGGTTAAACATTTCCTTAAAATCCACAAAGGAAGCAACATGTTTTTCAATTAGATTACAGATTCAGGATTTTGTGTTCTGTGTTGCTAACAAAATCTGAGGTTGGTTGTTTATTAATAAAATCTGAGGATTCTCAGTCTTATATTTGAGTAATTTGTATCACCACTCATATCATGAAAACCTGTCTGTTCACATGATGGAAAATGGGCACAAATCCAGTATTTTCAGTGTGGGGGTAATGATTGATATCCGTGGGGTGGTGGCCTTGGTGGAGTCCACCCACTATAAGGCATTAACATAACTCTGTCCATAAGGATGGCATGCTTGTGTTTTAAAAATGACATTGTGGCTGTCCCAGTGGTGCTGAGGTCTGAGGCACTGGATGCCACAACTTGAGCCACACTGGTGACCTGGGTTCAGGAATAAGCCTGAGTCATCAGGGATTGGCAGGGGGGAAAGGCTGGTGGATGGATTAAGCATCCACCAGGCAGCTCTCCTCTCCCAGGTATGGACCCAGACGTGACCACTGCAAGACTGCCCATGGGTGGAGGTCTGAGGGTAGTACAGATGAGAATGACTAGATTAGGGAGGGTGACACGGATTGCTGCATGCACATGCCTCTACATGTACATGAGCAACTGTGGCAAGTGGAGGGGAGAAAAGTGGAAAATTGAGCTCACAGTCTCCATGATGGTCCTGTAGCACCCACACCAGCCCCCAGAAGTCTAGATGATGGTCTCTGAGGGGGGGCAGTCAACGGCCTTTGTCCTTGGCCCTGCCAGGGAGTGGGCACAACCCTTGGGGGACCTACTGGGAGGGTTAGGTGTGGGAGAGCCAGGGACCAGAGAATGAGCCCCCCAAGGAAGGAGCCATAGCTGCCTGCCAGCCCTGTCAGGAGAAAAACTTACACAGAAAAAAAAACCTGGATATTGTGTTGTACAGTATATGCAAAATGCAGCTGTAACAGCTGCAAGTAACTGTGTCCTACAGTGCTGAAATATAGATCATGAAGTTATTCTAAGCCAATCAGTGTGGTTTATGTGTAAACATTCTATGTACTCTTGTAGCCATAACAGGGCATCTCATGCACATAGTTCTAAAATTCTGAAGTTCCAAACTTGTGAGTTCAGTCCATTGCCCACAAAAGGGATTCACTAATATTCTGTAATGTGAAACAATTCAATTTTAAATTCAGATTTAATTTGTTAAACAAAGGGCTTCAACATGATTTATAATATATATATGGGATGGGTACAGATCCTGTTTCTCGTATGGTTATTAAACATTGCTTCTCAGATCCATAGTATGCCAGAACTGCTCAGCTTCTTTTTGCAGTTCTCTCGCCCATAGAACTCAAGACTGCACTCACAACCATAAAAGGCAGCAACTGCACATATAAACATATAGATAAGTAATTTCAGTGCCCTCTAGTAGCTAGAATGTCATAGTAATAAAAGTAAAATGCTCACTCTACCTTCCACTAAGGTGACTTTCCTTTTACCTGAATGGTTAGAGTTGCTGCCTTTGGAAAAGTGTCCCAGGTTTGAGTAAGCAATAAGACACAAAACAGCATTCACTGTGCTGGTTTACCACATGCCCAGGCATAAAAGTGAGGCTCAAGGCCACAGACCATGTGTCTTCAGCCCCTAGAAGTATGGTAAGACCTGCACAAACATTGCCTCAAAATGTCTTATATCACTTATGAAATGTGTCCATAGGCAAATTAAAAAAAAAAACACTCTAACAGTTTTAAAAGACAAAAATAAATATGTATTACTAACAAATATAAAATAGTCCCCCCACAGATGGTTTCCATTTCTCAATCATCTGTCTTTTTACACATTCAACACATGGTGTGTTTCTTTACCATGGAATACAAGAATTCAAAATTCTGCAGTATTCCACTAGTAAAATGCCCCCCCCCCCCACACACACATATGGAATGATAACATGGACTACAAGAATTCAAATTTCTGCAGAATTTCACTGACATACACACAGAAACAGGCCTCAAGTGGAGCAGGATCCTCAGTTTCATCTGCTGCAGGTTAAGGAGCAGGGAGTTTTCTGGAAAACTGGTAAGAATAAGAGGGGATATTTTTCATGGTTAACTACAAGAAATGTAAACTCTGATCAGTTCTTGATTTTTAAATGTGTTTATGTGTGCAAGAAGGAGATAGTGAATGAAAGAAACATTCAATTAATTATTATTTTGTTTAAGGGAGTTTTGTTTTTAGGGCACAGTTGAAGGTTTTGAAATATGAGTGAATATGGTAGCCATGTATGTGATTGCAATCAGTAATGAGTGTAGTGGCTCATGAATTCTGTGTGTAAGTTGTTCAAATTCCAAATTCCACTGGCTAAACTTAATAAAACCTGTGCAGCTGTGGAGAATTAAGATGTGGGTCTTAGAACTTGCTTAGCTAATCAGGAAACAGGAAATTTGCAACCCATTTTATAATTTACAACAAGGGATGGATGGGACCCTTCACAATTAGAGGGCTATACATGGTAGCCTTGGGAAGGGGCTATGAATCAAGAGCTTCTGCAGCCTAAGAGACTTCAGTCACTTCATAGTAAATCATCAAATCAGGTTTTATGGGCAATATTCCAAGAGAATGATTTCGGTTCATAAAATATACAAATTGCTAATACAGTTACAATAGATCACAATTCTGTGTAGCACATTCATGAACCAGACATCCACAAAAAAAGGTTGCTTTTGAATATCCTCCCATGCAGGGTGCAGAGAGAAAGTCAGACAGAGCACAACAGGATAATGAAATTAGTTTCAGGTGGAATTTATAAGTTCCTGTGTGGCTAGTGTAGAACTACACAGTCGATTCACAGGTGTGATGGCAGTGGATTGCTTGTCAGGGGTGGTGGTGAGTCCTCTGAGGTTTTTAACCATGTAGTGGACAATGGGTGTGACTGGTTGTCATGATTATGTACCATGTTTTGGAAGATGTAGGATTGAGCAGTGTGCCAAAGTCCTGACGAACCTTAGTATTAGGCTGTTGTAGAACTTTTGTGGGAGTCGTTGTCCTTTTGTGGAGTGCTGTGTTTGGCTGCAAGGGTGAGGTATCTGTAAGGTTTCTTTACTGCAAGCAGATGGTCTGGTTTGTGTTGTTTGTCCTTCATTTGGGGGAAACTACTCATGGAACCTCATGACAATGATGGCTTTAGTGACTGATAAGCTGTGCCTGTGAGGCTGCCATTTCAGTTTGACATGTAGCTGGGGGGATGCACATGCAGCAGAATTATGTCTAATAGCGTTGTGATGTTGAATGCTATCTTATGTGAACTGAGGGAACATCACTGAATTCATGTGACATATCTTTCTTATCCCCCAACCACAGTTTTCCTTTCTATATCCCACTGTACTATAAGCACTTAGGCAGCAATCCCTAGTGGAGAAGTGGGATACTACATCAAACAGTATATGGAATTTCACATCCAGAACCACATAAATAGTTATCATGCACCATGCAGACATTTACAGGCCCATGACACACGAAGATGGTGATGCAGTAACCAGTTGTTGTCCTTACTACTGAGTACAATTACTCTCTCCCAGCTATCAAATGCAACTTCTAATAACTCTTTAGATCTTGCTGCCTTGTCAAACAGAGCTATGTGTTATGAATATTATTATGCCTAATTGTCATTGAACTGTTCAGTTGCAGAATTCAGTTTGCCAGCACAGTTCTGTATCACATGGAATTCTGAATGCTCTGAAGAATTCTTTGTAATTAGAATTGTTTGTATTTTAATTACTTCTTTTATCAAATCCAAGGAAGAACAAAACACCTATTCCTTAATCCTAGCATCTGCATATACGTATAAACATTTGCCGTATCACATCCGTATTACACAATGTTTTGAGTGAAACGTTTGCATATCAAAAGGGGGTGACCAGTACAGTAGTGGAAGTTAGTCTGCCTCTTTTGACCCTGGTCAGACCCTGCCTGGAGTATTACAAGCAGTTCTGCTCTTCTCAGTACAACACTGGCAGTCATGAGGGTGCAATGCATGGCAACTTAAATGACTGACATTTTAGGTGACACAAGCTATAAGGAGAAATTGGGGCCGTTAAAAAAAATGAACTATTTCACTGTGACTCAGATTCTGAAAGCCCATGAAAAGATATTTGAAAAACTCAGTTTACCTGCAGGGAGTCAGGAGTCCTGAAATATAAATACAGTATTTAAAGCACCCTTAAAATAAGTCAAGGCAGCAACCATTTCATGGAGCCTTGAAACAGAAGGTGATGTTACTAAGGGAATGCTGTAATTAACAACATTCAAAGTATCCATCAGCGACATCACAGTCTGTCTCAAGATTCTATGAAATGGTTGCTGCCTTGCATAGATTACAAAAGATCTAGATATTTAAATCTCTGGACTGTCGGCATCTACTGGAAAGCCCAGTGCCTTGTTTAAAAAAAAATCTTTCCATGGTATTTTAGATCATGAGTGACCAAGCAATGTCTCCTACTCCTTTACCATGCTCCCCCTAGGAAAGTAAGACATATCATGGATATAGCATCGGTCTTTTCCATACTGAGGGCTACTGACAAGATTATAAACAGTTGGAGATGTCTGAACTTTTGTCCTACAGCAGGATGCGGTGACAAACTCTGAAACTCTGGAGTATGTTACATTCAGCAGTAAAGTTAGGAATCATGTTTTCCTTTCAGAGGGTAAGTGCAATTAAGTCACAGCCTAATAGCAGAGATAGTGGACATAAAGACATAGGCCTTTCAGTTAAGCCTGAACAAATTCCTGCTTACAAAGGGAAACACTGGGTACACTGGCATGTAGATGGGGTTGGGAATCCCTACAAATTGGTTCATATTTGCACAACATACTTATTTTACCCATGCATTTGAAGTAAAGAGAGGGGTGAACATGATTTCCATAGAGCCCCTATTGACCTTAGATTACTATGTCGCTATACTAAGTTATTATGTTACCAGTGCATTTGTACCTCAAAAATAAATAAAAAATATCAGATACTATTTCTTCCCTTGTTGTGGATGTGATATCCACCAAACTTTGAAACAACAGTGAATAGAAACATAGAAACATAGAATTTGACGGCAGGTAAGGACCGCTTGGCCCACCCAGTCTGCCCATTTCCCTACCTACTGGATAAGCTGCAGATCCTAGTTAACCAGCAGACTACTTCATCCTACCCCAACCCCTAGAATTGCCTTATGACTGTCCCATACATGCTTGAATTCCACCACTGTTTTTGACTCCACAACCTCCTCCAAAGGCCGCTCCATGCATCCACAACCTCTCTGAAAAAATACTTCCTTAAATTACCTCTGAACCGCCCCATCTTCAAATTGTGCCCCTTGTTCTTGCACACTCTTTTTTTAAAAGATGCTACCTCTTGGACTTTGTTGATTCCCTTGAGGTACTTGAAAGTTTCTATCATGTCCCCCCTTTCCTCGAGGCTATACATATTAAGCTCCTTAAGTCTCTCTTCATAAGTCTTCCGCTGCAGACCCTGCTCCATTTTAGTTGCCCTCCTCTGGACAGCTTCCATCCTGTCTATGTCTTTGCAGAGACTGTGTCTCCAGAACTGCATGCAGTACTCCAGATGGGGTCTCACCAGCTGTCTGTACAGAGGAATAATAATTTACTGTTTTCTACTGGTGATGCCTCTCCCTATGCATCCCAGCATTCCCCCAGCCCTCCTTGCTGCCCGCTCACATTGCTTGCCCACCTTTAGGTCATCTGATATGACTACTCCCAGGTCTCTTTCCATTTTTGTTGTTGTTAGTATCTCACCTCCCATTGTGTACTCTTCCCCTGGGTTTTTGTTTCCCAGGTGCATTACCTTGCACTTCTTAGCATTGAATCTAAGCTGCCATCCATTTGACCATTCCTCTAACCTTGCCAAGTCCCTTCTCATCCTTTCCACCCCACCTTGTGCATCAACTCTGTTGCAGATCTTTGTGTCATCTGAAAAGAGACATACTTTTCCTTCCAGTCCCTCTGCAATGCCGCTTATAAAGACACTGAAGAGGACCGGTCCTAATACTGAACCCTGCGGTACCCCACTAGTAACCCCCCTTTCCTCAGAGTGGACTCCATTTACTATTACTCTCTGTGTCCTATTCTCCAGCCAATTCTTTACCCAGGCTGTAATCTTGGGACTCACTCCCAGGCTGGCTAACTTGTATATTAATCTTTTGTGTGGGATTGTAGTGATATATTTAGTGGGAATTGTAGTGATATATTTTTTGTGCCTCAGAAATTATAGTATCTGGATCTAGAGATCGAAGTTCTTAGCATCCAGCTGGAATTCAGAGCTAGAGGATGGCATTGCCCACCTGCAGTTTGAGTGCTATAGTAAAGTTAAAGAGCTGTTGACACCTTACAATAAACTTTGAAAAACATAATAATTGTATACAATTCAGCTTCATTCCATATATATTCTAAAGATTCTTCCTACCCAGTATTTCTTACTACAGAAATTTGCATGAACGCATTATCTTTATCCCTCAGGGTTCATCTACCTCTACAGCTGACTCCCTACTGCAAATCATAATCCTCTGTTGTGACATCACAGTTTGTTGCCATGGGAGTAACTGTGATGTCACAAGCAGTGCACTATGACCTCAGGTAGGGAGACAGCAGCAGAAATAGATTAACTCTTCAGGAACAAAGACACTGTTTCATGCACATGGCCTCAGGAATAAATAATAGGGAGCAGGGATAGAGAACTAATGTGAAATACAAGCTGGACTGCATCTAAATATTATGTTTTGGTAAAGTTCTCCTGAATGTGTCAGCTGCTCTTTAAGTGGGAGCTGATTTATGGTATTGATGTAGAAGGTCTGTGTCTAGTTCAATTCTTGTGTATGTGTGTGGTGTCTTGGGAAGCCCTCTCCTAAGGGACTGCTCATGCAATTTCAGAGGAGACTTCAGTAACTGGAAAATTGAAGTAAAAAAATAAAATAAAAATATGCTTAACCCCTGCTTCTTATATAAAAACCTCCACCTGTTTTTATGTACTTCTTTTTGCAATTATATCATCAAATTTACAACAAAACTTGTGTGACTGTAAGTGTTCCACTTTATTGAGGTGAACAAGGTTGCATAATCTTATTAGTTGAGATTTCTTTTCTTCCAAACTTCAGTTTCTGAAGTATTCTCTCTTATTGCGTTTCATAACTTTCCCTTGTGGTACTGTTTGTCCTTTTCATTTTTATTTTGCTTGCTGAGAAACTGGTTTCTGTATTTCGCTGTAAGCCCTACTGTAATTCCGTGCTATTTTTTTCTCTAGTACAACTCATTCACCTTATAGAACCTTTTGCCAACCCCCTTAGTGTACCAATGGCCTGGTCAAATATTTGAGCTCTGTTCTCCAGAGGTCCAAGGTAAATGGTGGTTCAAAGCAGCAGTCAGAGTTACCTGGGGAAAAAGTCTTCACTATATCCCTTTTGCAGTTATACAGTATATTCCTAAAATGTTGGATGATCTACTGTGATATAACCTGCATGTAGTCTGTTCAAGCATATTTAAAATTGTTTTATTGTTGTCTGTTTTGTAAGTTGTCTGGCTGCAGTATAAAGATGGCAATCCCCTATAGTTTTTAAAAGATCTCCTTCCCTGAGACGTCTCTCCAACTATAAAAGCTGTTATCATAATGGGGATATGCCACAGTGGTGAAAGGACATGTTTTTGTGATATGTACCAATGTAATGTCGGGACCTACTTAGATTTAGCAGTATGGGCCTGGTAGGGGCTTTTAAATTGATAACAATATTTATTTTGCCCTGGTAATTAAATCAAATGGGGCATGCATGCGGCATCATTGTGCATTTGTTTGTTCTAACTGCTGAATTGGTTGTGTCATTGTTTTAGTACCATACTGCTGTTTCATCCACTAAGTCACCCAGACTCAGTACTGCAAATGCATGACATCTACCAAAATGTGTTTATCTCCTGTGCAACAACAAAGCAATGCCACAAAACTAATGTTCTATTTAAGCAATAATAACCAACGTGCAAGCATTACTGCTAGCTAATTTACCATGTTGGCAGATAAGCATCCCATGCTATGTGTGAGGATGCTCAATGTATAACACGATCAATTATCCAGCAGCCAGGCTTAGTATGGGTGGTGTTTATTGCTTTTATGAACAGTTTTTTTTAAAGTGCATTAGTATCTTTATATTTGGTAAAGGGTTATATTGATTTGTTCTTGGACATTCCAATTTCATGGTCATTTACAGGAAGATAATGACTGCAGAACTAAGAATCTCACTTGCAAGCAATACCGATTTGGTTCATAGTGCCTGCTACCCAAAAAGACAGTGTCTGTTTAAATTTTGTACAGCACACATTTTTTGTTTACCATTTTAGAGAGGAGGGTTTTATTTCAGTATTCACATATTGCTGAGTAGCAGTTGTAGTGTGCCATAAATCAGTAAGAAATGAAGCACAGATATTCATTACCTTCTAGATAGGATCTTATACACTACAGAGGTGAGATTTACCAACAGAATTGCTTTATTAACAGCTCAAATTAGTGAAACAAAGTGGACATTTTATATAAACCAGCTGGAAACAATGCAGTAAACTTTCAAGGTCCAGAACATATTTTCTGTAGGACTGCTAGCTTTTGTGACTTGATACTCTCTCTGGAAGTATATTATACAGTAGTTGCTGTGAGTATGTAATGGGTGCTTGAAAACTGCACTGTATTGGGGTACAGAGAATGGTTACTTGGAGATCGGGGAACAGTGCCCTTGGAGTTGAGGAGTACAGGGCCATTAAGGACCCAGGGAAAAAGAGTTACTGAAATTCAGTGGAATACAGATATTGAGTCCAGGGTAAACAGGCCATCAGTTTGTAGGGCATCAAACTAATTGAATCCCAGCAATCAAGGTAACAGGTTAAACTGGGCAATGAGGCCCAGAAGAAAAGGGTCATCATCATCCATCAGCATCCAGTTAAAAGGTGCAGTTGAAGTCCTTGGGCCCAGGGAACCCTGGTAATCAGAACTCAGTAAAACACTGGTATCAGTGCCTGGAGTATAGGCCACAGAAACCAAAACAAACACGTCAATCAGGCCACAATGGAACAGTACCATTTGGGCCCAGATGAAAATATTCATCATATCTTGAAGAATAGTATAATTGATGCTCAGGAAAATAGCACAGAGATCCCAGGTTCAAATCCCTTCATAGTCACTTATTTATAGAGTGGTCATGAGCAAGTCATTAGACAATGCTATACTTCCATTCTCCTCCAGAAGAAAAGAATTGGGCAAAAGTATGATCCACTGTAAACAATATGTTGGATCTCAACAGGGGTAGCCTTGGTAAATTACAGTAATTGTAAACCAACGAGATAAAACAGTGTCAATGCAACCCAGGGGAACAATGCCATCTCCTTTCAGTTAAAAATGATTGACAGAGTCTATGGCTCTTTTATGGTGGGAGCTCAGGGGAACAGTGTTATCAAGGTATAGGGAAATGTGACAATAAGGATGTGGGTGCAAAGTTAGCAGTGCTTAGAGAAATAGTGGTATCAGGTTATAGTGCCAGTTTATCAGTGGCAGTATCTCAGCAGGTTGCACACTTGCCACTTATGCTGGAAGATCAGAATGTTGTGGGTTCTAGCCTCACCCCAAGAACTTAGGGAAAATCCCGGTATTGACAATGTAGTGCAGCATGAGGGAGTGCTGCACTCCTGAGGTGCAACCTCTCAGATGACACATAAAAACTGAGCTGCTGTCTGTCTGTTCTTGTGGTTGTTCAGATGGGTGGACGACACTTCTCAAAAAGAGTAGGAGAATTTTCCTGGTGTCCTGGTCAAATTGTCCCCATTCACTAAAAATACTGTAGCACCAACAGTTTGCTGATTTAATTTCAGGGCACGGTGTCATAATGTCGCAAGACATTATTCCACAGCAATATACTTTACTGGCAATACAGCACAATATATTGGCAGTGGCATAAGTCTTTTTTTTTGTGGGGAGCTCTGCCCCCACACCCCCCATTTTGGGAGGCTGCAGCCCCTGATCCCTCCCCAATTAAAATATCTAACTCAGGGTGGTGGGGGGTTAAGAGTAAAAATTGCACAACGTGCGAAAAATTTAAAAATTCATGCATCTGGGACCGGGAATCAAAACCCGGTCCCAAATGCACTGCCTGCCTCCCTTGCTGCCAGTGGCTCATCTCGTTGAGCCACGGTATCTACTCAGTGAAGCTCTGTCCCAGCAGAGGTCTTATCCTCTGCCTGGGAGAGAGAGAGGGTGCACTACCACGCATACTGCCTTTCGCGGTTTTGCACCTTCTCACTTTTCCCTACCACGCTGTTACTGTTGCGTGGATTTGTCATATGCTGTAGAGCATTAGACAAAGGGACCCAGTAGGCAGTTTCAGTTAGTTTCCATCTGTATCCCCCCTACATACACACATACACACACACACACACACACGGGGACAAGGCTGAAAATAGGCAGTATTGCCTAATCCTCCTTCCCTGATAAAAAAAACTTAAAAAATAAACAGGTGAACATAGCTATTAGACAATGGGGAGTCTAGGGTAATCAATGCTTAGTGCTACAGTGTTATCAGAAGAACAATCAATTGAGAGCTTAGGCTGATAGAACCATTTGGATCCAAGAGACAGGGTTTTCTAGGGGACAGATTTAATTGTTTAATTAGAGCTTCTGGCTTTGCACTGGGTTTTATGAGGTCATTACACTGAACTGAGCTATGAGTAAGGGATTAGGACCACTAGAGCAAAAAGGAAAAGTGTTATCATAGAAATGGAAAATAGGCCCTTTCTTATCCAATGGAACAAAGATATCCATATCATAACAGGTGGACCATCAGGGCCTATGGAGGACTATCACAGCCAGATGAGATGGGCGAAGTTGCCCCAATTCACTCTGCGACGAGAATCATGAAGTGAAAGTGGATTAGGAGTGCCCGCAATGTGAAGCCGAGGAGTACCGTGTTATAATAGGTAATGTGAAGTCCATTGAAAACAATGACTTCTCATTACTCTGCCTTCCCAAACCACTACTCCACCAAATCTTAAAGCGAAGTACATTGAAAACAATGTACTTCACCTCACTTCGCCTTGTTTTTAAGCTCCGAAGGTGAATTTTGCAGTGATTCATGGGATTTCAGGTCACATGGGCTCTATATTGTTCTGCACAGCCTCAGTTCAGGGTAGTGTGTGTAGGAAGCTGTAGGAGACAGCCTGCTCTGAGAGATCTCTGTGATTCAAACCTTCTAAAAGCTGTTCAAAAAGCCTTTTTGAGTAATTTGCTTTGCTCAAACTTAGTTCATCGATTGTAGGAAACCCTCTTGCGCTCATATCATCGAGCGTTTATTGTTGTGTGTGGATTTTGAATGTTAATGTACAACATTGAGTCTGTGTAGTAACAGACAATGAAAGTGTGCTTTGGAGGAGGGGTGTATCTGTGGTGTAGGTAGATTAATTGG
This sequence comes from Neoceratodus forsteri, assembly GCA_016271365.2. Classification (NCBI taxonomy): domain Eukaryota; kingdom Metazoa; phylum Chordata; order Ceratodontiformes; family Ceratodontidae; genus Neoceratodus; species Neoceratodus forsteri. The sequence goes on from CM057450.1 coordinate 75,411,178, forward strand.
AGAAAAAGGCAGTTCTTTCTGTTTTGGTGATATTTTTCTTGCATAATAACTGTGTTAATGTACACACAGTAATATTTTCAATAATTCTTTCTATTTTTTTTCTGATTGTTGTGGAGCAGCTGTGCATATTTTTTGTTTGTTTAAAATACGTGGTTATATTACTGAAGTTTTCAATTTGCTATGCATTACTTAGTGTGTGTGTGAGTATGTGTGTGATGCGTGTCTTCAAATCAGACACCTTTTATTGTGCCACATAGTAATTTCTGCAATGTGTTGTGAACCTGCTATCCACTGCAGCTGTGTGATTTTTGTACTTCTTTGTGGTATCTTTACTGGTACTAGTACTAGTATTAGTGACTGTTACTGCAGCAGTGCAGTACACTGCCCCCCTCCGTGGCTCGCCCCAACCGGTAAAGGTATTCTTTTCCAGATTTGAGTTTCTGAGGGTGAGCACTGGTTAGGTGTTGCACCTTTGCGTCCCATCTCTTCAGTGCACAGTGCAATCTTAATCTGTCTGTGCATCTGCATCTCTTTAGGGACCAATCTCCATCTATAACTTAAGTCACAGTTGTTTCTTTGACTTCCCTTCAGAGTACTGGACTGGTGTGGTGTACAATTCTGCATGAACATTGTACCCATTAATATGCGTTTTTAAGCCAGGGCCATCATCATGTTCATGCTTCATTCATGATACAAATTACATTCTTCTTCATCATCACAGTCACAAATGCAGCCACGAGTGATGATTCATGATCATGTCACTCACGAATCACAGCATTAATTTTTTTTAATAGTTACTTGGAAGTATTGTAGTCCTGTTTTGTAGTATCTCTCCATGTCTCACCACCCCCACTATTAATAATAATAATAATAATTTTATTTATAAGGCACCTTTCGATTACCAAGGAGCCATACATAAATAACAAATCAGAACAGTAAAAGAAATAATCATTAAAACATACAATTAAAACAAAATAGTCATAACAGTCAGTATTCTAAAAATGCAGTTTCCCATAAAAAAGTCTTCAGACCTCTCTTAAAGCCCTCCATAGAAGTGCACTCCCGCAACTGACGGGGTAGAGAGTTCCAAAGGGTGGGGGCTACATAGGCAAATGCCCGAGCACCAAAATATTTCAAATTTACCTTTGGAACCTCTAGCAACCCCTCGTCGGTCGAGCAGAATGATCGATTTGGGTGATAAGGATCCAGAAGTTCTTTCAGATAGCCTGGGCCCATATTGTGTACAGCTTTGAAAGTTAGCAAGCTGACTTTAAAGGTGACCCGCCACCGAATTGACAGCCAGTGCAGTTCGTGCAGCACCGGAGTAATATGACAGGATCTGCTAGAACCCATCAAAAGCCGGGCTGCAGCATTCTGCACTAGCTGCAGGTGATGGATTTCAACCCCAGAAAGCCCTAGGTAAAGGGCGTTGCAATAATCCAAGCACGAGGACATGAAGGCATGAACTAATGTTGGTAGGTCGGCAGACGGAACAAGATGTCGGATCCTGGCGATGTTCCTAAGATAGTAAAAGGAAGTCTTAATGACTGCTGACACCTGCAAGTGCAGTGTCAGCCCGTCGTCAAGAACCACTCCCAGGTTCTGCACCCATTCAGAGGTCAGGAGAGAAAAGCCTCCAAGAAAAATTTCGGAAGGCGCATCAACACCCGACCTTCCTATCGGATGACCCGGGTCCACAGCCAGTACCTCAGTTTTATCAGAATTCAACCTCAGCCAGCTAGAATTCATTCACTCCTGGATTTCAGTTAGACAGCTATTAAAGACCAAGAGAGCTCCAATCTGGTTGGGGGCAAAAGAAGGGTAGAGCTGGGTATCATCTGTGTAACAGTGAAACCTCAGCCCATACTTCCTTACAATGTCTCCGATGGGTAGCATATACACCGCAAATAACATGGGTGACAATACTGAACCCTGGGGCACCCCCACAAAACAGAGCAGTTGAATCTGAGGAAAAAACCCCGGACACAACTCTTTGTGATCGCCCAGTGAGGAATGATGAGAACTATCTTAAGACAGTTCCAGATATTCCATTGAACAGCCTCAGGCATTCTATCAACACCATGTGATCTACGGTGTCAAAGGCTGAAGAAAGGTCAAGAAGAACCAGAATGGAACGACTCTTCTGATCTCTAGCCATCAAGAGATCATTGAGCACTGGAAACCAGCGCTGTCTCGGTACTATGTCTTTTATGAAAACCGGACTGGAGGGGTTCATAGACGTCATGGATGGTCAAATGGTCTTCCAGTTGTGCAGCCACTACTTTCTCAATCACCTTCCCAATAAAGGGAAGGTTAGAGATAGGCCTGTAGTTTTCCAGACAGTCAGGATCCGTGGTAGCTTTCTTCAAGAGGGGTGTCACCACTGCCTCTTTCAGGGAGCTAGGAAACTCACCCGATTCCAGGGAGCACCTGACTATCTGAAAAAGGAATGGACCAACGATGTCAATACAACCCAAAATTAGGGAGGTTGGTCCAGGATCCAAACTACAGCACATAGGGTGCATGTGCTGGATGATCCTCATGACATCAATGAACTCCAGCTGACTGAAGGAACTCCAGGAAAGCCGAGGCACCGTGGTCTCACCCCGGTTCACGGCAACCCCCATAGAGTGTGATGGCAACAACTCAGCCCTAATGTCAGCCACCTTATTTATGAAGAACAGAGCAAGCTCACTGCACTCCAATTGCATAAAAACTTTCTGAACTTGAAGACAGGCTGGGCTGCACAGTCTGTCCACAGTTCAAAACAGCTGAGCTGGTTAATTCTGAGAAACCGCAATCTCCCTGGACAAGAACTCTGCCTTCTTACGGGTGATTGCAGATTGATAGACCAAATAATGATCCATCAATCTAAGGTGGTCGGCATCAAGGGTGAACCTTCGTCACCAGCGCTCTAACCTTCGCCCCGTCTCCGCATCTCCCACAATGTCCCATCAAACCAAGGGGACTTGAGGTGAAGGGAGAGGTGGAAAACATGAACTGGAGCAATGAGATCCAGAACCCCAGCAACAGCTGTATTATAGGCCGGCACGAGGGTCTCTGGATCACTGCTTGCCAATGCGGGAGATGAGAGGTGAAGTACCGCCGCAAGGCCTTGGGGATCTATATCCCGCAAAGGGCGGTACCTAACCAACTCTGTGGGGGCAGGCCTTCTAGAAGGGGAGCAAAAACTAAACCCCACGATGTAATGATCTGACCACCTGACGGGTTCCACCCTCACATTGGATGCCTCGACCCCTAGAAAGAAGATTAAGTCCAAAGAGTGTCCATATTTATGTATAGCAGAGGAAACCACCTGTGTAAGGCCCAGTGTTGTCATTAACTGGAGGAAGTGTTGACCAAATTGAGAGAGTTCGTCATCGACCCAGGCATTGAAATCGCCTAGAACCATTGATCTAAGCGGTTCAAATGCCATATCGACGATGAAGTCTGCCACTTCCTGAAGGAATCACTTCTCATCACTGGGTGGACGGTAAATGAGGGTGATTCGAATGCCTATACCTGCTACAACTATACACTTAAAGGACACAGCCCTCCCCACTAGTACCTCTGAGAGGCCAAGTTTGGTCTTGAAACAGATCCCAACTCCTCCCCCTTACTATCCAATCTTAGGCGGTGTAACACCGAGTACCCGGCTGGAGTCATAGCCTCCAAAATGGGGCTAGAGTTATCATACAGCCAGGTCTTGGTAATGCAAGCTAGGTCCACTATACCAACAAGATCAGCAATAATTGCACTCTGTTTTTAATGGACGCGTTGCATATTTACCGCCAGGTTGAATGAATCTAAATGAGACCGCCATAGGCCATCTGCCCAACACAACCGGTGGTGCCCTTGGGTATGGGCACCAGACATGGAGAACCACGATCAGGATTCCATTTTGCCCCAGGGTGCCTTCTGGTATTAACCACCCCAATATGATGACCCCCCCTTGATCATCCTCCCCTGTTCATAACCCCACACCCTTTTCCCCCTCCTATGCACAATGCCCAGTGCTCTACAATGCTGGTAAATCTCAAACTGAAGAGGGGGAGAATAAAAAGGGTGAAGGGCACAAAGAGAGGAAGATGAGTAGCGCACCACTGTGGGGGCTGAAGACCAACACATACTGCAAACTAAGCTACCCAATACAATAAAACAATACCAAAACTAAACTAAAAGCTAATAATATCCCACTAAAAGCAAAAACAGTTTAAAACCCCCACCCATCTCCCAGGTTAATCAACCTCAATTTCAGAACCTGGAAACAGAGCCCTGAGAACCCCCTCTTCTTAATACAAAATAACCCACAAACAAATAAACAACATTTATATCCCAAAGCTTAAACTATAAATCACAATCACAGATTAATAAACTAAAAACAAACCCAAAATAACCCCAAAAGCCACCCTAGCACATTAAGAACTCCACTTAAAATATATATTACCCTACCCCACATATACTGAAGCAGTCAATCCTGCACTTAATTTTTATACGAACACTACAGTCCTCCCTCATAGGATGCCATTTGTAACAATTCCCCCCCCAGTCCTCTCATAGCCCAGGAGATAGGGGAAATTGGGCACTTTCACTGCCCCAGAGATCTAATCCACAGAAAGAGTTCAACAATTATTTTAGCCCCCTCTTATAACTAATAAAATAATATTATAAATAATGAAGTAAAGGAAAATAAAAGAAACTCCAGCACTCTCACTGCCTGATAGAGTCCCAGTCCACAGAATAAGTTCTGGAAATATTCCGATCTCATCTTAGTTATACCCCCCAAGGTTCTCTCACGACCAGGAGGGCAGGAATTTTAGGCACTCTCACTGCCTAAAATAGAGATCAGATCCACACACACACACACACACACAAAAAAACTATTGTACTCATTAATGAGTGTTTTTAAGTTGGGGAGTTTTGTGCCACACCTCATCAGGGCCCGGGGAAATACAGCTGTAGGCATTCACGTTTCTTCAACATCATGGTCACAAATGTAGTCACAAATCATGATTTACAATCACTTCATGAATCACAACATTACGTTTTTTTACTAGTTACTTGGATGTATTGTAAGCCTGTTTTGTAGTATCTCTCCATGCTTCACCACCCCACCATTGTACTCATTAATGAGTGTCCTTAAGTTAGGGAGTTTTGTGCCACACCTCATCTGGGCCTGGGGAAGTACAGCCGTAGGCATTCGTGTTTCTTCATCATCACGGTCACAAACGCAGTCACAAAAAATGATTTACGATCATGTCACGAATCACAACATTAACTTTTTTACTGGTTACTTGGATGTATTTTAAGCCTGTTTTATAGTATGTCTCCAGGCTTCACCATCCCACCATTGTACTCATTAATAAGTGTTTTTAAGTCAGGGAGTTGGACAGTGTCCGCAGTACATACACAAACTGGAAAGAAGACTGACTGCACACATGCAGTTTAGCACAGTATACTTGCACTGCTCAGAATACAAAGAGTCATGCATACAGAAGACAACAAAAAAAGGGCATAATTATATACAAGGGTCAGGGATGGTGGAGGAATACATTTTATAACACAGCAAGGAAGGTGTGGAGGGGCACATGGTGTGAGGAAAAAAAAACTAATGTGGGATCCCATGGTGATCCAGCAGCAGTTCCACCATAGACATAATTTGCAACTGATGTCCCTCTATGCGATCCAACTACTGCTCAACAGCAGTCACCCTCTCATTGTTCTCCTTAACAGCACTCCAGAGAGCTGCCAAGTCAGCCTGCGTTAATCGCAGTTCCCTGGGGTCCACACATTTTACAGGCTGACTTGCTGGTGGTGGTGGTGGTGGTTTGGATGCTGGTGGAGCAGCTGGTGCTGCTCTTGCCCATCTCTTCTTAGGGCAACCTCCATGCACAGCTGCACCCTCTGCCACAGAAGGGCCAGCAGGTGCAGGCATGGTCTGTTCTGTGGCAGCCTGCCACTCCAACTGGTGATGATTGAGCATATAGGTGTGCTGGCCCCTAGTCTCCAGGTGAGTCCCCTGAGGACCACAGTGCATCTCCACCTCACATAGGTTGCACCTGACCACACTTCTGTCCCCCTCGACACAGTCAAAAAATTGCCAAGCAATGGAGGTGCAGGGAGGACCAGGCACAGGCTGGGGAGGGCCAGATGAACTGGCAGCCAGCTGGTCATGATGCTCAGCAGGGTTGGGATCAATACCTGGGCTCAGGGGCACAGGCACATCCTGCCCCAGAGGACCTGGTGCTGGAGCTGGTGCTGGACGTGGTGGTGGTTTAACTGCCTCAGAGTCAGGAGGTGGTGCTGGTCCTGCTTCCGAGGGGGACATTCAGAATTTTCGATTGATCCAACAGGAACCAGTGGCCATGCTCACCATTCATGCACATGGTACAATGCCTACCAGTACCACGCTCTCCCAGAGCTGCCCCCTTCCCAGACAGTCTCTCAGACCTTCACCCTGGTCCATCTCTCCTACTGCGCTTCCTCAGTCTGAGCAATGACTACTCACACTGTCACACAACACACACAGTCACACAGACCCAGACAAACAACTAACTACTTATAACGGTAAGTAAAATAAATTTACCGAAAGAACACATTAAGTAAAAAAGAGTACAGAAAAGACAAAAAATGTAGCTTATAAAAAAGCTGTTGGATCTAAATCAAAGTTTAAATCTCCTCCTCGCTCTGATCTCCAAGTCTCAGCAGTGACAAAACAAAACACTCCCCTCCCTCTGTCTCCGTCTGCACAGGAGAAAATGAAAGTGTCTGCTTGTATGACTCACTTCCTTCCTTTCCTGCCTGGCTATGGCTAAAGAGCATGGCGGAGTCCATTGAAATAAAAAAAAAAACTTTGCATCACTGCATTGTCATTTCCACTGACAAGTGTAATGACAAAACAGAAGTGAACTACTAGTACCCACTCCACGTAGCTGTTAACTGTATAATGCTTACCTATGGACACTCACCGGTGGAATTTAAATTTGTTGCATCTTTAGTGCCAGGGCACTGGGGCCATCAGCACTTATGGGAACTGATCATCATATCTTAGAGGAGTAGAAATCTCAGGGCTACTGGGAACAGGACCATCAGAGCTGCATGAAATAGAGTAATCAATACTGCATAAAAAGGGGCCAAGAAGGCATATGAGAAGAAGACCATGGGGCTAAGAGGAAAGACCATCAGGTCTCGGGCCCAGAGTCATCAGGACTGAGGATGCAAAGTAATCATGGTTCCAGGAGCAGGGCTGCATGGAATAAGGTAATCAGAACTACATAGAAAAGGGCCACCAGGGCTTAGGGGAGGAGGACCCATGCAGCTCAGAGGATACAGACCAGCAGGACTTAGGGGACCAGATTCATCAGAACTCAGGATATCATGGTAATCAGGGTTCAGGCAAACAACAAACTTTGCTGCCTTAGTGGTGCACAGGGTGAGGGGCATGCACTATAAAACAGGATGGCTAGCCTGTAAAGACATGACCTTTAAACACTAAAACATAAACAAAGCAGCTCATGGTAGCAGTGGTTTGGATTTCTGCCTTCGGCGAGCCTGGGTTGAGGAATGGACTCGGGTCACTGGAGAGCCGGCCGGCGAGGAGTAGGCTCGAGCATCCCACGACTGCGCACCTACTCCAAGGGGAGGGAAAGGACGCAGCTCGCTGTCTGGTACTCCTTGGTGGAGGCCGGGGAGACCAGCAACAGATCCTCAATGTACATAGGGGTGTGGTGAACATCGGCTACACCTAGAGGTTTGTGGCACACCACGCCCCGGGGAGAAAAGCAGAAAAATCCGGCCCCCTGGTCTGCTGGATGATGGCTGCCCGCTTCTGTTGGCCCGAGATGCCCTGTCACCTCCAAACCCACCTCAGCAGCACTCAAGGACTGATGCCTAGTGCGCTGGTTGCCCCCTCTCCCGGCACCTTCCCCCTTGGAGGAGGGAGACCCACCCGGCAAAGGGATATGCCAGGCCACCCTTGGGTCGGCTGCGATCTGAGGTGTGGGGAGGAGGGACAGGGTGGGGGGCATCACAGGTAGCATGAGCAGCCGGAAGGAGTGGCGAACTAGGAGGTGAGAAGGAGGGATAAAACACATAACGCAAAAAAAAAAAAAACACACTGTAGGCACTCAGGGGTAAGCATTTCTAATAAAACTTTCTCAGCTAATATTTGCTGCTAATAGGCAGTATATTGCCTCTATGTGCCACTCAACAGTTTGAAAAAAATTACACAAATAAAAATAAGAGCTCTGGAGCACATATTATTTTATTTGCTTAAACAAGAGTGGGCTTACCATCCAGCAAGTAATTGCTCCTGCATAAAGAGCAGTTTTCTCATGTGCAAAAAGATTACATTGAAATTTGTGCAAATACAGTAATTTCCAAAAAACAGTCAGAAATATTGTTGCCAAATTACTTACCCCAAAGGGATAGCTACCAGCTGGTTTGGGAAGCAGAGCTATCACTCTCTAGGGAAAGGGTGAAAATTGCTGCATGTAATATGGTTATAATGTCTCTAGTTCATTTGCATCACCAGGTAAAGAAAAAGGTCCAGCTCCCCATACGATGCACAGGGGAAATGCCAGACCTCGCCCAACAACTCACACACTAAAATCTGACCAATGGAAAATCATGTACCCAAATGCTCGTAGTCTGGGGAACAAGATCCCAGACCTGCAGGGAATGATGACCGAGGCTAAACTGGACATAGCAGCCATTAGTGAGACATGGTTTAAGAGTAACCACACTTGGGAGACTTCAGTACCTGGCTGTGTACTGTTCAGAAGAGACCAAGGTGCAAAAAGGGGGGAGTGATGGAGTGGCCCTTTATGTCAATGAAAATATCAAAGCTACAGAAATTCAGAATACACATAAAGAGCCAGAAGAAATGTGGGTCACCCTGGAAACAGGAAATGGGACAGCCATACGAACTGGGGTTGAGTACAGGCCTCCAGAACAGGGGGAGGACACAGACAAGTTACTGTTAGAAGATATACAAAACATGACAGCTAAAGGGGAGGTTCTGATAATGGGAGACTTCAACATGCCAGATACAGATTGGTCAATACCAGCAGGGACATCTGCCAGAACTAGACACATGGTGGATTCCAAGCAGAGGGAGGGCCTCAAACAACTGGTACAACAACCCACAAGAGACAGGGCTATCCTAGATCTAGTACTGACTAACTGGGAAAGGATCACAGATCTCCAGGTAGAAGGTCACCTGGGTGCCAGTGACCATCACATGGTATGATTCAATTTGGCCACTAGAACAAAAGCAAAGCTTTCGATATTGTTTCGATATTGTTCCACATAGAAGATTGATTAATAAGCTGGGTAGGCTTGGGGTGGGTCAGACGTTGGTCAACTGGGTGGCAAACTGGTTGATGGGCAGAAAACAGAGAGTGGTGGTAAATGGTATACAGACAGAAGAGATGCAAGTCACAGGTGGGGTACCTCAGGGATCAGTCCTGGAGCCAGTCCTCTTTGATATCTTCATCAGTGACTTTGCAGGTGGACTGGAGGGTAAGGTTTGTCTGTTTGGAGATGACGCCAAGATCTGCAACAGAGTAGATGATCTAGATGGGGTGGGTAGAATGAGAAGAGATCTGGATAAACTGGCAAAATGGTCATAAGAGTGGCAACTGGGGTTTAACACAAAGAAGTGCAAGATCATGCACATAGGAAGAGAAACTCTGAAGCCACCTATAGACTGGGAGGGAGTTGCTGGCAGTCACAAGGGAAGAAAGAGACTTGGGCATTATCGTCACTGATGACCTGAAATCATCCAATCAGACCACTAAAGCAGTAGGTAAGGCTAGAGGGAAGTTGAGGTGTATTAGTAGGGGTATCACAAGTCGGAAGAGAGAGGTAATAATCCCTCTTTACAAGACACTGGTTAGGCCCCATCTGGAGTACTGCATGCAGTACTGGAGGCCACACCTTCACAAGGACATTAACCAAATTGAGGCAGTCCAGAGAAGGACAACCAAATTGGTGCAGAGACTGCATCAGAAAACATATGAGGACAGATTAACTGAGCTCAATATGTATACCCTAGAGCAAAGGAGGGAGAGAGGTTATATGATTGAAACATTCAAACACCTTAAGGGCATTAACAAGGTGAAAGAGTCTAATACATCTCAGTATAAGAAAAAGAGCAGGACAAGAGGACACAGCACAAGATTAAAGGGAGGCCGATTATGGGGTAATGTGAGGAAGTTATTTTTCACAGAAAGGGTGGTGGATGCATGAAACAGCCTACCTCAGGAAGTGGTGGCTATGAATACAGTGCAGGACTTCAAACAGGCATGGGATAGGCATAAGGGAGCAGTACAGATGAGTATGAATAGATAGGCCATTGACAGAGCAAAGGCCAATGGCACATTCACAATGTAGAAAAAGAAATGGGCAGACTGGATGGGCCTTGCAGTCCTTATCTGCTGTAAACTTCTATGTTTCTATGTTTCTAGGTATAGAACACACCTGTCAGGTCTCCAGAGAAGAGGGGTAACAGGGCTTCAAGTTAGAGGACCATCACAGTTATATGAAGAAGGCCTTCAGAGTGCAATGGACTGTGGCTGTCAAGATTCAAGGAAAAAGAGTCATCAGAGCTAGGGGGAAAAGGGCCCACATGGCCCAGAGGAAGAGGAATAAAAATGCTCAGGGAATGAGGGACATCAGGGTTCATGGGACCAGGCAATCATGGTTTAGGGAAGAAGAGTCATCATAGTCCAAGAGAATGGGCAAACAGGGCTCAGAGGATGAAGTCCATTTGGACTAAGGGTGGCAGTGCCAGTGGTATAAGAGATAACAGCCAGTAAGGCCAGAGGAACAGGGAAAACAAGGCTGCATGGAACAGAGCTATCAGTGCTGCATAGAACAGGCCCAACAGGTTCAGGGAAACAGGTATATCAGGGCTGAGAAGATGAGGCCAACGGGGATCTAAAGATAGGGATCATAATGGCTCAGAGGAGAAGAGCAATCAGGACCTAGAGGAACAGGACCAGCAGGCCTGCCTGATATAGATGTAACTGCAGCATAGAACTGGGCTACCTGGGTTCAGGGGAAGATGACAATCCGGTTTGAAGAAAAGGACCATCATGGCTCAAGGGAAGAGGACCATCAGAGCATAGAGGAGAAGAGTCACCAGGACTGGGGGGACATGACAAGGAAACAGGGTCACCAGAACCCAAGGGAATAGCATCATCAGCAACAAGAGGACTAGAGGATCATCAAGGATCCAAACAGCAAGAACATCATAGACAATGGAATGGAGCTATCAGGACTCTGGGAAACAGGGTTATTCTGGCATAGGATAACAGATGCATTGGTGCTTGGGGATGGGTTTTGCTCCATCATTTTAAAGAGCTAGTGTACTGCCTAAAACTAGTATTAGATTTTAAAAGCAGCCAACCATTACCTTTTATATCTGAGATACTTTTTCTTTTCCCTTTGTTTAATTAGAAGATTGTTTACCTGGTGTTAATAAGTGTGATGTGTGGAACAGCTCTTAGCCCAGCAGCTGACATATCTTGATCTCCTGCCCCCACTACATCGTCAGCACTGTGACCCCACTGACTATGACATCACTGCTACTTAGGAACAGCAAGTGAGTGACTGCTGGGCATTTACCTGTGATGTCACTTTCAGTGAGATCATAATGTTGATGATGAAGTGTGGGGCAGTGGACTTAGAGATGTCAGCTGCCAGGCTAAGGGCTATTACACACATTCAGCACAATATTATCACATAGAATACTTTCTGATTAGCAAAAGGGAAAAGAAAAATACTACAGAAATAAAACGTTACAACTAACTGCTACTTAAAGTTTGTATTATTTTCCTGTCTGCCTATTTTGGCTCCACTAGCTCTTTAAAAAGAATAAAAAAAACAGGGGTTGTCCAAAGAATGAATAAGAAACCTTCCTTTTCAATAGAATAAACAAATAATCCTGTACAGTGCTCAATACTAGCCAGTGGGTTGACACTATAAGGTGAGCAGCAGAACACTATTTTTTTAAGAAAACACATTTGTGCCTTAACTTTTATCTGGTAACCTTGTAAAACGCATTGAATGTTCAATATACCCGGCAAGCTGTCATCAGCTGTATTTATACATGGACACTGCAATGTACTTATACAGTTAGACATTTCTAACCTACTCAGAATCTTGTAAACACATTTGCAGAGCAGTGTTCTGATAATGTGATTCAATTTGGACACATGAAATATGCTGCAATCTCCACCTAGTTTGTCACTCAGTGTAAGGCCAAGGCCTAACTGAACTGGTTAATGTTTGTGAAAATGTTCAGTAAGAGGGAAGAAAAGCAGGAATCATGAAATAGATTTTAGGTCCACTTTTGCCTACAAATCTACAGTAATTCAGAATTATCATATATCAATGAATATCATACAATGTAATAATAATAACCAAAAGCTGAAATGTTCCATTGGGGCTAATCTAGTACATGGATGAGACAATGACTGCACTGTCCTAGAGTCACAGCAGAGCTATGCATGTCTCTAGTATGTTGTTCACAACCTATACCGGTTAAGATGTAGCAACCTGTCTATAAGGGGATTTATGTTCTGGTAAAAGTCTTGTGAGCCTGCCACACACAAGGAAGCATAGCCATGATGCCTTACACTGGGTTTAAGACTGTAATGTGTATCTGGCTTTGGAAAGGAGTTAAGAAACCAGATAACCTGCATAATTGTTTCCTCTCCCCCCCGCTTTTTTCAGATTATGCATGCTACTATTCCTGCAGTCTTCCTCTTCGATATACTACAGTGATAGTCATCACTTTTGGTGGACCAGAGCCTGATATTAGTTGGAAAAGCCACATTCGTATGAATGCAGCTTGTCTGGTATTGGATTATGCCATGGCACACCATGATTCAACATGGCAATGGCTACCCCCTACCTCCTAGTGAGCTAAATAAATGCCTGATTATCTGTGGGGCAGACTTTATACACGACTGAGACAGTGACCTCATGCAGTGAGGGGTCCCAATAGAACACAGTACTTGTTTGTTGTTCCTTATTCTCAGCCTATACTGGTTCCCAAGTAAAAAACAATTGAGAGGGCGATTTCTGTTCCAGTGAAGCCTTACCAGCCTGCTCAACGTAAGTATATGTCCATCATACCTCTCAACTGTACCACATTACCAGGAACGTTCCTCATTTGACTTCACAAAAGCTCCCTGTTCCACATTGTGAGGACTTGTTCCACATTCAGTATTAAAATTTTGAAGCAAAATCTAATGTAAATGATGCAAAAAATTATTCAATTAATAACAGACATTCTGAACATAAATGCAAACATTTTAACAGTGTTCTGAGCCTCCTAGGCAAAGATGTAAGTGTTACACATTTAGTTAATTTGTTCCACATTTCAAGAGGCAATATTCCACATTGGGCAAAAGGTTGAGAGGTATGATGTCCATGCAAAAACAGTCGAGAAGGTGATTTCTGTTCCAGTGAAGCCTTGCCAGCCTGCTCAACATAAATATTTGTACAGTACCTTGCACTGAGTTTGAGGCTGTAGAATGTATGAGTGTGATCTGGTGAGCTGGAGACTAACAAAACACACTGGATTTTTTTTCTTTGTTATCATCCTTTTTTTGCATCCGTTACATTGCTCTTCCAGCAAACTTCCTCTTAGGTACTGTATGCAGCCTCTGAGTGCACTTAATGACTGCAGATATAGAATGTAGTCAGGTAATAACATATAGATAAATAGGGAAGATGCAATCAACCTCATTTAAATAACTGAGTTGACTAGTAGAAGTTGTATTTGACTACTACTTTTGCCTGATGAGAGGTGGAGTGAAGTGAAGACATAATTATAGTCAGAGATGGAAAACCAAATGAGTCAGGATACATATATACTGTATATTTTTTAAACAAGGTCTTATTGCATGTTCAGCTTATCCATTTGAAGGTAGGTTAGCATAGGGAGGGAGTAGAGAGACAGAGAGAGAGAGAGAGAGAGCTGGAATTGTGAGAATAAATCATGGAACTGTGAGGATAAATTCTGGAACTATGAGGATAAATCATGAACTGTGAGGATACATCTTTTATTCTCAATTTAGACTACACAGCTGTGTGAGTTAAACATTTATTTGCCTTTCACAGTCACACTCCCATTTGATAAAGGGTCTTATTCAAACACAATTTAAATGACTTTTACTGTCTTACGTGCCTGTTCTCTATTATTATCTCCCCAAAACATTTGCAAGCAAAGCCTGCAAAAACAAGGAAGATTAGGGATTATTGTCAGGGAGAGTGAAATGTTCACAACACTACTAAAGGCATAAGATGAATGTACAGGTGGTTGTGAACTATATTGTTCCTAATGAAATATGGTATAGTTTTATAACAATTTAGAAAAAGTACAACCCCTCCATAAAACTCTTATTTTATAAAGGTCATATTTTTATGTATCAGTGTATAAAATTGTCCTTATACTTTGTCAGTATGAAAAATTTATAATCATATTTGTGTAATTTTTTTTGACTGCCACCACAAAGTAAATATATCAATCATACTATACTACTCTGCTGGACTAGAGAACTAGAACTCTATTACTGGGAACTTCAATTTAGGGTAAAAATGAACAAAACAAAACAAAAAGAAAGAGTGTGTTTGTCTGAGTGGGGTGAAGGAATTGTTCTCTGTGCAGTTAGCTAGGTGAAGAAAAAAACAGTGAATTAGTGTGAAGGAATTCTTATCTGTGCAGTTAGCTAGGTGAAGAAAAAACTGTTAGTTAGGGGGAGAAGCTTAGAGAGAAGGAAGCCAGGTGTTTGCATTTAAAAACCGACCCAGATAGCTTATGGCAGAGAACAGTAAGAGGAAGGAGGTGCTGTTATAACTATACTACTCTACTGGGACTATATTGCCCTCAATCCCTCCCCTCCACCTCCACACCCTAAGCCGGTTCTACTTTTATAGGCACAGGATTTGACTAACAACAGGAACTTCCTGTTTGGGTGCAGTAAAGGAGTGATCACAGAGGCACAAAAGAATCACCGTCCTAGAATGAAAAGAGTAGCTCTTCATCACCTCCTAGCTGCTGGAGGCATGACTCTGAGCAAGTAAGAAGGAGTCTACTGAGGAATATAGGAACTTATTGTCCCAGAACAGGAAGATCAGGAGCTTTAAGAGCATGGAGGCAGTAGGAAAGTAAGGGAAAATATATATAAGAAAATAAGTAAAATAAACAGAGAGAGGAAACAGTAAGTATACAAAACAACAGTTAAGAGACCACAAATAAAGACATGATGGGCATGGTGCAGTGCAGTGGCTGTGGAGCAGCAGTCTTCCAGGAGACATTCTGGAGGATGCAGTGTTGTCTCATCTGCAGGCACCTTTCTGAGCTGAAGGAGGAGGTTGTTCATCTCCAGACTGAGTTGGCCAGGATTCAGGGGATCTCCATTCCCACCCTCGGACCACCAGGGCCACCACCGCTTCCTCAGAGGTTGCTGAGAAAAAGGAGCGGTTGGACCACAGTGGGCTCAGGGAGGGCGAGGGTGGTGGAACAGAGGTGCATTCCTCCAGTTGTACCTCTCCACAATTCATATGCCAGTCTGGCAGAGAGTGGTTCCTCTGTGGAGGCCCCCGCAGTGGAGAACAAGGAGGATGCTTGGAACCTTCACAAAGGAGACCCACAGGAGGGTGGCAGATGACCCCACAGGAAAAGGAAACAACTCCTGTTGGGCGACTCCTTTATTAGGAGGGTAGAACTGGGGGAGGGAGGGGAGAGGGAAGTAAGGTGCCTGCCTGGTGCCATGGCTTGGAGGGACAGGGAGCGAATCCTCAGGATTGCGGGAGAAGCTGCATGGAAGAGGGAGCTGGATGTTATTGTCCACCTAGGAACAAATTACTTGGCAGGGAAAGGGATCAGAACAATGCAGGAGGAGTTTGTGGAGTTGAGGAGGGGCCTTAGACAAGTAGCACACATGGTAACCTTCTCAGAGGTGCTGCCTGTCTATGGTATGGGTGAGACTAGGGTACTCCACACAGTGGAATTCAATCAGTGGTTAAAAAACTGGTGTAGAGCTCAGGGTTTTGGCTTCATTGATGACTGGGGCTCTACCTGGAGGGATACAGGCTAATACTGGCATGATGGTCTACATCTGTCCAGGAGGGGAACCAGGATCCTAGGTGATAGGTTAAAATGCTTCATTGGTAAGCATTTAAACTGGCCAAGGGGAAGGCACTGAACAGGAGAAGGGAAATCCTAGCTCCCCACCCAAAAAAATCAGGGTACTTAGTGAGGTAAACACCAAGCTAGAGCAGTCAATAGGGAGACGGGTAGGGGTAAATGGACAAAGGACAGGGATGGGGCAAAAAGGGATAAGGTCATCAAAAAATGGAGGGTAATGAGTACCAATGCACATAGTCTAGGAAACAAGCTCCCTGAATTGGTGGCCTTGATGGAAGAGGGATGCCTGGATATTGTGGCAGTTACAGAAACATAGTACACAGAGAATCATGACTAGGATGCCAACATACCAGGGTACACAATCTACAGGAGGGACAGAGAGGATAGAAGAGGGGGAGGAGTAGCCCTCTATGTATGGGAAGGGATCAAAGCAATGGAACTAAAGGGTAAACAGGGAGGAGAGGAGGCACTGTGGGTCACCCTGGAGACTGGAAATGGCACCACAATCCACACAGGGGATGTATACAGACTCGGGAAGGGGGGGATGGACAAGGAAATGATAGAAGGCATCCTTACAATGGCAGAGAAGGAGAGGATGTTACTGATGGAGGACCTGAATATGCCAGATGCTAACTGGAGCACCTTTGCTGTAGCCACATCCAAGAGCAGGGCCATTCTTGATGCCCTACAGGTGGTATGCCTCAGACATCTAGCGCTGGAACCCACTCAGGAGGGAGCAATTTTAGACCTGGTACTCTCAAATGAGGACAAAGAGAGGATCTCAGATCTAGAAGTGGGTAGCCATCTGGGAACAAGTGACTACCAAACAGTGTGGTTCATGATAAACTTAGCTGTAGAAGCAAGCCATACAAAAGTGAAGGTACTGGACTTCAGGAGGGCTGATTTTGTCAAAATGGGAGATTGCCTTAGAAAAGCACTAGCAAACAGGCAAGAATGTGGGGTGGAACAACAATGGGGAAATATCAAAACTTCCATCACAGAGGCAGCAAGCTTTTGTGTGAAGCAAATAAACAAATCAAAATGAAAAAAAGAAAAAAAAAACAATATGGTTCTCAAAAGAAGTGGCAGGGAAGGTTAGGGAGAAAAAGATAGCATTTGGGAAGTATAAGGAAACACAGATGGAGCAGGACAGAGAACTGTACCAGTTAAAGCAGAAGGAAGCGGGGAAGGCAATCAGAATAGCAAAGGCACGAACTGAGCAAAAGACAGCCAACTTGGTTAAGAAGGGGGATAAAACATTTTATAGGTACATTAGGGAGCAAAAAAAAAAGACTAAGGCAGGGATACTGAGGCTGAATAAAGAGGAGTGTGGTTAGACAGGGAGGGTCAGTGAAAAAGCAGGGATACTGAAGGAATACTTCTGCTCAGTATTCACAAAGGAAGAGGAGTGGGAGGTACCTAATCTAGTCAATAGAAGCACCCTGGATAGGGGGGTTGATATTAGTCCTTTCACAGAAGAAAGGGTTCTAAAAGAACACCTAAAACTGAAGGTGGATAAAGCAATGGGGCCTGATGGGATTCACCCCAAAATTCTAAAAGAACTAAGGAGAGAACTAGTAACACCACTGACAACCCTTTTTAACAAATCATGGGGGGACGGTGTGGTACCTGAGGAGTGGAGGAGGCATCACCAGTAGAAAACAAAAAGTTGTTATCCCTCTGTACAGACAGTTGGTGAGACCACATCTGGAATACTGTGTGCAGTTCTGGAGACCCCATCTCCACAAAGACATAGACAGGGTGGAGGCTGTCCAGAGGAGGGTAACCAAAATGGTGCAGGGCCTGCACAAGAAGACATATGAAGGAAGACTGAAGGAGCTTAATATGTATAGTCTCGAGGAAAGAAGGGAGAGGGGGAACATGATAGAAACTTTTAAGTACCTCAAGGGAATCAACAAAGTCCAAGAGGGTAGCATCTTTCAGATTCAGAACAAGGGGGCAGAATTTGGAGATAAAGGGAGGATGTCTGAAAGGTAATGTGAGGAAGTATTTTTTCACAGAGAGGGTTGCAGATGCATGGAAAAGCCTTCCTGAGGAGGTTGTGGAGTCAAAATCAGTGGGAGGAATTCAAGGTTGCATGGGTCAGACATAAGGCAATTTTAGTCGGGGGGTAGAAGGAAGTAGGCTGTTGGTTAACTAGGATCTGCAGCTTATCCATTAGGTAGGAAAAGGGGCAGACTAAGTGGGCCAAGTGGTCCTTATCTGCCATCAAATTCTATGTTTCTCTGTTTCTATACATTTAAAAGTCAAAAAAGACAGGTGAAGAAAGGAGAGCACACCTGTCTTCTTAACGTATTACTGTGCAAGGTATCCTGTTATGTCGATTACTCAAATTGAGCAACTCAAATCTGAGTTGCTCAGTTTGAGTGCCTGTGAGAGTAGTGACTGTAAAACAATAGCGAGTGCCAGTGAATAGTGAATTATAGCAAACAGCCACTTGGTTAATAGTGAAGCAGAGTCAGGTAGATAAGTATATGAGGCTTTGTAGGGCAAGGCAGTTCTCAGCTGCTTGTTTGGTGGTATGGCTACAGTTACTGCCATTGATGCTGGTGGAGCTGGGTGCAGGACTGGATATGGGTATATTAGGTTTTGCGTGTTTTGGGGGTTGTTTAATTTTTTTTTTGTTCTAGTTTGTGTGGTTCCATTCCCTCAAATTTGTTTGCCCCCCCCACACAGGTTGCCTCACTCAACGTTCTCCCCCTCCTCGACATGCAACCCTGGAGTTGCTTATATTAAGTTTGGGGGTGTGGGGGACTGGGGGTGCAGTGGGGCTAGCCTCCACATAAAAAAAAGTAAATATCACCCCCACATAAAAAGTTAAGAGCCATTGCTGTTTTTATTTCATTGTAGTGCACATCGCCTTTATGCGATGTGACACATCTGAATGTAGTATCGGAGCAGCTGCATGCCCATTGGTCACGGGCCAGAACTAATGGCATGCAGCCCTACCGAGCTGTCAGTCAGTGGGCGGCGGGTGGCAGGCGGTGGGGTGCTGCCGCCCGCAGGCTGACCGGGGAGCGGGTGGTAGGGCTCAGTGGGCGTGGGGAGGGGGTACCACTAGACCACCAGGATATTGGATGGGGTGTCTTTACTTACAACAGATGCCTGCAATTGGGCAGACAGCAGGATCTTGGAGGGGGGGTGTCTCTTCTTACAACAGATGCCCGTAATCGGGCAGTCAGCAGGATCTTGGGGGGGGTGTCTCTTCTTACAACAGATGCCCGCGGTCGGGCTGAAATCGGTCCACTGGACCACCATGGATAGTGGATGGGTTTTCTTTATTATTAACACAGATGCCTGCAATCAGGCAGAAAGCTGTCCACTGGAGCACCAGGGATATAGGATGGTTTTCTACTTTTACACAGATGCCCATGATCGGGCTGCAGGGGGTGTCAGTCCCCAACGGCTGCTGCCTGGCAGGGCGCCAGGTGCAAGTCGTTGGAGATCGGCGCACCTGCATGCAAATGGGGCCATAATGACATGCAAATGGCCCCATATGTGCCTTGCATATATTATGGCACCATTTGCATGTCACCTTTTGAATATCGTGGGTGCTGTGAATGGCACAATGGCACTTGCGCTAGCGCATCTCCATGCTCCACTCTGGCCACTTGCGCTGGTGCAGTGCCACTGCGCCATGCACAGTGGGGGTGGCCAGGGTGCGATATTCAAAGCTGCTGGGCCATGGTGCATCTCCTTTGAATATCGCCCAGGCCACACCCCTACCAGCCAAGTTGAGCTGCGCCCAAGCTTGTGCCACAGCCTGGCACAGTTTGAATATCCAGGCCAGAGTGTAATAACAGAAAAACAACACAAAACCCAGGCAGTAACATATACTGTGCATACAGTGAAGTGAGAGACAAACCCCAGGTAGTAAAATGTACAGTATATAAGGTATAGTTCATGTACTTTCAGCAGTGTTCACTTCAGGTCTTTCAAATTGTTGGAGTTTTTATTTATTTATTTATTGATTTCTAGAATTACAATACTGAAACAGATGTTCTTCAACAAAGGTTCCATGTTAGCATGGAAAGTATAAAAATATGGGAGCATACAATATAGTTGCAACATATTATAACAATGGTACAGACAAGTGACAAAATTACAGTTACAAAAAGAGCAGTCAGAGCATGACCTGGTCTAGGAAGCTTTGTATGGGGTTTGGAAATGAAAGTTAGAGGGTGGTAAGAGAGGGGGGAAGGGGAGGGGAGGAGTAGTTGAAGAAGAGGAGAGCAGCTCCCAATGGACTAGGGAATCTGGTGTAGCAGGAAAGGGAGGAGAACAAAGGGGAAAAGAGGGGGACACTGGTAAGTCTAGGGTAGGAGGGAGGGAGGGCAAGTAGGCAAGATTGGTGGGAGGGAGGAGTGTGCATGACTCAAGGTGATTCAGTAGGCATGTGGTTACTATGGAGAACATGGGGAAAAGTGGGAAGAGGGAAGGAGGTGTAAGGGTTGTACAGGAAGCTTAAACTAGGTAAAGCAATCGCAGTGACTTACAGCAATGAGGTATTGCTAAAGCTTGAGTTTGAAGGCACCTATTTTAGTTTCCACAGTGACAATGGAGGGGAGACTGTTAAAGAGGGTGGGTGCTCTGAAAGCAAAAGACTGCTGAGCGAGAGAGGTCCTGAAAAAGAGATGAGAAAAGATTGCTTAGTGGAGCACTGAATGCACCTGTTTTTTGGTGCTAGCAAGATTAGGGATTCAGTGAAAGGGGGGAGTGAGGCCCATACTAATCGTTTTGGACAGTAGGCACATTTGGTAGGTGATCCTTGCCTTTAGAGGAAGACTGTTTGTTCTTTCATAGAGATCACAAGTGTGGGTCTTCTTATCAAATCCAGAGACAAGTCTGCAGGACTTGTTTAGCTCTAGTGTAATTCCTTTTAAGGAGGTATCAGTGGCAGCACTGTAGATAACTAGGCCATAGTTCATGAGTGAGAGGATTGAGCTGGTAACCACCAGTCTCAGAACCTCCATGGACAAATAGTGTTGGTAGCGATAAAAGATCCCAGTCCTAGAGTTAATGACCTGGGCAATTTGGTTACTAAGAGAGAGCAGTATCCAGTGTTATACCAAGGTATTTAAACACTTGAACTTGTTCAAGGGGTTGGTTTTTGTTGTTGCAAATAACTAGATTAGCAGATTTGTGTGTTGTGAGAGTTTGAGAAGAGCATGACTTTGGTCTTTCTATAGTTCATGAACAATTTGTGTTGCTCAAACCAGTTCTCTACCAGTTTGAATTTTGATTGAAGGTCCACAGACAGCATAATTGGGTTGGGGCTGCGGGAGAAGATGACCACATCATTTGCATAGAAGAGCATGTTGTTGTTACTGGCAGTGGGGACATTATTGATGAACAAGCTAAAGAAAAAGGGTCCGAGAGTGGAGCCTTGTGGGACTCCAGACCTTATGGAAAGAGTGTTTGATAGGGTGTCACAGATTTTAACTTCCTGGGTACATCCATCAAGGTAGCTTTTGAACCATTGAGTGACTTCAGTTGAGAGCCCAAGAGAGGGAAGAGGGGAGCAGGTTGGGTGATTCATGGTGTCAAACACCTTAGTCAGGTCAACGTATATTGATCCAATTAGGTGTCTGTCATCCAAGGCCTCATGGATGTAGTGGTGACTTGTGTGTAGGCAAGTAGGGCAGTGGTGGTACTATGAAACTTTCTGAATCCATGTTGTTGAGGGCACTGCAGGTTATATTTGGCAAGGTGCTCCATAAGCAGTCAGCAACAATGTGCTCAAGGGCTTTGGGGGGGGGGATAGGATGGATATGGGACGATAGTTATTAGATAGCATCTTATCACCACTTTTATGGACTGGCATAACTATAGTAGCTTTCCAAAGGCTTGGAATTGCTTGAGGGAGAGGGATAGGTTAAGAATATTGGTCAGCGGAACAATGAGAACATCTAGGGTGAGGTGGAGAAGTTTAAGATACAGTGAGTCACCACTCAACTTGGACTTACCAGGGACCCTTTATAAGTGATTTTTGGCCTCAGACAGTGTTACAGACCTGAAGTAAAAGGTAGGGATACTGGGAGAGGGGGTGGCAGAGGTGGTAACTTGGGTAGAGCAAAAGGAATCAAAGAAGACAGACGGGAGTATGCCACTTAGGTCAGTGAATATGTCATTAAATGCATCCGCTATTGGTTTATGGTCTTGTGTGTTAATGCCATTAACCTGTAATAGAGAGGGAAAAGCTTTATTAGGTTTACCTGTGAGGCCTTTGAGCTTCTCCCAAAATATGTGGCTGCTACCCCATGAGTTAGTAAGCTCATTTTTAAAGTATTCCTTTTTAGCCCTCACGTATTTCACAAGTGCAATGGTTCTGGCTGCCCTATATAGCTACATTTCCCTAAGTTTCCCTGAGGCCTTAGCTCAGTGACACAGATTATCTCTCTCTTTCATTGGACTAATTAGGAAAGTGGAGATCCAGGGATTGGAAGGGCCCTTAATCTTTGTTTTGTGGCAAGGGGCGAAAAGATCATAGGCTTTGTTAAATTCTGTGATAAAATAGGAAACAGCGTCATCTACCTTATTAAAAATTACTGAGGGGGGGACCAGTCTCACTGAGCTAGATAGGCTTTAAAGTGGGTGAGATGACCTTTTATAAGGACTCAATTGTAGACAATTTTAGCTGGTGGTTTGTAGGCTTTATTAGTCCAGAAACACAAGACAGGGGAGTGGTCACTCAGTGAATCAGGAAGAACTAGTGTACTTGTAATTCTGTTTGGGTGTGTGATAAGAATAATGTCCAGGAGGGAGCTAGAACCAGTTCTAGGATTAAAACGCGTAGAGGCAGTAACCATCTGGGTGATGCTGATGGATGTGGTAGCATCTTTAAATGGTTCTGCTTTGGGGGCAAGACAATTATATTAAAGTCACCCATTATGACAGTTTTGGACTGGGAAGAAAGGGATTCTAGGTAATCAGTGACCATTTTGAACCCAGCAGTTTGTTCCTGAGGAAGGATGTAGACCAAGAGTATAGTGAGAGATTTCCAGTGTTGCTCCATTAATAATTTGACAGCGAGTAACTGTGAGTTATTACAAGGTGCGACTAGGGGGAAGGTGAGACATTTTAGATGGTCCTTGACATATATCACACAGCCCCCACCCCGTTTACTTAGCCTGTCCTGCCTATAGAGGGTATAGCTTGGTAGGGAGATTACAGTATCTGGGATCCTGGGGGAGAGCCAGGTTTCATTAATGGATAGAATATCAGGAGTATGCTGTGACTTCCAGACTTGTAGCTCTTCTAGTATTGGTAACAAGCTTCAGATGTTGATGGAAGCCAGAATTAGGAGCTTATTTTTGAAGTGATGTTGAGGTTGGTTATGCAGAGGGCCAGGGTTGGGGTGGACATTTCCTGAAAGAAGGAGAAGCAGCAAGGCAATCCTGGCTATGTATTGCTTGATCAGTTTGAGTGAGACAGGGTGCACATGCCTCAGGGTGTGGGTTGGATTGCGGAAGTGGTTAGAGACAGATAGCAGGTGTAGTGAGGGGTAGACAGAAAGTGGGATTAGTTGAATTAGGGTGGGTAAGTGTACATTCAGTTTACCAGGGAAGGGGTGGGGTCATGCAAGAGTTTGTGCATTTTGGCATGAGAACCAAGCAGATAGAAGGGAGATTTATAAAGGAATTGGGAAATAAGTAGCATGTGTGTAAGAGTATAAGTAGGCAGAGAGTAAACAAAGCCATAATGCAAGGTGGTGGAAAAGGGGTAGGAGAGCAAGAGAAAGGGAAGAGCAGGGTTTTTTTGTGAGTTATAGGGCCTAGAAAATGGGGGGGTCAAGTAAGAATTATAGGGCAGAGAAGAATGGGGGGTATGGTAAAGTAAGGTAAGGGGAGTCAGCAAAATGTGGTAGGATAGGAGTGGGTTGAGCAGTGCTGCAGAAGAATAAAAAAGTAGACCCAGAGGAGTGCAGGAGAGGAGAGAGGAGAAAGCAGAGCTAATTGGTTGGCCAGCACAGAGGAGGTAGAGCTAACCAAGCAAAATGCCCATTTAAAGAGTGTCGGGGGTAGGGGTGGGAGAACATTCAAAGTCAGGTGCAGCTGCAGTACAGTGGAAAGCAGAATAGTTCAGAGTTAGCCAATAGGTGAAAAATAAGAGCAAAAGAGTCAATAGCAGTGTTTGATTCAGATCCGTGGTCCAATGTGTTTTGTGGCTTTGAATGCTGAATGCTGATCCTGGCTAGACGCAGAGGATTCCCTTGAGCATACCTCACAGTGCTTTGGGTGGGCAGAAGTTGGAGATCAGGTCGGTAGCTGTAAGTAGCCCAGCCTCTACTGAGGAGCAGTAGGAGGCACCCTGATAAAGGGCTCAATCTTACGATGCATTGAGCGGGCAGGAGTTTTGATTAATCATTGTGACCCTTTAGTCAAATCAAACTCTGTTGCCAAATTCAAATTTCTTAGCAGTGACTGACTTAGCAGCACATTCACTAAATGAATACCAGTTATTTCATTTTGTAAAATGGGCAACACCAACCTTCTGAAAATGACAAAACTCTTCAATTTGGCAAGAACTGCTAAAGGAGTATAAATTTAATTCTGAAGAAACAATCTGGTCAGTGATATGCAGCATAGAAAAAGTGCAATACCAAAAAAGAACCCAGACAGCATACTACTAACACAGTGCAGTAACAGATGAAACTTCGGCAGTAACATGTATAAACTCAGGCATTACAACATAATACTGACAGTTCAGTAATAGACAAATAGAGATGGGTTAAGTCAGCAAAATTCAATCCACAAATTAATCCGTGAATTTTGTACAATTCTCAGAGTGCATATTGTTCTGTGAAGTTTCATTGTGAAATGTGGAATGTTGCCCACAAAGTGCAGAATTTTGCAGGTGAAATTTCGTACTTCATGGCAAAAACTTCGTGATTTGAGTAAAGTCGAAGTTGCTGACATCTGGGAAAGCCTGGCGAAGCTCCACAAATGCAAATCTTCGTCACTCCATGGCAATTTCACCAGTAAAATGAAAACTTTATCCCACCTCTCCAGACAAAACAGAGACTGTACATACTGTATATAGACAGTGTAGTAAGAACAAGTGGTTTTGTGACCAGTTTTTGGGTGGAGTCTGTATTCAGAGACCCCTCTAGCATGGACTAAACTCGTTAGTGCCCAAGCATTAATATAATACTGTATCCATGGCAGTGATGGGGTCCTCTCCTGCATATGGGTGCAGCAGCAAATTTAAAGGTTTGCATTGGCTGTAAATGTCAATGAAAGCAGTGCTGTATACCACCTTGGGAAATCTAGTCTTAACTGGGTGCAAAGCCCTGGTAGCTGAACAGCTCTAATGCAGCCACCTAGCCCCTATTGTCCATCCCATGACAGGCTTAAGGCTCCATAGCATTTAGTAACAATCCTCCTCCCACCGATGCCCCATCATGGTTCACATAAAAGATTCCTTCATGTCTAGTGGCACCCCCACTGCCCAATCACCTGTCTGGGTGAGTAGAACTATATTTCTAGTGTCCAGTGGCACCCCTGCCCCTCATCCCCCATCCAAGTGAAGAGCACCATATCCCTGCTGTCTGGAGTCACCTCCACCCCCCCCAGTCACCTGGCCCATGTCCCCTATATAATCTGTGGCAGCAGTAGTACACCAGCCCCCACCACTAATGCCTGGTGACAAACACACTGGTGCACATTGCCAATCCAGCGATTCCCCCACCTGCCCTGCCCCATACCCACCACAGCACCCACCCCACCCCCTTACCTGGAAAAATGGGGAGTGATGGTGATTAGTACAGCCCTCCTCATACCTCCTTGGCCAGCCACCTTATTATCTACAGTGAGTGCGCATATAGTACACTGTAAACACATTCACTGTAGCTCAGACGGCAGCCAGCAAAGGAGGTGTGAGGAGGGCTCTGCTGGTTGCCATAGAGGCATGTCCCTGTCTTGCCTTGTAAGGGTGGATGTGGTGGGTTCTGTTTTGGGCGTGGGCTGGGTGGGTGGTGGGAACACTGGACCTGTAATTTACAAAACCAGATGGGTAATTGCAGGGCATTGGGTGCCACTATACATCATGGACTATATTGCAAACACTGGGATGGGTGTTTGAGGGAGTGCCACTAGACACAAAGGGTAAATTTTCCATGATACAGGATGGGTGATGGGAGGATAAGGGGTGCCACTAGATACTAGGGACTACATGAGACATATCAGGACGGGTGATTGGTGGGTGGGGGTGCCACTAGACAGCAGGGCAATGTGTGGCTCTACCAGGATTGGTGTTCAGGGATGGGTGGTACCACTGGACCCCAGAGCAATGAGGGACATCTGTGGAATGTGTGTTCAGGAGGAAGGGGTGCTACTAGACACCAGGGACTCATGGACACATACCGGGAGAGGGGACTGGGATTGTGAGTGCCACTAGGCACCAGGGAATAAATTAACATACTGGGATGGACATTCGGGGGGAAGGTGCTGCTTTCTAAGTGGTCTGATGTGGCAGACAACCACAGGATGGGTGCAAATTGACCACTGCTTCCCATGCAAATGAGACCATAATGGGCTGCAAATGACCCCTTAGCGCCTTGCATGCCCAATGAGCTTGTTTGCATTCTGCGGCTGAAGATGGCACCATGGTTCCCACAGCACAATTCCCTGTGAGCTGGATACAGTCCAGGTCCATGTCACAGCATCACAGCTTGACTTAACGTTGAACTGATATGGCCCGATTTTCAGTCGGATTGCGTTGGTTTGCTATCCAACTGAATACAGCAGTCTCTGGCTTGGGTGCAAGTACAAGTGCAGCACAATCCTTTGTGCTCTGCTTTGCACTTTTTGAATATTTAGACCGTGGCGTCTTACTAGTAATGCTGGTCTCCTCTGTACAAAAGGAGCAATATAGCAGTTGAGAGAGTGCAAAGCAAAGCCACCAAAATGATTAGCGGTATAGGAGACAAAAGCTAGGATGAGAGGCTGGAGACCATTGACGTTCAGCCTGGAAAAAGAGCATAGACATGATCTCAGTCTTTCACAAACTGAAGGATATCAAAAAGATTAACTGTAGGACATGTTTGATCTTGTGCTCTGCAGCAGGATGTGGGGATATGCCCTGAAGGTCAGGGGTAGTAAATTCAGTGGTATCATGAAGAAGCACTTTTTTTCTCATTGGGTGGTGAACCTACAGTATTGAACAACCTACCAGTGTTGACCGTGGACATGAAGACAGTTCAAGCTTTGAAATGACAAATTACTACATGCCATGAGAATCACCAGGTACCTTGGGTAGTTGAGTGGGTAGAGGATCTCTACATGATTAGACAGTGAACTTATTTTATCCTTGCTTATGAAACAAGAAGGCAGGCATGATGGGCCTATTGTTCCTTATGACCTTAAATTGCTATGCCACTATGTAAAATAGAGACGGTGGAATAACAGATACAACATGGGCAATAACAGAATGAGTACAGACTAAGCAACAGCATACAAAGCCTGAACTGTGCATAGAAGGTGCAAATATATATACAGAATCTAAGCAGTAATGTAGTATGCAGACTGATGTACCATTTAAACCCATGGTCAACATCCTCAAATCTGATTGGTCAAGAATACATTCAGCCTGGATGATATCAGAGTACATAATCCCAGTCTGAAAGTAGGCCATGCCATTAGTCAACAAAATCGTAATGAATGCATTTCTTAATCGCAGTAATACACTCCGATGTGTGCTATACCATGGAATAACATCCTTTTTCAGGAGGTTGAAGTCAATCAGCCTATGGCCTACTGCCTAATAGTGCACCACAGGTTGGACAATATCTCATAATGTAGCACCCTTGTATATTATTGCTTACATAACATACACAGATTGGAGTTGTACAGATACAGCAGAGAGCAATATCTGATCTGGTAAAATATCTAAAGTTTTGGTTAGTGCACTGTGAAATTCATCCAGTTTATGTAGCCCAGGCAATGGACTCAGAAAAGGTCCTATCAGCTCTCAGTCCAAAGATAGCTAACACTATCCAGACTTTTCAAAACTGAACAGATAGTATCTGCACAACCATAACAGGGACAGTGCAGCAACATGCAAAATCGAGACAGCAGCACATACAGAGTAGTGACAAATGAAACACAAGCTAGTAATTCCTACATTGCAGTAGCAATCATGTCCCAGGCAGTGATATAATACAGACATTGCAGAACCTGACAAAGCCCAAACTATAATATATATAAACAGTGCAGGAGACATAACATGGGGGGTTAAAATATACATTCAGTGCAGTAACAGACAAAAACCCGGGCAGTAACAAACTCAAATAGTTACTGACAAAACTCTTGCATGAACATATCTGCCTCTATACTGTACTGTAGGTTCTTGCACAGGGTTTGTTTGCTGCTGAAGTGCCTATATAATAGACACTTCAGCAGCAAGCAAAACCCCTGCAGGAACCTATACAGGCAATGTAAAGAATGACAAAAGCTCAGACAGGAACATATACATGCAGTACAGTAACATGTAAAATGTGCAGTAATGCATACAGAAAGTATAATAGCATACAAAGACTGGGCTGGAACAATACAATAGATTTTAAATAATTCACATTTGCCTTGGAGTAATGGAGTTGTCTCGAACTAGCAGGAGGCCAATCAGAATTCAACAATGATAAGATAGACTATCTTATACTATTATATACATTTCCCAGCTATCATGGAGCCCAGTACCTTTGACAGTGCTACTGTACGTAAAATGTAGTCACATTTTCAAAGCACTAGTTGTTTAAAATTATATAAAAAAACTTTAGACAGTGTTTCCAGTGCATATGAGCATAAGAAGTCCCTTGGGGGCACAAGATGATTAGTATTTACTGAACAGGGGTGAATTTTGCAGTGAAAATGTGCCAGTATTCTCTTGAGGGAAAAGCTCATGAGTCTCTCAGTTGGAAGGAAAGAAAGCATTAAGTATATTCTGACATTCAACCCTTTTTCCTCTTGACAATTTTAGAAAGTTGTCTTATTACCTCTGAAAATGATGTAGCTTGTTTTTCGTGTAGTTGTGTGGGGCAGAACTGAGATTCCATTAAATTCAGTTAAATGACAAACAGCACCATAACATGATTTTTGTAATGTGTTAGTCCCATTTTGGTGGGCTCCCATAGAAATTGTATATGCTCAATCAACTATATTGAGCCCATTTAAAGCAGCAGTGCATGTTATAGTGAACATTTTTCCCCATACTATTTTAATGGGATGGCTGAAGCCCGAGGTGCAATGTGGAGGAATAGCTCCTCTTACATATCAGTTAAAAGCATTCTTTCCCTTCCAGCCTATGCTTAGCATGTTCATCAGCCTGGGCTTATGTGTGGTCTGTGTGCCTGTGCCTCCTTATTTTCCTAGCTCCTTGCTTGCTGGTTTTTGTCTCGCTCCCTCCTCCTCTCTTTCCCATGCCTTGTTTTGATCTGTGCCTGTTTCTTGCTCTGCTCTCCTGTTTCTGCATTTTTCTGCTTTGTTCTTTGCTTGTGTGTGCCTTGTGCTTTCCTGCCCTTTGCTTTCTGTGTGTGTGTGCCCCCCTTGTTCCTGTGGTCTGTTTGGTGTTTTCTGCTTCTTTCCCCTTTTCCAGATCATCTCCCTTCCTGCTCTTGCTTTCGTTTGGCGGTCCTCCATGGCCCCACCCCCACCTTATGTTCTCCATGCTTCAGTTGTCCTTGCTTGCTCTGTCTGCACTTTCACTGTTCCTGTCCATGTCGCATTGCACCCATTGGCCATTGCGTCTGCAGCTTCAGCTAGCGCTGTTCCTGTCCATGACTCCTTGCACCCTACTTGCCTGCTGTGCATTTTGTTGCCATGCCTAGTCCTCCCCTCTGTCTGTGTTCTACTGTGCTTCATCCATTTGTGCTTCTACCTTCTAGGGAGCCATTGCTCCAGTCCTGTCCCTGTGCTTCTGGGTTGTGATGTGCTACTTTTGCGGCAAGTTAAATACCACAGCTTCTTTAATTCCCTCTGTGCTTTTCACTGAAAGCCATTGTTTTTTCAATTTAGTATCTGGTTTTCATATTTTTAGCTAACCTCCTTTATTGTTTTGCATCTCCTCCTTTCCCTGCTTCTTGTTCCCCTCTCTGTCTGTTAATGAAACTGTCTTGTTTATTCTCCTGTGTATGTCAAAGTGGCAGCCAGCTGCTGTTTATTTGCACAGTCCTCACCAGCAGTTCTTTTCTTTTTTATTTTTTTCCAGTCTCCATCTCTAACTCATATATTTTGAAGTACTGGAGTGCAGATAGGCTTTCCCTGTCTGCCAGAGATGGGAATCTGTTCCCAAGTCATTCAATACCACTCTAAATCTGAATTTGTCTTTGTTCAATAGGTCCAACTGTAAAAGACTAAGCTTCCCCTTCACTTACTGAAGTGGTGATTCTGTGAACTTTCTAACCCATCTGCAAAGTGGTTCCCTGGAACTGGGCCTTTTCATTAATGTTTAGTGACTGGCCTTCACAGCTTGGGGTAAGCCTCCTTTTCTCTAGTGCAATATGCATCCCCGTATTGGCATTTTGGCAACTTATATGCTTACCCGACTCTCTACCTTTAAACCCAGAAGAAGATCCTGCAATGTCTCATTGGACTTCTTCCCATTCTCTGAGCAATAAACTGCCATGTATTGGCATCATTGCATCTTCTCTGCCTACTGAGTCTGCCTCCAAATCTGAAAAAAGGTCCTGTAATGTCTCCTCAGACTTCTACCCAAGTTCCCCCAGCTCATAAATGGACTGCCAAATCAAATTACTCCATTAAAGATTGGACCTTTCCCCGCCTCATAGCTGAACTGCAAAAATTTGGCATCCAACACTCAGCTTCTGCCTGCAGACAGGAGTTGAAGGATTTATTCTTAGCTTCACAGTCTTAATCTGTTCTGAGTCCTGGTCCATGCTAGCCTGTTCCTCAGCTGGAACCTGCTTCTTTGTCAGAAATTTGAGACATAATGGCTCAGCTTGCATCTTCAGTTTCTGACCTGCAATCCAGTCTGGTAGCTATTGAAGCTTGCTTCCAGGCTCAGCCTGCTCAAGCCTCTGAACCATCAGCTTCTGCTGTACTTCCATCTACCATTTATGCTCTTGAGATTTATGCTCCTCTGAGTACTATTTCAACTGTCAGTACTCCATCCACCTCAGAGTCTTTACCGCTACGGAATTCAGATATCACACCTCCCTCATCTTCTCCACTTATCTGTTCTATTCACCTTACTCCAGTTTACCTCTGAAGGGACATTGTTGATGGAAAGGATGTTAACCTGATTTCCCTGCTTATCTCTTCTCATGAGTCTATCGAAAACAGAATTGCATCTTGCAATGACATTTCTGTGATATTGAAGTCCAAAGATCCCAGACTCCTCAAGAAACTGACTGTGGCCAAATTCATACTAGAATTCAGTCTCTATAGTGATGTGATCTGTTCCACATTACCTTCAAGGCATGAGAAACTGCACTCCTGTTTATAGCTCCTCTTTGATTTGGGTGTTCAATATGGAGGTGCCCATTTTTATGATTACCATCAATCCTTTTCTGCGAAAGCCACTGCAGTATTAGCACATTACAATAAGAAACTGAACTGGGCAATCCTCCATAATGAGCTTTTATGCCATCACTTTGCTGGGCAGCATGCTTATTCCAGCTCCCTGTGTGGCTCCTTCACCCATTTTGCTTTCCTTTGTCCTCTGAAAGTATCTGACACTTCTTCATCCACCAATCCAGCAAGACTTGATCATCCATCAAGCTCATCTTCTGCTCCTTTTCCACGGCTAACTCATATCTCCTCCACTCTTCCAAATCCTCCTGCCCGATTGGACATTCAAGACAGGCTTGTTAAATACACTGAAGGCAAACCAATTTGTAACAACTTTAACAATACAGACTGCCCTGGATCTGGCTGTCCATTTCTTCACATCTGTAGCCTCTGTGATGACACCCATGTTTGCTATATCTGCCTGAAGGCTCCCCAGCCTCCTCAATGACAATATGAGCATTCCTCTATTCTGATCAACTTGCAAGCATTATCCAGGATTCTAGCTCCTCATCATTTTCCCCAATGGTGCATCATATCCTTTTTGGCTTTTCTCATGGGTTCTACACAGGCATCTCAATACTTTCTTCCAATGTAGTAATCTTCAGTCTACATTGAAGAATCCTACAGTAGTTCACCAGCTCTGACAAAAAGAACTGCCAATGTAATTCATTTTGGGTCATTATCAGCACCCACCATTCCCTACATATTAAATCAATCCTTTAGGCATTGCTACTAGAAAATTTTCCAGCAAAAAGTATCTCATCATTGACTTATCTGCACCTCAGTCCTCATCCACCCTGAGCATCAATTCATTGATTCCTTCTGAGGAATATTCTCTATCCTACGCTCGTATCGACAATGCAATAGAAATTATCAATCACTTCAGTCCTGGTGCCTGGCTCCAGGCTCACAAAAGCTGATATCACAGATGCATGCAAGTTGTTGCCAATTCATCCATCCCTCTGGCTTCTCTATGGTATGTTTTGGGAGAACTGCTATTACTTTGCAGTTCATCTGGCATTCAGTTGCAAAAGCAGCATGAAGCGTTTCGATATGTTCACAGAAGTTCTGTGTTGGGCTCTACTCAATTTTTGTCACCATCCAGCAGTTGCTCATCTGTTAGATATTTTTTTTCCTGATAGATCCACCAAATTCTCATCCCACAGCTGGTATTACTGCTTTAGTTCAGCTGTTCCAAGAACTATAAGTTCCTCTGTCAGAAAAGAAAACCTCAGGCCCAGCAACATCCCTCAAATTTCTTGGCAAAATCTTGGATTCTGAATGTGTGGAAACCAGGTTACCACCTGATAAACTTTGTAGGAAACAAACTTTAGTGGAGTCCTTTTTGACCTGATCCTCTTGCTTGAAATGAGAACTTCTTTCCCTCCTGGGATTTCTCAGCTTTGCAATGCAGATAATTCCTCAAGGCTGATCCTTCCTTTTCCTACCTCCTGACATTGATTTCATCAGTTTCCAAACTGCACCATCATATCCAAATCACGACCACTGCAAAATCTGATCTAGCTATGTGGTCCTATTTCTTAGCATACTGGAATGGCTGTTCGATGTTTTACAAAGACCCTTCTCCTGAATTACACACCAGAATATACACTGATGCATCTCCTTTACATGGCTATGCTGCAATTTTTGAGTAGTCCTTGATCACTGCTTTCTGGCCTCCAAACATTTCAACTCTTCGAAATGTTTCAACAATGTCACCACTCTTTGAGATTTGCCCAATAGTAGCAGTTACCTTCATCTGGGGGTCATCACTGGTCACTCCATGTAGTCTCCATTTTTTCTGACAATCAGTCTACAGTGGACATCATCAACAAGGGCAAGCCTTTGTCCCATTCCATTATTCTGTTCATGTGGAGGTTGGCTTGGCTATCTCTCTTTCACAGTTTTACACTGCAATGTTTTCACTTTCCATGCTATGCAAACAAAACAGCTGATTCCTTATCTTGATTCCAGTTTCAGACCTTCCATCTCCTCCATCCTTCAGCAGACTCCTCTTCCTACATTCAGTGACCTCATAATGATTTAGAGTTGTATCATTAGCAAGCCAACACCATCATGTGGGCCACCCTAGCTCCAGCCACCCGAGCTACTTATTCTACAGCATGGCAAGAGTATTCTTCCTTCTACAGACAGCAATCCATACAGAGTACTCCTGTTCATTTAGAACACATTCTCACATTCCTAACTTTTTGCCATCAAGCCTTGAAATTATCATATGGGACTATTGCACTATACTTAGCAGGTATCCAGTTCTTTTACTCACAGTCTACTTAATCCTCACCTTGTCTGTTTTCAGTCCCTTGATTAAATTTCTACCACTTGGTATCCAAAGAGTATCAATCTCCAGAACTCTTTGTCATTTCCCTATCAATGGTGTTATAATGAGAAACCTCTTGGACTTGCTGAAGACAGTTTCTTTTGATTTCTCTTTGAATACCATGCTTGCTTCTGCTATTTGTCTAGCCTTCTATGGATTACTGTGTCCTGGAGAATTCCCCATTGCATTATTTTCCTCTGCTAATTTCCTTAAAGTCTCCAATTTACAGAAACAAGCCCATCACTGTATATCGTCACTTCCTTTCTCAAGAATGACAGATCTCATAGAGGAGTTCAAATAACTTATTACTCGACTTTTAACAACTGGTGTCCGGTAACTTATTTCAACCAACTTATGCTCTTCCACTCATGATCAGATTCATCACATCCATTTCTGATCTCTGATAACTAAACAGCTATGACAACAAAATGGTTCCTGGAACATGTCATAACTCTTCTGCAACAACTTGGACTCAGTCCTCATTCCTTTTCTGGACATTCTTTTTGAATTGGGGCAGCTTTGTCAGCATTCAAGAATAGCATTCCTGCTCACATCATCAAAAGACTTGGAAGGTGGTCTTCATTAGCCTTTGAAACATATATCCCTAATCCAGAAATAGAACTCAGACAAGCATTTAGGATCATCTCCTCTTAGCTTGTCCTGTGGATGGGTAGGTCACTAGCCATGGGTCCTCAGAGGTTTCCTCCACCGGGGGGGGGCCTCTCCTGTGTGCTGCTGGTCACACCCTCAGTGAGTTAGAAGAGGTGATCACTTTTTGGGCCCTCTTTTCACTATTCACTGCCTGGCTTCTCTACCAAGGGTGGGAATGGAGAAAGGCCAAAACATTAAACAGTATATATAAGTACCATTACTATTCACAACACATTGACATGAGAGGGCTGAAACCTGAGGTTCAATGTGGGGGGAGTAGCTCCTCCCACATCCCAAATAAAAGCAGCCTTTTCCTTCTAGCCCACACTTAGCATGTTAGTCACACCCACCATACTCCCCATCCTCCTGCTTCTCTGACACTCCACTCACCATTGGTGCTGGGCCCCTATACACTGCCTTGCTTCCCTACCAAGGGTCGAAATGAAGAAAGGCCAAAACAGAAACAGTATATATAAGCACCATTACTATTCACAACACACTGAATTCTATTCTAGATTGCCCCTTGCCTCCAGTCTTGTATGATAAACATTTTCCCCATTTGTAATCTGCTTTCGCTTTTTTTTTTTACATTTGAAATCACAAAACAAGTGTTCATTTTAATATGGTTCAGACCGGGATTTTATCTGTATTCTCAGCTGTTTTTGTATGCTTATTGAGCCCAATTCTCAAAGTCCTTAGACTGATGCAAGGTGCTGCATCAAACATAAATTGTGCAAGTGGTACCTTGCATCAAAAAAATGCACCCTGAGCTATTCTCAAAAGCAGCCTGCATCAGATGCATGCTGTATGCACTAAAGGGAGATTAGGCCAGCTTTGCACCACACAATAAGCTGCTGCATGGCACTAGGGGGCTTGTGGCAGACACAGGCTGCCATATCCCCACAGTTGGTATTCTCAAAACCCTCCCAGAGGGCAATGGTCTCAGTACTATTAGACCAGTCAAGGGCTGGTCTAATGGTACTTAGAAATCCTCTGGGAGGGTGTGCCAATGTGCTGGTTCCCCCTAAGCCCCGATCTCTCATAATGTTTTACTTTAGTATCCCTGGTAGTCTAGTGCCC
Source organism: Neoceratodus forsteri (assembly GCA_016271365.2). Taxonomy (NCBI): domain Eukaryota; kingdom Metazoa; phylum Chordata; order Ceratodontiformes; family Ceratodontidae; genus Neoceratodus; species Neoceratodus forsteri. Next base: position 75,446,957 of record CM057450.1, read on the forward strand.
CCCTAAGTCCTTAACCCCCGTAATGTGCTATTATTCATGGTAGTCTAGTGCCCCCCAAAGCCCTGATCCCTTTGTAGTGTGTTATTATCCCTGGTAGTCTAGTGGTCCCCCAAGCCCCAATCTCCTGTCCTTATATTTTGTAATATGTGTAATATAATAGTTATATGTTCTGATGGTCTAGCAGACCACCCCAGCACTGAACATCCATTAAAAGATATGTCAAAATTCCTGGTGATCTAGTGGATCCCCCATCCACAGTGCTCTACCATCCTGCTCCCACCCTCAGTCCATAACTGAGCTGGCAACTGGCCCAGCTCACCACTCACCACCATGGACAGCCACCAACCGAACTCTGAATGAGTGCATACTGTATATAGTACACACTCAGTGATTGACAGGAATGTTTCTCATAATGGCACTTTGCTGCTATACATTCCAGGAGCCACAATGCCAAGTGCCCTAATGCCAGGTGGTGCATTGCCTTCACCCATATTGGCATAGACAAAATGGCTGTTGCACTGTTATGGTTGAACCTTGTACAACTAATCAACATGCTGGGCACACTTTCTCCAACAGTTTATTTAACACAAGTAGTAAGGAAATAGGATGATAACTATTAATGTCTTTGGGATTGCCTGTTTATCTGACAGTGAGCAAATAAGTTGCTTTCCAGAATTCAGGGACTCCACCCCATTGTAAACAATAAATTGAAGAGTCTTCCTACAGAAGCAAATTGGCTATACCAGCAAGTTTTAATAGCATAAGCTGAATGCCATCAGATCCTGCACTTGTATATGCAGATATACTGTACTTTCTAGTGGTTTCCAGACCACAGTGTACAGACTAAAACTTACCCCTTGCGATCCCACCAGCAACACTGGCAGTTTCTGCCACAAAGGCCCAACTGGCTTAAGTGTATTGAGCCCGCCAATAGTGGAAAAAACAGCCAAAATGCACTGGCACCCAGGAACAACCTGATTGGTTATAGGTTTCTGTTATCCAGTAGCCCCATTAGCTGTTAAGTGAGAGCATGCAACTTCCATCTGGCAAAGTCCTTTTGATGATGGGCAAAGAGTGCTTCTGCATGCTTTCCATCACCACCCTAATGTAGCACTGATGGCTCTTGCTGTAGAGAACAAAGGCCCAACTTGGATCAAGTGTCATGGTGTCCACAGACTGTGGGAAAAACCTGCCCCAATACAAGCATTCAGATATGACATACCTAACATCAAGCTGATCACTAGTAAATGTCTGAATAAGGCACTGGTGAACCAAACTGTAGTGACCAACAAAACAGTCTGTAAGCAGAGCCCTGTAGTGTTAAGAGGTTGCAATGGAAGAGCCCAATAGCACTGTGTGTAGGCAATCCATGGCAGATGGTTAAAGCATACCACTAGTAGTGTTGCCTTGATATTATCTGTCTAAGTCCTATATCACTGGATAATGGACAAAATGTTGAATCTCTGACTTCATTGAATAGTGTTGACACTCAAGAACTGATCCAACAGCCTTGCATTCTATTAATTTCAGATAAGGAGATGGATACCAGCAGTATCAATCAGAGGACTTGTATATTCTTAAATGTACTAGTAGAGCATCTCTAACTGGTAGTTCTAATTAACAATAAAATGGGGCCTGATTCTCAGCTATAAATACTGTATTTATTCTGAAAATCCAGTTCAAGTTTCACCCCATTCCACTAATGTAACAAACAAAGAGAAAAAAAAAAAATCCTATACTAAGAAATGAATATTTGTGCTAGGGAGTAGGGACCCTCTATCACTGATCACAAAATGCAAATGACCCCCCCCCCGGATGTTACTGTACACAAATACATTTTGCATGCAGTAATGGTGCCAATTACCACCTCACACATGTAGACATATGGAGCAGCATCATGCACATAAGTGTGAGTGTGTGTGTGTCTGTGTATGTGTGAGATACATCATGAACTGGCATCCCCATGCCCCCAACCCATGTCTCTGGGTAACTTATGGCCCTCCATGGAGCCTGCTTGGGTATCTTCCTTCAATCTATCTGGTGGTCAACTGGTTCCCCCAACTTGTAGAGAATTGTTTTTCCCAAATGTAAGCAGCAGTATTATATTCCATGGAGGTGAATTCATTTATAATGAAGGTTCCCCCCACAGTTTTAGGACATATATTATGTAATATGGAGGCAGTGTGGTCAAGTTGTTAGAGAATCAGCATGGCAATCAGGAGATCAGAGGCTCAAAAACCACTAGAGACAAATACTGTGTGAACTTGGGCAAGTTGGTTAACATCCCAGTACTCCAGTCCATCCAGCTGCAGAAAAGGGTAGAGGCTGAACCACAATGGACATCATATTTGAATCTTAGCTGGGCTACCATGGATAAATAAACCGTAACCCTTGAAAAATTGATGTACTCTGTTGTCTCCTCCCTACCAGGCTTATTCTAAGGAAAGTCAAGAATCGTACGAATGAAAGTCAAGGAGCCAGAAGGCAAATTGCCTATTATTGCTCCTATAGAAGCCTTATACTGGATAATAACTTAGTTTTCCTCCAGATAGAATATGCTTATCAAGTTTATTTTTAAATTCTCTTTTAGTTTTACTGATTAGTATATCAAACGGTAACGGGTTCCATTGATTAGCTATTCTTTGTGTAAAAAAATATTTCCATTTTAATCATTTAAATGTTTTCTCAATGATTTGTAAAGGGTGTCCTCTGGTATCTCTGTTGGATGATTTAAAGTTTATACCCAACTCTCTTAACAAGTACTTGTCATTTATGTCAAGCATCATTAAAAGTTCTCCTCTTTGTCTTCTTGTCTCCAATGACATGAGGTTGAGATGCTGTAGACGTTTGTTGTAAGTTCCAGATTTCATTTCATAAATATTTTTTTGTAATTTGTCTCTTTACTTTTTCATGATTATTACGGTCACTCTTTTGGAAGGACACCATAGTAGAGATGAATATTTCACCTGTGGTCAAGCATAGGCCCTGCATAGGGGCAATAACACCTTTCATTCTTGGATACAATATTTATTTTTAATAGCCCAAATGACCTTATTATTTTTTTAATGGCTGAGTTGACCTGTCTGGAGCAACCAAAACATGAGAAATATTAATAACCAGATCTGCACTAGTTCATTATCAGTGACTCAGAGTTCACTCCAACATAGCATGTAGGTATTCCTGATTTCTTTTACTGATGTGCATGACCTTGCACTGTTCCATATTTAACTTCTTGCCCCAGCAGTTTCCCACCTAGAAATTTGTTCCAGGTCACTTTGAAGGTCACTCATTTTTGATGAGGAAGCACAAGCCCCCCAATTTGGTGTTGTCTGTGTATTTAACAGAGCAGCTTATAGTATCTTTTGTCAGGTCAGAAATACAATTTTGAAATAATGCAGGACCCAGAACAGAGCCCTGCAGCATTCCAGTAGTAACCCTCACTACTCCTGACAAATATCCATTGATTATCACTCTCTGTGCTCGCTACCCTAATCATTCTGTAATCCAGTTGACAATGGAATGGTTTATGTTAATATTTTTGATTTTCTACTTAAGAGCACAGTGTGGTATTAGATCAAAAGCTTTATTTACTAAAGTTGAAATAAACAATGTCACATGGCATATTTCTGTCCAATTGACTACTAATCTTTTCGTGAAAGCAAATTAGATTAGTAATAGACCTGAATCCATTTTGTTCTCGGTCTAGACTACAGGATATGTTAGTAATAATGTCCTCAATTAAACTTTCTAAGATTTTGCAAATGGTGGATATAAGGCTAATTGGTCTGTAGTTGTCTGAATCTTGTTTAGAGCCTTTTTTGTGAATAGGCACCACATGTGCTGTTTTCCTGTCCTTAGGCACTGTTCATGTATTTATCAGCTCTTCAAACAGAACTTTTAATGAATGCAGCAAAAATTCTGGCATAATATACAACATAAGTCCAGATATTTTATCAGGTCCAGGAGTTACTTTTTCCATTTAATTTCTGTATCTTATGTTTTTTGTGTTCTGCTGAAATTATGAATTTATCACAGGGTGATGAGTTTAAATGAACCATGGGCTTGTAGTTGGGACTGAATAATACCTCACAACATTGTTCATTAAGTATTTCTACCATTTTTGTATTATCATATAACAGAGTTCATTGTTTAATATTGGTCCTACTTTGCTGTGTTTTTTTAAAGAGATTATTTAAGCATGAAAGGTTTGCAGTTGTCTTTTTTGACATTTGAAAGATAAATGTTCTTCTGTACCCTATTTTCCCTTTCTTATTTCCCTTTTTTCACATCTTTTTGATAAAATTAAAAAGCTTCCTTGGTGGCTGAATCTTTTACATGAAAATGAGCCCTGTATAGTTTGTTCTTTTTATTTAATAACTTTTGAATCTTTTTGTTTAGCCAACATGGTCTCTGCTTGTTATTTTAATATTTTGCTATCCTTGTTATACATTTATTGCTTAGATTTAAAATTAGATTTGTAATAGTCAGACAATATCTTCAGTGGATTTATTTTTGAGTTCTGAGTTCCAGTTAATTATAATGAATTCATCTCTAATGTTGTCAATATTTGCTCTTTTATGCTAATATATGCATGTTTTTCCATTATATTCAGTATACTCAATATGTATCTGGAAACAAATCACTTTGTAATCATTTTTACCCAGAGGTGGATCATTTTTATACTTATTTATGCCCAGATGATCAGAACAAAGTAAGAGTACAAGTAATCAATGAATGTTCTCCCTCTCTTATGTTCATTTATGGTGTTACTAGTAATTCTCGTAATCGCTCTGGCCAACTCTCCCTATCCAAATGCTGGGTACTCAAAACATGGGTGCCTGACATCAGGATTTTCTCCACAACGGAGTTTATTTTATGTTTCGGGGGTGAACCCTCCTCCTTTAAGATTCCCACTCCCCTGTGGGCAAATTCCGATGTTGGGCACCCATGTTTCGGGCACTATATGTCAGGATAGTGAGAGTTGGGCAGCATGATTATGGGAAATGAAAGGGATACCCATTGATGTATTGTTTTAACTGAGAACATTCGCAAAATGAGTCATTTCTTTCCCAAAAATGCTAGAAACAGAGTTGATTCCCCAGTTCATGTCCCCCAGGTTGAAATCACCCAAAATAATTAAGTCACCCAATTCTACTGCAGCATCTATTTCAGATAGCAGTTCATTATATGTATCCATTGAACAAGCAGGTGGATGATAACAAACACCTACAATTAAGGGGGTGGCTTGGTGGTAAATCAATTCAGCTCATGTGGTCTCAGTAGTAGAGGGGTTCTTTTTTAATCTACCTGAGACTTCAATTGATGCAGTGGCATTTTTCACAAAAAGTGCTACACCCCCACCTACCCTTTCTTTTTATTACATTTAAAACAATCATAACCTTCTATTTTGTAATTCCAGGCCATATTATCTTTCCACCAAGTTTTTTGTAATAGCCATGATGTCAGTATTATTGAGTGCTACTAAAGCTTGCAATTCATCAAATTTATTGTTCAGGCTCCTAGCATTTAATAGCATAAAGCTTAGATGATTTTGTAACTTATTGTTCATGATGGGAGTTTTTCCTATGAGGAGATGTAATAGGATAGGAACCTATAAAATGCTCCTCCATTTTATTTAGTGTAAATCAAAATCGATGAAGCATTGTTCAAGGTTTAGTCCTAATATTTTAGCCCCCAATTTATTTAAATGCACTCCATCCCTACAGAATATATTTTTTAAACAGTTCCAGTTGTTAATAAAACCTGTATTGTTATCTCTGCACCAGTTTGATAACCTGGTATTAATTCAATTAATGGTGACATTTTTTTCAGGATGGGCTTTCAGAATAGGGAGAATACTAGATTTAGCAACCTTGCAACCTCTAGCCCATAATTTAACTTCAACACTTAGACGTTTACAGCAAATTCCTTCTCATGGCTTTTACCGATGTCATTACTACCCACATGTAGAATGATGGAAAAATTAGGCTTAAATAAATTTCATGTTTAAGACAATTTTCACTCAGAACAAAATAATATGTCCCATGATGTCACAGATTCTGCAACTCGGGAACTGGGCTGAGTGGTCAAGAAGGCTGGGGAGGATCTGCCACAAGACAGTGCTCCCAGCTTGGGGAGGGATAACATCAGGTTCAACCTCTCTGTTAACACCTGTGGTGATCCTAGAAGCTTGCCCTTCCATAGGGGAACATCAGCAGCATGCAAGGTTGGAAGAGAAGGAGGGCAGGGGACAAAAAGAGAAACTCAGTGAGCTGCCAGCTGGATGAAATGACCAGCCATTGCAACCTCAGCACTACCTATGAGGCTTTGGTGAACTATCTGGATTGAGCCCCTGGGGATGCAGATTGCGGCCCCCACCCCCGGCCCAACCACGGGGGGGTAGAATCTGTTGTAGATCTTGAACTCCAGGTACATCCCTAAGACCATGAGAGTGTGGGCAATGGAAGTGGGTTGCCAGAAGACAGAAGAATGCAGGCATTCTTATGGACAAACACCTATATAAGAAAAATAACTGTAAAATAAAATGAATCAAAATTTGTATTTTTCCAGAATCCTTTGAGATAGCAGGTACTCTATTTTTATTTGATTTTAGTGAGTACCTACAGTAGTTAAGTTTTGAGAGAGGGGAGGCTAGGAGGTGTATGGCAATTTGCCTACCTACAGTTATCCTCTTAATTTTTCATCCAGATGCTACTGTGTCAGTTCCCTAGCCAGTTTTACATTTCCCAAGGTGTTGGAAGCTAATCACAATTACTCTGCCCCTTTATCCCCCAATACAACTTATTCTTGTCTCTTCTGTGCCCCTTTTTTCCTCTGAATGCAATAAAATGCCACTGTCCCATTGTCTATAGTCAAAAACTAGTGTATATCATACAAAAGTGCTGGTAGGGGCACTGCTCAGCTGTCTTGGTTTCTGCATGTCTCTGGATGCACTGTAATAAAGTATTTTGCAATTACAGAACTCTTTTGCCTTTGTATCTCAATAGAGTTTTACTGGATGGGCAAGGAGTTATTTTATTTCTTTCTGTGACTGGGTACACTAGTACACCCTTTGTGTCTTTCTATTGATACAATTACATTTGTATCATGTTAAGAAAAAGAAAGGCAAATACATTGCAGGCTTCCTAAACCTGATTGCATAACCCTCCTTTTCTTGGACTATCATGACATCATCCATTATCTATTTACTGTGCAAAAAAAAAAAAAACAGTAGGCATTTTGTTTAAGTTAGACTTGAAACCAGTTTTATAAATTATGGCGTGTGTCCACCAGAAAAATAGAAGCACATTGTGAAAATATCTGACATTCCCCCATAAGAAGAAGGTGGACGGCCTGGGGCCACCAGATCTCACTGAAGTTGTGGCTGTCCCCTGAGCCTTCAGGAAGCCAAGGGTTTACTTGCCCTGCTCTGATTGGGATCTGAGCTCAGTGAACTATAAAGAAAGTACAGAGCTAAAAATCATTTTCTGACTCAAGACCCTCAGTTGTAATGGAAAAAAACCTTGTCACCCTTGACATATTCTGGCATTAATATTGTCCACTTGCTCGCTTAGCTTGTCAATTAGTTTATTTAAAATGCTGACATTCTCTCCCCCATCCCATATACTGTAGCTCTGTTGTGTGACAGGTGCAGAGAGCTGCTTTTCAGTGGCCTTGCTTTAATTTAATGGAAATTTTGTTCTCTTAAATGCCTGAATGGCTCTGAGACATATCAAGTGATATTTTTTTTTACTGCAGTGTAAAGACTTACTGCCCAGTCACCATGGAAACAGGCTCCAGCACTTTTGAATTATAGGGTAGCAGGGAGAACAACAGTAAATAACATAAATTATCAATAGAAATGTAGTACTCTGCAATTGTGCTTTAAGTCGAAAGAACAGTAGATTTACCCCTGGGATTAGAATTTCATTCCCACACCTACAGAAAGTAGAAGAAGTCTATTTAAATAATTGGGAAAGAGGGAGATGTTAATAAAGAAAAAAGGGAAGACATTCCTAGCCACACAGAAGAAGGTGCAAAGACTTCCCTTTAATGGAGGGAGTCCAGCTGACTTAATATGTCAGGGACAGAGATGGATAGCAAATAAAAGACTAATTTCATACCGAGGGAGACTTGAGTATAAGTGCACCTTTCCCAGTTGTTACTGGGTGTGGGAGGGAACATTAGCCATGCAAAAATAATGCACTGTGTTCAGACTAACAATAAGCTGTAGGTTTGAAAATATCAGAATGTCAACATGAGCATTCATTTCATTTTCCCACTGGATATTCTTTTAGGTTTATGACATGGTTATAGACCATCTATAATATATTTCCATGACAACATCCTAACTGGTGGCTCAGATGATGATTCTATTCTATTCTATTCTATTCTGTTCTGTTCTATTCTGTGTTATACCACCATCACTGACACTTGTGCAGGTGACTCCCTAAACCAGTTTCCATTGTATACCACAAGGCTTCTTATACTTGCTGTGTTCCTAACTAAAGTGCTGCCAAAGCTTCTTTTACTTTCTTGTTCTTATCCATAAAGTGCTGACATTTTGTGCTAGGTCAGCACTACTGATCACTAAGATATTAACCAATTTGTCCTATTTCTTTTTTGCCTTGTACCCACTTATCAACCATAGACATTAGTGATGCATATTGTTATACTGTTCTGTCCATTAAAAATGTATCTCCTAACTTGACTTATGCTTTCTTAGCAAATTGTTTCCAATGGTCCCATATCCATTGGATCCTACTGTATGACGTCACTTATGGCTGTGGTTTCAATGGATCTGTCACATTTGCCTTTAAGAGCATTCCTATATTTACTGTCTTCAAGTATCTCACTGTTAGCCATGAATCTCTTCCTACCTACTGCACTGTTTCCACCTTATCTTCCTTCAGGATAGTTAATTGTTACAGCTGCTCAGTCATTTGCATAGATAAGAACTTGCATGACAATGTTCATTATCATAAATATTATAGTCGTTCAGTACATGGATAAGAAGAGACAGTCCTCTAGCATACAACATGGCTTCACGAAAAGCAGGTCCTGCCAAACCAATCTTGTTACCTTCTTTGTTGGGTAAACAGTGTGGTTGGTCAATGTCATGTAGTTCGTGCAGTCTGCCTGCATGGTTAATTAATGGAGAAAATGGTGAAATGAGGTGGTCCATAAAAGATATAGGATGTGGGCAGCAAATTAGCTTGGATGTAGAAAGCAGTGATTAATAGTGGATGGTCACTATTCAGAGTAAAAGTTGATGCTGAGACAATTAATGAAGGGGTCAGTGCTTGGTGCCCTGCTGTTTAACATATTTATCAGTTACCTAAGGAATGTTGGCAACAGGTAAATGGAGTTTGCTGGCAACACTAAATTGGCAATAAAATGAACGTGGTGGGTGGGTGGGGGTTGCATTTAAGATGACCTGTGCATATATGTGATGTGGGCAAACTAATGGGGACTTAGATTCGGTACTGTACCAAGGGGTGAGATATATAGGTCTCATATACACCCTGTGTGGCCCAACAGTTGACCATTCAACTGAGGATAACAATCTCAGGATCGCTGTGGACAGAACATTTAAACCAGGCAGGTAATGTGCTTCTACAGTCAAGAGGGCAAACAACATATTGGGATGCATTAGGACCTCACTTTGTATTGCATATAGTTGGTTGAAGTTTTAAGCCTTCACGGAGTTCTTCATACAGAAAGAAAAAATCTGCTAACTGTGGATCTGTACCCAGAGTGACACTTCACAACTGTTTTTGACACCAAATGCCACTTTGCAGAGTTTTGTTTTTACTTAAAGAAACAGAAAAAAAAACACTCTTCTTCCCAACCTAGTAGAACCTTTCTACCACTTTACTCAAGGTAAAATGAAACTCTCCCCTTACCCCAACCCATTTAGCACTTTATGCCCCACCATCTTCCATTATGCCTTCAGTTAGCCGCACCCTTCTCCCCATCTGACAGAACACCCCATTTCTGACATTTCTTCTTTCCATGCACAGGGTAAAAGTAATCAATCTCCCCTTATCCAATCAACTTTGAGCTCCATCTTTCATCTTCTATGTCCCCCTTACATGGAGTGCTGACTAAAAAAAAATGTGGAGGTAAAATCGGAAACCGGCATAAACTAGCCTCATAACACTGCAGCTTGCCAATATCTGAATGAATGAATGAAAGCAGGGAAGGAATAATGAGGATAAGGAGGGTGGCAGGGGGAGACTGCACAGAAGAGGATCAAATATAAGCAGATATCCTGGATAGGTACTTCTGCTCAGTTGTCACAGTGGAGGGAGGAGGGAATGGACCACCAGGGGGCAGCAGGAACAAATGGAGGGAGGTGAACACCAGTCCATTTTTTGAGAAAAGAGTCCTGAAGGGACTTGCACCTCTGAAAGTAGACAAGGCTATGGCACTAGGTGGGATACACCTTAGGGTACTAAAGGACCTCAGGGAGGTGCTAGCAGCCCCACTGATGTACTTGTTCAACAGCTCACTGGAAACAGGAGTGGTTCTGGACGACTTGAGGAGAGCAGATGTGGACCCACTCCATAAGAGCAGTAGCAGGGAGGAGACTAGCAACTATAGGGCAGTCAGCCTCAGATCAGTGGGAGGAAATTAATGGAAATCCTGTTAAATGAATGGTTGGTAGATTATCTTGAATCCAGTGGGCTACAAGACCAAAGACAACATGGATACACAAGACAGAAGGTCATGCTGAATGAATATGACTGATTGTTTTGACTGGATAACAAGGGAAATATATCAGGGGAAGGCAGTGGAAGTGGCCTGTCTGGACATTAGCAAGAGCTTTGACACTGTGCCACATAGAAGACTGATAAAGAAACTGAGCATCATAGGGGTGGCATCTGAAGTGCTGAACTGGGTAAGGAACTGGTTAATGGATAGGTGACAGAGGGTGGTAGTTAATGGCAGTCAATCTAATGAGGAGAGAGTGACCAGTAGGGTGTCGCAAGGCTCAGTAATGGGACTGGTCCTCTTCAGTATGTTTATCAGTGACATTGCAGAAGAACTGGAATGGAAGCTATGCCTTTTTGCAGATGACACCAAAATCTGTATTAGGGTGAACATTCAGGAGGGGGTGGAGAGAATGCATAGTGACCTTGGGAAACTTGAGGAGTTGTCAAGAGCATGGCAATTGGGGTTGAATGCCAATATGTGCAAAATCATGCATCCAGGGCATAGAAACCCAGGAGCTGATTATAGGATATTGGGGTGCTACTGACAGTCACTGAGCGGGAAAGGGATCTTGGGGTCATCATATCATATGACCTTAATATGGCAGGGTAGTGTGATAAAGCAGTAGGTAGTGCCAGTTGGATGCTGGAATGCCTAAGGAGAGGTAAATTCAGCAAGAGGAGGGAGGTTATATTGTTCACTTGTGAGACCCCACCTGCAATATTGTGTCATGTCATGGTGGCCATACCCCAGAAAGGACATAGACAGGGTGAAGACATTTCAGAGGATGACAACTAAAATGGGGCAGGGTTTCATAAAAAGTCCTATGAGGAGAGACTGAGGGATCTCATCATGTAGACACTGGAAGAGAGGCGAGTGAAACAGGAAACATAGATGCTGTCAGCAGATAAGGAGCTACTGGCCCACCTAGTCTGCCCTATTTTCCCTTCCTACTGAGCCAGGACATGATAGAGACCTACAAGTACCTCACGGGGGTGAAAAGTGTGCAGGATGGGAGTCTGTTTCAAATGAGAAAGAGCACCAGGACCAGAGGGCATGTGAGGAATCTGAAGGGGAAGGGAAATGTAAGAAGGATATGAGGAAGTACGACTTCATTACCTCAAAAGGGGGGACAACTGGAAAACACTGCCAGTGGAAGCGGTGGAAGTGAAAACCATAGAGGGCTTTAATTATGAGTGTGACAGACTTAGAGGAATATTAGTAAATGGAAAGGAAAGAAGGAAGGTCACCTGACAATTGTAAGGGCCTGTGGAGATAGACTAGGCAGGGACCATCTGGGCAGACTGGATTGGCAAATCAGTCCCATCCTGCCATCAAATTGTATGTTTCTATGCTTCTTTGAATAAGAGAAGGAGTGCACTGAAATACTTCTACTTCTGCATGCTCTTGCTCTCATTCAAATGTTGGCCATCCATATTGGTGTAAGGAAAGTTTGTGCCCGTTGTTATCTAACTTAATTTAATTTATTTATTTAATCAGTACATTGGGGAAGGAGGTGAAGATGATGGTTTGCAATGGTGTGTTATGTGAGTCAGGATGAATAGGAATGATTGATTATTTCTACCTTGGTTCCAAGGTGGAAGAGGGTAGGATAAATGGTGGCATGTGAGTTGTGAGAAGGGGATGTTTCATTTTTTTTTTGGCGGGGAGGTGCTATGAGGGTGGAAGGGAAGGGTGGGTTTTCTTCACTTTTCTCTCTTTTTTTTTTTGTTACTTAATTGAATCAGAGTGGCAAAGTACCTGAGAAACTGTAGTTCCCTGTCATAAGAACTTTGCCATGTTGCCAACACTTCATTGGCAAAGTTAGACCTGGCAACATTTCTAGTAAGAAACAGATCAGGAGAGAGAATCCTGCCTTTGTACCAGGCAGCACACCTGGAGTACTGCACTTGTTTCTTTTCCCTGCAGCATGTAAAGGACATTTAAGAGATTGAGAGGACCCAGCACACATTTACAAAGCTGGTCAGTGCTTGGAGACAAGAGCTGCAAGAAGACACTGGACATACTTTAATTACTTATGCCACTGCAGCTTGTAGCTAGCTGCCATTTGTACTTTCATGTATAGTATTTTGAACCTGTGACATTGTTTCTGATTTTTATCGCACAGCCTTTATGTATTACCAACTGGAATTATACATTGTGATGCTGCATACTCTCAGCAGGGGATAGGTTCAGCTTGCAAGCTATGGTTTACATAGTCTTGGCGGCACAGTAAAAATCTCCCCAAAGTTCACCCTTCACTAAGGGCAAAGTCCATGTGGAAAAACTATGTAGACTAGTCCTTGTGAATGGCCAACTCCACTTCATCCCACCCTTAAAACATGTACCCTACCTCCTCCCACCAATGCCCAAGTAATACATACAGCAACTATCCCTTCCTCTAAACCTGTTAGCACTCGACATATTGCCATCTGGTTCACCCATGTCGGTGCGAAAAACACATTGCCGATGCTGATTATGGTGCAGGCAACATGACTCCTGGCATTACTGCTCCAGGTATTATGTCTCCTGGGAGGTACAGCATCAAAGCTCCCTCCCAGGAAATAGTCAGCTGACACCCCACACTTAGTAGAAATTGTGTGGGCACAAAGGACGGCATGACTGAGGGTCAATCTAAAATCATGATTGCCGCTGTCATCATTGCCCTTGTTGCAGCGCCCTAATTGCAGTGACAAAAGTCAGTCACTGTCCTAATGGTATACTCCCCATCCTACCCCCAAATCTCAGAAATGTTCCCTTGCCCCAAACAAATTAGTGCCCCAACAACCCCCCTTCCTCACCTTGGATGTGCTAATTTAGAAAACAGAAGGATACACAGAGACAGAGACAGTGATTGGCTTTGCCATCCTCTCAACACCTCATCAAGCCACTGTGTCAATAAATGAGAGAGAAAGCATGCTCAAATGCATTGTGTTGTCACTCTCATTTACCTAGGTGGAGGCCAGCTGAGTTGGTAAGAGGAGGGCTGCATTGGTTGCCATCACCGTCTCCATGTATCCATTTTTTTTCTAGGTCAGAGCAGCGAAGGAAGTGAATGGAGGGTAGGTGCTGGAGTGCTAAGTGGCTTGGAGGAAGAGGGAATTTTATGATGATTATTATTAGTATTATTATTATTATTATTATTAAGACCACAGGAAGGGAGGGTGAGTTTTTGGGTGCTAAGTGTGGGGGGAGAAGAGGGCAGTCTGTTTGTGTGTATTACAACTATTACTTGATCTATTACCTTAGCTGTGGGGGAAGGGTAGGAGATTGGTTATAAACAGGCTGGTGGAAGGTCAAGTTATTTGTATGTAATACTTGGGACATTTTCGAGGAAAGGAGGGTGGGATATACATGTTATAAAGGAGCAGGGGAAGGATTTAATGGGTAACAATTTTCTGTTTATTTTTCTTTAAAGATATATTTGCCCATAGGATCTACTACATTTGGCAGTGGGCTCTGTGGGTCAATTAAAGGTTTGAGGTGAAGAATCAAGCATGTTGATGCTTCCCTCAATCTCTGCAAAGTTGCTGCTTTCATCCCATTTTTACCCCCATCTCCTGGTTCACACCTGGAAACCAGTCAAACCTCAGTGTTCTATTCCAGGTCTCCAAATTAAAAATGAGATATTTGATCTAAGCCCAGGGAAAGGATGACTGATAGAAGATGAAATCTTGATTTAGTAGTTGCCGTATTGGTCCTTGCAAGAATAGATCCAGAAGCAAATGATTTGATACCTTTTAATGGACCAACATAGATGTAACAACAAGAACAAAGTGCTCTAGCTTTCGGACCAACCAGTCCTTCTTCAGAAGCTCATGGCAGTTGTTTAGAAAATACAATACTTATAACAGCTAGATAATGCAGAGAAAACAGGAAAAATCCTCATTGGTTTAAAAAACAGAAGATGATATCATCTTCTGGTTTTTTTTTTGTTTTTTTTTTAAATGAGTATTTTAAACCAATGGGGATTTTTATCTGTTTTTCTCTGCATTATCTAGCTGTTATAAGTATTGTATTTTCTAAACAACTGCCATGAGCTTCTGAAGAAGGACTGGTTGGTCCGAAAGCTAGAGCACTTTGTTCTTGTTGTTACATCTATGTTGGTCCATTAAAAGGTATCAAATCATTTGCTTCTGATAACAGATGTAATCATGGTGTAACAAATACTAATAGGGATAGACAGGCTGAAGTATACACAGATGGCTGAGCTGGTGAGTGCAAGCAGAACTAGACGATATGCACTAAAAAGGGGAAGGGAAAGCATAGAGGGGTACCATAGAAAACATTACTTTACACAGAAGGTAGTTAGCATGTGAGATGGCTTATCCAGTGAGGTTGTGGACTCAAGCATTGTTAATGTTTTCAAAAACTGGACTATACAGATTCCTGAAGGAGAATGGCATTGTGGGTCAAATGTCATGAGCAGGGGTAGCAGTACTAATTTTAAATGTGGATGTTTGTTTAGACTCAAATTTGGTACAGTCCCTACCATGTAGCAGGAGAGACAAGATGAACCATAAGTCCCTTAAAACCACACTCTGTAAGTGTGCACAAGGCTGTGGCTCTCATGAGTAACAGCAAACATCAGAAATAAAAAAATATTTACCATATGTCCCTACCATCATGACAGTACAATACTACTATATTAGAGCATGAATCTATCAAGCTACAGACCCAGGGCTAAATGCACCCACCACAACTGATTCAGTACTATGCGACCTTGAGCAAGTCACCCTCCTATGCTTAACATTCTCTCATACTCCTGTGTTCTCTGTTTAACATCCTATGCATTGCTGAGCCTTCCACAGCCACTCAGTTTAAGCTACTAACTGCCTATGGATTGTAAGTGTATTGGATTCCACATGTATAAAAAGGCAATATGTTAACCTTGTGATTGCATTCAGGTGCCATTGTTGAGCTGTGTTACCTTACTGTAAATAACTTCTCTATAATCTGACAACTGTATAGTTATTATGTAATCCTGTATGATACGTCCTGATATGTACTTCCTGTATTATAAATGCCTGTTATATGTAACTAATTCTGGGTTGCCCCTGAAAAAGGGACCTTTGGGGCTCAGCAGACCTACCAGGTTAACAAAATTTAATAAATAAATAAACCAATATCCCTTTCCTTTTTTCCCTGTGGTTGTTGCTTTATTAAATGTAAAGATGAATGAATTTTCAACCATTTTAGTCAGTCTTGTAAATATGTTTATACTATTTTTTTCTCCTCAAAGTAGGGGAGTGATTTTCTTGGATACGAGTTCCTTAAGGGACATCTCTGTACCTTATTATTTGGAGAAGAAAGCGTTGCACACTGTAAATTCTTAGACTGCTTGCATTATTGTTCCTGACACTTCCAGCTATTGGAAACTATTTTTGGCATCTTGTTATTTTTTTCTAATTCCTTTTTATTTGCCTCAAGCTGTACATGGGCTTCTTTAGTACTTAATTGTTCCAACTACATTCCTAAATCTCCACCTGTTTCTTAATTGCTTGTTGCAGTGGTTAATTAAAACCAGATTGCTATAGAGTTCCCAAAAGTTTGGTTTCTGGTTCTCTACTGTTTATTATTTACCCCCCCCCCCCAAACAATCTGTTTATCTCATTTCTGGGTTCAATGTAAACCACTGTTGCTTTATGAATTACATATAATTTTAAGCTCCACACTTTTGTCCTGTCTTAGCTCAATCAGGGACTCTCAGAATGAACTCTTTCCAATATAATGTACAGAATATAAGTATGAGGTTGTGTTTTTGACCAAGTACATCCTTCTTTGGCATGCTATAACACCAACTCTGATTAATCTAATGGGCTTCCATCTCAGCTTCAGCAGCAGTGCACAAATCTAGTGATCTGATCAACCTGTAGCTCAGTAGTCGGGATGCTGTTTGCAACACTGGTGACTCATGTGTGCTCTGAGCATGGATTGCATCATCAGACAGACAGCTGTGGGGACGGACTGAGCCTCACCATTGCTTGACTTCCTCTTGTGGCCAAGGAGACAGGTTGCTACACCAGGCCATATTCCCCTTAATGCTTCAGGGAATGGTATCAAACAGATCAGGGCAGTAGTGTGTTACATAGGGTGATATGCATGTCAACAGGAAAGTCTCTGGGGCAGCCCTAAGTTTTGTTGTGGGGGCTGTGGGAGGCTGGGATCCTCAAAGGGCCTGAATGTGAGCATTATGAGATGAGCCACAACCACTCCATGTTTAATATGGCCAACCTGCCCCTGTTGCTCCATTCCATGACCCTGCTGAGCTTGCTTTGAAGTCCTGCAGTTGACTGTCAGAGGAACTAGCTCAATCATGAACTGGGAGAAGGAGAATGTTTAACAAAACTGTTGTTGCACCAAAAGCCATGTCTTTTCCACCAATGCAGTGCACATTGGGCAGAAACCAAAAGACTGAAGAAGCAGAGGCAGCAGTTGAGTGAGCAGGCACCAGAATAGTCCTAGTTCATTACCAGAATATAGATGAGTCAGTAACACAAAAGGAGGAGCCGGCTTAAGGCCCATTGGTGGCAATTTGGAAAAAAACAGTGTTGAGGAAAAAATAGATCTTTAGTCTTCCACATCCCATCCTCACCTTTATTTAAAACGTCAACTCCATTTGCAAATCTTTTTAGAATCTTCTGCATTGTAATATGCCATGAGTCCTTATTTGCCCAAATCCAGAGCCATGATTTCATTACCTTTTGCACGGATCACTATAATTCTTTCCTTGTTAGTCTGCGTGTCTCCTTGCCAAATTCCAACATCTTCAAAACTGCTGCTTGTCTTCTAACACTTACCCACAATGGGCCCTAATCTCCATTGTACAGTGTCTGTGCACCGCATATCTGAGCTATGTAGACACTCCTTGACCACCACGCCCCCTGTGCCTGATTATCCAAGGGGACACTGGGCTAGCATGTAACCGATTCCACATTCACCAGTGAGTTCCATAAGGGGGTGGTCCAGGGGGCAGTGCAGGGGGCATGTCCTTGTTCCATGCTATTCTTGAAAGCACAGTGCCAGGCGAGAGGTGCAGGCTACATCAACTGGCACCAAACATAGCCAGTATGCACTCCCCCCAGGAATGCCACTGCCATCTGCAGTGGTGTAGTAGGGGTACCAGGAACCCCCCAACATGCTGCCCCACCTGTTGGGATCCACATGGAGGGCTGGGGTGGCCACCTGGCAACCCACCCACCTTGGTGCCACAGCTGTACCATGGCTGCCAGAATGCTGTGGCACCCCACAGGCAAAGGTGATCCACTGGCAGACCGGGTCCAGGCATACCACTGGATGCCCACCCATGTCTGCGGAACTGCCCCAGTGCATCTGCACAATGGGGGTGGGGCATTTGAAGGGGGCTGTGCAATGACCAGTGGCTGTGAATATGGCCACCATGCATCATTCTGTGGGTGCTGGGGTTCGCAGCCCCATACCAGCCCCATACTCACCATGTGTGCCCACCATGGAGAATCCGTTATGCCTGCATTATGCATATCCTAATTATTCTCCACTGGCTTATTACCCAAATAATTTAAATCAAAGTTCCCTTTCTTATCTTTGAAATGCTATATTGTATTCATTTATTCTACCTTCCTGACCTTATAATATAATACTCTAGCTTCTCTTTCATTCAGACCATTATATCTTATTCATTATTCCTTTTTTTAACTTTAGCTTCCTTGGGAAATAGATGATTCAGCTACTCCATCACATATCTTTTCTCAGTTCATCTCAAAATATATCCCTTCTACCTGTCTTATGACTGCCAACTGCTCCTCTAGCTTTAAACTTCTTGCCTGCACTCTGCTTGTTTCCATATTTATGCCAATTGTTTGCATTCTGCTGATTTGCTATGTACTTTTTAACTTGCTGTCAAGCATTACAGTAAGTTGTACCTCATGTAAATTAGTTGTGCAAAATTGTAATGTTCAGTGTTGTCTATCAAAAGAAAGGGGAGTCAGCGAGACAGAGAGAGAGAGAATGAAAGACAACTGTGAAAGCAGATGCTGTTGGCCCAGTTAAGTCAACTTTGAATAGATGTCTTAAGTGAAACCACCAGTGGTTTTTCTGCATGTCCTCCATTGCAGAGCAATGCCACCCACAAAACATACTTCATTACATTCTTCAAATGAAGAACTGATTGAAAACTGACAAGAGTATAGCCTCTCTCCTCATACTATTAGAGGTGAGAACCATATGTTCCCTCCCATTTAATGGTATAGTAAGGGACAGAGAGGGAAATATTGCCACATTAAATGTAGGTATTTTATATTGAAGTTTAATTAATATTTATAAAACATGCTGGAAATCTAGTATTCTTACTGGGAGAGAAATGTCATGGTGTTTGGTTATTTTAGCATAAATAGACAGCTCAGCTCCTGAGGTGGATTTTTCTAAAGGCTGTTTAATAAGTGTAATGCACCATCAAAAGTACATATTTCTGCAAAAATGTATGGACACAGGTACACCTATAGTCACTGTATATTTTAGCCTGATCTGACACCTTATTGGTTGAGACATGTTACAAATGTACAATATGGCCCTGAACTTGCCCTTTAAATTTTGTCATGCCTATGTAAACGTACAACATAATGTCTTATAAGGTATGTACTGTATTTAGCCCTATTTAGGTCTATAAAACTTTCACCTGCCATTGGTAGTTTTGTCTTAAAAGGGCACTATTGCAAACTAGCTATGTTCAATGGTTTTACCCCAAATAAAATTGAATTGAATAAGCAATACACAATAGCATAACTTAGAAATTGCCGTTGATCTTCATGATTGCGGGGACAGGATCGAAACTCACAACTGGCAGATCTACAAGTGAGTTATAAACGTCCTGTCTCCTCTCAGTCAGGCCATTGTATGTCCAATTTATTTTAAAGTATCAAGCATTACAAAAAATGTTTTTTTTTTTTTTTTTATGAAACTTAATTGCTTCTGATTTGATAGCAGCAGATGCCATTATGATGTCATTAGACAGTGCTTAAGTTGTGCTACCATTGCTCAAAGTTTTTTTGTTACCTATCTACGGTTTAAATACAGTACATGCTTATGATACCCCCATCAAGGAGAGAAAGGATGTGTTTACATTTTGGGTCTATTTAGTAAAACTAAGCAATTAATTAGAAATTTTCAACTCCTACCAACATAAAGACATAAATATTTTAAATGTCTTGCAGTGGATTAATACTAATAATTTCTCCCCACACATGAGAGGTAACACCATAACAGCTAATTCATGGCTTTGCTACTAGTGAGTTATGGTGGGATCTTTACCACTCAAGAGTGAAGACAAAAGTGTTATTCCACTATCTTATAATGTATTCCTTATTTATGCAATAGGTAGGGACACAAAACCCATGTTTTTTTTTTATTATTATTATTATTAATAGTAGTAGTGGTATTATTCTGAGCTACTATGTGTATACATTTATACCACACTAGTGAGAATAAATGTTGGCAGATAAATGGTGTTATTTTTGTTGATGACATAAGTACTATCAAAATGACAAGATACACAATGGTAGATATGTCACAAAGATGAAATAGATGAAATACATCACTTAACTTCCTTAACTTCCTTGTGCTCCCATGTCGCACCTGGAAACAAACTTTGGCTTAGTGTGCCTCTCCTGGTTAAACAATGTCCCCTTCCCTTATAATGATATAAATATAGAAAATGGCAGTAGAAAAATATCATTGATTCATTCAGTCTGCGCTGTTGTACTATGTCCTACCCCAAGAAATGTTTTATAGACAGGGTTTTATTCCCTGCCTTACTGCTAGCCTCTGAGTAACTATTACTCTTTTAACTATGTCCCAGCAGAGCTTGAATCAATTAATGAGGGTGAGTTCCCACCAGCGTAGAAAAGCGGCTGACCACAGGAAGGGTGACAGTGCAAATGGGGCAAGTGCACAACAAGGGTGACAGTGCAAATGGGGTGAGTGCATGACAAGGGCGACAGCAAGGAGGGGCTAGGATCAAAAGAGTGACTCAGGGACATGGGAAAGGTGAGCAGGTGCCCATGTCAGGCAGCACCACTCGACTGCTGGGATCAGTGTCAACCTGCTGTGCCCATGCTATACTTACACAGGTGCCCTGTGACAGGTGGCAGTCCACAGGTGGCAGGGCAGAGCACAATAGACAACAGCAATGCCAAGCAACATTGCGGTAGGCCAACCCATGCCTGGACTCTCCTGGAAGGTGAAGTTGTCTGCTAGGCCACGGAGATAGTCATAATAGCTACAGTACATGTGGTGTATTCTACAACCACAACAGTGATGCAGATGTTCAGGTCCTGGTACCGGTGCCAGACCTGAGGGAGCTTGGTCACAGAAACCAACTGCTTAAAGCAGAAAATGGTCATCCGCTCCTCCTCCTCCGGGAGGCAGTCGAGCAGTCACCAGATGCTGGGGTGGCACAACCCGATCCTGGTGTTAAACACCCTGTGCCACCCCTCCACAGCATTATTAGTCCTGGCCAGGACCTTGATGGTCACTGCATGGCAGTTCCACTGCCCAATTAGGAAAGTGGCATTTCAGCAGCCGGACTGAGCACTGGGGTGACCAATCCAGGTGTTCTCGTAGTAGTCGAGGTTCGGCTGCAGCACCTCCTCATTCTGTGCCATGTACTCCCATTCCTTCATCTCCTGGAACACTGCTGGCACATTGGGGGGTGGTATGAATGCCAATGCCAGCAGCGTCTGGAGGTGCATGACAAGGTCTGGGTCTGTGGCGTACCTCTGCAGAACCTCTAGGTACTGCTGTATTTTGTGCCAGATGGCTTGTGAGTAATGGAAAAAGCAGCCCTGGATGGTGGTGTCTGGGAAGGTGGTGGACACAGCAAGCCAGCTGACATGCTCAAAGTCTAGCAGCACAGTGGTGGGTGCTAGTGAGGACTGTGCATGCGTAACTGACCCAGCAGCCATGTGTATGTCTGTGCCCTCCTGGTGCAGGTGAGGGCATACACACAGCTGGTAGGACTGCACCTGACTGGACAGTGTGTATGGTCTACAGCTGTCCAAACAGTAACAGACATGCTCGGAAGGTAACATCCATGAACCAGTTAGGGCAGTCTGCCAGCTGCTGCGGACCCCAGTCAGTGGCGTATATGACCAGCCTGTCCCACTCTCGTCCCAGCCACTGTCAAACAGCAGGAACTGTTCCCTGTCACAGTGAACTTGGCTGGCATGACTAGGTCCATGACCATGGCCAGTGTAGTATGCCACCCCCGTGCCATGTGCTGCATGCACTGTACAGTCCAGCACAGTAGTCGCGCACCCTTAGAAATTGATCTGCAATAACTGCCAGTATCCCTTGCATGCTCGCTGCCACAACTTGCGATGCGCTGTCCATTGTCCTCCATGCACTGTCCCACAGCATCCCTAGTACACAGAGCACGCCAACATCTGCTGCATCTGGGGCATGGTTGTGCTCCTGTATGGGGTGGCCACCGCATTGTCATCCACTGTGTGCAGGTGAGTGAGGCAGTTGTACCTGTGGGCCTCTGCGCACCGCCAGTACACCTTTTCGGTACCTGCCTCATCCCTATAGTATACATACCATTGTGCATGGCTAATGGTTTGCCTTGCTGGTTTTGTACAAAATGCACGGACATCCTCAGCATAGGATGGCAGTTCTGTGGCTACTGTGCACATCCCCCCTTTTGTGGGAGGTTTGCTGCCCCCGCCCACTGCCATCTGCGGCCACCCCTTCCTTTCCAGCCACGTTATCTGGGGTAGTGTTGTCAGCCCCCGCCTCATGTCCTGGGGATGCCTAATGGAGCCCTGAAGTTGTCCCCGTCCTGCCATAGTGAATACCTGTCTATCCTGTTCTGTGATGTGGTGTTGCGCCGGTGGGGGGAAGGGCGGTATGGTTTTTCCAGTGCAGGTTCATCCCGCTGCACAGTTGTTCTTCACAGGACATACCACCTCCAAGCTATGATCTGGGGCTCCTGTTATCCAGTGTCTTTGCCACCCAGTGTATGGCCAGCACCATGGCACACTGCTGGTGCATGCCCCTTGGTCTCTCGGGCCTGTCTGGTTTGCTGTGTGGTCTGTTTCTGTATGGGGTATCACCCATGACAGCCTGTGGTGTGCCTCACTCTTGTGCTGGTATTTGGTGGTCCTATGCAATTGCTCATTCGGCTGCCGCTGTTTTTGCCTCGACCACCGCACTTATCCTGGCTGATACCCCCCCCCACTAGCTTCCACTAATGTCCCTATGTTTTTGACTCATTAATCCTGCCAAATATTTCCTCCCTCTTTACCCTGTTCATTCCTTTCAGGAACATAAATGCCTTTATCTTGTTGCCCTCTCCCATCTGGGCTCAGTGAGTGCATGTTCTGCACCGTAGTAAGACAAACTTCACAAGATCTGCCCTTC
Organism: Neoceratodus forsteri; assembly: GCA_016271365.2. Lineage (NCBI taxonomy): Eukaryota > Metazoa > Chordata > Ceratodontiformes > Ceratodontidae > Neoceratodus > Neoceratodus forsteri. Next base: position 75,470,066 of record CM057450.1, read on the forward strand.
TTGGCCCTAAATCCTTGAATTATGTATCTTACCAGTGAGAGAACAGCTGAAACTTGATGACATCATAGTATGCTTAGCATTCTAATCAGAACAGTGAAGTCAAAATAAACTCTTCAAAGAGAACTTATGGGAAAGGATTATATTTAAAACTGCATGATCTAAAACAGATATGCAATGACCTGACTCGAAATATTTTAATTCTGAGACCTCACAAATGATGATAAGTTCATCATCATTTGTGAGGTGACAACTCACTCATGACTTGACCACTCATGAATTATACCCCTGCCCCCTCACTCATAAATATTATGAGTTAGGACTTTGCTTATCCCTTCTTTATGCAACACTAGAAGAGGGTGGCATATCTAACCTCAAGATACGTAAAACAAAAAGAACCACGCTTTATAGTGCTGGCTTGGGTGCCGCTGTAGGCGTTAGCAACCCCTGACATAATTACAAAGAGACAGGAACAGCACACTCCCATCTTTATAGGCACATAAAGATTAAGTAAAAAAGTGCTGCTGCTCTTCTGAGCTTGAAACCAGGGACCTGTACAAAAAAACACCCTAGGACGCTGGGGAAGATGGCAGAGGTGTTGGCCAGGATGCTGGCTAATCAGTTCAACACCTCCCTGGACATGGGGTGTGTGCCACAGGACTGAAGGCTGGCTTATGTGGTGCCAATCCACAAGAGCGGCACAAAGGATGAACCAGATAATTACAGACCAGTCAGTCTCACTTCCATAGTGGGTAAACTTATGGAAGCAGTGTTGAAGTAGAGACTGGTAACCTTCCTGGAGGTCAGTGAGCTCCAGGAAGGTTACCAGGATGAACCAGGTAATTACAGACCAGTCAGTCTCACTTCCATAGTGGGTAAACTTATGGAAGCAGTGTTGAAGTAGAGACTGGTAACCTTCCTGGAGGTCAGTGAGCTCCAGAAGGAACAGCAGCATGGGTTCATCTCCGGGATATAATGCCAGACCAACCTAATAGAACACTATGACTTGGTCACATGGGAGCTGGACAAGGACCATGCAGTGGATGTCCTATATTTGGATTTTAGCAAGGCCTTTGATCTGGTCCCTCATGGGTCACTGGGGGCAAAGCTGAAATACCTAGGGGTGGGGGCTAAGATGATTAACTGGATCAAGAATTGACTGTCAGATAGATTGCAATGGGTGGTTGTGGGAGGGAAACTCTCATCTCCTAGGCCAGTGACCAGTGGTGTGCCACAGGGCTCTGTGCTGGGGCTGGTGTTGTTTGGTCTGTTCATATCGGATGCTGCACATGGAGTTGGGAGCAAGATCAGTTTGTTCGCTGATGACACCAAGATGGCAGCTGTTGTGGATGACATAGAGGGGTGGCAGAAGCTACAGGGTGACCTAACCAGACTTGAGAATGGTTGGCAAGGTGGCAATTGGATTTTAATGCAAAGAAGTGCAAAGTTATGTACTTTTGGGCGAATAACCCAAGGAGGGAATATTGGTTGGGTGGGGTGTGTTTGGGTGTCACTGAGGAGGAGGAGAAATATCTAGGGGTCATAGTAATGTGGAGCATGAGCAATTCTGCTCAGTGCAGGAAGGCTGTGGCTAAGGCCAATAGGATGCTGGGGTGCATTGTGCAGGGGTTTTCCTCTGGACACAAGGATGTGATCCTGTCCCTGTACAGGTCCTTGGTCAGGCTGCATTTTTAGTACTGCCTACAGTACTGGTGTCCATATCTGATGAAGGATATCAGGCTGCTTGAGGTGGTGCAGTGTAGGGCAACAAAATTAATACAGGGGATGGAAGGCAGAACCTACAAAGAAAGGCTGAGATACTTGAGTTTGTACACCCTGGAGGAGAGAAGGGATCAGGGAGATAAGATTGACGCTTTCAAATATTTGAGGAGAATCAACAAATCTGGCACAGAGGGGTTGTTTAAGCTGAGGAAGTAAAGGGACACAAGGGGGAATGGGATAAGACTGGAAGGTGGTAGATTCAAGAGGGAGATGAGGAGGCATTATTTCACTTAGAGAGTGGTGTCAAAATGGAATGCTATAACAGGGGAGGTGGTGACATGCAGGATGGTGGTCAGTTTCAAAAAAGCATGGGACAGGGCAAGGGGGGGCTGGGTAAACAATGCTGAGCAGTTTCCGAGGATGAGAGGGGGGATGGTGGTGGGGCAGCTGCGGTATGGGGTGCTAACTGTGCATTCAAACAGACTCGATAGACCGAGAGGCCTGTTTCTGCTGGCAAGTTTTGTATGCTCATATGTTCGCAAATAACATAATTATAGGCAGCATTTTTTTTGACTCCCAGTGTAGATTGCAACACAAAGAGAATGGAACTTTTGCTTCGACCGTTAGGTCTTCCTTTGAGGCTGGGTTTCTTGTACTAAATGCATCTTTTATATACTTTGAAAGTGATGACATTATAGTTATATCCTGCATATTTAATAATCATTAGAGTAGTCATCACTTACCACATAAATAAATAGTTCCATCCAATCCTAACAGTAATATAGCAAAAAATTATTGGGGGTGGGTGGGTTTACAAAAAGCAAAGAGGGTATAATTCATATTGTCAACAAGTAAAAAAAAACCAAAACAAATCAAAATATCAAAGTGCATACTTAAGGAATTGTTCCAGTCATGTCACAGCTGTTTCCTGTTTCCCTTCACATTGTGTTTAATGGAGCTTAAGACAGATCATGGGCTAAGTAAAATCCCAAGCATCGGTCACCCTTGTTGAAGTGATTGGTTTCTTGATTCATTAGGGGATCTGCAGATAGAGGACAGCCCATCCAGGTAGAACAACCTAGGGTATGAAAAGTAAAAAGAAAATCATAAAAAATGATTCAATGAGAGTTTTCAAAAAACAGGAATTGTTAATTGATTTATCGGAAAAGCAAGTTTTCCATATGAAGCACAATGCAAATTCCATGTTGCGGATACATTTCTGAAGTACTTGCACCTCTGAACTCAAGAAAGCATAGTATTTTTGCAGGTAAGATCACAGTCTATATCTTGAAGGTTTGGTATATCAAAATGAAATTCTGAACCAAACAGAAAGCAACTTCCACAATACTGGTGACATAACAGTAGATTGGAGCAGCACTGAAGCCAGCTATTGATATGAAAGATAAACTGTTATGTTTTCACAAAGGTAGCAGATTTAAAAGTTGTAACTAGTGTAGTAAACTGACATATAAATCAAATAAGCAATGCCTTGACTCAAATACATAGTTTATTACTAATTGTGAATTTGCATGATTTTTTTAACTTAGTTGTGGCCCTGCCACTCGTGTGCTGTGGTCTTGTCCCCTCACACTTCAAGATAAATTGCATATTTTGGGTCAGGCCATTGCACTCCCCATATGCTGTACATATATGGGCAATAACACAAAACAGGGTATGCATTTATTGGGACATACAGTAAAGTCACTTCTCTGGTGTGTGCTGAGGCTCACGGCCTCAGACCATGTTCTCACCAGCACATTACAGAAGAGTGCATATATAGTGTATGGTGGAACGTTGTTCTCCACCGAAATCCATCGGACTCGAAACCTTGTAGTCACACAGTAGTGACAATCGCAGAGCAGCAGAACGATTTGTCTCATTGCACTGCGCACGTCACAAACCATGTCCTCGAGCACCGTTTGACAGTTAGGGCTCATTCCCTTGACAGGACACGTAGCGTTAGCAGCAATGTCGGCGGCGGTACTTTCAAAACCACTTTCCGAGAGGGGTACATTCATCCTCGTGCAGGAGAATAAAACGGCCAAAAAAAAGAGAAATGACATGCGGCAGATACATAGCTGTATGTGAGTGTTTCAAAAGTTAAAATGTTAATCGTTATAAGTTTAAACTCTAAAGTGATAAAACAGTAAATATGTTAAGCGTGAAAACGCAAAGAATGTAAAGTTAAGTTTTTCCTTCCAGTAACCAAGTAAACATTTTCTTAAGCAGCAATATGACGTAGTGATTGTTTTTTTTTCTCAGAGAACAACGTTCCACCATACACTATATGGAAAAGTGCATGGGGAACGGTTGACAACTGGGCATCTTTCACCTCGTTGGCACTATGATGACAGATTACCTCTCGAGCTGCGCTCTCGAGGTAATCCGTCGTCATAGTGCCAACTCAGTGGAAGAATAGCCCTGTTGTCAACCGTTCCCCATGCACTATCCTATATATCTCCCAAAGGACAGAACACGCTAAAGTAGGTTATTACGCTAATAAAATGGCCTAGTATTTATTTTTTTTGTTTTTTGACAAACAGGTAAGTACAATAGACGATTAAATGCCAATTAGAGTACGATTATGGAGACAATGAATGCATGCATTAGACAGTGAACAATACCAATTACAGTGTGAGGAAAACACGAATGCAGAATCACAGCAAGGACAAAGAATAATATTAAAGCAAATCAGTTAAGTGAATTAACAGTAGATGCAAGACAAACCGGGAATAAATATGATTAATGAACAAAACCAAATACAATGTAAGTAAAATATGAATGTGAACTTAAACATATTTATTGGGGCAGATTCTAAAAGAATGGCACAAGTTGTTGCCAAAGGTGACTTGCGCCAAACTCAGTTGTGGCAAGGACCCTGCACCCAATTCTAGATGGGGCAGGATCCCCATGGTTAAGCCCTGTGACCTGTGACATCTTGCCAGGTATGCTGAACAGAGGGCATACCTGGTGAGTTTGTCACAAGCCGAAACCACTGTCTGGCAGGGCGCAAGTGCCTCACCCATGCCCTGATCCCCCAGAAAGAGCTGACATAGCCCCACAGGGCTAGAGGACCTCCCCCCACTGTAAGTGCCCCAAAGATCCCCTCGCCTTGAATCCCGACCTGTACCCCAAGTCATCCATGTACTGTACAGTACATACAATATGCATTAAGGGCATTCCCTGGTAGTCTAGAGGCCCCCCACCTGACAATGCAAGACCATCCCACTCCCCCCCATAACCCATACCCAGTCGGCGACTGCCAAACCCACTGACACCACCTCAGACAGCCGCCAACTGAGCTCCCCTAGGAGTGCGTACTGTAATAAGTATGCACTCAGAGAATGACAGCTGCTGGAGGTTGGGGCCACTAGACTAACAGGGAATTCTGGTATGTGTATTGTATGTACTGTACAGTATACAGATGACTTGAGGTGTGGGTCGGGAATCGAGGCAGGGTGATCCTTGGGGCACTTACGGTAGGTGGGGGGGTCCTCTAGCCCTGGGGCACTTACAGTAGGCATGAGAGGTACTCTAGCCTGTGGGCTCTACAATAGGTGTGGAGATTCCTCTCAGTCTGTAGGGTACTTTCAGTAGGTGTTGGGGGGTTTCTCTATCCCTGTTAGGCACTTACAGTAGGTGTCGGGGGTTCCACTAGCACTTAAGGGCTGTCTAGTGAGGCAGGGATGGGGATGGGGGGGTGGCACATACTGGTGGATCGGAGCCATCGGCACACAATCCCGGTGAATGCAAGTTACACCAGCTATTTGCTGGTGCAAATTTTCATTGATGGATATCCACAAGGGGGGTCTTCTAGAATAGCAACATTGGGGACTTTTTTGCTGCCCTTCCAGAATAGGGTGCAATAGCTGCCGTAAACCCCCTAGTGCCATGTCACAGGGGGTTTAGAGCATAACTGGTGACGTAAGTCCACTTTGGTGCAAACAGCCTGCAACATGTTACAGGCTGCTTTGCAGAATACCGAATGCCTACTTGCACCATTTTTGGGGGGCCCAAGTCAAGTTACGCCATGAGTATCCCTTTGAGAATCGGGTCCATTTGGCTTAGAAAATGCAGCATTCTGCATTCCTGAGTGAGTACAAGCATGGTTAGTGACCTAATTTGTCTATTCAGCAGTATTTCAGAAATCATCTATGCACTGATTTTTATTTAGAGGTCTGCTCACCAAGACAGTCACCTTTAGTTAAGGCACCTAAATACATAGAATTTGTTGGCAGATAACTACTCAGTGGCCCATAGAGTCTGCCAAAGTAACTGCTTGACTCTGTGTCTGATCTGTTTCACACAAGGATCCAGAGGGGACATTTACAGCAGCAGAGTAGTTGCAGAGAGAGAAAATAATTATAGTTATACTGTACCATGACAGTAAACAATCATTGACATTCTAGTCACAATAAATACAGTGAATACAAAAATACAATAAGTGCAAACCATTGGAGAGCAACAGTATAGATTCTGAATATACTATATGATAACAGAGTGAACCAGGAGAGAATGATGGGAAAACAGGAGGTTATTAGGAATGTACCGTGCTGATGTGTGAGAAAACTGTCAGGTTCACAAGCTAAGAGTCGAGTTTGTATACGGTTCTTTGAAAGGAATGAATGTTGTTGGCTACTCTTATGGTGTCTGGGATTGTGTTCCAGCTGACTACAGCAGCACTGACAAAGATCTTTTCACCAGTGGGTTTTCATACTCTGAGCACATGAAAAGGTACTTGGAATGTGATCTTATTTGGTAGGTTTGGAAGGGCTTGGAGAGCATAATCAGGATAGAGACCATTTATGCAGCTGTAGACTAGGGTCACCCATTTGAGTTTCTGACTTTTATGGGGGAGCCAGAGGCATAAGCTATCTAACAGTAGGTTGTGATACCGATGGATGGTGAAAGATCCACCTCTCAGTATGGAGAGTAAATGTCTATAGACTAGTGAATGCTGTTGTGACTTTTGGTAGCAGTGTGGTGTTGTCTGACTGCAGTATTGACTGCACTCCCATATTCTAGCACTGAGTATATGGACTGTAACAGGATCAGTGTTGGAGACCATAGGTCTAGGAAGCTGCAGTTTGTAAATAGTAGCCCTAATTTTTAGTTTGTGCTTCTGACTGTCTTGGTGATGTGCTCACTATGGTGAGACAAGTTGAAAACTGGTAGATTTTTTGAGGCTTCAATTTGGGGCAGTTGACTTCAGTCCAGTTTCAAGAATTCAGCTATAGCACTTTGGCTCTTGATATTAAACTTGGTATGGGGATCTAGCAGGCTACAAGTAGAGCATATGACACCTTTCCCCACCCCAGTAACTTCATGCTTTCCAACGTCCGATTCTCACAGACTATTATTTTTTGTATTGAAAAGAAACAGCGCAATGCTTTATTTGAATTTTCAGCACATACTCTCAACACAAAACTGCCATATGCACCACTTATACCTTACAATACAGAAAAACAGTATGGCTTGTTCCTCTCTTTCTCCAGTACATGCATCTATCAGTTGATTACACAAGAGATCACAGAAAAATCTATTACATGCTGGAGTTCTTTTTTTACATTTTACATGACTGGCCTTTTTTTTTCAATTAAGTTCTTCCACCACGTCTGCCTGGCAGCACCCCACCAGCTTACCAATGGCCTTCTAATGGACTTACAAGTTATACACCACTTACCCAGGACCATCTAAGGGGATCAGCTATGTTGGTCATGTGAGAGTCTTTGTGGGACTGCTGATATGGAGCAGCCGAGTCCTTTTCTGTTTTTTTCCCAAAGGGGCACCACATGGAATGGCACAAGCATGCCTGCATACTGTGGTGAACGTACATGGCAGATATCCAGCTGCAGCCCCTCCCCTTGCATGGCTCCCATCTGTGCTGCCACCTGACTTCCACCAGGTGGCAGTACCCCAGCAGAAGTCTTGCCCCCCCTTCTCCAGGAAGGACAGCTGTCCCTGGGATGCGCAACCCATCCTCCCCTGTCCAACCCTTAATCATCCCACACTCATTCCCAAATGAAGGTTGCTGGCATAGCGAGCAGTAGCACTACTGCTGTGCTGCTGGACTGGGTGCATTACTATTCTTAAAGACACTCTCATCTTATTTTGGCTGTAGTGTATTTTAAGTGCCATCTTCCTCCTAGCCCCTAATACCTCAAACAACAGTATTAGCAAACTGTCCCCCCTTACCAAGATCCTTGATTTCAGGGGGGCTACTTATTTGTAATAGTCCAAACAAACTCAGTCACCTCCCTCCTGTGGCACACCTGCTCCAGTTTTATGTGATAGACTATGCAGCAAGTTTCATCAAGGCATCAGAAACTGCTCTAGCTGCACTATGGGGTGTGCGAGTGGTGAAACAGATCCAGTGAAAAACAAACAACCATACTCCTCTGCTACAAAGATCCAGGGCTTTATTTCAGAAGTTTAGAACACACACCACCATTAACATAACAGGCTGGTGCACTGCAGCAAGTTGCCCATGCCTGAGAGAGAGGGGAGTGGGGCAGTCTGCATCATCAATAACATAGACCTATCTGCCTCCTCCACTCCTTCCCTCTCAGTTGTGTGCGTACTTACTCCATCCACTAAAATACAAAAATAGAGCAGGTAAACTGCTGTCAGAGGATGGCTGAGTATGTCTAGAAAAGTAAAACAAAGTGCCTCCCCTGAAATAAGGGATCCGGGGTTCGGAGGAGGGACCATCTTGTAAATATTTTGTTTTTTGGGAAAGGGGGGTGAGGTTAGGTAGGGGGATATCACATAACAAACACTCTTAATTTGGGCACAGAGCCAGTAGACAATATTTGTTTTTACACAAATAAAAATATCTGGGAGAACTGGGGGAGAGGAGGAAGGTCAGAATTTAAGAAGTGACTATGGTGGGGAGCTGTGGTCATTATACTAGCCATTGCTACCTGGGAGGGCTTATGATCTTTTTTAAATGCACTGACACAAAGGGTTGAAGTGGCAAAAGGAAAACTTGAAACTTTGTACCTCCCTATGGCAAATGAAAGTGCTGGGTTGGTGGGGGGGGGGGGTGTCACCCAACTTCAGCATTGGTTTACCCTTAGTGTTCCCCGGAGTATAAATTTGGCTCATCAGACCCAAAAATACATTAAAGATCTGGATACCTTCCACCGTGTGTCAGATTTTGGATGGATTTTTACAGAGCTGGAAGGAAGTGACCTATTGTTGAATAGCATGACTTCTGTCTTACTACTGTTTAACAGAATACCACTGGTTGTAATCTTGGGTTGCGTTCTGTCAAAAGAGGTGCGAAGTATTGTGGAAAGCTTGGAAACAGAGTCAGTCACAGTATAAATAATAGTTTTATTGGGTATAGGTGAATATTGGTTTGGGAGTTGATGCATACCGCAGTGAGATCATTGATGAATAGATGTCAATGAAGTAGACCAAGAATAGATACTTGTTATACTCCAACATTCAGTGTTTCAGCAGAAGAGGTTGCTACATTGGATTTTGCAGCTTGCAGCCTTCCACATAGCCAATCACTGAACCAATCTAAAAGATTGCTGTGAGAGCCTTATTTGATGGAGTTCTTGAACTAAGATACTGTACTGTGGTTTATCAAGTTGAAGGCCTTTGTTAAATCATTACAAATTGCACTGATCTAGGGTCTAGAGCCTAAAGCTGTTGACAGGTCCTTGATTCCCTTTAGCTGGGCTATGCTGCCAGAGGTACTGAGCTGAAAATCTTACTGTGCTTCAAATAGGGGGTCATTTCTTGGGCTGTGTCCCATCAGTTGGATGTTAGTTTGTTTTTCTAGTAATTTGTATAGAGTTGATGGTATGGGGATTGGACAGTAGTTGTTCAGGTTTGGGTGTCCTTATTGTGTAACAGAGTTACTATTGCTTTTTTACAGATTTTTAGGAATTGGCCTGTGCAGAGGGAGTACCTGAAGAGGGTTGTTTTAGGGGCTCAAGGATGTGGCAGTCCTTTTTAGTATCTCAGCTTCAACACCATCTGAGCATTTTCTTTTCAAGGTGTCAAGATCTTGAGGAGCTCCAGCACAATTGTTTCTCTGATGTTACTAAAGTGGAACACAGAGGTTGGTTGATCTGCAGAATTAAACTTTGGCAAGTTTTTGGGGCATACAGTAGGTGGTTGTTATGTTGAGGTGTTGGTGGTACACTGAGCTTGAGGTTTGTGCAGTAGTGGTTCAGGATAGCAGAAAAGTAAAGATGCCTATGATTGTGTTTTAATTTTAGGTTAGGTGTGAGATTTTACACTGTTCTTTACCCAGGAGGGAATTGATGTCTTCCAAGTGATGTCTTGGGAATGTGCCACTTTTTCCAGTGGCTGGTGTAGTAGGCAGATCTGGCCTTCATGATACAGTAAGAGATTCAGTTTCATTTCTAAGGGACCTACTGAAGTCCCAGTCCCTATCTTCACATAAAGATTTGTAGGTGGCCTAGGCTTTTTCTCATTAACAATAGCAACTTAGGAGATCTGGTGATATCCAGTTGCACTGGTCTTGTGGGGAGAAGCTTGTAGCTTAGTGAATTCAGCCTAACAGAATAGAAGCATGCAGAGCAGATAGATGGATCTTTTTGATCTCATTAAGCCCATTTTTCTTAGATGTGAATGTAATCTTTTAAATCTTTGGTTTACATTTGATATATTAGGAGAGGTCTCTTCCACACAGAAAAGACAGTACAATAGTCAGTTCAGTGTAAATGATCTTTTAGTTAATGTGGTAACAGAAACAATGTAAAGAGTAGTATTGGATTCTATTCACTAACATTACCTCAAGCAGTAACACTAAATGACTGCTTTAACTAACTCAGTTGAGCAATTTCCCATGTTTCTCAATTGCACACTGCAGAATCTTTGTTAGGGAAGGCAAAGTAAGGTGGTTTTAAAGCTAGAGGTAATGTTTATGACACAGGGCAAAATACAGTGCATAAGGGGTATGCAATGGACTGACTCAATATATACCCTTTACTTTCATAAGTGAGGTGTCAGAACCAAACGGTATGACTGTTAAAACCCTGAGTGAGGTTTGAATGTCCTGTGCCATACAAGTGGTGACTCAGTAAATTTCACATTCTGAGTGAGTCCATTATATATCCCCTATACATCTGGTGAAATGTAAATATGGAACCATACCAGGGTTGTACCTTCACAGTCTGATTTATTGTCACATATGAGGACAAGACTCATAACACACAAACTGCAAACCATAGAAACACTAAACATATAATGCTAAGGAACATGTAATTGTGTTGGTAATACCCTAGGTTATGCAACAAGATGAGACCTGTATAGTCATTGTGATAATGTCTCCAGAACCTCTTTTGACTTGACTTAACAACATCCTCCTGCCAGTGGAGGGGTTGTTAAGTCATGAGATCTGACAGGGTGTGGGTTACTTGGGGATACTCACACCATCCAAGGGTGTGGCCTGACTTAGCAGACAAAGGGCCTTCATAGCCCCTGGACTGGTGGTTATCTCACAACAACCCACACCCTGAAGGGTTTTATCATGCTTTGAAAATGGGCTGTGTTGGCCAAACACAACCCATTTTCTAGTCACAATATGTTTAGGATGTTACATTTTGTAAGCAATGACAAGCAGAGCAGAGGGTTTCAGTGTGAATGTAAACTGTGAGGACGGAAGTGTGAGCTACATACTGGCTCTTTTTTTACTGAACAGTCTTGCCTGATAAACTTAAGGGTAAAAAATGCTGTCAGCCAGTCATAGGCAAACATTTCTCTTAACCATTTTCTAATCATATGTAATGACCTAATTCTGCTAAGACCTGAATCTGTGCTACTGTCTCTTGGGTTAGTTGGTATGTGAAGACCTATTCTGGGAGGAGATAGATAGAACAGAAGGAGTCTGCCAGACTCAGATGAAATCCTGTGGAGGCCTGGATTTGTTTTCCTTTTTAATTGTCCCTTAAAATGCCAGTATATTGTGGGACCACCAGAAAGAAGTTGGACTGTAGGGGGTTCCTCCTTGAGGAGAGCACCCTGGTGGTGACCTGACCCATGATCAGATCCTCGAGTGCCTCAGAGATCTTGGTGGGAGACATGTTCATGGAAGTGTCTGTTCTGGAGAAAAGGCACATAAAGACACAGTACAGGCTTGAGCAACCAGAGAGGGAGGTACTGCAAATAAGGTAGACTGGTGTTTTGAGGAAAGTGATGATGAGGTTGAGTGCTAAGAAGCTCTGTGTGTCTGCTACATCATAGCCAGGTTGTCAAAGCTCTAAGCTGAGCTAAACCAGAAAATGAGATAAAGATCCTTACAGTCCATAAGAAGGTTGCATTCAGTAACTTACCTGTGTAGAGAAAAGGAAGGAGAGGCAATTGTTTGTGAATTATCAAGAACCCTGACAGTTTTTCCATTGTTTGGAACTGCCAGTCTGGCTTTCACAACCTTATGTCCTGTGGGGAGGATATAGAGGCATATATCTAACAAATCCATAGTTAAACCGAAGCAGAGAGATGGTCCAGTAGTCCCTAGAAAGGGGAACATAAAACTGTAGAACCATAAGCAGAAGTGTGTGCAGGAGTTGGATAGAGAACTCATATACTCTATGACAGAGGTTCTGTACTGCCATTGTGCTGATGCTTGCTGTCCCATAAGATGCGAGTGCTGACATAGCCTTTCTTACGTTTTCCCAAACTGAGATGCGAGTACTATTGGAGCTTTGAAGTGTGTGCTTGTGTTATTATGTAACGGTACTGAAAATGTGAGTGCTTATGGAGTCATTCTTAAATTGAAGTTGATGCACATGAGAAATGAATGCCTCTAGATCACCTTTGAAGAGCTTGCATAGGGTCACAGGATAATGTGACCTGGCTTTAGGACAGAACTACCTCAGAATGGAAATTAATTAAGATCTCTGGACCTCCATTGTAAACAGTAATAAAGTTAAACTGTTTATCAGAAAGTAAATTCTGAATGTTCCTCATCCTCAGCTTCTGTGGTTATTACCCGTGGGGTGTATGGGACTAAATTATATCATTACATTACAGCTTAAACCTGGAATAACTATCCACATGCCACTGACAGATCCCTCCTGTGAAAATAAAATCCTTTAGACAGGGAGTGTCCTGGGTATTACCCTAGGAGAATGGGGATGCTCCCTGACAGGGCTAGCATGGCCAACATGTCAGCAGTAAATGGCCACTCCACAATTATAGTTGCAGTTTTTGAAATCACATAGTGCTGTACAGCTCCCCTTTAAATACCTGGAATTTTTTTTATTTTTATTTAAAATTTGGTAACCAAGAAAGGCACACTGAGCCTAGGCTTGTTTCCAGGTGCAACCGGGGAAAGGGAACAACATGAGATACAGTTGTACAATTGAAGGTAAAAACATGATATACAGTAGTACACAATAGAGAGACACAATGTACAAATCCATTAAGATAAGTAGACATCCATGATGTAACTAGCTAGCCAACAAGATAAGGCCATGAAACAATAAAAATATATGGGTACTAAAGTGTTTAATAACAGGAGGAGGGTTCGCTAACCAGATCCAAAGTAATGGGAAGTCAGCAGAGCAAGTAGAGTGAGCTGTGAGGGTTGTGAAGGGCAGGGTGCTAAGATTGCTACGGAGTTTGACTTAATGAGGCTGTGGCAAGGAGGAGGGGTGTGAACATGCTGGGGAGGGGAGAAGTCTGAGGAGTCTTTTGAAAGAGGAGATTGAGGGGGATAGGCAAAGATCAGAGGGGAGTTTGTTCCAGAGTTGGAGAAGTCAATATGAGAAGGCAGACTGGCCAGTGACCTAAAGGAGATGTGGAAGAGAGAAAGTGCACGGGTCCATGTGGCAAAGGGAGTATGCTGAAGGGTTAGTTTGTGAAAAACAGGTTGAGAGGTAGGGGGAAGGGCCCCAAACCAGAACTTATCAATGAGGAAGGCGCAGTCAACCATCCTCCTGTGAGACAGTGGTGACAGATAGAAAGTAGAATAGAGAAGACAGTGGTGTGTAAGGGGAGGCACAGTGGTAGCAAAATGGCAAAAAGAATTTAGGAGGGTATCAAGTCGAGAGAGGATTGTGGTGGGGGCAGTTCCATAGACCACGTCAGTATAATGCATGACAGGTAGCATCAGTATTGTGACTAGCTCCCTTCTGGTAGGGAGTGGGAGACTGTATTTGTGATGGTAGCGGACTACAAGCTTTGGAAGGAGTTTAGTACAGATGGCATCGATGTGGATGGTGAAGTCTAAGTAGTTGTCAAGCCAGACCCATAAGTATTTAATAGCAGGGACATCTGCAAGTGGAGAACTGTCTAAACTAGAGAAAGCTGGGATGGTCAGGAAGGGTAGCCAATTTCTGTCTGGTGCTGCAAGCCATGGTAACTGTTTTTTAGTGTTGAGTTTTAGTTGGTTTGTCTGGAAACATGTCTGTACTCTATCAAAATCTTGTCAGAGAGGGGATTACACGTTGATGGTAGAGGGGCCACAGGTGAAGATAATGGTATCGTTGGTTTACGTGTATATGGGAGGTATTGCAGATGGAGGGGAGGTCATTTATAAAGAGGGAGAATAGGGCGGGGCCTAATATAGAACCTTGAGGGATGCCTGTAAGGATGGGAAGAGGAGAGGAGAGTACAGTACAGTATGTCCCCAATTTGGACTGATTGCTGCCTGTCTTGTAGATAGGAGCAGAACCAGTTGACTGTGGGAGCTGCTAGACCAGCAGATTTTAGTTTATGTAGCAGGAGGGGGCGTGAGACTGAATCAAAGGCGTTAGCCATGTCTATGAAAATAGGAACAGTAATATGACTCTGGTCCATGGCTGAGAAAACAGAATTAGTGACCCGCATCAAGGAGGAAATGGTTGAGCCCTGTTTTCTAAATCTGGACTGCATGGGAGAGAGAATGTTGTAGGTGGAAAGATACTCTTGACAGTCTTGAGTGGATGAATGACTCCAGGAGTTTGGCAAGCGATGGAAGGAGTGATATGGGGCCTGTAATTTCCAGGTGTGGAAGGGAATAGACATACCTGTTCAAAGAAAACCTCTTTGTGCAAGCACTGAGGCAATGGTTACCCCAAAGGTCTCATCAGTATGCCTTGTCTGTTTGACATGCCAGTAATGAACCAGCTACCCTAAGATGGTCTATCTGGGTTATATTGTGGTGAACCCAATTAAAACAAAAAACAACTTAAAAGACAAAGAACCTCTTTGTGCAAGCACTGAGGCAATGGCTACCCCAAAGGGCACTTGGCTGGGAAGCCAAGTTTCAAAGAAATACAAAATCACACATGCCCCCACAATGCAAAGCATCATGGGCTGCATATGCAAAGCACCTCAGAATACTATGCTGGTTCAACTTTAAGCAGAAATGCATGGTGCCAAAAAGCCTGTCACACAGTTTGCAAAGGGTGCCAACAGAAAACATAGACACGTGTTATGTCCTACCAGGACTCATCAGTATGCCTCATCTGTTTGACACCCCAGTGTAATGAACCAGCTACCCTAAGATGGTCTATCTGGGTTATATTGTAGTGAACCCAATTAAAACAAAAAAAAATATTTAAAAGACAAAGAACCTCTTTGTGCAAGCACTGAGGCAATAGTTACCCCAAAGGGCATTTGGCTGGGAAGCCAAGTTTCAAAGAAATACAAAATCACACATGCCCCCAAAAAACAAATCACAACAGAACACTATGCTGGTTCAACTTTAAGCAGAAATGCATGGTGCCGAAAGGCCTCTCACACAGTTTGCAAAGGGTGCCAACAGAAGACATAAACACGTGTTTCATCTTACCGGGACTCATCAGTATGCCTCGTCTGTTTGACACCCCAGTGTAATGAACCAGCTACCCTAAGATGGTCTTTCTGGGTTATATTGTGGTGAACCCAATTAAAACAAAAAACTATTTAAAAGAGAAAGAACCTCTTTGTGCAAGCACTGAGGCAATGGTTACCCCAAAGGGCATTTGGGTGGGAAGCCAAATTTCAAAGAAATACAAAATCACACATACCCCCACAATGCAAAGCATCATGGGCTGCACATGCAAATCACCACAGAATACTATGCTGGTTCAACTTTAAGCAGAAATGCGTGGTGCCGAAAGCCCTCTCACACAGTTTGGAAAGGGTCCTACCAGGACTCATCAGTATGCCTCGTCTGTTTGACACCCCAGTGCAATGAATCAGCTACCCTAAGATGGTCTATCTGGGTTATATTGTGGTGAATACAATTAAAACAAAAAACTACTTAAAAGACAAAGAACCTCTGTCTGCAAGCACTGAGGCAATGGTTACCCCAAAGGGCATTTGGGTTGGAAGACAAATTTCAAAGAAATACAAAATCACACATGCCCCCACAATGCAAAGCATCATGGGCTGCATATGCAAATCACCACAGAATACTATGCTGGTTCAACTTTAAGCAGAAATGCATGGTGCTGAAAGGCCTCTCACACAGTTTGCAAAGGTGCCAACAGAAGTCATAGACATGTGTTTCGTCCTACCAAGACTCATCAGTATGCCTCATCTGTTTGACACCCCAGTGTAATGAACCAGCTACCCTAAGATGGTCTATCTGGGTTATATTGTGGTGAACCCAATTAAAACAAAAAACTATTTAAAAGACAAAGAACCTCTTTGTGCAAGCACTGAGGCAATGGTTACCCCAAAGTGCATTCCGCTGCAAAGTCAAGTTTCAAAGAAATGCAAAATCACACATGCCCCTAAAATGCAAAGCATCATGGGCTGTGTATGCAAATCACTACAGAATTCTATGCTTGTTCAACTTTAAGCAGAAATCCATGGTGCCAAAAGGCCTCTCACACAGTTTGGAAATGGTGCCACCAGAAGACACAGACACATGTTTTGTCCTACCAGGACTCATCAGTATGCCTCATCTGTTTGACACCCCAGTGTAATGAACCAGCTACCCTAAGATGGTCTATCTGGGTTATATTGTGGTGATCCCAATTGAAACAAAAAACTATTTAAAAGGCAAAGAACCTCTTTGTGTAAGCACTGAGGTATTGGTTACCCCAAAGGGCATTTGACTGGGAAGCCAAGTTTCAAAGAAATACAAAATCACACATGCCCCCACAATGCAAATCACCACAGAATACTATGCTGGTTCAACTTTAAACAGAAATGCATGGTGCCAAAAGACCTCTCACACAGTTTGCAAAGGGTGCCAACAGAAGACATAAACATGTGTTTCGTCCTACCAGGACTCATCAGCATGCCTCATCTGTTTAACAGCCCAGTGTAATGAACCAGCTACCCTAAGATGGTCTATCTGGGTTATATTGTGGTGAACCCAATTAAAACAAAAAACTATCTAAAAGACAAAGAACCTCTTTGCGCAAGCACTGAGGCAATTGTTACCCCAAAAGGGCATTTGGCAGGGAAGCCAAGTTTCAAAGAAATACAAAATCACACATGCCCCCACAATGCAAAAGCATCATGGGCTGCACATGTAAATCACCACAGAATACTATGCTGGTTCAACTTTAAGCAGAAATGCATGGTGCCGAAAGCCCTCTCACACAGTTTGCAAAGGGTGCCAACAGAAGACATAGACATGTGTTTCGTCCTACCAAGACTCATCAGTATGCCTCGTCTGTTTGACACCCCAGTGTAATTAACCAGCTACCCTAAGATGGTCTATCTGGGTTATATTGTGGTGAGCCCAATTAAAACAAAAAAACTACAGTATTTAAAAGACAAAGAACCTCTTTGTGCAAACACTGAGGCGATGGTTACCCCAAAAAGTGCTTTTGGCTGGGAAGCCAAGTTTCACCTGTTTGGGTTTGTCATGCTAATGAGTAATGCACCTTTTCTCATCAAGTTATTGCTCAGCTTCTCAGCTTAAACTTTGCCTGATTACTATGGAGTCTGAGTTATAGGAACATTTCAGTGTGTGAGCCAGGTTGTGAACAATTATTGGCTTGTAGTAACTACTTTGATTATTAGTGTTCTAAGCTTCCATCCCATTTGCATATTTTTTATTCACATTTAAGGGAAAGTGTCCATCTTCTCCCACAGTTTGAGAGTCCTATGTTTCAGTGACAAAAAGTTGAGAGGTACAGTATCTCACTCTCACACACACACACACACACTCGCATACTCACACACACCCTGTCTGTTGATAAAACTCTTTGTCGCCCCATTACACTGCAAGCTAATGTCATACTGTATGTTTATCCACAGTAGTGTTGCTCAGACAGTATCCTAGAAATTAGGATACCAACAGATACCTGCCATTTGACCAGACAGTTGCTGTGGTAGGATAATAGTGCTATCTGACCATGGATCCTATCCTCTAGGATCCAGTGCATGGATCCTACAAACCTTGTGGATCCTAGTCATAGATCCAGCTCAGATCCTAATTATCTAACTAAGGATCCCTGGATTTGACCTAGGATCCATCACTGCCTGACCCCGGATCCTAACTATCTGAAGGATCATAGAAGCATAGAAACATAGAAGTTGACAGCAGGTAAGGACCGCAGGGCCCATACAGTCTGCCCATTTTTTCTACCTTATGAATGTGCCATAGGTATTTACTCTGTCAATATCCTATCTATTCATGCTCATATGTATTATTCCCTTATATCTATACCATGCCTGTCTGAAGCCCGTTCCATGCATCCACCACCCTTTCTGTGAAAAAGAACTTCCTCACATTACCCCTTAATTGGCCTCCCTCTAACCTCATGCTGTGTCCTCTTGTCCTGCTATTTTTCTTATATTGAAAGATGTTAGAATTCTTCACCTTGTTAATGCCCTTAAGATGTTTGAATGTTTCGATCATATCACCTCTCTCCCTCCTTTGCTTTAGGGCATACATATTGAGCTCTGTTACTCTGTCTTCATATGTTTTCTGATGCAGTCACTGCACCATTTTGGTTGCCCTTCTCTGGACTGCCTCCATTTTGTTAATGTCCTTGTCCAGGTGCGGCCTCCAGTACTTCACGCTGTACTCCAGATGGTGCCTAATTAGTGTCTTGTAAAGAAGGATTATTGCCTCCCTCTTATGACTTGTGATACCCCAACCAGTACACCCCAACATCCCTCTAGCCTTACCTACTGCTTTAGTGGTCTGCTTGGTTGATTTCAGGTCATCTGTGATGATGATGCCCAAGTCTTTTTCTTCCCTTGTGATTGCCAGCAACTTCCTTCCAAACCTATAGGTGGCTTCAGGGTTTCTCTTTCCTATGTGCATGATCTTGCACTTTTTTACGTTAAACCCCAGTTGCCACTTTTCTGACCATTTTGCCAGTTTATCCAGATCTCTTCTCATTCTGCCCATCCCATCTGGATCATCTACTCTGTTGCAGATCTTAGTGACATCTGCAAACAGGCAAACCTTACCCTCCAGTCCATCTGCAATGTCACTGATGAAGATATTGAAGAGGACTGGCCCTAGGACTGAGTTTAGCTTGAAAGGACCTTCCTGTTATAAAACCATGCTGTCTTGGATCCTGTGCTGCTATGGATTCCAGGTGTTGCACTATCCTTTCCTTAAGGAGGGCCTCCATAATCGTGCCCACTACTGAGGTAAGACTGGCTGGTCTGTAGTTCCCTGCCTCCTCCTGGCTACCACTCTTGTGGAACAGGATCTCATGACCCCCTTCTCCTGTCTTCTGGGACTTCTCCTATGCTCAGAGACTCACTAAACATTTTTGATAATGGCTCTGCTAGTTCCACCCTTCGCTCCTTTAGTTCACTGGGATGTATGCCATCAGGTCCTATTGCCTTGTCCACCCTGAGCTTAGGGAGCTCTTGTTGGACCCTTTCCTTTGTGAAGGGACTTGTGCACACCTCCCCCCCCCCGTGTCCATGGTGCTGAGCTGTGAGCCCTGCCCTACCTTCTCCTCTGTAAATACTGAGCAGAAGTATCTATTTAGGATAGATGCCTTTCCTTGGTCCTCCTCCACACGATCCCCCTTATCCCCTTTGATCTTAGCAATACCCCTCTGGATGTTTTCCTTTCACTAATGTATCTACAGAAAGTCTTGTCCACTTCTTTTACTGTTCATGCTAGTGTTTCCTTGGTTTGGGCCTTTTCCTGCCTTACTGCCTTCCCTGCTTCCCTTGGGGAAGTTTGATATGCCTCCCTATCTTTGTCCTGCTGCTTCCCTTATATTTTCTGAAGTCCAACCTTTTGGCTCTGACCTTTTCTGCTACTGTTTTTGAGAACCAAAGTGGTTTCCTCCTTCTTTTGGTCTTGCTTTTCTCCCTAACACAATGGGATGTTGCTTCAAGTACTGCATCCTTAATGCTTGCTCACTTTGCCTTTACCCTGTCACCTGTTTTTCTTGTTGCCATTGGGTAGCTTAACTCTGTTGGCCATCATATCAAAGTCAGTTCATCTGAAGTCTCATATTTGTACCTTGGAATGGGATGATTTAGTTTTTATTTATTTATTTAGTTTTTATTGACCGGGTAAGTGCACTAGACAAATTCTGCCTATTTTCAGGCATGACCCAGGGGAGGGGGATACAGATGAATGCCAACTGACTTTGAACCAGATTAAGCTATTGGTGGCAGTTCTAGTGGCCAAATTGAACTATACCATGTGATGGTCACTGGCCCCCAGGTGACCTTCTACCTAGAGATCTGTGGTCTTTTCCCTTTTAGTCAGTATTAGATATTAGATAGCCCTGTCTCTTGTGGGTTGTTGTACCAGTTGTTTGAGGCCCTCCCCCTGTAGGAAATCCACTATGTGTCTAGTTCTGGTGGATGTTCCTGCTGGTATTGACCAATCTGTATCTGGCATGTTGAAGTCTTCCATTATCAGAACCTCCCCTTTAGCAGCCATGTTTTATATATCTTCTAACAGTAATGTGTCTATATCCTCCCCCTGATCTGGAGGCCTGTAGACAACCCCAGTTTGTATGGCTGTCCCATTTCCTGTTTCCAGGGTGACCCACAGTACTTCTGGCTCCTTACACGTATTCTGAATTTCTGTGGCTTTGATATTTGCATTGACATAAAGGGCCACTCCCCCCCCCCCTTTGTAGCACCTTGGTCTCTTCTGAACAGTATGTAGCCAGGTACTGAAGTCTCCCAAGTGTGGTGACTGGTGAACCTTGTCTCGCTAATAGATACTATGTCCAGTTTAGCCTCTGTCATTGTAGTCTGCAGGTCTGGGATCTTGTTTCCCAGACTGCCAGCATTTGTGTACATGATTTTCCATTGGCCAGATTTCAGTACGTTAGTTGTTGGGTGAGGTTTGGCATTTCCCCTGCGTGTCGTATGGGGAGCAGGAACTTTTTCCTAACCTGGTGATGCAAATGAACTGCAAACATGCTGACTTCTGTTTGATCACTAGCTGAGGGGGAGCGTTGTTCTTCCCGTTCGATGTATTGGGTGCTGCACCCCTCTCCCCATTTGCTAGTTTAAATATTCTGCAAAGACATCAAACGTCTACCCCAATGCACTGACTCCCTCCTTAGTCAGATACAGTCCATCAAATTTAAAGAACCTTCACTCCTAAAACTGTTGCCAGTTACCTACAAATCTGTGTCCTTTTTCCTGGCACCAGCCCTTGAGCCAGATGTTTAGCTTCCTTATCTCCCCTTTTCCGACCTTCTGTCCATCTGCCCCCCCCCCCAGACTGGCAGGATCTCACAGAAGGAGATGCCAGACTAAATGGATGACAGTTTTTCTCCCAACCTGGTCAGGTGTTCCCTGGTCTCCATAACTGACCGGCTGGCAAGATCATTAATCCCTATGTGTACCAGGACATCAATGTTTTCTCCTGCTTCTTGCACAATTTTAACAACAGTTTGACAGGACCTTCCTTTTGTAAACCCATGCTGTCTTGGATCCTGTGCTTCTATGGATTCCAGATGTTGCACTATCCTTTCCTTAAGGAGTGCCTCCATAATCTTGTCCACTACTGAGGCAAGTCTGACTGGTCTGTATTTCTCTGCCTCCTCCCTGCTACCACTCTTGTGGAGTGGGATCACATGAGCTCTTTTCCAGTCTTCTGGGACATCTCCTGTGCTCAGAGACTCACTAAACAGTTCTGATAATGGCTCTGCTAGTTCCACACTTAGTTCCTTTAGTACCCTGGGACGTATGCCATCAGGTCCCATTGCCTTGTCCACACTGAGCTTATTGAGCTCTTGTAGGACCCTTTCTTTTCTGAAGGGACTAGTGCACACCTTCTTCCCCCCTT
The DNA here is from genome assembly GCA_016271365.2 of Neoceratodus forsteri. Classification (NCBI taxonomy): domain Eukaryota; kingdom Metazoa; phylum Chordata; order Ceratodontiformes; family Ceratodontidae; genus Neoceratodus; species Neoceratodus forsteri. The sequence continues at coordinate 75,491,937 of CM057450.1, forward strand.
TGTCTATGGTGCTGAGCTGTGGGCCCTGCCCTACCTTCTCTTCAGTAAATACTGAGCAGAAGTATCTATTTAGGATATATGCTTTTACATGGTGCTCCTCCTTTGTTTGTTTTTTATGAAGAGCTTTGAAGACGCTAACCTTTGATTTCAGCAGGGGATAAACATTAGAAAAAGATGAACTTCAAGGGACAAAGGCCCTATTTTCATCCCATTACCCACTGAAATGTAAACTGGGCAGTCCAGGAAATCAAGCATTTTTTGGAATATAGAGCATTCAGGTTCTTCTACAACAAACTGGGTTTTAGTTTCTGCTCGCAGCTTAGTCTCATCTTTAATTCCCTCCTGAGTGCAAATAAGGTACAGTGGATATGCTGTATGATATGTAATCCAAGTACATAAAAATCCACAACACTCTGTTTAATAGTATATTCTTTTAATTTTATTAACCCGTAAAAATGGAAAGGAATAGGCAGAGGCAGATTTGAAGGTTTTGGTTATATGACTTCTTCACCACACATCCAGAGAAATGTTTTTATGCTTAATTAACATAAAGAGTTTGTACTGGCTGAAACAGCAGACAGAAAATGTTATTACTTTGTAAAAGGAACCAATTATTACTTTTTGATGTGAAGCATACTGTATTTCTTTTTCCTGTTGCTATTCAGATGTTCTGGCTGAAAGTATGAGGTGTGATGTGTGGGACATTATTCTGCCTGGAATCTAACGCACTCTGTTGTACTCCTCTTTATATCTAATCAACACCACAAATGCCCTCACTGACTGTGACATCACAAGTGTGCAGTTTGACAAAATATCAATGATTCTTCTTGGTCAGTTGTGATGTTACTGGAGGTGTGCGAAATCCACAAAATTCATTCTGCAAGTTAATTTGAGGGTTTCGTGGAATTCAGGGAGCGCATTTTCTGAAATTTGCGCAATCCACACTCCATGAATTGTAGAAATTTCACTGTGACGTGTGTAACTTCGTCCATGAATTTCATGTTTCACCCACAAATTTCATGCATCACTGTAAAAACATGTAAATTGACGTAAACACAAAAAACACAAAAATTCACTCCGTTCACATGCTATGAATTTCCTTGGGTCACCCAGAACTCCACAAATTCTATGAAGCGCAAATTTTCAGTGCTTCACACAAATTTCGCACATGAAGTTTTACTTCGCAACATCTCTAGATGTTACAATCAGGAAGTTCGCAATACTCATGAGGAGCAAAGTGGAGCTGCATATTCAGTGTCAAAAAAGAATCAAACAGAGCAAACTCTGGCTGCTCAGCTGTCTTGGGAAAAAACAAACTTTAGGGCAACAAAAACTAACACAAATTTGATATGGTTTGAGTTGGGCAAACCACATCAAACCTTTAGCTTCACGTTTGGTCTATTTGGTTCATAAAGATGTCAAAACGTCTCTTCCAGCCCCCAAACTGCAAAAATAAAGCACACACACACACACACATACACACACACACACACACACACACACACAAACAGACCTCCAACCCCAATCCCCTTGGGTTTGACATGGTTGGGAGCCTCTTCTGGTCCCAAAATCCAGCTATCCCCTGTTGCCATTTGTCCTGACAGGGTGATCAGTGTTGTGGCCCACTCTCTTAGTGTCCTTCCACTCCCTGCTCTGGCAGAGACTCTTAAAATTAATGACAGCATGGGGAAGGTCCTCCTTTGTCTCTCCTCTCAGTAATTCCATGGGTTCTGATACTGTTCACCACCACCCCAAAAAGACTGCCCCCCGCCATTGCTTTCCTTGAAACAAGAGGAGATACCATTAAGAGGGTCTTCTGTTAGCCACTTGGTATTACCTCTAGTCAGCCAATCAGGTGTTACTATAGGAGGAAGTCATTCATATATGTATTGGGACACTGAAAGGAGCATGATAACTCCACCATGGGGCAGTTTTCTTTTTTCCCAGGTACTGTATCCTTATAATTTAGGAACTTGGGATGGAGGAAGGAGGTTGGGTGTTATAGGGTTGGTTGAGATGGGGATTGTCACATGAATATGAAAGTCAGGGTAATTGATAGGGTGGGGGAAGTAGGTGGTTATGTGATTTGGTGCAGGCTGAGAAAAACATTATTGTACTGCTACATGGCTTATTAACAAGTAACATTCCCTGATACTGTGGAGGAGGAAGAGGAGGAAGGTGGATGCTATCGGATGGTGGAGTGGGTGACATTTTGTCTAATGGTTTTGGTGGAGGAAGGTGTGGAACTTGGTGGCACATTGAGTGGAAGTGGTGTAACTGTTAAACCAAGGTGTTTTTTTTTTAACAAAAGCATAAAACCACTTTGTGTTTATTTTGCTAGCAAAGTGCTACTTTGTCAAAGAAACTGCTCATAGTGACATTACTACACACATTTGCAAGAAAATTGCAGCCTTGCATAGTTTTATTGGGCAATTTAAAAAGATTTTCAATAGGTATGTTTCTGCAATTTGGTGCTCCAGCAAATCCTGAAAAATGCCCTCAGTGATTTATCAAAAAACGGACTGCCTTGTATCGCTGGTGATGTCATGAGTAGTGATGCCACTGACAGTTACAAGAGCTGTATAAGATTTGTTTATGTTGGTAGAAAGTGGGGGGCAGCAGTACCACTATCTCTTACTATGTTGGTGACCAGGGTTCAGGAACAAGCCATGATCATCAGAAGGCCAGCTGGTGGAGGATGATGGAGCCTCTCAACAGATGATTGCCTCCTTGGGTACGCAGAGTTGTCTGACCTCTGGTGTTCTTGCTCCACATGGGTAACCACAAGTGGTGTTGCAAGTGGAGACTGCAGACCAAGGGATGGGGATATCACCACCCAGGCACATGCAGTGCACATGGTGCACCCATGTGTTTGTACAGGGCCTACACAATGTTCAAGGGTGGTAAGTAAAAAGGAAATACACGAACCATGCAGGATACCACCCATCACCTGCGACAGGTCCTTACTGCCAACCAGTCTTCCTCTCCAGGATGAAAACAGGAGCAGATGGGCCATCCTTGAGTGGCCTTTCCTGAGAGGTCATCCAGCTGGGGAACATGGAGATGGTTAAGTCCTGAGGATGGCAGCTGAGAGAGCTGGGTGAAACAATAGGGCCAGTGGTGGCTGGTTGGTACAAGGGGGTATAAACCATGGTAAATAAAAAAAGAAATTCTGGACAAATGTTTGCTACATACTGTAAGAATGCAAAATTGCTGGAGCAGCCAACTTGCATATGGCAAATGTTATGAAAGTGTGAGCCACGGTTGGTATCTTTTCCATAAACAGTTACAAGTATGACAGATACAATATATCAACCTGCTTTTCATCACTGAGCGCATCTCTAAGTACCACATACTGTACTTACACCATCTGAACTCCAATGCAGCTGACTCAGAAAGCAAAAGAAATTACTTATTTATGGAATCAGGCTTTTAATGGTACTTAGTAAATGAACCCTGTTGTATTTTTTTGTTTTTTAATACTGTATTTACTGTTTTACTATTTTTAATTCTTTTGTAAAGCACCTTGAAATCTGAAAGGCGCTTTTGTGAGATAAAATTCTACTTCTTCTTCTTATTATTATTAAACATTCTTCCACCACTGTGGAGGACACCAGTTAACCAGTGTCTTTCAAGAAAATGGAGTGCTACTGAGAGATGTGCTTGACTTTGAAAAGCAGGTGGATATAGCATATCTGTCATGCTTATAACTATTTAATTTACCTACTTGTTGTACAGTTGTATTTTTAAATGGTTGATCTTACCTTGCCCCAACATGATGTCTAAGTGCTGTTTGGGCAGCATCAAAGGAGTCCCCCTCTCACCCAGCTGATGTCATTGATAGTGGAAGCTAAAGGAGATTCAATTATGTTGGAGTATTCTAGTGCTCACAACACACCAACTGATAGTCCCACAGTTCTCCTAAGGCAAGGTTCATGCCCTGCATGAAACCAGAAACTGGTGTGTCAGAGCACTTGAAATCTCCTGGGTGCATTCTGCATAATGGAAGCTATTGAAACTGTCCCGTTTCTTATAACAGCCATCGGAGATCCTACAGTGCCACCAGCATGGCTCTGTTGACATCATACTGTGGCAGGGTGGTGGATAGCAGGATTAACTAGATAAACATTTAAACTGTAAAAAAAGCGCTAGTGCACATCACATGCAGACCCTCTTCTAGGTATGGATCTTCAGTGATTAGGCCTTCCTCTATCAGTGATTAACCCAAAGTCAAACAGTGAGTATCACTATGGTGGGGTTGGAACCTATGATCATCTGGTTTCCAATCCTGTGCTCTGTTCACTCGACCATGTGCTCTCTTTGTTATTTCCTAAAGTAAGCTGTTGTGGTTAACGTTCTGTAATTATTGCAACAGTTGGACAATTCTTTTGTTTTGTCCTGCTTACCACCTGTAACTTCTTGTTCTAGGATGTGGTTGAAATTGGAACTATTGGTCTCACCCCATTTCACATTTATATCAATAACAAAAATTTTGAAAACATTGTTTAGATTGAATGTATCCTATATATGAACACAAAACACCATGGCCCAGATATTCAAACTGCGCCCAAAAAGTGCGCAATAGCAGGAGCAAGCGCAAGTCTATTGCACCCATGCGCAACAGACACGATATTCAAAAAAGGAGCAGGCCAAATTGCACCTACAACCAACGTCTGAATATCGCACAACCTGCGCCATAGCACAACTAGGGAGGGGAAGCTGAGCAGATATGATGCGCTATGGCGCAACAAGGGATGTTCAGCTGAGCAGTCCAGAGGCACCATAGCGCAAGCTGGGAGCCCCCCAGCTGCAGAGCAATGTAGCAGCACAATCAGGGAGGTAGGGGCCCACCACCCATGCCACAGATGGGCACAGGAACACACAGCAGAACAGACATTGTCCCCCATACCCCAAGCACATCACAACCAGGGAAGGGCTGGAATAACCACTGGTCCATGGAGTCAAGCAACCAACCCACAGCCTGGCCATGGTGCCCCATCACACCTATCGGCAAGCTATGACTGGCACACAAGGAGGGCGGACCACCCTGTGCCACACCATCCCCCCCAGTGCACAGCACACCCTGCACTGTGACCCCCAGACAACCGCCCATGAGCAGTGACTAGCACTGCAGGAATCCCCATGCATGCCACCACCCCCACAGTGGCAATGCAACCCTGTGCACCACAGAACCATGCAAGCCAGCCCCACCATGAGCACCCATCAGCAGGTTGCAGCACACAGCAATGCAACAATGGCAGACAAAGTGCCACCACGCACAGTCCCCCGATGTACTGCTGAGAGACCGACCATGCGTTGGCACAAGATTGACCCCAGATTGGATGGTCGTGTAAGTGACACCTCCCCCAGTGGTACAGCACTCCGCACAATATTCCAGTAACACACCCCAGCCCACCACTGGCCACAACAGCCAGCACAGACACCCACAGTGGTGCATGGAAGCATGCACCACACCAGATGCCACACAGGGTCTGGACAGACATCCACCCATACCCAAGGGCACAACAACACAGGGACACAGTGGTGGGGCAACCAAGCCCCCATCGTGGGACCATGTAAGCTGTGTACACGCAACCTGCAGTCCACCATGGCACTGGAGTGCCAACCAGCCTGCGCCAGCACCATGGACCAATACCCCACCATGAGTCACCTGGAGCACAAGCCACAGACAGTGGGGTACATCCCCTGCAACACTCACAAGCCGCAGCATGGAGGTGGGACAATGACCGTGTTGCCCACAGTGCCACCTGAGCCAGGCATGCACCACACCAGTGACATGGGCAACCCAGCAAAGTGACGGGCACAGTGTCCACCATGCAGGGAATGCCACCACTGACATGCCAGCAGATCATGCAGGTCACAGACAGGCATGGGTGTCAGCTGCACAGGACATGGACGGGCTGATCGGTGCACCATGGACACAGAGCACATGCCATGGACCACTGCACACAGTCATCCAGTGCACGGGGAACAACACACACACCACAGACACTGACTGATATCTACCCCCACACCATAGACACCTCCACATGGACACACACACACACACATACCCATGACTGCACCACCCCTGATGCCATGACACCACTGCAGCTGAGCACCTATAGCCCGCTGCAAATCAGAGACCACCACGGTATTCATAGAAAAGTTAAATGTATTATAAAAATAAATAAACCAACTATTTACAATAAGAACAACTATATACATGGGTTGGGGACACAAAAAGGTAGAAGTGGTCAGGGGAAAGGTGGACAAATGGAATGGGATAGGAGGGATGGGAGGTGGGTCCAGGGTGGGATGGGAGGTCAGGGACAAGGGACTAATGATGGCCATGCTGGTCCAGGCTCTGGCTCCCCCTCGCTCAGCGCCTCCTCAGGACCCCTGCCTCATCAATCCTCCGCAGGATGGTTACTGTTTCCCGGGCCAGGGCCAGTAGCTCCCTCAGGGTGTCTCTAATCTCCCTCAGATGTCTCGCACCTAGGACAAGGGAGCACAGTCAATAGGTGTGAATGCACAGCCCCATACAGCCCACCCACTGTGCATGGCATACGGCCATGGGACATATCACTGTGATGGTGTGTGACCATTCGCAGTGATCACGTCCACAGGACATACCCACCCAGGTGCATACCGCCATGCGGAATGCTGCATACACCCACCAGCTAAGTCATGCACAGCACCACCATGGCCGTCCAGTGACATGGCTATGTGGTGCAAAGGCAGTGGCACAGCCATGCACCTGGTGCACACATGCACCACCAGTGATGCACACCCAGGCATGCATTGCCACAGGACAGTGTTGACCGTAACCAGTGGCATGCATGGCAGTGATGTCAGTGAATGGTGGTCATGCCCCGCTGCCCACCTTGTCACACAGCATGCAATATTAATCATGGATGTCTGTTACTCACCCTCATTAGGACGGTCGGGTGGCCGTTGTGGACCCTCAGCCTGCCTGGCTGTGGCTTCCACCGCCCTGCGCTCCACCCTCAAGCGACATACCTCTTCCGGGCCTGTGGGGACAAAAAGGAGAGAAGAACATCAGTGTAGTCCTGAAGCAAAGTCCCCTTGCCCCAAGGAGTGTGCCCCCACCCAGTCAGACCCACCCACCCACACACCCATGAAGACCGCCATGGCCAATCCCATACAGTCCCTCCCCTATGTGCTGGAAACAAACAACAATGTGACCCATATGGATGATAACAGTGTGTTGATGGAACCCCTACCTGGTCGTGGTACTGTGCCCCTCCTGGCACGTGACCGTAGTCTGGCTGGTAACTCTGGCTCCCTCCTCATAAGGTCACCATATCGGTGCCTGCACTGCTCCGCCATCCTGCCCCTGCCAGTCACCGCATCTAGGGCTGTGGCCACCTCTTGCCACACCTGTGACCTAGGCCTATCCAAGGGGGCTTCCCCAAAGAGATGCCCATGTTGTGGCTCCACTGTGACCACCAGGTTTGCCAACTCTATTGCAGACCAGGGAGCAGCCCTTCTCTGCACCATTGCGAATGCTATAGTAGGCAATATGGCGCTATGCAGTGCGGTACCCCACGTGCAGATGCTGTGCGGTACAGTGCTGCCATTCCCTATCACGCTGTTACTGAACAGCGCGATAGAGGTACACCTATGCCTGATGCATGGTGCCAAGGGGGCAAAGGTCGGGCACAGGGTCAAGGGTCTCTGGCGCAAGGCCACACACAGCGCCATCGGACGACAATGCATGTAGCATGATTGGCTGCCTATGTGCCAGTGCCACAGCAGACTATCGTGCAGTTGTGCCATTATGCCTATGAAGGCCCATTGCCACAGCGCCGTGTAGTGACCTTCGCTATAGCGCCACTGGCACAATGGTGGCCATGCCCTGCATTGCCTACCGTGCACAGCACGTCATCAGCATGGAAGATGCCTGCATAAGCAACCTGGGCATGCACAATGAGGTGTACTATGCATGCCACAGAACTGCGCCATTGGCTCAGCACGTTCAACACAATTGCGCAAAGCGCAACAGCGCGATATTCAGCCGTCATATGCTAATCATCCCATCAGCCATTCAATGGCACAGCAACGTGACTTGCATCTCATTAAAGTTGCTCCTCACCTAATTTTCATGGATTGCACTATAAAGGTGCTACAAAGTGCTGCAGTGGCCATGGTCAGTTACTGCAGTTTATTGGCGAGTTGCATGCTGTGTGGGAGTGTGGACTGTGGATTCAGGGACATGCATGGGACTGCACAGTCACAGATAACAACTGCCATCCTTACAGGCTAAATAATGACCGAGCACGTTCTTGGAGAGGAGGACAACAGTGGTGGGAGGAGGAGGAGGCCAAATTTTACTAAGTCTGAAACTGAGGCCCTTTTTGATGCCTACCTGGATCAGGAACCACTGTTCAGTGGACGGCAGGGCACCCCTCAGGCCCATGCTGCTGCATGGGAGGAGGTGGCACATGATGTGAACCTGCATGGCAGCCACCAGCGCTCCTTGCAGGAGTGTAAGAAGAAGATGGGTACAGACAGGAGGAGGGTAAATGAGAAGGTGGCTGCCATCAGGGTGGCACATGCTGGAACAGGTGTCGAACAGCCGGAGGTGGTACAGCTCACACCAGCAGAGGACAGACTTGCTGCACACATGCACAGAAGTGCCATAGAGGGAGTTCTGGGGGGTGGCTTCCAGACAGGTGGTGGCCCATCTCTGCACGGTGAGTCATGGTCTGACTCGGGGGGGCGGGTAGGTCACACGCAGTAAGGCGACTTTGCTTTCCCTTACAGATCCTGAGCGTCTGCATGGGTCAGCGGTGGTGGGCCTGTCCACTGCGGACAGTGGGACGGAGTCGGAGGTGGGACCATCCACCTCCACAGGTATGTGTGGGTCTGTACGACAGTGGGGCCGCCTGTCTGTCCACACTGATGTTGGTGAGACAGGTGTGGAGGAAGCCCTGCCTGTGTCCCAGTGTCCTGGCGTCCATGGATGCCAGTATGCTGTGGCTGTGGCTGGGGCAGAGTCCAGCACCAGTGATGATGACACGACTGTCATGGGCAGTGACACGTGTGTGCCACAGGATGGACACACAGCAGGGCAATTCACACCCATGGCTGTGGCTGGTGCTGCTGTGGGGGCCTGCGTGTCAGCACAGTCCCAGGTTGTGCCTGTCAGCACCAGTGGGGCAGCACTGGTGTCTGTTCAGGACAGTGGGACTGTTGCGGCCACTGCGGCAGCACCACTGAGCCCTGGTGTGCAGCAGCCGGAGGGGCAGCATCAGCAGTCACCCACGGGGCCTGGGGGTACAGGGTTCAGCGGCAGCATCTGTGCACCACCTGTGGACATGCCCAGACCTGGTCCTGGTGCGCAGCACCCACCCTCAAGGGGTGCTGAACATCAGGCCCTTGCACACCCTGAGGGACAGGATGCCGAGGAGGCTGATGACCTCTTGGATGAGCACACCCACCTACTGCAAGCATCGGTCCAGCAGCAGATGCAGCTTGCGATGTCCATGGAAGCACTGTGTGTGGCTCTGGAGCGGGCAGAGGAGCGTCGCAGCAGGGACACAGACCGGATCTTGGCATGGATGGACCGTTTGCAGGAGGATGTGACTGCTGCCATTGACAGGCATGCACAGGTGTTCATTGCTGTCATGGCCACAATGGGCACACAGTCAAGTGCCCAAGCGTCACTCACACCATGCAGTGCACTCTCCACCCCCCGTTCCCGGCATCGTGTGACTCCCACCCTGTCGACACTGGGTTCAGCTGTGGGCATCCCGAGCACTCCTGGTGCAGGCATGTTCAGTGTGCTGCAGACCCCTGTGCGGGCACAGTCACGTTCATGCAGTGGAACCCCTGGGGGACCATCGGTGCCACCCCATGAGGCCAGTGGTCAGCCTGCCAGTGCTGGTGGGTCTCGGTGGGGCTGCCCACACATCCGTGGCGGATGTGGCACTGTGTTGCGAGACTGACCTGTCTCCCAGCATGGCTACTGTCTGATGCTGCCCTGTGTGCATTGTGTGTTTCGGTGGGCAGTGCACGGGTGGGTACCCGGCCCTGCATGCGGACACACAGTCCAACTGCACACCCTCCCGGCTGCTGTCCACAGTTACGTGTGCATGATGATGCCTGCACTGCACTGTACACCAAAGTGCAATGGTGCCCAGCATCTGACACATGCACATGGACAGGCAGTGGGCGTGGTGGCCTATGGACATGTGTGTTGCTAGGGTTGGCGTTCTGGGTCGGTGTGCCTCCTGCCCTCTGTGCACGTTTGATGCATTTTGTGTGTGTGTGTGTGTCCATCTACGTGGCATGTTAATCCTCACCCATCCCTGGTTGTGTGTGTGCTTCTGTGCCCTGCCACTTCCCTTGATGGCATGCACCCCTAGGTGTGTGTCCATGCATGTTTGTGGGTTGTACCTTAGCCACTGGTGGTTGCACATGTCCCCATGACTTACCTGGGTTGGCTGCAGTGCTCCTCCGTGATGGTGTCCCGGTGCAGCTGTGCCAGCCGGACCAGTCGGGGGTCCCGTCGGCCAAGGGGGGGCTGCCCATCACCATCGTCACCGGCGTCCTCATCGTCCCCATCGCTCTCCCCCTCTTCAACCTGTACAGCTATCCCACATTCGTTGGCCATGTTGTGCAGGATGCAACAGGCCAGGAATATCCCACAGGCCTTTGAGGGGCTGTACTGTAGGGCACCGCCAGAGGTGTCCAGGCAACGGAAATGTGCCTTCAGCATCCCGAACACCCGCTCGATGACATTGCATGTGGTGGCATGAGCCTCATTGTAGTGTTGCTACGATGGGATCGTGGGTCGCCGGTAGGGTGTGAGCAGCCAGGGATGGAGTGGGTATCCACTGTCACCTGTGTGTGGAGTTTGGAGGTTAGTTTGGTGATAAGCATCACCCTGCCCCAAGCCATGTAGGCCACTACCCATGGCACCTCTGGCCATGCCCCCCCAGGCCCTCGATATGTCCATTTGGTTTGCATACTCACCCACTAGGTGTCCTGTGGGGATGTCCCCACTCTCAAATCTGTGGCACAGTGCTGACTGGTGCCAGATGTATGAATCGTGTGCTCCCCCAGGGTGCGTGGTACAGACATTGATGATGCGCCCCTTGGCATCACACACCACCTGGCAGTTGATGCTGGAATAGCCCTTGCAGTTCATGTATGCAGCCCCCTCGTGGCCAGGTGGTGTACGTATGGCCACATGGGTGCAGTCTATTGCCCCTAGCATGCCAGGCATACATGCTACCCTGTAGAACTCCTATATGTTTGCTGTGCACTCCGCTGCTGTGCTGGGGAAATGGATGTACTCCTCAGCATGTGGCAGCAGTGTGCTGAGGAATTGGGTGAGGTGGCATGACGTGGCCAACTGGGTTATGCCTGTGGCATCCCCAGTTGGTCTCTGGAAGGTACCTGTGGTGAGCAAGCACATGCAGGCTGTTACCTTGGTCTCCACTGACAGGGCATGACTCTGTCGTGTGGGTGCCTGCATCACATCACTGCACAGCTCACAGAGCTGCCTCAGTATTGTCCTGTTCAGGTGGTACCGGCCCACAATCTCGGTATCTGTGTACATCTTAAAGCTGGTGCGCGCTCGGTACTGCCTGTTGGGGGCATACCACTGATGGGCCATTCCACGGCCACGCCCCCCTGCCACCCGCCTTCTCACCCCCATCATTATGGCCTCCATGTGGAAGGTGGCACTGGCCATGTCCCTGGCTTGCGTCCCCCCCCGCCGGCAGCTGTTGCTTTATTCCCCCGCTGTCCTGGCTGCTACCTCCCCTGCACCGGGTACACCTGTCTGTGCTGGCCTCCGAGTTGTGTGGCTCCCCACACCTTCCCTGTGCCTGTCTTTTGCTGTGGCGTTTCCCTGGCCTGCCCTGTTCCTGCCACTTGCCCCTGTCTGTGCCTCTGCCTCTGTCTCCATGTGGCTTCCTGTAGCGTTCTTCGCCTCTTCCTTGCTCCTTTTATTTTGGCTCATTTCTGCTATGGCACAACTTCCGCTTGCTCCACTGTTGTGCATTCGTAATCTTTGAATATCACACTCGCCATTTATGCATGGTTCCTCCCCCTTCGGTTGCACATGCCTTCATTATCATTGCCCTGTTGCTCAGCATGTTTTCGGGGGCGCAACTGCCTCCTGCCGAATATCGCAGAATGACGCAATTTTGGACTTGCGCAGGCACAACCTTATTGCGCATGGCTCAACTCTTTTGAATATCTGGGCCCATATGTTCAACACTGAGCTCTCCTTGCACAGTGCATGTTGTCAGAGTACACACACCACTCTAAAATGCATTTTATCTATGTACTGGCACAAATCTGTGAATGACATATTTCTTATATAATTACACTTACCACTCAGCAGGCAGCACACATCTTCTATAAGTATGTGCACCACTCTATGTATGACACAGTTATTTGTGTACAAACACCCCTCTGTGTATGACACATGCCTTATCTAAGTACACACATAAATATAAATACACACAACAATCTGGGTATGACTTATTTCTTATATAAATATACACACATCTAAGAGCACACAACCCTCTGTGTATGGTACAAGCTTTATCTAAGTACACACACCACCATCTATGACATGCTTCTGTTTTCAGAATACACAGCACTTCATGTGTAAGACAAGCTTCTTGTAAAAGTATTTACACTGTTTTGTGTAAGTAAAACTCATCTTGCAAATTGACATTTACAGTAGGTGGCATTGCTTTGCATATATGTTTTTTTTGTCCTATGTAAGAATAAAGTCACCATTTGTTTCACATATCCTTGCCTTGTTGATGTGTGCTTATAACTAGTCAATTTGAGACTTCTTTCAGTGTTAAGTGAAAGGTAATAGACCAAAGTAATACTCTGTGTCCTCATATCCCTCTGGTAGGTAAGGAGATACATCACTTTATGGAACGATATACATGCTATTACATAGAGAACATTCTCACTCTAAACAGACCCCAAGCTGGCATCAGCAGACAACAGCAAATACACTGTCTGGCTGACATTACATGGGGAAGAGCTTTCCAGTTACTGGTAATGGACTGATACAGTATATGTCCCAGTATTGTGCTTGTAGCTGGAAAGGGACAGGTGACAATTTAATCTACTGGCAATAAATGGAAATAGACTGACAACACACTGACAAAGTGTACCATCCCAGTGTCTTTCTAGTTCTGACAATATTCAGTTAACAGAGTGTGACACCAGTCCCTCACCAGGGACTTCCAGTTCACTGCCACCACCTAGGTTTTTTATCAATAGGGACCAGGAAGCCTGTTTCTGACTTCCCCCTTTGCACAAGATCAGGAAGGTCAAAACAATAATTGTGGGTAGATTGCTCTCTCAGAGACGGACTGCAACAGAGTCCAGCAGAAATAGAATTACCCTTTTAAATAACACACAAGCAGTCACTGATTCTATAAAAATAGACTGTTTACTAGAATATTACAAGTATTTACAACAGTATGTATTTACAGGAAACAAAAGGGTTGCACATTTACTAAGAAGCAGAAAATAAAATCACATTAAACAGATAGGTATTGTACAGCAGAAGTCTAAGCTATCCTCCCCTAGAAATCCTTCACCTGACCTAGCTAAAGAAGCACTTTTCCCTCACTGTGCTATCTTACCTCAGCTAGTCTGTGTAATGGAAGGGGCTCTGGTCTTAAGGTGTTTCAGTCCAAGAGAGTGAGCTGGATATAAGCCCTTCAATATATTTTCTTGCTCCAAGTGGGGAGGGTCCTACTCACTCTGTGTGACAGGCCCATGTTGCCCAGTCCTCTTTGAGAGTGTGTGTGCATGTGTGTCCCCCCACCCTTCAGCACTTCCTTGCTACCATAATGATGTCCACCTGGTTCCTTTTGTTCGATATGGGACTATCTCCCGAAAGCAGGCCCCGCTGAGTTTATGGGTTTATTGCTTTACTGCCTCCTACCTGTCTTTTCCTGTTAACTTTCTCATGAGAACCATCAGACTTATACTTTAACTTTTCCCTATATACTTGCTCATGTGATCTGGCAACCATCTTGTCTGAAGAAGATGCAGATTCAAAAAGAATAGCTTGAAAGAATACATGGTTTTGGTCCCCTTTTCTGTCACACAGAGTAATAATGAGATGATACTGAACCTATAAGACAATAAGATGCACACTGTATCCCAAATCATTACCATGGTCCTGCATTGTAACCTTTTTTATTTATTTATTTATTTAAGTCTAGGATTAACACAATACCTTTGAGCCGAGGCTCTTTTACAAAGGTTCCATGTCAGATGGTACAGTATACATTGTAAGGCAGTATATTATCATTAAACAATTGACAAACGTGAAGATACAGTTGGGGGGAAAGGATTTTGGAGTAAGAGGAAGTGAGGTAAGAAGGTGCAGGGGGGAGGGAGAGAGGAGAGTTTGAGATGAAGGGGGGAGAAAAGCGGGTAGGAGTAGTTAGGAGAGAGGTAGGAGGAAGAGGGCAGGCAGCCAATGGGCCTTGTCAAGGACAGACAGTTAAAGTGCTAGGTTATGGTGGCAGCATTTAGACCAAAGTGCTCTTTGTGGAGGCATAGGCAGGAGGATGGTGGACTAATTGGGTGAGCATTCACAGGAGCTGGAGGCAAGTAGTGAGAGTTTAAGTCTGGTCTTGAAAACTCCAAGCATCAGTGCAGCAGAGATGTCATTACTAAGGGAGTTTAGCCAGTTTGGTGCCCTGTAGGCAAATTATCTTTGACCTTGAGTAGTATGACACCTCAGAATTTGTAGGGAGTGTTGCTTGGACCTCCTAGTATTAGAGTTGCTGGATCTGGGTGTGAGAAGAGCACAGACTCCGGACGGAACAAGACTCATCATTATTTTCTTGGCCGTAATGCAGGTTTGATATTTTATTCTACTGTGATGTTGCAGCCACTTGGTCTGGGAGTAGAGGTCACAAGTGCGAGTGAGATGGTGTGATCCAGTGATGAGTCAACAGGCTTTATTTAGGGTGCTAGTTAGATGTTTGAGGGAGGTGGCGGTTGCAGAGCCATAGATGATAAGACTGTAGTCGATAATACTAATGACTGAGCTTTGGACGGCAACAGACAGGGCATCAGAGGTTAGGTGTTTCCTATGCCAGAATAGTAGGCCCAGTCAAATATTAGCGGCCTTTGCTACGTTGTTAATGTGGACAGAATAGGTGAGATGGGAGTCAAGGGTGATGCCAAGGTACTTGAAAGATTGCGTTTGTTCCAGCATGACTCCTTGTTTAGTTTTGATGGAGAGTTGGTAGTGCTTGTTTTTGTTGTGGTGGCTGCAGAACATCATGGATTTTGTCTTCTTCTGATTGAGAATCAGTTTATGGGAAGAGAATCAGGCCTCGACAGATGAGAAGCCATGTTGGAGTTTTTCTTGCAGAGGCTTAGGGTCATGGTGAGAGGCTAGTATAACTGCATCATCAGCGTAGAGTAAGATTTGCTCAGGGCAGGAATCTGGTAGTGCATTTAGGAACAGGCTGAAGAGGAGGGGTCCCAGGTTGAAACCCTGGGGGACCCCCTAGTGGACAGGTTTTAGATCAGTGAGGGTATCAGCAATTCTTACTGTCTGGGTCCGATTGTCCAGGTAACTTTTGAACCAGCTAATAGAGGCAAGTGAGAACCCAGCATTATGTAGCTGGACCAGCAGGAGGTGGTGGTTAATGGTGTCAAAGACTTTTGTCAAATTGATAAAAATAGGGCCAGTTAGTTGGCCTTTGTCCCGCAAGTTATGAATAGCACCAATGAATTTGAGTAGAGCAGAGGTGGTGCTGTGTCCTTTCCTGAAACCATGTTGTTGCCTGCACAGTATGTTGTGTTTATCCAGAAAGTAAGTAAGCTGGTCTGAGACAATTCATTCCAGCACCTTGGAGAGGGGAGGAAGAATTGAAATGGGTCTGAAATTCTCCAGGGCAGTTTTGTCACCACCTTTGTGGATGGGGGTAATGGTGGCAGATTTCCACTTATCTGGGAATTGATTTAGGCTGAGGGAGAGGTTTAGAATCTTGGTCAGAGGCCCTAGCACTTCTTCTAGAGTGAGAGACAGGAGTTTGAGATCAAGGGAGTCATTGCTAAATCTTGATTTGCTAATAGCTTTTATTTTTATTTATTTTATTTTTGTTAACCAGGTAAGTTCACTAGACAAATCCTGCCTATTTTCAGGCACGACCTGGGGGAGGGGGATACAGATGAATGCCAACTGACCTTGAACCAGATTAAGCTGTTGGTGGTTTTTTAGTGAATGAGGGAAATTTGGCCAGGACACCAGGGAAATTCCCCTACTCTTTTTCGATAGGTGCCATGGGATCTTTAACATCCACCTGAACTACCACCAATCCAGGCAGGTGGGACCTCAGTTTAACGTCTCATCCGAAAGATATACTTGTGAGCCTGGTGGGTTTTGACCTCTTTAAAGTAGAAACATGGCTTATTTGCGGTAGTGGTCGATTGGGACATAGGAACTTCCTCTCCAATGAAGAAATCAGTAGGTAGAACTGAGCTGAGGTCTGTGAACGCTGTGTTAAATGAGTCTGCAATGGTTTTTGGGTCAAGTGTGGTGTTACCATTAATGTTGAGGATGGATGGGTGGGATTTGGACTGTTTCCCAGCGACTTCATTTAAATTTTTCCAAAAGTCTCTACCATTCCCCCAGGAGTTGGTGAGGGCATTCTTATAATAGGCAGATTTCATTTGTCGGATGGTTTTGGTGCAGTCATTCAGTGCACATTTGTAGTTTGAGATGTCTTTTAGCCTACCAGAGTTTCTGGCTAATTCCCAGAGGGGGTCCCTTGTTTTTAGTTTCTTAAGGAGGTTGCCATTAAGCCAAGGGTTACAAAGTGCCTTGACTTTGTGCTTTTTTAAGGGGGCGTACAAGTTACAGGCCTCTGTGAAAGTTTTAATGAAGTGATCCAGTGTGGTATTCACATTGTTTGCATTGAAGATAGGTGGCCAGTCTTTATACAGGAGGTAGGATTTGAGGTGTGTTAACTGACCATGGGGTAGAATTCTGCTGAAAATGGTTTTGGGGGTGGTTTGGTGACTTTATTAGACCAGGTGCAGCTGACAGGGGAGTGGTCACTGAGTGAGTCAGGGAGGACAGAAGCATTTGTGATCCAAGAGGGATGACTACTAAGGATCCAGTCCAGAAGGGTGCTGGTGCCGGTCTTGTAGTTTTTCCTGGTTGACGAGTTGACCATCTGGGTGAGGTTGGCGGCAGCAGTAGAGTCCCTGTGCACCCCTACTTCAGCAGCAAGCCAGTTTATATTGAAATCACCTAAAAGGATGGATTCAGTGTCTGAAGGAAGTGACTTGACAAAGTCAGGTACTGTGGTTAGCCCAATTCCTTGTTCTTTGGGAGGAATGTAGGTGGTGACAACTGTCAGGGCTTTGTTTTGGGCTGCTAAAAGAATTCTGATGGGTAGAATCTGAGCAGCAGAAGAGTGAGACAAGGTATTAATGGGGTGACCAATGATAGTGTCTTTTAGGTAAATAGTGCAGCCACCACCTCTTTTGGACAACAGGTCCAGCCTGAAGACATTGGCAAGCTATATGTGCTGTTCCTTGCCAAAGGAGATGCATGAAAGCTGATTAACTGTGTAGACAGGGTGGCTTAGTAGAGTGCAAAGCCGTGAACCTGAAGAGGTTTTAATCCCACCAACACCAATTACTCACTGGTTTTTGCCTCTCTCTCTCTTTTTCTCCCTCTCTCCCCCCCTCAACCTTTCTGAACTTTTATTAACCTCTTTCTGTATCTTTTATCCTAACCAATTATGCAGCTGTTCAGCATAAGGCACTACAACTAGCTAGCTAGCTTCCTTCCTTCCTTCCTTCCTTCCTTCCTTCCTTCCTTCCTTCCTTCCACACTCATAGGTGCAGGGGGAGGCAAGAACTTCAGCTGATCACTGCAACTTCTAGACATGAATCATTGTAAACTTTACAGCACATTACAAGTTAGATAAGAGCAGCCAGAATTTGAACCAGAGATTACAGAGTCTCTAAAACAGTGACTTTTAATAATAGAGCTAAGTGAGCAGTGCCACCAGTATTGTATGTGTGAAGAAAACATTGTATGAACAGTACCATCTACATATCAGATGTAACATAAAAAGTCCTGTAGTGTTGAGGAATGCTAATAACAGGACTTCCTAGCAGTAAAAGGCCAATAGTAATGGAAAAGATAATGCAGTTTAGACTCCCAGCTTATGAGAATTGCAGTTTACTATAGCTGAATGATTATTGATGCTACTTTTGAAACTTGGGTTTCAGAGTTTGATTCCCAGTAAAGTCTTTTGGTTATTCTGTCCATAGAAAGAGACAGACATAAAATTAGCAACCAGGGTGAGACAGGATAAACAAGGTAACTAGGGGCATTATTAAAACCATGGAGTTTGAAGCAAACAACACAGTTCCAAACCAAAATGTTCCACACATGCACACAGCCAATAAAAGAAGAACCCATGTCCTCAGGCATAATGCTCAAACTTTTTTTCTTTTGCTTCGGAGTTGCAGAATCAATTCAATGAAGTATCATGCTGGTGCTCTCCCTGAGTCCCAATCTAGAGGAAACACAAGTCTGATCTTTCACTGAATTTATTCTTCAGATTTGAAAAATAAATCAGAGTTTGTTTGAGAATTATAGCTGTGGACTTTGCTGTATCTGTTACCAGGTGGGTGCATATGTCACGTATTTTGGGGAAATTGGATACTTACACTTTAAAAAGGAATAGAACCAGAGACCTGACCATGAATCAGTGTTGTTTTAATGCATGGCCATTTAACATGTCCTAACCAATAAGGTTCCTGCGTTTGTTCTTGCGATTTAATAATTTCACAATAATCTCTCAGCTGGCAGAAAGGAGGACACAGGCTTTGCACCTTTAGAGCACACCAATCATCCCAGCTTGGAAATAAATGTATTTCTTTATTTAGCTATTTATTTTTTGTGGATGGTATAAATATTGCAGGAAAAACCAAGATGACTGCCTAACCAAATACCTACGTATTTAAAGGAGACTTCCTTCAGTTAGATGTCTAGTCTCCCAGCTCATAGGAATTTCCCCTTTGTTGAATGATTTAAACAGCTACCTCTGAGACTCAATGTGCCAGGTTTGATTCCCAGTACAGACTCTAGAGGTGTCACCAAATAAGAGTGACAGAAACAATAAATACCTCATCTAGAAGGATCTTATCTATTTGACCCAGATTTTTATATTCTCCCAAAAGTTATGCACAAACTCCAAGTTATTGTTGGGGTTGAAAGTCATAATGCCTTATGCTGGGTGTCATTGTCACAACTTTGAGAAGTTGCCACTATATTTACATGGGAATCAGTATTATTATTATTTGAGTATTCTTCTTTAAAAAAAAACAAAGGGGGTGTCTATGTAAACTAGAGACTTATGGGTATTAAAATGAACATTTCAACACAAAGATCCACAGATTCAATTTTTTAAGTTCCCCTAATCGTTTTAGGGAGCCCCTGGCCTACTCAGCATTGGAATGATGTTATATGGGCTAGTCATTGCCTGCAATATAAAGGCTGTGTTAATGTGGGGTTGGGTGCAATGGTAAATTACTGGAAGTGGTAGGCACTGAAGTTCCTTTCATAATGATGGGAGCAGGTGCCTAGTTAGCAAACAGTCAGCATTTGCTAACTAAGGTTTGAGCCTCTGATTTACCAAGGTGATGACTATCAGCAGGAATCATTGTAAGGTAGAAATCTCACTCAGGAACCAATTGACTGACTAAAAGAGCAAGTCAAACTGAGAATAAAAAGTCTAAGAAAAGACATTTGTAAAATAAAAAAATAATACAATGAAGTATGTAGGACTGATGTTACCATGGAAATTAGACCTGTCTCTTCAGATTAGGACATCCCCTACTCCATTCTGCTGCTGGAGATTTAATGCTCTGTACTCGGCCTTGCTCAACATAATGCTGTGACTGAAGGGGCTCATACTGTCATAGTCACACTTAGTTTGTGTCAGATGTGGCATTCTAGAAAGTGACAGGGATATGGCTCCAGATAATCACTGATTTGTGAGACAGGCCAGTGTATTTTTATCATTTAGGTCCCTCTATTATTCATAAAATGTATTGGGATGACACTTAAGCCAGCTGCACTATCAGCTGGGAGCCAGCTGTCATTGTGCAATGTGACCCTATATGCAGTACTACAATATGGGAGTATACTGGGGTGGGAATAAGTGCATTTACAGTACATAGTGCATCTATGAGTACCCACCTTTGAGAAATTGACAAAAAAGTGTCACTTAATGGATGACCATGGTGTGATGTAGTTGACAACAGCAAATACTGCTGCTTGCCCTTGCCTACCTAGCTGGAAAATAAAGGTGCACTTGAAGATGTAGGTAATGGTCCCACCAGAAAACCATTGCATTACTTAACATGTTATACTTTGGTCCTACCATTATATGTTGTGGTACACATGGTAATGAGATGCAGACAGAGATGAGAAGGGAGTAAAATGATAAAAATGGGCAGAAGCTAGTGGTGAGGTGTTGATGTAATGATATAAGCCTGCAGAGGGGGAGGACTGAGCTGGAAAAAAGCTGTGGTTACCATGGTGACATACATTCTCACTTGCTTGTTTTCTCTCTCTTTTTCTCTTCCTCTGTAATTTCTAAAGAAAGAACTCAACACTCAGCTCATCATAATAACAGTGGGAAGGCATTCTGTTCCTGAGTTCTGGGAAACAGTAGAAAATGTGCTTTACCCACAGATTAAAGTCACATCCATCTACAACTAATGAAAGCTCAACCAGCCATGAAGTGGAAGGCATTAGCCATTCACCACTACATCCTATAGTATTTAAACCTTGACTGCATTTACTTAAGTGATAGAAATGTGATGGTCTAAGCTTGGATCTCAGTATAGGCAAACGTTGTCTCTATCTCTGAACCAGTCTACACAGTTCAGAATGATATGATACAATTGGAAGTCATTAAAAGCAACCTTACTTACCTTTCACAATATTTAAATATAAAACTATAAATTAAATGCATGATTCTTTATGTAAATATTAATAAATTAGGGTAATTTCATGCAAGTAGATATTGTTAAAGTATACAATACAATAACAGAGGTCCAGATTCTGAGTCACAATTGGAGGTGGCAAAAATCGAGTGATTTGCATCTTCAGTATATTACAGTGTATACTGATCATCATTGTACTGCATGCTGTCCACTTGAGATTATTACTGTCTCACACTAATAAATTTAGGATGAAATAGAATTAGAGATATGTGGGATTTTTTTTTATTGTAAATGAGGAAAAGAAATGTGTACCTCAAAAGAGAAAGCACTCTAAAGATCCAGTCTTATGATCATTATATACAGTAATATCTTGGGTTGAGCATTCGTGTAATTAGTTGTTTTATTTTTTATTTACTTTGATTATATATTCTTGATGCTAATCACAGTATATGCATTGGTCTTAATGGTCCTGACACTAGTAAGAAAACCAGCCTTACTTTTCATGAATATTCATGAGATTCAAACATGACCAGCATTAAGTGAATGTCAGTTTTCAAATTATAGGCTGAACTAGTACACACACAGTGGTGTGCTTGAATTCTGATGTGAATAATACAGTCCCTCAATACATATTCAAAAGACCTGGGGGATCTGAAATATGCTTTGTGCATGATATTGTGTGAGAAATGAGCTGAATTAGAGTTAGAATATTCATTGGGAAATACAAGATTGACATACTGTGATGACCAGACAACTTTTGCTGGTAGTCTAAAATGTTTTGTCAAATGCCAATAACTTCTGTAGCAGTGGGGGATCAGGAGGCAGTGTTCACAGGTGAGAAATCAAGCATGTTTGGTAGATTCTCAAAAGCAGAGCAGGATTTTTAAGTAAGTGTGGACTTTCATTGTACAGTATTGGCTTCCTGGAAGGGGGATACATTTGTTAGTACACAAAGGAATCACAGATGGTCCATCTCAGTGGCATCCAAACACATACATTCAAATGCTAAATAATCTGTGAAAGAAGTTGGGCTTTATTAGGGGAGGCCGTAGCTGAATATGTTTTAAATTTTACTTAAAATAAATATATTTTTAATGGCACCTGTCATCTGAGGTTTGTTGTGTCAGTAGATCATGATGCCAGACTTGCTCTGCACTTTGTAATCCACCAGAATCAGGTACTTAGTAGGTGCTGTGATAGGGACTTCAGAGTCCATGTCCAGCATGCTGTAATCCCCGACTTTCACCCCTTGCCCTAGACTCATTGTCTTCTTAGGTGTCTCTCCCAATTCCCTGTCTGTCCCTTTGATCCTGGCCCAGTGGACTGTTCCTACTGGATCTGATTTGTTTCCCTTTCCCTGTTGCTGCTAGTATTCACATAGTTTCCAATTCCCCAGAACCCATTAGATGATCAGTTTATTTTGTTTTATGTTTGTTATTATTCTGTTTATCAAATGGGTAAAAAATTCCACTAACCTGATTGGCTGAAAGCCCATTTCAGCCGTGTCCATACCAGCTGATAACTTTGCCAGCCGGCACTCATTCTGCCCTGCCAGCCCTTTAACAACAAGTGAATTACTCTGCCAGTCTGCCCAAACCTGTGACAGCTGAGACAGCTGCTAAGTGACTGCGAGCCAGAACATCTACAAGCTGAAAGGTGGAACACACAACAACTGGTACCTCAGAAGCAACATGAAATGGAAAAATGTCTGACATCCCTGAAGTAAGTTTTAAACTAAAAATAGAGGACATCATAACAAAATATTTAAAGTAAAGCCAATCGGAACTGTTCTGACACACAGAGCTGCTGTAAATGAAAGCAAAGCACTGTGGCTGAAACAAAGTTTCCCTCTCTATCACCAGTGGAGCAAGGCAAGCTATAGTAGAATGAGAAAAAGATGAATTTAACACCCAAAATGACAGTGTGAGCAACAACAGTGCTAATGAACTGGTTCACAGCTCGGGAACTACATATAGATTTTTAAACTGTAACGGCCATAGACCTCTGCCAAATCCTCAGGAAATTTTTATTATGTGGGGGTCAGACAAACTGATGGCACTGAGTACAGAGTGGTGAGCCTCCTAGACCTGTGAGTTGGCTTAAATCGCTACCTCAACAGCCTGCCTCTCAATAGAAATATCAACACCCACAACGATCTGTAGCCTCAACAGCTACAAACAACATGTTCATGGTTGTGTGTAAAAGGTACTGGAGACCAGGAAAAGACCTCTCACAACCACATCTTATCATTTCTAAACTGGACCTAGCCATACTTAAAATCTCACCAGTTCTCACCAGGGACATCCCTCGAGGACTCCTGTACAAAGTGTGGCTTGATGTGCAATTATGTATGGCAAGGAGAGTCAGAGAAGGCTTACGACAGCTAAAATTGGATCATTTTGAAATTATAAAAGATGAAGATGAGACAGAATTCATCACTTTAACCTTTAATGAATTCTCAAAAAAAATCATAAGAAAAAGAAATCCACAAAAGAACAATACAGAGGATTCATTTATTCCATGCCTGGCAATCCACTATGTCCAATCAGTTCCTTTAGAAAATATCAAATTGAATCAATCAAATCAAACTTTATTTGTAAAAAGACACCTTCCCAATGATCAAAGTGCCGGTACATAAAATCAACAAATACATCAAACAATTAAATACAGTAGATAAAACCATCAACATATTAAATACAAACAGCCAACAGATTTATAAACAAGATGACAGTCCATCATAGTTAACATTAATCTTCCTCTGGAAATGCCAGGCCAAAGAGATAAGTTTTCAGTTCTGTTTTAAAACTTTGGACGGTCATGCACTCCCTTATCCAACAAGGTAGAGAATTCCACAGGGTAGGGGCCACAAATGCAAATGAATTTGCCCCAGACATCTGAAGTTGCACCCTGGGAATCTCTAGCAATCCCTCATCAGTGGATCGGAGTGGCCAGGAAGGGCAGTAGGGAGAAAGGAGATCTTGGATGTAGCAGGGTCCCTGATCATGTAGGGCTTTGTATGTCAGCAAACTGACCTCGAAGGTGATATGCCACTGCAATCTATAGCTCTCTATATAAGGGAAGGGATTAAAGCAACAGAACTAAAGAGTAAACAAGAAGTTGGTGAGTCACTATGGGTCACCCTGGAGACAGACAATGGCACCACAATCCGCATGGGGGTTGTGTACAGACCCCCATCTCAGGGGGAGGAAATGGACAAGGAAATGATAGAATGCATCCTTAAAATGGCAGAAAAAGGGGAGATATTGTTGATGGGGGACCTGAATATGCCAGATGTTAACTGGAGTACCTTTGCTGCAGGCACATCCAAGAGCAGGGTCATTCTTGATGCTCTACAGGGGGCATGCCTCAGACAGCTAGTGTTGGAACCCACTCGGGAGGGAGCAATCTTAGACCTGGTACTCTCAAATGGGGAAGGAGAAAGGATCTCAGATTTAGAAGTGGGTAGCCATCTGGGAACAAGTGACCACCAAACAGTGTGGTTCACAATAAACACAGTCATAGAGTCAAGCCATACAAAAACAAGAGTATTGGACTTTAGGAAGGCTGACTTTAGGAAAATGAGAGAGTGCCTTAGAAAAGCACTAGCAAATGGGCAAGAAGGAGGGGTTGGGAAACAATGGGGACTAATCAAAACAGCCATCACAGAGGCAACAAGCCTTTGTGAGAAGCAAATCAATAAAACAAAATGAAGGAAAAAACCTCTATGGTTCTCAAAGAGGTGGCAGGGATGGTTAAGGAGAAAAGGATAGCATTTAGGAAATATAGGGAAACACAGAAGGAGCAGTACAGAGAACTTTATCAGTTAAAGCAGAAGGAGGCAGGGAAGGCAGCCAGAATAGCAAAGGCACAAACTGAGGAAAAGATAGACAACTCTGTTAAGAAGGGGGATAAAACTTTTTATAGGTACATTAAGGAGTGAAGAAAGACCAAGGGAGGGATACAGAGACTTAATAAAGAGGAGGGAATGTGGGCAGAGGGTGACAGTGAAAAAGCAGTGATACTGAACGAATATTTCTGCTCAGTATTCGCAACAGATGAGGAGGGGGAGGTGCCTAAACCAAACGAAGGAGAAACTCTGAATAGGGGGGTCGATACCAGTCCATTCACAGAAGAAAGGGTTTTGAAAGAACTCTTGAAACTGAGGGTGGACAAAGCAATGGGGACTGATGGGATTCACCCAAGAATACTAAAAGAACTAAGGGTAGAACTAGTAACACCACTGACTACTCTCTTTAACAAATCATGGGAGGATGGAATGGTACCTGAGGACTGGAGGAGGGCAAATGTTTTTCCACTTCACAAAAGTGGGAGCAGGGCAGAGGCAGGAAACTACAGACCAGTTAGTTTGACTTCAGTGGTAGGGAAAATGATGGAATCACTTCTGAAGGAAAGAATTGTTGAGTACCTAGAGGCCAGAGGGACACAGGACCCAAGGCAGCATGGTTTCACAGCAGGAAGGTCATGTCAGATGAACCTAATAGATCTCCTTGACTGGGTGACCAAAGTAGTAGACCAGGGAGGGACTGTGGATATGGCCTACCTAGATTTTAGCAAGGCATTCGACACAGTCTCACACAAAAGATTAATATACAAGTTAGTCAGCCTTGGAGTGGGTCCCAAGGTGGTAGCCTGGATAAAAAAACTGGCTGGACAACAGGACGCAAAAGGTAATAGTAAACGGAGTCCACAGTGAAGAAAGGAGGGTAACTAGCGTGGGAACCGCAGGGTTCAGTACTGGGACCGGTCCTCTTTAATATCTTTATAAGTGATAATGGAGAGCACCTGGAAGGAAAGATATGCCTCTTTGCAGATGACTCAAAGATCTGCAACAGGGTTGATACACAAGATGGGGTGGAAAGAATGAAAAGGGACTTGGCAAGGTTGGAGGAATGGTCAAATACGTGGCAGCTCAGATTCAATGCAAAGAAGTGCAAGGTAATGCATCTGGGAAACAAAAACCCAGAGGAAGAGTACACAGTGGGGGGTGAGTTAATAACAACAACAAAAATCGAAAGAGACCTAGGAGTAATTATATCAGATGACCTAAAGGTGGGCAAGCAATGTGAGAAGGCAGTAAGGAGGGCTGGGGGGGGATACTGGGATGCATAGGGAGAGGCAACAACAGTAGAAAACAGGAAGCTGTTATGCCTCTTTACGGACAATTAGTGAGACCCCATCTGGAGTACTGCGTGCAATTCTAGAGACCCCATCTCCGCAAAGACATAGACAGAGTGGAGGCTGTTCAGAGGAGGGCAACCAAAATGGTGCAAGGCCTGCACCAGAAGACATACGAGGAGAGACTAAATCAGCTTAATATGTATACCCTTGAGGAAAGGAGGGAGGGAGAGGGGGGACATGATAGAAACTTTCAAGTATCTCAAGGGAATTAACAAGGTACAAGAGGGTAGTATCTTTCAGAAGAAGAGATGTGCAAGAACAAGGGGGCACAATTTGAAGATAGAGGGGGGACGGCTCAGAGGTAATGTTTGAAACTATTTTTTCACAGAGAGAGTTGTGGATGCATGGAATGACCTTCCTGAGGAGGTTGTGGAGTCAGAAACAGTGAGAGAATTAAAGAGTGCATGTGACAGGCATCAGGTAATTCTAGTGGGGGGCAGGAGGAAGTAAGCTGTTGATTAACTAGAATCTGCTCTTATCCATCAGGTAGGGAAATGAGCAGACTGGGTGGGCCAAGCGGTCCTTATTTACCATCAAATTCTATGTTTCTATGCACTGGCAGCCAATGCAGTCCATAGAGCACAGGTGTAATATGACTAGTCCTAAGTGTACCAGTCAAAAGCCTGGCAGCAGCATTCTGCTCCAGCTGCAGGCAGTGGATATCAACCCACGGTAACCCTAGGTACGGTGCATCTAAGTAGTCAAGGCAAGTGGTCACAAAGGCATGGACCAGTGTCAGAAGATCCTCAGAAGGGACCAGGTGTTTCACCTTGGTTATATTCCTCAGATGGTAAAAAGAGATCTTGGCAGTGGCTGACACCTGTGATTTTAGGGTCAGACCATCATCAAAAATAACTCCCAGGTTTCGCACCCGATCCAAGGTAGTAGCCTGGACACCTCCAACCAAGTCAAAGACCAGAGGGTTGTCCCACTTAAAATCCCACCTCCCGATGATCTGGATCCACCACCAACACCTCAGTTTTATCCAGGTTCAACCTCAGCCAACTAGCACTCATCCAGTCCTGGATCTTGGATAGCCAGTTATTACACCGAGAGAACATCTCCCTGCTTGGGTACAAAGGACATGTACAGCTGAGTATCATCTGCATAGCAGTGAAAACTCAGACTGTACTGCCTGATAATGTCTCCTAATGGCATCATATACACAGCGAACAACAAGGGTGCCAAAATGGAGCCCTGCGGTACCCTGCAGGATAGGGGGAGAGAATCAGAGGAATAAATTCCTGAGACCACTCTCTGCATCCTACCCTCGAGGAAAGATCAAAACCATCTAAGGACAGTACCTGACAATCCAGAGATGAACTGCAGATACTCCAATAATACACTATGGTCCACAGTGTCAAATGCCTCTGAAAGATCAAGAAGGATCAATATGGCACAGGTCCTCCGATCTCTTGCTATTAGGAGATCATTTAGCACCCAAACAAGGGTCATCCTGATGCTGTGCCTCTTTCTAAATCAAGACTGGAGAGAGTCATAGACATTGTGGGTGGATAAATGATCATCCAGCTGCAACACAGCCACCTTCTCAATAACCTTACCAACAAAGGGTATGTTAGAGACATATCTGTAGTTGACGAGACAGTCTGGGTCAAGGGAGGGTTTTTTCAAGAGCAGTCTTACAACTGCCTCCTTCAGGGGATCTGGAAAGACCCCCTCTCCAATGACTTACAGACTATCTCAGCCAGAACTGGGCTGATTTCCTCAATGCATCTCACACGAAGATGCATTGGGCCTGGGTCCAAACTACAACTAGTTGACTGCAAAGTCTGACTGATCCTCACAATATCCATGATGTCCAGTCGACCAAAGTTGGACCAAACAATCTGGGTGCTTGAAAGCTCCCGCCAACTTCTGCAATACCCTGTAGAGCAGGCTGGGTGGATACTGGACCTGATGCTGACAACCGTATCTATGAAAAATCGAGCAAACTCATCACATCTTTCTTGTGACAAGGCTCCACCAGATTGTAGACAGATTGGATTGTACAATCTGTGAACAGTCCAGAAGAGCTGAGCTGGCCGATTCTGCATGGTGGAAATTTCCCTGGACAGGAATTCTGCCTTCTTACGGGTGATTGTTGATTGATAGACAGTATAATGATCCATCAATCTAAGCCTGTCAATCTTCAGGCTGGACTTCCACCAAACCCTCTCTAACCTTCAACCTAGTCTCCTCAACTCCTTCAAGGTCCCATCAAACCATAGGGACCTTGGACAAAAAGTGAGTGGCCGAACACGAGCAAGAGCAATGGAATCTGAGGCATCCATCACCACCTTGTTATAGGCAAGTACAAGATTCCCTGGTCCCATGCATTCACTCAACAAGCCCAATAGGTCTAGCACCGCCATTAGGCCTCAGCAAATTTCCTCAAAACCCACTGTTTTTTTATTGCCACCCTCGCAGAATACCATGAGCTGAATATGAGAAAACAGACATCTGGTAAAGCAGAGAACCATTAGAGATAAATTACCTTATGCCAAAAAATCAGTTCAATGTTTGGGTGAATAGCATAGTCCTTTTGCATACATGTAAGGTTTTAACTTTGGCCTTTCTGTATTCCCACCCTTGATAGGTAAGCTGGGTAGCGAGCAGGGAATGGAAGGCCCAGCATCAAGGGTGAGTAGAGTGCTGGAGGAGGAAGAGGCAGGGGAGGATGGTGGGTTCTTTCACAACATGCTAGGCGGGAAACTGCTGAGGGAGGTTGAACTTTATAGCTATTTCCCCACATTGAACCTCAGTATTTAGCCTTCCTCATTCAATGTTTGGATGAATAGCGTAATGCTTGTATATACATGTAAGGTTTTAACTTTGGCTTTTCTCTATTCCCACCCTTGATAGGTAAGCCAGGTAGCAAGTAGGGAATAGAAGGCCCAAAAAGATTACCTCCTCCAACTCACAGAGAGTATGAATAGTAGCACACAGGAGAGAAAAAAAAAAACCCAGATGGAGGAAGCTTATAAAGACACATGGCCACTGACCTGCCCATCCTCAGGGTAAACTAAGAGAAAATTATCCTAAATGCTTAGAATTAATTTTAGTTTGTTAGAGTAGGGTGGAATGTTTATAGTGATGAAGTTTCATCTTCTGAGTCTGTTGAATGACGGGATCAGTAAGGTTGATTCATGGCGTTGAAGAGAGAGATTCAGTCTGCAGGAATGTCCAGGTCCTAAATATGAAGTACATCTGGCTGATGAAAGGGTCAAACAGAGTCCAGGATTCAAGTGACCACTCCCTTACAATCTACAGTTGGTCCAACAAGGTCATCAAGCCCCCCCAAAACTCATTTATCAGCATAGTCTAAAGAAGGGATCCCTAGATCACTTCAAGGACTTCCTCTTACATTGTGATTGGTCATCTATTCATACCACTAGGTCAGTTGACAGTGCCCCCTTCCGCTTTATCACCTGCTTCAATGCCGCCTGTGACCACTTGGCCTCTTTTACTAAACTGGCAGTCAGATGTACAAATACCCTCTGGATAACACTGGCCCTTCTTGACCTCCTGTGCCTCCATGACAACTTATGACATAAGGCCTTCAAATGTGGCCATCCCACTGACAAGCGTTGGTATAGAGCTGCCAGGAATAAATGTACCTGGGAGATTCGCAAAGCAAAGGCAACTAATTTTCAGGAAGCCCTCTCTTCCTCCTGGGGTTCTGGGCATAAGTTTTGGGAAAACATTAAAGTACTTGATGGAAAATTTGAGTCCCCTCCACCATCGCAACTTGACATTAATGGTACCACCTCACAGGACCTTGTGGCCGTAGCTAACATCTTAAACACCTTCTTCTCAGACCTTTGCAGTGTCCTCCCACCTAATTTATTTGATCCCCCACCAAGTCAACTCCCCCTCCCACCCCCTCATGATACCCGGCTCTTCTGAATCAGGACTAGTTCCCCCCAAGAGGCCAAATCCTACATATCTAGAGTCCTGGCAAGTCCCTGCATAGTGGGGATACTTTAGACCTAAAACTCCTTCACCTGGCTCTGGATATAGTCCTTGTCCCTCTTACAAAAATTCTTAACCTCTCTGTCTTGGCTAGTTCACCTCCCAATGGAAAGTGGATGTCATCATGCCTATCCTCAAAGGAGGGGACCGCACCTCTCCAAATAACTACTGCCCCATCTCTGTTCTTCCCCTCTCTCCAAGGTCATGGAGAAACTTTTCTCAGACCAGCTCTCTGACTTCCTGACTAAATATAACCTAATTTGCAAAGAACAGCATGGATTCAGGAAGGGGCACAGCACCTCAAATGCACTGCTGGAATACACCACCTTCCTATACAAAGCCCTAGACCGTGCACACCTAGTCGGGTCTGTGTACATAGACATGATTAAGGCATTCGACATGGTCAATCACCCTTTCCTACTAGAGTCTCTTCTCACTCTGGGTCTTGCTTCCGAATCCATCTCCTGGTTCGAGAGCTACCTAAGTGGTAGTTCACAGCATGTCAAAATAAACTCCACTCTATCTATCAGTCTGCCGTTCCACCCTGGTGTCCCTCAGGGATCCATACTAGGGTCACTACTCTTTGGCCTCTTTCTGAATTCTCTCCCAAAAGCATCTTCTGGCCAAATGCATCTATACGTGGATGATGCAGTTATCTTCTACAGTCACCATGACCCCCCCCAGCTTGCCCTCCAGAGTCTTTTCTCTGAAAGTGAAATATGGTTCTCTGCCAATAAACTGGTGTTAAATTACAAAAAAACAAAGTCTATGGTCTTCACTCACCATCAAAACAAATACATGGGAACCCCAATGTGCATACTTAACTGTCAAAACTCACAGCTAGAATAAGTGACTTCCTTTAAATATCTGGGTGTCACCCTTGACTCCTCACTAAACAATCATGAACATATCCATCATCTTAGCTCTGCTGCAAATGCCAAAATTGGTCTCCTTTACAGGAACAAATGGTGTATGCCTCCTACAGCCCTCCATCTAGCAGTTATCTCCTCTGTCCTTTCCCAATTGGATTATGAGATCATCGTCTATGGCATTGCTGACAATACCACACTTCGCAGAATTAAGGTCACCCTGAATAGGGAGTGTCATCTTGTCATGAGGTGTGATAGGAAGACTCATACCTGTAACCTTTATCGGCTCTCCAACTAGCTTAACTTTGAGGGCTGGTTGAATTACCACACCTGCCTCCTTGTTAGGAAGATTGTCAATGGCCAGTCCCCCACCGGGCTCCTTGACCTCATTCAACATGCACCATCCACAAGGAATATTAGCTACTCAGACAAATTCACTTTGCTTGTGCCATTCTGCAGAATGTCCTGGGGCAACATGCCTTCCACTATAGGGCTCCACTCTAGCTAAATGATTTGCCCCCGATACCTCATCTGTTAAGAACCTTGGTCATTTCAAACTCAATATCAGAGAGCAACTACTTACCACCAGTACCTGTGACTGCCCCGAGCTGTCCATAGTTGCCCCTCTTTTACTGGTGTGCCAAGCCAAATCTCTGTGACTTCTGCCCTCCCTCCCTCCGCGCTTGTCTCTCTCTACTCTGATTAATTCCTCTGATATATTGTGCCTTTATCTTAATCATCTGTTTTATGGGCTTAGGAAACTTTGTATCATCCTTGAAATTTGAATGTAAGCAATAGCTTAATTTGCTTAAAACCTTGTACCATACTTGACTTTGGGTTGTTTTACCCTCCGCATTCAGATGAAATACCTTTCAATGTATTGTTCATTTCTCTTGTTTTGTACTTCCATGATGTGGAGCCTTTGAAAAGAAGACTCTGACTCAAAGGTCTGTTATTCCAATATCTCAATAAATAAAATAAATAAATAAAGTATAACACTAGCTGGTATTTGACGAAGGTACTGACGCGATATAAGAATGGGAGAATGGGTTTCTTTAGATGAGCTGCCAGACTTTGATTTACTGTATGTATGCTTGGATGTTAAATCCTTAAAGTAGTCAGTCAGATTCTGAGAAGATGAAAGCAGGATAGGATGCTTAAATTCTTTGGTAGACAGGCAAATATTTCAGATGATTGTAAAGTTCTCGGAAGAGCTCATCTTCAATACTTATTTGGGAAAACATGTAGAAATTGAATGAAAGCTGGATGATGAGATGAAAAAAGGTCTAACATTTGAGTAGAGTCTAAAGGCCTTGAGTTCAGTAAATCCATAATGTTTCACCATATATGCGACTATAGGGAGACAATCAGGGATTTGGGGCTAGTGAGGCTTTGAGTATCTGGTAGGTAGTGTTGTGCGAAATTGGAAAATTTCACTGGGTGAAATATTTCACAGAATTTGCACATTTCACAAAATATTTAGCTGAGTGAAATGTGAAATTTTGCCCATTGGGCAGGTAAAGTTTTGCCCTCGAAACCGGCGAAAGTTGCCACTAGCAGTAAAATTTCACCACCCGCAAAAGAAATTTCTCAATTTCACCACCGGGCCCCCAATCCTTCAAAACAAAATCCCCTCTCCTGTCCCTGGTGTCCAGTGATCCTGCCCTGGCCGATCACCAACCGAATTCAAATCAAGAGAACCCTCCTCCCATCACCCTGAGCCCTGGCCCCCAATCTTTGCAACAAAAAAAAACCCAACAATTCCCATCCATGTCCCTGGTGTCTAGTGGTCCCCCCAGCTGATCACTGGCTGAATTCAAATCAAGAACTGTCGCTCCCCCCCCAGTCACCCTGAGCCCTGGTCCCCAATCTTTGTAAAAAAAAAATAATAATCTCCTCCCTTGTCCTTGTTGTCTGGTGGACCCCTACCCTGTGTTAAATCAGAGCCCACCCCACCCCCCAGTACCCTGATTGGGCCACCGGCACAGCCCTCCACTCACCTCCATGGCTGGCAGCCCATCTGAGTGCTCAAGGAATGAGCACAGTATGCATGCGCACATTCATTGAGTGCTCAGACAGGCTGCCAACTGTGGAAGTGAGTGGAGGGCTGTGCTGGTGGCCCAATCATGGTACTGGGGAGCGGGTGGGCTCTGACTTAAGACAGAGTGGGGTGGGGGCCCCTAGACACCAGGGACAGGGGAGGAGCTTTTTTCCTTTTTACAAAGATTGGGGGCCAGGCTTCAGGGTGACTGGAGGGGAGGAAAGGTTCTTGAGTTTTGAATTTGGCCAGAGAGGGGACCACTAGACACCAGGGACATGGGAGGGATTGTTTTTTGTTTTTTTTTTTGCAAAGATTGGGGGCCAAGGCTCAGGGTGACGGAGAGGGGAGGGTTCTCTTGATTTGAATTCAGCCAGTGGTGATTGGTTGGGAGGAGGGACCACTAGGCACCAGGGAGAGGTATAAATTCAACAATGGCCATATATGGATGCCAGTGAAATTGTGGATGAAATTGCAAAATTTTGCTGCAATTTCATGAAATATTTTGCTTGGCAAAATTGCCAATTTTGTAGCAAATTTGCTGGCGAAATAAAATTTCACAACATTTCTACTGGTAGGAGAGGGTTACTGAATTATTTTAGACCAATGAAGGCAGGGATGAAGTATGTTGTAAGGACAATGATTGGATACCAATAGGTAACTGAAATGTTCAGTACAATAGGTTTGAGGTTTGAAAGCAAGTTAGAGTCTTGATGGTATGGTCTTGGATAGGAAGATATTAGGAAGAATTGCTAGTGCAGGATGGTACATATGGTTGCTGAAGTATGGTAATCCAATTGCAGGCACTTGAGTGGCCCTTGAGGTGGTGGACAGGAAATCCACACTGTTTCACCATATGTGCAGCTATAGGGGACAATCAGGAATTTGCATAGTGGCCCAAAGGCAGGAGCTTGAGAAACATAGAAACACAGAACATAGACTTTGATGGCAGATAAGGACCGCTTGGCCCACCTAGTCTGCCAATTTCCCAACCTACAGGATAAGCTGCAGATCCTAGTTAACCAACAGCCTATTTCTTCTTACCCTCCACAAGAATTGCCTTATGACTGTCCCATGTATTCTTGAATTCTCCCACAGTTTTAGACCCCACAACCTCCTCAGGAAGGCTGTTCCATGTGTCCACCACCCTCTCTGTGAAAAAATACTTCCTCACATTGCCCCTGAACCACCCCCCATCTTTAAATTGTGTCCCCTTGTTCTTGCACATCTCTTTTTCTGAAAGATGCTACCCTCTTGGACTTTGTTGATTCCACTGAGGTACCTAAAAGTTTCTATCATGTCCCCCCTTTCCTCAGGGTATACATATTAAACTCCTTTAGTCTCTCCTCATATGGCTTCTCTGCAGACCCTGCACCATTTTAGTTGCCCTCCTCTGGACTGCCTCTATCCTGTCTATGTCTTTGGAGATGGGGTCTCCAGAATTGCACGCAGTACTCCAGATGGGGTCTCACCAACTGTCTGTACAGAGGATAACAACTTCCTGTTTTCTGCTGGTGATGCCTCTCCTATACATCCCAGTATACCCCAGCCCTCCCTACTGCTTTCTCACATTGCTTGCTAACCTTAAGGTCATCTGCTATGATTACCCCAGGTCCCTTTCCTGTTTTGTTGCTGACACTACCCCCCCATTGTATAATCTTCCCCTGGGTTTTTGTTTCCCAGCTGCATTATTTTGCACTTCTTTGCATTGAATCCAAGCTGCCATACTTCTGACCATTCCTCCAACCTTGCCAAGTCCCTTCTCATCCTTTCCATGCCTCCTTGTGTGTCAACCCTGTTGCAGATCTTTGTGTTATCTGCAATGCGGCATACTTTTCCTTCCAGTCCCTCTGCAATGTCACTTATAAAGACATTAAAAAGGACTGGACCCAGAACTGAACCCTGTGGTACCCCATTAGTAACCCCTCTTTCTTCAGAGTTGACTCCATTTACAATTACCTTCTGTGTCCTGTTGTCCAGCCAATGTTTTACCCAGGCTACCACCCTGGAACCCACTCTCAGGCTGGTAAATTTGACAATTAATCTTTTGTGTGGGACTGTGTCAAATGCCTTGCTAAAGTCTAGGTAGGCCATGTTCACAGCCCCTCCCTGGTCTACTACTTTGGTCACCCAGTCAAAGAAATCAATTAGATTCATCTGACATGACCTTTCCTCTGTGAACCCATGCTGCCTGGGGTCCTGTGCCCCACTGACCTCTAGGTACTCAACAATTCTTTCCTTCAGAAGTGATTCCATCACTTTCCCTACCACAGAGGTCAAACTGACAGGTCTGTAATTTCCTGCCTCTGTCATGGTCCCACTTTTGTGAAAAGGAATCACATCCATCTTCCTCCAGTCCTCAGGTACCACACCATGCTCCCATGCTTTGTTAAAAAGGGTAGTCAGTGGTTTTACTAGTTCTCCTCTTAATTCTTTTTGAATTCTGGCATGAGTTCCATCAGGCCCCATTGCTTTGTCCACCTTCAGTTTTAGGAGTTCGTTCAGAACCCTCTCTTCTGTGAAAGGACTGGGATCGATCCCCCTATCCGGAGTGCTTCTGTTAATTGGATTAGGCACCTCCCCCTCCTCCTCTTTTGTGAATACTGAGCAGAAATATTCATTCAGTATCCCTGCTTTTTCACTGTCCCTCTCTGCCCACCCACCGTTCATTCTATTCAGCCTCACTATCCCTCCCTTTGTCTTTCTATGCTCCCTGATGTACCTATAAAAGGTTTTATCCCCCTTCTTAACCAAGTTGGCTATCTTTTCCTCAGTTTGGGCCTTTGCTATTCTGACTTCCCTCCCTGCTTCCTTCTGCCTTAACTGGTACAGCTGTCTGTCCTGCTCCTTCTGTGTTTCCTTGTACTTCCTGAATGCTATCTTTTTCTCCCTGACTTTCCCCACCACCTGTTTTGAGAACCATAGTGGCTTTTTCTTTCAGTTTGATTTGTTTATTTGCTTCACACAAAGGCTTGTTGCCTCTGTAATGGCTGTTTTGATGTTTCTCCATTGTTGCTCCACCCCTCCTTCTAGCCTGTTTGCTAGTGCTTTTCTAAGACACTCTTCCATCTTGCCAAAGTCAGCCCTCCTGAAGTCCAGTACCCTCACTTTTGTATGGCTTGACTCTGTAGCTGAGTTTATCATGAACCACACTGTTTGATGGTCACTTGTTCCCAGATGGCAACCCACTTCTAGATCTGAGATCCTCTCACTGTCCCCATTTGAGAGTATGAGGTCTAAGAGTGCTCTCTCATGAGTGGGTTTCGAAACTAGCTGTCTGAGGTATACCACCTGAAGGGCATCGAGAATTGCCATGCTCTTGGATGTGGCTGCAACAAATGTGCTCCAGTTAACATCTGGCATATTCGGGCCTCCCATAAACAGTATCGCCTCTTTCTCTGCCATCCTAAGAATGCCTTCTATCATATTCTTGTCCATTCCCTCCCCCTGACATGGGGGTCTGTATACAAACCCTGTGCGGATTGTGGTGCCATTTCCAGTCTCTGAGGTGACCCACAGTACCTCCTCTCCTCCCTGTTTACTCTTTTGTTCAGTTGCTTTTATCTCTTCCTTTACATAGAGAGCTGCTCCCTCTCTTCTCCCCTCCCTATCTCACCTGTAGGTTATGTACCCTGGTATGTTAACATCTCAGTCATGGTTCTCTGTGTGCCATGTTTCTGTGACTGCTATGATATCCAGGCATCCCTCTTCCATCAAGGCCACCAGTTCATGGAGCTTGTTGCCCAGACTATGGGCATTGGTACTCATTACCCTCCATTTCCTGATGGCCTTACCTTTTTTTGCCCCATCCCTGCCCTTATTGCCTTTGTCACTTTCTCCATTTACCCCTGCCCTTCTCCCTATTGACATCTCTATCTTGGTGTTTACCTCACTTACTACTCTGAATTTTTTTGGGGGGGCTAGGATTTCCCTGCTCCTTTCCAGTGCCTCCCCCCTTGGCTAGTTTAAATGCTTGCCAATGAAGCATTTAAGCCTATCACCTAGGATCCTGGTTCCCCTCCTGGACAGATGCAGCCTATCATGCCAGTATAGGCCTGCATCACTCCAAGGAGATGCCCAGTCCCCAATGAAGCCAAATCCCTGAGCCCCGCACCAGTTTTTCAACCACTGATTGAATCCCATGGTGTGGAGCACCCTAGCCTCACCTACGCCATGGACAGGCAGCACCTCCGAGAAGATTACCATGTGTGCTACTTGTCTATGGCCCCTCCCCAACTCCACAAACTCTTCCTGCAGTGCTCTGATCCCTTTCTTAGCCAGGTCATTTGTCTCTAGGTGGACAATGACATCCAGCTCCCTCCCCTGTGCAGCTGCTCTGGCAATCCTGAGGATTCACTCCATGTCC
This sequence comes from Neoceratodus forsteri, assembly GCA_016271365.2. NCBI lineage: Eukaryota > Metazoa > Chordata > Ceratodontiformes > Ceratodontidae > Neoceratodus > Neoceratodus forsteri. The sequence goes on from CM057450.1 coordinate 75,529,405, forward strand.
CTCCAAGCCATGGTGCCAGGCAGGCACCTTACCTCCCTCTCCCCTTCCTCTTCCAGTTCTACCTTCCTATCACTGGAGTCCCCCACCAGGAGTTGTTTCCTTCCACTGTGGGGTCCCATGCCACCCTCCTGTGGGTTTCCCTTGTGGAGGTTCCCAGTATCCTCCTTGGTCTCCACTGTGGGTGCCTCCATGGAGGAACCACACTTTGCCACAATGGCATAGGAATTATGGAGAGGTACAACTGGAGGAATTCACCTCTGTTCCACCACCCTCACCCTCCCTGAGCCCACAGTGGTCCAACCACTCCTTTTTCTTGGCAACCTCTGAGGTAACAACTCTTGAGTTGTTGGCTTGCCAGTGGATCCAATACAAGTATGCTTTGGGAGTGCCCAGAAAAAGAGGGGTCTTCTACAGAGTCTTATGACTGATGAGACAATGAGAAGTTGAGGTCAAATTAGATTATAATGGGTGCATTGACTGCTTAGTCCAATGGAGACTGTTGTAGAGTGTTACTGTAATAAACAGATGGCTAGGTTAGTTGCAAACATGCAGGATGATGAATTGAATAGAGACCCACTCTTGGCAATGGTATTGCTGGGAGGAGTATGAATGGGATATATCCTGTCAGATGAGTCAGAAAGACTATTAGATGGGCCACTGGTGAAGAGAATCTTAAGGAAGAGGTGTGAATAACTTCTTAATATATAAAGATATCCAGATAGCATGAAACAGTGACTTGGTATCTCCCCGGAGGGAAAGAAGGTCACAAGTCCATTGAGAGATAATAGGCATGAAGCAGACTCCACTAGAGCTTGGATCCTGTGGAAGACATCTGGAAGAAGGGACATCCATACTGCTTGAATTAAATGGAAGTGGTAAGGAATAATTCTGCAGAGTAATATAAGGATGAGATTGATGAATTGGTAGAAGTAAATGAACAGGCGAGTGGATGCTGGACATTGGCAGTCAGGAGAAACATGCCCAAAAAGATAGTACAGCATCAACTGAAGAGGAGCCCCAAGCCACCAGGGTGGCTAGAAAGAAGTTGACTGATATGCAGATGTGGGGTATGAGGTTCCCACCTCCGAAGGAGATGGCAAACTTGAATTGATCACTGTAGATAAATGGTCTGAGACAAGGTAGGCAGGAAACAAAAACTGTAGAAGGCTCAAGATTCCATTTCCTAAGATGAGCAAATGTCACGTATCCAGCTGGAGCAAAGGGGAATGAGGGCAAAAATAAATCCAGGAGGAAGGCCGCAGGAAAAGGAGAACATGCAAAGGAGCAAATGATGGAAGAGTTGGCAGGATGAAGATGAAGGGCCTGGAGACTGCAAGAGCCCAAGCTGGAAGTTGAGCCACAGGTGACAATGTAGATGAGCACCAGATGATCATGGGAAGGAGAGAAATAATAGAGGCTGGAGTCAGATTGGATGGGCAAAAAATTGAGATTGAACAAACAGGTGAGGTCCAAATCCAGAACGAGAGGAGGCCAAACGCAAGGTTGAGTACTGAAATCCCAGGCACGAATAAAATCAAGAAAAGAAGGGAGAAAGGAAGGGCCACCACAAGGCTGAAGCGGTCATATTGCACTGGATAACTAGAGGTGAAGCCTGGGGATGGGATAGAGGGGCAAAATAAGAAGGCCCAAGCGACTTGGATAGACTTGCAGTAGAGGCTGGAGGCAAGGATCAGGGACAGGTACTTGAAGGCTGACATGAACAGAGTTCCATTCCTGAAGGAAGGGGGGAGTTCAAGTCACTGGCAGAGAATTTGCAAGGATAAGGCAGAAGATTGGAGACTGAAGAGGTACAATAGTTGCATTCTTGAAGGTAATTGGTGAACCCAGATTTCTGAATTAGGCTGCAGGCAGGCAATATAATAGAGTACAGAGAGACACATTCCTGAAGGGAAGTAGTGAACTTGAAATGCTGGTATAGAATGGAGCTGGATGAGTCAGGAGATTGTAGGCTGAAGGGGTACGGCAGTTCCATCCTGGAAGGGAAGTGGTGATCGCAGATTGCTGATGTAGGCTGCAGGTAGTGGATATGAGGGCGTGCAGAGATCCCAGACTCAAAGGGAAATGCTGATCTCAAAATGCTGGCATCAGATGAGGTAGAATATTGGAGACTGAATGGGTACAGTAATCCTAGACCAGAAGGAAAGTGGCAAGCCCAGATTGGTGAGGAAGGCTGCAGGCAGTCACTGTGATGAAGTACAGAGATCCCATTCTCAAAGTGAAGTGGTGAACTTGAGGTACTGATATAGAATGCAGTTGGATGAATCAGGAAATTGGACGTTGATGGGGCACAGAGGTTCCATTCCCGAAGAGAAGAGGCAACAGAATAGCAGGTAGGGGCTGTAGTAGTACAAGAGAGTCAATAGATGATGCAGGCTCCCATCCCCTGCAGCTGGGGAAAGCTAACCTTCACTTAATGCTGTGCTGGACCAAGTTAGGGACAGAGACTGTGGGGTTCCATGTCATAATAGCGAATGCAGAACAGCGAGTGCTATTATGGTGAGTGTATATCGCTGAAAAACAAATCAGTGATATGCACTTCAAGGCGACCCGACATCCAGATTTACAAAAACTGTTTTTGCAGGGGGCAGGGCTTTGCCCCCATACCCCGCTGAATTAGGATTCTCAACTCCAGGGGGTGCATATTGAGGAAGGGACAAAAATCCAGATGTTGGCAAAATTTAAGTGCCGCAGTTTGCAGCTGTGGCAAAATGTACACGCTCCCAGTCCCGAACCCAGTACCTGCTGTGCCAGAGCTAGACACCAACACCACATGGCTAACTTAGTGGTAGTAGGCACACCAGTGCCTGAAAACTCCTACTCTGTCCCTCCCCTTCCCCTCGATATCCCCCCCGTTCACCCTTCCCCCGGTCGCTATCAAATATCCTCACTATTCTGCAGGGTAGCCCACAATAATAGCACCCAAAATGAGTTGCCGTATTTGTAGTCGCTCATTTTGGGTCACTATTATGACTTGATACCAACTAGGGCCAGTTGATATGGTATAGAATTGAGTGAAATTGAGGTTGAAGGAACATGCTTCCATCCCTGGCAGTCAGGGCAAGCCCACCTTCACTCAATACCGCAGAAGGCAAAGTTAGGGACAGAGGATATCAGGGTGCTGTAACGACTGGTACAGTAGTTGATGGTAAGGAATCCAACCAGGTAAAAGTTTAGATGAAGTGAAGTAGATTCCCATCCCAGGTAGACTAGGGAAGCCTACCTGTGCTCAATGCCTCAAAAGGTAGAGTTAGGGACAGAGACAGGAGTAGGAGAAGCATCAGCAGCAGACAAAACTGCAGGGGTAAGTCATGCAGGATAAATGCCTGAGAGTACTAGTTGCTGAGGAATTGCAGGTTCCAGGACAGGGGAAACATCATGCAGCCTGGTGGAATAGGAAGAAATGGAAATGGAGAGCTGGAGTGAGAAAGCCCAAAAGAAATAACAGGAAGAAAGGGACAGGGGGTGGTCTGTTTTTTTAGGTATGTATAGTTTGGGACTGGAGGGTAGGGATTTTTTGTAGATAGTACAGTTGTAGTCCTGGATAGTGAAAGGAATTCCAGCAGGGAGCAAACAGGAGCGAAGTCAATAGAAGAGCTCAGGTAAGGAAAGTCATCCTGGAAAACAAAAAGGACTGGTAGCCAAGCTGGTTGCACAGTGTGGCAAAGTATTTTTTTTTTTGTCGTCAGAGATTGTTTGAATTATAGAGGAGAGGCAAATGTGAAGCACGGGGAGATGAAGGGACTTGAAAGGAACACAATGAGTACAGGAAGGGCAAACTTGTCTGAGGCGCATGACTTGGTGATCAAACCACTGCAGTAAATATCATAAGGCTGAGTTGATTCCAGGGAAGAAAAACAGCCTGGCAGCAGCCATTGAGGAAGGCATACTGTGCAAAAATAAGGGAAAGCAAATACATGGGGTGGCCCAACATGACCCCCAAAATGGAGAAAAAGGGAAAAGAGAAACTGCGGAACCAGGAAAGGCACACCAAGCCAAAGCATGCCAGCAGGAGGGACTGGAGAGCACAAGGAAGAGAAGTGAATAGCTTGAGGTGGTGGCTATGGGAGGCAACTCAGGTCAGCAGGCTTGCAGTGCAGCACCCAAAACCTTCATGCCAGACAGCTACAGCAGAATGCTCACCAGGCAGGAAGTGGCATAGGGGAGCATACTGCGATACAGAAGAGGCTCTGAGGTGCAAACTGGTGCTATTGAAGCCCAGCTGAAAAGGAGCATAAATAAGGATCAACGGACCAGAGACAGCGTCCGGAACCGGACTGGCAGAAGAAATGTGAAGGGAAAGATTGTAGGGCATCGACCTCCAGCTGAGCAAGTGGGCTACGAAAAGAACCCACACACCAGACATGGAAGACATAAGGACACGGTAGGTCCCATAGAGGCAATTGGTGGGTCAGGTGCTGGCATCAGTGGAGGACTGCGGGCCACTGGAGAAGAGAGGATGGGGAATGGATGGAGAAGGAGAAACACATAAAGGGGAGGGGGAAGGGGAAGAACAAGAGATAGGAGCCAAATTGGAAAATAAAATAAAGCAGTAGAGGAGGGGAAACAGCAAGAGTGGCGAAAACAAGATAGCACAGCCACACAGGACCCAGTGCCTGCAAATGGGACAGTTTCACAACACACTAGGTGGGGGACTGCTGAGGGAGGCTGGCCTTTATAGGGAATGGGGGAGGAGCTATTCCCCCACATTGATCCTCAGTCTTTAGCCTTCCTCATTATGAGCAAGATACACTAACCACAGTATGAGAGCAACTGCAGTTCAGCTGCTCTCTGAGTCAGGACTAGAAGTTAAAGAGATTATGGCAGTCAGTGGCCATAAGAATGAATCCAGCCTGAGATCATATTGGGGAGCTTCTCACCAAGACAGAAAAAGATGGAGCCAAATCCTCGCCCTAAAAGAAAACCCAACAACAGACGACAAAAGTACCTCTGCCACCACAGATGCCTAGCAAACGTCAACCAGCAGTTCCTGCATACAGCCCGCCTTTTCCCTGCAAAGAGAAGCTGCACTAACTACCAAAGTAACAAAAGATGCTGATGGCAACAACAGTGGAAAACTGATTGAATTCATCCAGACCTTCATGAAGGAAACAACCACAAACACACCATTCATACACCAGAACTGTTATGCGGAGAAGGTTGAATTTATTAACTTTACAAATTAACAGAACTGCAGTTGCAAATTCATTTCTAACAGTACAGAGTATGCATTAAAAGTGTCATAAAAATGAATTACGCTACAGTTTAGTGTTCAATTTTAAAAAAAACAGATGTTACTAATACTTTTTTAAAATACAGTTAATGTTACAGTTATTTCCCTTAAGTTCTATTACAGTTCATTAGAGCTCTATTTATCCTACAGTTAAAGGGACTATTTTTCATTAAAAACACAAAACACAGTGTTTAACAGTGTTTGAAAAGAAAACTTTAATAAAAATCTTTACAAGTTCATATGTCAATTTTTTTCCCATTTTATAACCACAATAAGACACTCCGAACTGTGGGTTATGGCCTAATAAGAGGACGTCCAGGTACAAAAGGCAATCAGTGCAAGACCCTTGTGCCTCATAATGCATCTGGCATGTGTTCTCATCAGCCCATAACCCAAACCTTATCATGTCATATTGCTTACTTATCCCCCTGCTGCCCTGGCTGTCCTTCCTTCACACCAACCCCCAGCCCAGTCACCCAGCTTCTCCTGGACTAACCCTTTCTAAATTCCCCATGGCTTACCACCCATAGTGGGGTGGCAGGAAGACCTTTGACCTGCGTTTCACAGATCCAGATTTTGGGAGGTGCCTTGGTCACTGGTGCAGGACCTACAGAGGGTCAGTACTCATCCTGACAGCCAGGGAAAGTTTTCACTTTTCTCTCCTTCCTCTTCTGTGCCATATGTGTCCCTTAAGGATGCTGGAATTGAGGCATAGTCCCTGATGTGAGCGTGCATCAGCACGCTTGTGTGAAATGCAGTACAGCGTGTTCCCCCTGTGTCCCATGCATTCTGCCACCTGCACATCTGCAGGTGGTAGCAGTGCAGCAATATATGTATTTTTTTTATTTTATTTATTTATGTTTTTGATAACCGGGTAAGTGAACTGATCCAGTGGACCATTTTCAGCCACGACCTGAACTACAGAGTGGCAAAAGAGTCAAAAAGCAACATACTTATCATAGGTAAAGATACAATACAAAGCAGATAAGACAGTGTTAAAAATATATGAGATCTTTTGAAAGAGTAACACTGCAACATGTGGTCAGGAACATGATACAAAACGTTTCCATGATTAAATGCAGACAGTACAGTTGATAAGTATTACAGGATCACATGTTACCCAGCATGCTATAATCTGTCTAACACAAAGGCAGCTAACTAGTATAAAGTGACAAAGTACAATACAATACAGAAATCCTGTGGGATGGACAGATTACCATTACCTTGTGAACTAGGGTGGTTGTAGTGTTCAGGAGTTGTCAAGGGAGCAGTTACACTTAGACTCAGTGAGGAGCCATTCTTTCAAGTTTATTTTGAAAGACAGGTGAGAGGGTGAAGAGCGAATGGACAATGGGAGATAGTTCCAGAGGGAGGGGACTGAGACAAAGAACGCCTCACTGACCATACTTGAGATACGCGGGACTTCCAGAGGGGTGATAGAGAATGCTTTGAGATTCCTGGAGTCTGCTCTCTCAGCCAGGAGTGAAGCATAGGGGGACTGCAGGTAATTTCTGAGAATGTTATTGACCAGGCAACCCATAGCATAGTCAAACTGGCCTTGAAGAGGGAGCCAACCTAGAGACTGATAGAGCACGCAGTGGTGGGTGGTGTAAGGAGCTTGGAGGACAAAGCGGCATATGGAGTTATAAGTGGCATTAAGGTGGGACCGAAGAGAAATAGACATGGCAGAGTAAATAGGGGAACAATAGTTCAGTTGGGGCAGAAAGTTACCTTGCACAATTGCCAGGTGAGCCTTGGAGGACAGGAGTTGCTTAAGGCAGTAGGCAGCACCTACTTTCTGGTGAATTCTCCTCACTGTGAGGTTTATATGCTCAATGAAGGTAAAAGAGTGATCTAGCATCACCCCAAGATATTTAAATGTGGAGACAGTTTCAAGGGGAAAGCCTGCTGGTGTGATGACAGTAAAGGATGTGTTGGATTTGGTGACCTTGGTGATATATGGTTTGGAGCTGAAGAGCATGGCTTTAGTTTTTTTCTCATTTACAAGTAGTTTGCTAGAGAGGAACCAGTTGTGCGTGGCACTGTAGCTGAGTGTGATGGTGGAGGAGATGGATTACAGGGACTTGTCACTGTGGTATAGAACTAGGTTATCTGCATAAAGTAGAGCATTACAGTTTAGGCTAGATGCTGGAAGTGCATTGATGAACATAGAGAACAGTAGAGAGAACAAGAATGGAGCCTTGGGGAACCCCAGTGTGACTGGGTAGTGAGGTAGAGGAATCATTCCCTATTAACATGGACTGGAATCCGTTTGAAAGGTGACAGCGGAACTAACCCACGGTGTTAGGGGAGCAGCTTGTGGTCGGCTAGGTTGAATGCCTTCGATAAGCCCTGCCCGAGTCCATGTTCCTGAGGACATGATCGGTGAAAAGTGCTAAGGATGAGGAGGTACTATGGTGTTTGTGGAAACCATGCTGCAGGGGACATAGGAGGTTGTATTTATATAGGTGTTCTGACAGTTGGTAATGCACAATTTTTTCCAGCATCTTGCTAAGATGTGGGAGGAGGGAGATGGGCCTGTAGTTCTCTGGGGTGAGAGGATCCCCTGATTTATAAATGGGCATGACAAGTGCATGTTTCCAGGAGTTGGGAACCATTGCTGATGTGAGGGCAAGATTGAATATGTAGGTTAGGGGACCGACAAGAGCAGGGATATGGCTCCCTTCCCCCCGGAGGAGGAGAGCATCCCCTAAGATCCTCAATCCTACTTTCCCCAGCTGGCCTTTAATGACCCAGGCTCATTCCCAGCCCCAGCTTTGTGAGTGGTAGCAGTACTGCTTTGCCGACAGACCAGCCTTAACATACAGCGCTACCCCTACCCTTGCCCTTTGCCTTATCCTTTCTGAATAATGTGTAGCCTTTTATGGTCATGTTCCAGTTAAGGTTAGAGGCTTCCCATGTCTCTGTTACTGCCAGCAGGTCATGTCCCCCCTCTGTGACAAGTGCCTGAAGTTCTGGCATTTTGTTACCCAGACACGTAGCATTGACACATATACCTTCCAACATTTCCTACTAACCTCCTCTTTGACCTCTGCCCCAAGTTTGCTGGATCCTGCTGAGTTGTGTTTCTGAAATAAGTATGTACTGTAGGACAGGAAAACCAAGTTAAAACACATTATATTCATTTATGTAAACCATCTGATAATATATGGATAGAAATCACATTAGTGACAGAAAATTAAACCCTTATAAGTTGCTTCTCAAGGGCAGAGCATGCAGAATATTTTCAAAATGCAGGAATATTTGGATAACAGTACTTTATGTAACAGGCAGCTAAGATTGTGAAATTGGTTCTCAAGCGAAAAACAGGAATAGGTACTCACAATAGCTTGGCTCATAGTCCAGGAATACAGGAAGAAACACTTCACCTGTCCTGCAAGATAACAGTCTTAACTCAGGAAAATGGTGAGCAGCAGTAATGGCTGTAACTCCCCCTCCATGTTGGTCAAACGTTTTTTGCATCAAAGTGCAAGTTGTTCCTCAGGACCTACAGTATGTCATTAAGGGGTGACCACACATTTAAACCAAGCATTTAAAGATGTACAACAGACTATGTACAAACATGCAATAAAGTGTTCACTATAAAGTGTGGTTCATGATAGGCAAATCATGGGTTAATGTGCAGCTTAGTGATAGTATAACAAGTGTATAATTTATGAGAAGCCCCCAATTATTAACTGAAATCAAGCAAATTACAACCTTGTTATGCCATTGTTTTGACATCACTCTGTTGTTAAACCTTCGTGAGTATGTCATATCAGTGGTATAACAAAACGGAATGCTCACAACAATCAATGTTCAGTAAAGTAACTCAGTAAAGTAAGCAAGCAATAATATTTAACAGGGTGGTGTATTGGGCAATACCGACCGTAGGGTGTAATGAGGCCGACCGCAGGCGAAGGCCTTATAGCCCCTGTGTGGTCCAGTATTGCCCATACTGCCCACCCTGGAGGGTATTATTGCGCTTATAAAATGGGCCACTGTATCATATGTGTTTAAAAAAAATACTTTTATGTTTATATGTTAAAACTCTCAGTCTTTGAGTTCTTTTGTAATAAAATAGTTCCTCTGCCTTTACCTAGGGAGTTTTATTCTAAGTTGTACCTTTTGGGCTGATTTCTGTGGTTATCTACCCTGCAGACATACAGGGCTTAAGTTAAAACCTTTTTATTTTACATTTTTTATATATATATATATAGTTATTTATTCATTTTAAATTACCTGGCCAAGGAGAATTAGTGGCAGTCAAGCGACTTGGGAGTGTTATAGCAATTGAGAAGCAGTCTCCGACTATGGTAAGAAAAAAATATTGAGCTGCGCTGTTTAGATGAGTGATGGTTGGTTACAATAGAAATACTGCGAGGATCTCAGTGGAACCTGAAGGGCAGGCACTGGAAACTGTGAGCATCCACAGTAGAGAGAGAGAGACAGGGAGGGGATGTTTCGTTCATACCAGATGGCTTGTCACTGCAATCGCCACCACCCAGCTGCTCCCGATTTTTCCCCATACACAGTTATTGGAATGCAATCGCTTTCAGTGCCACAAAGAAAAATTAACAAAAATGAATAAGTGTAACTGGCGAAACAGCATGTCAGCAGCACGGATAGCCCTGCAGTGTGGCATGAAGAAAACTGACATGATTCGTGAAGAACCCCCCCCCCCGCACGCGCACCACACATGCACACACACAGACAGAATGTGAAACAGGATATGAATATGGCCAGTAAAAAAAAAAAGTTAAGACAGAAAAGGGTTGCCCCTTCTGTAGTGTTCTGTGGTACTGATCGGCTTTCCGGCCTGAGCGGGTTTGTCGGAAAACGGGAGTTTTCTGAAATGCTCTCAATTGTTATGAGAATTATTTTTTTATTTTTAACTCAGCAGCTCTTTGCCAGCATCGGGAGCTGAGCCAGCATATCTGTATGTTAGTCGGGGAGTCCTGCTCTCTGAAAAGGTGCAATTTTAATTAACAAAAACTGCTTCGTTTTTTTTAGGGGCTTTTGAGGACGTGCGATCAATCAGAGGCATAATGAGCCTGCTAGGAGAAGTTGTGCTGTTCGGGTTTTTTTAAATTTTTTTCTGCAGCGAGTGTGGAGAAGGTAGGGCATGTCTGGCAGAAAGTTATGGGAAGTGGTATTACAGTGCTAAGCACGCGACTCAGCTGCCGCTATTTAAAAAGAAAACCTTTTTTTCTAATTACTGCAGGGATGGAATGGGTTAGCAGATACTTTACTTTTTGGGGAGAGTTTACTCTTGTCACAGTGGGATCTGGGAATCAATCTGCTGGTGGAGCTGAAGGAGGCAGATTACTGTAAATTCAAGCCTGTGGACCCCAGCGGTTGAAACAAGTGGCTGGAAGACATTGATTCCACTGGTCACACTGGGCAGGTTAAATCGAGGGGGCGTACCTTGCCACATGACCTCACTTTTAGCTTGGTCTGAATAGATGCCCTCTCTGGAGGTGGGGGGAGCTTTCTCTCGCTAACCTAGATTTAAAAGATAGCAGTATTTTGAAATTGAAAATTCTATTGGCACAAGCATTTGGAATGTAATCAGACAGCAGAGACTGGGACTCATTATTTCCCAGTCTCTACTGCCTGATACCGGCCCGGGTAGCTGGTGGCCTAAGCCAATCAGCTTTAGGGATTTCCCCAACCCATTTTCTAAAGTGATTCAATCCATGATTACACAGTCTTGTTAGCCCATACACTATAAAATATAATGTATGGTCTTTGGTTAACAATGGCACTGAAAACACTTCTCGAGGTTGCCATGACATCTGAAAACTTCTTGAGCTGCGCTCTCGAGGTGTACAGTGATGTCCTGGCAACCCCTTGAAGTCTTTACAGCATGGTTATTAACCAAAGGCCATACATTATCCTCTATATAACTTTATAAAAGAGGCCCTGATACAGCACTATTTTATTATGCTGCAGAGGAAGAAGGAGAAAAATAGATGGGTGGGAACAACTATGTGTTTGACGGAGAGAAAATTCATTTCTTATGCTTTATAGATCTTCTCAAGTGCTTCATTGATGAACTGCTTATTATATGTAAGGGCAGCAGGGAGATCTGTCCCATTTTGTGAAGTATTTGGAGCGCACCAATGTTAATCTAAAATTTACTGTGAATTGTGATTTGAGCTCAATTAATTTTTTGAAGCTTGTCATTAAAAAGACTCCCAGTGGTGACCATGTTACAGATTTATTTCATAAGGAGACAGACAGAAACTCATGGCTACACTTCACAAGCTGTCACCCGCCACATGTATCAAAAAGCATCCTGGTGGGTCAGTATATAAGAGTGGAAAGGAACTGCAGCCAGATAGAGCAGTGTCAGACACATTCATGAGATTTAGCAGATTGTTTTACCTCTAGAGGTTACAACATGCCCACTATCAAGAAAGCCCAAGACAACCTGGACAATATGCATAGGGAATATTTGTTGGTCCATAAAGTTAAGGATAGCAGGAACTTAGCAAATAATAACTCACTGACATTTATATCAAAATTCTCCCCACAGACACATGGAATTTTGCCACATTTGCAAAAACACTGACATATTTTGGAGACATACATTTAGAGGACATACTTATTAACAGCCTGCACTGGGAAAACAATTTGATGGAAAAGCATGGTAAAGCTTTACTGGGGGCACCTATTCTTGTGGAAATTGTAATTGGTGTAAACATGTAAAACAGGGGACTACCTACCAATAACCTGTTACATGTCAAGAATTCACTATAACTGACTTTGTTACCTATAGAACTACTAGCATAATTTATTTGGCTACTTTTTTACATAGGAAAAGCTAAGAGAAGGATACGAGACAGGGGCATCTGCAAAAAATTACAAAAGATGGGATCAGTGCCCTAGCAATACATAATGAAAAAAATGGCTGGGAACACACTCATTTTTTTCAAGGTGTTGAGAAAGTACAAGCTGAGAGCAGACAGCCTTTCGATTGGCACACTTTTTGTGAATGAATTCATGATGTATCCATGGTATGGCAGCAAGTAATACTGTGTACAAAATATGTCCTGTTGCTTTACCCTATGTATAGTTTAACAGAACAAACATGGCAAAATTACAATTTTGAAAGTGATTTAAAATGAAAAAAAAGTCACTATACTGGCAACTAGCAACTGCATAAATGAGTAATTGTACCCACTAATATTTCACTAAGCTCATGTTTTAAACTGTTTTTTCTTCTCTTCTTTTCATCTTGAACCCTCTATTTCTTTTAGCCCCCCAACCCCATCTCTTTTTGTCAATCTTCCTGTATAGCATACAGCTAGATTAGGATCTCTTTTGTAATGTTATACACTGGCTGTGCTGTCATTAAGTTGCACATTAACCAATGATTTGCATGCCATGAATTACACTTTATACTGAGCACTGTATTGTGTGTTTGCACATAATTTATTGCATATCTTTAAATGCTTGGTTTAAATGTGTGGTCACCCCATAGTGAAGTAGGTCCTGAAGAAGCACATGAATCTTGGCATGAAAATGTTTGACCAAGGCGGAAAGGGGGTTGTAGCCATTACTGCTGCTCACCATTTTCTTGAATAACAAATACAATATATTATCCTGCACCACAAATGGAGTATTTATTCCTGTATCACTGGACTGTGAGTTAAGCTGTTGAGAGTACCCATATTTGTTTTTTTTTCCCAGTAAGTGGGATGCAGTCATACCTTTATGCCTTTCATTAGGCTCAATCTTTCTCATGCTACTATACAGGATCCCCATTATCCACAGCACAAGATACTGTCCCATGTTGCATGGTGGGATTCTTTTAGTACCTCTGAATTGTCCCATGAATGATGGCATTTGCACTCATTTGTAAACCCAGAATCCTGCTAGTACCTTAAGAGTGTTCAAGTCTGAAAAAGGGGATACCTGCCTCACAAACATCCCACCTTAGATGGCAAATCTCTCATTTTACAAGTCATTTCCCCCCAGTCCCCTTTGAAGGCATAGTGCTGCTTGCACCCCCCCCCCCATACACACAGAATCATGATTAAATGTCATTTAATTTTCTTGCACAAAGAACAAAAGGTTATGGTGTGTGTCATAATCTTTGCGTTGCTGTGGCTTTCGGGCATGCATAAGGGAGGTATGTTCCTGAAATGGTTGAATGATTTAGTGAAAGAACAGTTTCATGACTGCAATATGGATTGTGTGCGTGTGCATGTATGTGTGTGTCTGTGTGTGTATTTCTGTAGAGAAATGTCTCACAGCTGTGGTAACCATGGGAACATGTTCTGTCTTTATAAATCAGAAATAAAGAAGAATTATCTCTGGTTCTTGTGCCCACAAAACCTCCAAGATTACAAAATTTACCAAGGTTAGAGATCATGGACAAGTGTTGATAGTTTCCTGATTTCAAAAAATCTCATTGTTCACTGTTGAATTTAGAAAGCAGGAAAGCATGCAAGCCTGTCAAGCTAGGTTCCTTGCTTTAGAGTATATCGCCTTCAGAAACGGGCTCAATTTTGAGACATATTAGGAGTCATCATAAGTGTAAAGGCAGTGAGATTCTCATTTGGGGAATAGTGTGCATTCTTTGCAGCTGCTGGCCAGCAAATTTGAAGGAAGGCTCCAAGTTGCCTTGCATACCTTTACATTCTATATATTTAGAGCCAGGGCCATCATAGATAGGAATTGTTCTTTACAGCCATTACAATCCTTCATCACCAGTGGGAGTCACCACCATTAATGAAACAGTGTAAGGTCTATGACTGATTTTGTAAAATGTGTAATAATAACATAAGAAAATGTCTTTATTTTCAAAATTACTGCACATTCTTTATATGACTGCAAGAATGTTAAGATATACACAAACTGTCTTCTTTCTTGCATGAATAAATACAAGTTTCTTGCAAGTACACACATGGATTTTGCATGATCACAATAATCTTTTAACACTAGTCAAGAAATATGTAAGTTTAAAATGTATTGTGGTACAACATAATTATATATACACGTTTGTAAGAATAGTGCAAGAAAAACATCCCATGCTTATACTATTCAGGAAACATGCATGTATAAAATGTAGTACTTATGGCTGAATGACACCTTGTAAGAAATGTGCTGAACGTAAGATAAGAGTGTTTCTCTTCATATTGCTGGTACAAAATATTTAGGGATTATCTGAGCAGTGTAAATCTGCATGCGCATCAGTAAAAATGTTTTAAAAATGTACCATTTAGGCACTATTCAGTTATAATAAATGTATTTTTCTTATATTTCTCCGTACGGTCATTACTGAGGAACTGTGTATGGAAACAGGGTGTTATTACAATAATCGCTTATGGTTTATCTACTCTTTTTTTTTTATTCCCTGCTTGAATCCATATTGCTCTATAGCTACATCATGAGCTTGAGTCCTCACTTAAAGAAGTACAGGGACGGGATGGAGATGTGTAATGCAGGGTGACCATGATGATTCAAGGCCAATGGGACAGACCTTACAAAAGGCGTCTTAAGGCACTGAATATGTACTCACTGTAGTCCAGGTGAGACAGAGTGATGTGATAGAGACCTTCGAGTTCTTGAATGGAATAAATAAGGTGAACTGTGGGGAACTATTTAACAGGGGTACAGAGCCAAGAACCTGAAGTCACGAGTAGAAACTGGTGGGGGAAAGGTTTAAGAGAGATGTGAGGATGTCCTATTTTTCAGAAAGGGTGGTGGAGCCCTGAAAGAGTCTGCCAGTTGAGGTGGTGGGTTCCAAGACCTTAAATGGTTTCAGGCATGTCTGGGAAAGAGTGAAGGGTTTGGTGGTTGTTCAGGTTCGTAGCAGAAGGGAGGGGACCAGGGGAGTGGATGGGAAGGAATAAAACCCCATGTGGACTTCTAATAACTATATCAGATTACAAAACAACAAGGGACAAAACTATAAAAATTAAAATCATAAACAATGCATACTTCATGGATGAAAGACTATTTAACATTAAGGTCAAGAGGTGCATTCAGGATTGAGCAGGTATGCGCCACACCTTCTGAAAATGTGAGGTCATGAAAAAATGCTGCTAGATTCATTTGTGGTTATAATGAGACTCGGAGTAAAAGTAGAAAGTCCCAGTGCTTTAAATGTTATTTTAGAACAGGATACTTACAATATAAAGGTAACAAATGACTGGCAAACTAAGCGTGACACTAAAAATCATATCAGCACAGTCTTCTTAGACCTGAGCAAGGCGTTCGACACTGTGGCTCGCAAAATACTACTACACAAGTTAAATGACATCAGTCTCAATGCCACCACCATGCAATGGTTTTTGTGCTACCTAATAGGTAGACAACAGCAAGTTAAGGTCCAAGGTGAACTCTTCCCCCTTCCGCATTATAACCCTACCGAGAGGAGCACCTCAGGGATCCATACTGGGGCCCCTAGTATTTGTAATCTACATAAATAATATTGATTCTAATATCAGGATGGCAAGTCTTCACCTTTTTGCTGATGACACAGTATTATATGTCTCCAGGTCTACCCTTGAGATTGCCTGTTCAGATCTGCAACAAGATTTTAACTTGCTCCAACAGAAACTTTTTCACCTGAAATTGTTGCTTAATGTGAAAAAATCCAAGAATCATTCTTCTCTCCCCCCCAAGTCCAAGCTCCAAAGATGACTACCTCTCACCCCAAATACCAGATAATGACCCTTAGTGGTAAATCGCTTGAGGTAGAGGACAAATTTAAATATCTGCGGTTCTGGCTTGATTATCAGCTTTCATTCACTGCTCATATGGAGGAATTGTCCAAAAAACTAAGACAGAGGCTAGGTCTATTCTTTAGAATTAAGCATTTACTTAACCATGAAGCAAAAATAAGACAGGTCCAGACCACATTCCTCCCCCTTGTTGATTATGTTGGCTTTCTTTACAGTCATTGTTCTAAAGTAGCCCTTGCTGAACCGGATACACTATACCTTAGAGTGTTAAAATTTATCACCAATGCTCCCTTTAGAACTCAACACTGTTCTCTCTATGCCCAACTTGGCTGGTCATTACTTCACAGCAGAAGGCTAAAAATGCCTCTTTATGGGCCTATAGAGCCATCCAAAATAAACTCCCTCCCTATATCTCAGAATGTTTTAAGTGTACACCAGGAACTTATTCACTTAGGAGATATTCCTATATATTGCTTGACACACCTAGGGTAAGATCTTGTTATGGTGAATCAGCAGTCAGCCAATCTCTCCCAGCCATGTGGAATACCCTCCAAAAATCCTTAAAACTTACTAAAATTATTGGTTTGCTGAGTTTCAAATCCCTGCTGAACTGCTCCATGCAGGAAAATTGTAATTGCTACTCTTAAACTGTACCATTTTCCCTAAAAGGATGCCTGCTCTGTGTTGCACTGCCTGCATAGCCCTTAATGATCTGTACCCAGTCTGTTGTAGTATGATAGGTGTTTTATTTGTCTCCCTTTCTCTTTCTCCCTTGCTTCTAACAACTATATTTTACAGAATGTTATTGCATTTACCTCACTGTTTTGCCATTTTTTGTCATGTACCTAGACCTTCTGTGTTAGAAATGTTTATCATATTACAATCAATCAATGTATGTTCTGTAATGCCTTTTTCTCTTATGTGCATATCCAGGACCACCTTGTAAAAGTCAAAATGTCTTCTGTATTTCACTTATTCAATGTATGTATTGTAATGCCTTTCCTCTGTTATGTCCATCCAGGACCACCTTACAAATGAGCCTACTCAGTGGTGTTATTCCTAGTAAAATACAAATTGAAAAAAAAAGCAACCTAAATTTAAAAACAAGTAGTGAAAGACTAACTGTATTGCTGTAAAATGGTTTATTTTAAACTTTCGGAAATTACAAGATCACAAACAGCAATTTCCCAGGGGTAAGTGGAGTATACTTTTCCTATCATATTTATATAATAAATAATTCTTTAAAAATGACACAGCATTTTGTAATATATGCACGCTCAATATAGAACAGTGATCAGAAACATTAGTACAAAACAAATATGACATGCTGAATATTGGAATCTTTACATCCATGCCCACAAATTTATTCTGTCCACTCTTTTATTTAATCTAAATATTTTCTCTACTTTGTGCCTAGTACTTTGTATAATTGATGTAGGATGTCTGAAGATGTTAACACAATTTATTTAATTTTATTTATTTATTTATTTGTTATACACAAGACCCTTTAAGATGGGCCTATGTATAAAGGGTCTAGAATCATACAAGGTAGTGAAAAACAGAAATATGCTACATATTTACAAGAGGATTGAACAGGTTACAGTGTAATTCAGTACAAAAGAAAAAGAAGAAAAATGGTTACATTGACATGAGCTGAGTGGAGTTATATTCACCAATTTAAGTTAACAATAAGAGGCAAGATAAAAAACAGAGTGTAAAATATGGGAGAAAAATGTGTAAGAGAAAGTGGGCACAGGGAATATGGATAGTTAGAAAGTGTGAGGGCAAGTCTGCAGTAGCAGTATATTTTACCCATAACTATATTCTTTGTGAAAACTATGTTAATACACCAGTTAGAGTTCATGTTAACACCAATAAAGAAGAGAAATGTGATGTTAGAGTTTCCAAACATAATTCCCACACCCAAACCTCCCAGGCAGCAAAAAGGTAAAAACATTAGGGTTTTGAGTCTCCAGAGTCTTGGTGAATCAGTGGTGGTGTCTTCTTTGCATGAAGAAAGGACATCATGTCTGAAATTGTTTGTTCAGGGAACAAGGTGGGCATTAAGATTGACAACCCCAAGGAATACCCCACCACTGATTTGACAAGACTCCAGAGACCAAAAATCATAATGAAGCTTGTGGGGAGGGGAGATTAGGGTTGGAAGCCCAACACCACATTTCCCTATTTTATTTGGCATTAATCTGAACCCTAACTGGTGCATTAACATAGTTTTTGCAAATATTTTTTTTTTCTTTTTGAGATAGTGGATTCATATCCTCATTCATACAGCTCTCTTTGGAACCTGTGTGAACAGATGCAGACACACTGGGGTCTTCAAGCCCTACACCAAGGGAAGACTCCCTCTGTCTATGGAAGTACAGGGCCATTGCAGGTCCTTCCCTTCTATGAAGTGACAGATGTGAAAATGTCTTGGGGATGTCTGGTAGGCTGCAGAAGTGCATGGCCCTCAGGTCCCTGCACTTCCATGTTGCCAGAGATACATATGCACAAGACAAACAGTCCATCTGTCACCAAATTTACAGGTTCTCTGCCACCCATGGGTGCAGAGGTGCTAGGTCCTATGCCAAGTGAACAGCGCTCTTCACTATATGGTACCAAGGCTTGTGCAAGCAACTCTGCAGCTTTTGTTCTCAGGCTGTAAGGGGAGTGTTGCATAGCAGTGCCATCCCAGCACCCTCACCCCATGTAGGTGGGTCATGGAGCTCATTCCTGAACCCAGCTCACCCTCACTATATTACAAAGCAGAGACTCTGGGGTGAAGACTGTCACAACACACAAAGTTCCTGAATAGTAATCATTTTTTTCTATTTTGACCCCAAATTTTCAAGATAGTCATTTTATGACCCCCCCCTTATAAACATGACATGTGACACTTATTGGATATTGTCCAGAATGTCATTTCACACCACAAGTGCAAAAACAAGTCTCACCCAGGATTTAAATAATGACACCTGTCACATAATTGAGGTGGTGCATAAAGATGGCAATGTTGAAATCCTGGAGTTAAAACATTGAAAATTAATGACGTTAAGAGTGAAAATTGTAATTTTGCAGCATTCACTCATAACTTGGACATTTTACCATATTTAAACACCATTTGTTAGTATAGACTTCTTATAATTTTACCTCATGAACCCAGTAGGTGAAACATTTTCAAATCCCCACTGAAATTAAATTCCATATCAGTGGTGCAAAATCACATTTTGGCCAGGATTTGAAAAAAAAAATATTTTACCTTTGTGAGGTAGTGTGAAGAAATGGCTATGTTGAAATTTTAGTTCAAATTATTCAAAATTACTACAGTTATGAGCTAATGTAGAAAACGTTCAATGTATTCTCATAACTTTGCCATTTTTACACATTTTGACCACAAGTTTTCAAAATAGCCTTCTTATTGTCCCTCCTCATGAGCAAGGGCAGTGACAATTTTCAAATCATGCCTGAAAAATGATTTTGCAAAGCAACCCCCAAATTGCCTTTTGGACCAGATTTGCATAATTCTACCACCATTGGTCATGTGATTGGGACCCAAAAAGGCCATGTGAAAACTGTAGGTCACTATATGCAAAAATGACAATGTTATGAATCAAAGTTCAAATTCCAATTGAAATTACATTACATTAACTGATTTTCTCATATTGCAGTCGCTGGTTCCAGCAGCAAGCAGTGTCATTGATTGGATAATGAATCTATGCCATGGGACATGCTCAGGTGAGTGAGGGAGTGTGGGTGTTTTGGGGGAGTATGGGATGGTGGTTGCTGGGTGGGAGGTTGGGGTGACTTGGATGAGGGGCATGAATGGGGGTCTGATCTGCAAAGGATTGTTTTCTTGTTTACAGGGTTTCAAAAAACTAACATCAAGGGATGTTTTTCTTTATTTCAGTGATATTCTGACACTGGATATTGGGCACTCCAGTGTCAGGCTAATGTTCATTGCCACCTAAGATGGACACCCTGGTGCCACTATGTACATAAGGTGAATGGGGGTGGGTGAACTAGAGGGGACAGGGTCTAGAGAAGTGGTACTGGGAGTGGGCACCCCAGTCCACTTATATATAAAAAAAATATGCAACAGATTGGGAAGGGTGGATGATGTGGAGGGAAGGCAGGAAAAAAAAGCATTTCCAGAGGGTGACACCCGGTCCACTTAAGAAGAAATTAAATTAACTAAGTAGGTAAGTAGCTAGATAGACAGACAGACAGGTAGACAAACAGACAGATAGATAGATAGATAGATAGATAGATAGATAGATAGATAGATAGATAGATAGACAGACAGATAGATAGATAAATAGATAGATAGGATATGATGCGATGTCTGAAATCATATATGATATGTTTTTCAGTACTGTAAGATGAAGACCTGTGATATAAAATAATAAGTCATTTGGTTTGCACCCAAAGAGCTTTTCAGCCTCAGGTTTGAGTATGCTATAAATATTGTAAGGCTTGTGATGTTTGGCAGATTAAATTATTTCCCTTTTATCTTAGCCATGTCTTTTGCTGTCACTTTATTTTCAAAAAGGTACATGTTGTCCCTTCTAGTTCAATATCTTTATTATGTGCATATCTGCAATCTTAGAAAAAGGTATATAAAAAAATATTTACAATGGGTTTGTATGCAATGTGTACCAGTCCTAAAAAAGTGCAGCCCATCAGCTCTATGTTGTGGGAAGAGAGCAGCATTACAAGTGAATGCTTGGTGGATGTGCCAATGTAATTACAAATTCCACATAGTGACTAATGGGAGGGATGGTGGGAGTTGGATTGCAAATTCAAGTGCCATTGTGTTGCTCTCTTTGGGGTCAAGGGAGAAGGACTACAAAGTGGCTCCTAGACTAGTCAGTTTTGTACAGGCAGTACTGGTGTGATTACAAGTACCACCTGGCAGCTCTGTATTTAGTGTGGTTGTGATGGGGTCTGCAAGTTGATTACAAGAAGGATATTGAAGAGTGATGATGATTTTAACAGGTTTTATTATTCTATTAGTGAAACAGAGTGTGCATGGATGTGAGATGTGGTATACCGGGGTTTGAGATTTAAACCAGTATGCCGTCTGCTTCCTTATTGGATTCTTTTCATGTCACATTTCGTTTATCATTTCTTTTAGTAAAACTATGAATCAAAGTGAACATATGATCTAGACATTGAAATTGATTTCTAACCAAACGGGCATAAACACCATCACTAGAGATGTTCCAAAGTTTAAATCCGCCGGCAAAGTTCCCATGAAGTCACCAAATTTGCCCGTCAAAAAACTTTGCGAAAATAACCTCTCTAGCATTAAAACATCGCTGGGGAACTTGGCCGGTTAACTTCGACTTTTTTTAGTAACTTCAAATGTAATTGTCTTAATCTGGTGCCAAAATTTTGCTGGTTAATTTTGAAGGCAACTTCGACTGTGTTAGTAACTTTCGAGGTTAATGAAAAACATGGTTTGTCACATGATGCACTTACTGCATGTCACATGGGAGACTCAAGGCAGGCAGGAAGTGAATGTTTCACTTTCATTTCAGTAGTTGCAGCTAAAGGACAGTGGAGACAGTGTGACTGACTCACAGAACCTAGGAAATAGAGCATTTTATATATCTCATTCTCATTTAGAATTTAGAGAGTTGAAAATGTTACTCCTTTTTTAGTTTTAATCCTTATCTTTCTTTACTGTATTTGTACTTTCTGATGTTATATCTTTTTTTAGTGTATACTTCTTTTTTCTGAGTTCTTACTGTCTTCTTCTTTCATTTTATTTACATTTCTGTTTGTGACAGAGGGGCAGTGTCAGGACTTGGCTGAGTCCAGACCAGGTGGTACTGGAGCACCATTAAGGCACCCATGCCTTAGCAAGCATGTTTTCTTAAAAGGGACTGTGCCCTTCCCAGCTCAGGAAGAGAGTTCTGCAGCAACAGCAAGAAAAAGATAAACAGCAGGAGAAGGAAGAACAGCAGCAGCAGCCACAAGCTCCCCCCCTCCAGCAGGAGCCTGCCGCCTCCTCTTCCGGTGCTCCGCCAGTCCCACAGCGCTCTGTGGTGTGGGATTTTTTTGATATGCACCCTGCAGATGAGACAGGGTCCATCTGCAAGGTGTGTGGGTGGTAAGTAAGGCATGGCAAAAAAGGGAGCCATCTTGGGACCGGCGGCCAGAGGACGCACCTCTGCATCCACCACCTCACAGCGTGGAGGGTCAATGAGAGTGATGTGGCTTGCATCACATAATGGTGGTGGTGGTGATGGCACTGGGGGAAATGTGGAGAAGCATGAGGTCAGTGGTGCTGCTGCAGCACCAGCAGTGAGTCAGCAATAGTGTGCAGGCATGATGTGAACCACAGCAGTACTCCTCATGTACCTCAGCAGCACCGTTATGACAATGGCAGTGATGACCCCATGACACCAGCCACAAATGGCCATCTTGTTTTTTTGTGGGCTGAGGTGAATGATCTGCACCAAGAATTCAACACCTTCCGGCAGGAGGTGATGGATTAGCTGGACAGTGTCATGTCTAGCCATGAGAGGAGCCTCACTCTCCTATCGTAATAACAACTGTGCACCATTTACCCTCTGAGTCTGTAGTTCTGTCAGTCTCTGCAAATCATGATGCCCACCTTTTTGATATGGCTGCCAGCCCACGTTTATAACGTGGGTCAAGCACTGTTGCAATTCCAAACTCCTCAGCCTGCATAATATACAATATGTGTGTCTAATGTGGACAGCAGGTGTTCCAATAATGATCAAATTGCTCTGCATGTGTTCCATTAATGATCAAATTGCTCTGTCACCACATGCCTCCAGCTGTTGCTGCACATTTAGCAGTGTCTGCCTCAGCACCCATAGCAAAGGGATAGACTCACTGATGCAGGCAGTGTCCCCACTCACTGCCTGTGTTGCATGCTCGAAGGGTCTCAAAATCAAGATGAGCCCATCCATTAGGTGCCACTGCTCTGTTTTGAGACACATGGATGCCTCACTGTTGTCACTACTAGCATGAATTATCAGATACTCAGATATAGCTTTGTACTGCTGGTATAGATGCTCCACCATGTACAAGATGGAGTTCCACCAGGTGACAATGTTGAACTTTAAACGGTGTTAAGGCAGCTTGTTCTTTACCTGCAGATCACGGAGATGGTCACATGCTTTTGCTGAACATGCAAAGTGGACACAGATGCAATGGGCAAGAGTCAAATTTTTTTTTATATCCTGATGGTTAAGGAAAGCCTGCACCACAAGCTTAATGCAATGTGCAGTCATGGCAGCCTGACAAATCCCCCATCACTGATGCATTTATGCACATTTGAGCCATTATCACTGGCGATGAATCCAGCTTTCAGTGCATGGGGGTGGAGCAACTGATCAATCTTGATTAGTACGACGTCCAGCATCTTTTCTCCAGTGTGTGACCTGGGGATACTCTTCGTAGTCAGTGTTGCAAGATGCCTTACACCAGGCATGTCGCTACCACCACAGTTTGTCCTAGTGCAGTTCTCACCTCTGCCCCAATCAGCCGCTACCCCAGGTACCTGTGCCCAGTGTTCTGTAATGCACAGATAAGAACTACCAGATGTTTTCCCACTGATCCACATGTCCATGCTCAGATGGACATACTATCCTGAGGAATGCTGCAGGGCATGATGCACCATGTCACATACAGTACTGTACAGTTCAGAGATGGCACGCTTTGAAAAATATGTACGTGATGACACCTGCCATTTCGGCAAGGCATGGGTCATGAACAGCCTAAATCCCACATTCTCTATAAAGGAGTATGGCAGCAAATCC
Organism: Neoceratodus forsteri; assembly: GCA_016271365.2. Taxonomy (NCBI): domain Eukaryota; kingdom Metazoa; phylum Chordata; order Ceratodontiformes; family Ceratodontidae; genus Neoceratodus; species Neoceratodus forsteri. Next base: position 75,553,152 of record CM057450.1, read on the forward strand.
AGAGCAATCATTTCTGCACATGCTGCATTCAACTCCAGTGCTGTACCATGATTAGGGAGTGAATTTTGCTTGCCTATCCAAAATGGAAGTCAGCATCAGATTAACTTTTCTTGACACTGCTGCCATCAGTGATGCACCTGGTGTTGTACCAAACAGCTTGCCTCATCATTGTGCCAGTAAGGGGGTGCTTCTTGCCTGGGGTCTGCCAATGGTGCTCAAGGCCTGTGGTGATGCACGACACACCTCAGCGGCTTTTTGTTTTTTTTATAACTAGTGGGGTAGCAATCACATTTTGGGTTGGGGTGGTACTCTGGATACTAGGACCACTAGTTTGCCCACTGCCAGAATCCTCCTTAACCAGTACAACAACAATGTCCTCCTCCTCACCTGCACCTCCATGTCCTTGTAGTGGTGCTGTGTGTAATTTGCTTACATTGCCCTCTGATTGAGATGTACCAGAACCACTGGCACTGGCTGCCTTCTGGTGTTGACGCCACCAAACTGGGTGCCTATTTTTAAGGTGTATGTGTTGCCCATCTGTGCTGAGATGACTACCCTTCTTACCCAACTTACTCGCGGGTTTGACACAGTTGGCAAATTGCCACTGTCTCATCAGATGGGTCCAGTAAATAAAAAAATCCACACTACGGATTTATGGGTCCTTGTATTTACTTGGTGCCAAGATGACTGTGATTGTGATAGCAAAGGAGAAGATTTGCTCTTTGTTATGTTGTGAAGTCACTAGAGCAATGTAGAAAAAATGGGAGAAACAGTGGTTTGGGTGACTTTCTCCTTGGTGGTTTTAGTAGCTAAGGCAACAGGAAAGACACACTCTGTAACACCCTGTTTTGCCCTTTTTTTTTCTGGCTCCCATGAGGGATCTGTGTCATCTGACAGATCATCATCATCCACATTGTAGTCTGGAAAAAAGCTGGCACTGCTGGCAGTCTCATCAGTCTCAGCAAGTCTGTTTGCCTCAGTAGCAAGTGCCGTAGGTGCTGTAACATGCACCTCCTTTTCATGACTGTTGTTGTCATGTTGCTCCACATGTACCATCACCTCACCCTCACTCATTGGGCATGGACACACAATATCCAGCTCCACCTCCAACCTACCATCACCAACAGCATCACTTTCAAATTGCACTTCTGCACCAACAGCCTCCAAGCCCACAGCTGTTTATTTGCTGGTGGTGCTGCTGTTTCCTCTCACTGTGTCACTTGACATTGAGACATCCATCAACATGTCTGCCACAGATTCTGCAGACAAAACTTAACAGCAGGAACGCTAACACCAGGGCCATATACTTTGCTACTATTGCTACTGCCTGCCACAGAGTCATCTGAATGCTGTCCCTGTGCTCTCACAGACATGTTTCTGGTTCCTGCACCACTGTTAGGATTAGTATTAGGAACCATAAATTGGGAAATGTTCTTTGTAGCCACGCCATGGCCTCTCCCTTTAGTTGATCTTTTCTTCTCAGTCATTCTTCAGCACACGCAGGGACACAACAATCACTCAGCTTAAATTGGTGTCTGGAGAACAGTGATTTTTTTTCCTAAATACAGGTGTGTACGAAGGTACACAACAATCACTTGAGTTAAATCGCTGTTTGGAGAACAGTAATAGTTTTTCCTATATGTTGGTGTGTACACAGTCACACAATAATCACTCAGGTTAAAGTGCTGTCTGGGAACAGTGATTTTTTTCCTAAATACAGGTGTGTACGCAGTCACACAACAATCACTCAGGTTAAAGTGCTGTCTGGGAACAGTGATTTTTTTTCTAAATACAGGTGTGTGTGCAGTCACACAACAATCACTCAGGTTAAATCGCTGTCTGGAGAACAGTGATTTTTTTTCCTAAATACAGGTGTGTACGCAGTCACACAACAATCACTCAGGTCAAAGTGCTGTCTGGAAACAGTGATTTTTTTTCTAAATACAGGTGTGTATGCAGTCACACAACAATCACTCAGGTTAAATCGCTGTCTGGAGAACAGTGACCTTTTTTCTAAATACAGTGGTGTACGCAGGGACACAACAATCACCTGGCTTAAATCCCTGTCAGGAGAACAGTGATTTGTTTCCTAAATACAGGTGTGTATGCAGGGACACAACAATCACTCGTCTTAAATCGCTGTCTGGAGAACAGTGATTTTTTTTCTTAAATACAGGTGTGTAAGCAGCTACACAATAATCACTTGGGTTAGATCGATGTCTGGAGAACAGTGACTTTTATCCTAAATACAGGTGTGTACGCAGGGACAAAACAATCACTCAGGTTAAATCGCTGTCTGGAGAACAGTGATTTTTTTGTCCTAGATACAGTTTTGCATGCAGTCACACAAAAATCACTGAAGTTAAATCACAGTCAGGAGGACAGTGATTTTTTTTCTTAAGAAAAGACAGGGCACTTGCCAACTGATTTTGTTCAGAAGAAAACTATGCCTTCTAAACTGCCCCTACCCTCCTCCGGCCCACACAAGCCACCAAACCACAACTTCTAACAGAACACTAAATACTGCAAATAAACAATACAGGACAGAGAAAAGCCAGACAAAAAATCAATGTGTGTGCAAAGAGCACTCACAGTAACAGTTCTGAGCAATTTGACAAACAAAATGCTCTTTTATATAATGTTTTTAGATTTGACTCTAAGCTGCAGCACAAGCTCTGCTCTCTAAGTCTCTCTCAAACACACTACGATCACAGAATGAGAAAACTAGCATCTCATTGGCTGTTCAGCAACATGTGACCTCATCCCATGGTTCATTGCAAACTTCAACTATTATGCTGAACTTCACTGGCGAAGTTCAAGCTTTGCGGTTCTGGGACACCTGTACCATTGACTGTAACAGGAATCAAGGTTTTTGACTTTGAAATTTTGTGAATCCACTCAAAATGCTTTGAAGTGGGACTTTGCATGGTGCAAAACTTCACGGAATACTTGGAATCTGCAAAGTTTTATGCATAGCGAATTTTGACAACTTTGCACACTTCTAACCATCACCGACATTCAAAGACAGAATCTTCAAAATTCAACTGTCACATCAATGTAAACATAGTAATACCATATATTTCAGATCATAAACATAAAGATTCAGAGCAAACATTCATAAAAAAGCACAGCTGAAATCAATGGAAAATTACATTTTGTCACACTTTAATATCTCTAAAAATACTGAACTGATTTACTTGAGAATTTCAGGGAATGTGGATTCTTCGGTGAACAACAAATCCTGAAAAATTTATGCAAATATGTAAAAACATCTTTCTGCAAGCAGCAACCATAACATCAGTTTTAACATAGAACTCACTAAAAACATCTTTCTGCAAGCAGCAACCATAACATCAGTTTTAACATAGAACTCACTAGTGGATCTAACTATAGGGGGCCCTACTGCACCCCTGTAATAATTTATTATTTCCATATAGATGAATTTCACTTTGTGATACCTAAAGGACACCCAAGATTTTACAGTCTAACTGAAAGTTGTCAAGTATGATTTCATGCATACCTCTCAACTGTCCCTGATTTTCAGGGACATCCCTGATTTCGCTTCAAAATTATCCTCTGCCCCTCATAAAATTTGAGTTTTTGTGACAGAGCAGATGGGATTAAAAGCACAAAATAATGTCAAACATTAAAATAACAGACTTGTTCTTCTTCAGAAAATGCATCTTAAGACAAATCCCTTTATTCTATCAGCTTTCTGAGAGAATAGTACCAGTTTTTAAGATGTGTCCCTGATTTGGGGTCTTTGTCCCTGATTTTTTTAAGCCTTGTCCCTGACTCATGAGGCAAGAAGTTGAGAGGTATGATTTCATGTAATCAGTTGTATAAATAAGGGATATGCAATGGAAAAGAATGGAATAAATGATCTGCACAAGAGCAATTTGACCTCGGGTAACCTCACAAGCCACAAAAGCCACGAGTGAGGTGTCTGAGGTCAAACTGCTCGAGTGCAGAAAAATCATTCATTCCATGAGATTTCAATTGCATATTCCATTTATGCAGTAGGAAAGGAGTTTTATTTGGATGCTTTTTTATATGTTTTAGTACAGTTTGAGTTTTATTTTTAATGAAATTAGTCACATTATTTTGTGTATTAATGCTTGAGGTTGGGGCTGGTTGCTATGGTCGCTAGCACAGTTGCTGTACAGCCAATGTCCTGATGTTAAGAATGCAAGTTGTTATGGGTTGTTTGAATATGTGGGAGTGCTGAAGGCTTTCCAAAACATGGTGGCTCTGTTTCTCAATTAGTAATAGTTAGATAGAGCCACTGTGTTGGCCATGGTAGTGCTTTTTTTGCTTGCTTTCTTTTTTTATAGTAAATCATTTATCCGATTGCTCCTGCCTTCACTGTCTGCTTCTGAATTGCATCCCAGTAACAGTGAATGCATGGTGCAGAGCAGAGAAGCAAGCTGATGCAGTGTGTCGCTAACAAGTGGAGATGAGGAGACTGGAGTAGAGAGCCTCTGTGGGAAAAAAGCAGGGCAGTTGTGATGTGGACAGTGTTATTTTCTTTTTCAGGTCAGGGACTGGCTGTGGGTTCACTTTGTTGCTGCTGGGGAGAGATTTATTTTCAAAAAGTTTGGTTTTGGCCATAGCGTTTGTTGTTGCAGGAGTCTGATAGCAATATCAGTTAGTTTCATCATGTGAGCACAGGAAGAGAGCGTGACTGCAGTTTTGCCCATGATTAACAGAACTGGGTAAAAAAGAAATGAGATACTGTTTAGTACAGATATTGAAAGTTGTTTTTTTTATTGTGTAGCACTGGTTCCAAAGTAAAAAATTGTGGCAATATGTTGACCAGTGCGAGTAAAAGCTATTGCACTGTTTGGAAAGTGAAAGTAAATCTTTGTGCTGTAAATAGTGCCAGCAGGTGTGGAGGTGGGGTGTGCTGATGTAGAAAATGTATAGATGCAGTAAATGGACTGTGACATAAGAACTGTGTACATAAATGGAGTGAGACATAGTAACTGTGTGTATAAATGAAATATATACATACAGTTACTCAGATAAATGGATTTATCACACTACATTTACATCCACCCCATTATATAAATATATTTTTATTATGTATGCCCATGAATATTTCCAATAAAAAATATTTAAAAGGAAAGTATGGGCACTAGGTCCAGGGGCAGATAAGGAACTCTAGGCAGACTAGTTGGACCTTTGGCCTTTTTCTACCATCATTGTCTATGCTTCTATGTGTAGCTGCCCTCCTTGACTCACAGGGGCTACTCCAGGGCCTTGGATCCACACTGTGCACACCTCCAAGGGGTCAGCCGGGGTTCACAACTGGACAATGATATACAAGAGTAGAATGGCGAGCTGCTTCCACCTTGGGTAGTGATATGCAATACCTGTGGGATAAAGTCCAAGTTACTACCCCCCAGGAAAATACAGTAACTGCCTCCACAGTACCTTCCCCACACAGTAAATGCATGCACTTTTCAAAAACCAGCTATACAAGATTGTACCATAAACTAACTTTCATTTTGATAAAGGCAGGGGGATGAACAAGGGAGAAAATACCACAACAATAATAAGTGACAACAGCAATTATACCCCACACAGTCTCCCATGCACTCCACCTGTGGGTGCACCTGGCTTTCCCCCCCAAACAGTTGATAGAAACAGTCAATCAGTTGCGGTGGGTACCTCACTTGAGTGGCTAGAAAAAGCAGGGACATGGTGGGAATAAACAGTCTTGTAACTGTGAATAGAATTTTTTCATTGGGGCCCAGTACCATTTTAACAGATAAAAACTTTAACTTTTTTCTGCCTTGGCTCAGCTTAAAGTTGGTGCGGTCCTGCCCAGGGCTTAACCCCCTTGTCCTAAATAGCTAGCTATCTAGCTAAAGTAGAAGATGCCTCAGAGCTGCAGCCCAGAGGTACTTACAGTCGGGTGATCAAGGGGGTTCAGCAGCCTTATTTCAAATCATACAGTGCTGGAGTCAGGAGTTGCTGGTGTTGCACCACAATAGTAGGTCGCTGATGAACAGCAGCTGGTAAAAGAGTTGATAAAAGCTGGTCTTCACTTGCCTGGCCTTTCCAAAATTCACCTTTCAGGCTTCTGTGGACAGTTTTCACCAGGCAATCCTTTCAACATCTTTCTCACTGGTCTTCTTCTCTGTTGGTCTTGTGGGCAGGGCAGGCAGGTAGTTCCCCAGACTTGACACTTGGCACACACTTTTCTCTGCTACAGTAATTTATTTATTTTTATTTAAACATTTGGTAACCTGGAAAGGCACACTGAGCCGAGGCTCGGTTCCAGGTGTGACCCGAATAATGTAGCTGGGCTTTGGCTGAGTCTCTAGCCCCTGCACACAGGTACTCTTTCTTGAAGCAATAGCAGTCTCCAAAGCACTCACCCCACAGAAGGGAAACACAGGTTGCTAGTCACTTTATTCTCCACTGCAGACACTGTTTGTTTAAAGACTGCGACCTTACAGTTACTGCTCTCCAGCTGCAAACTCCGATTTCACTTTCTAGGCTGCAGGACATTCAAACACTATTTGGCAGCTGATCTCAAAACTCTCTATCTTGGGTTATGAATTTTCAGGCTGTGGAGTGTTAAAATGCTTACCCCCAGCTGTAGGTTCAAGTCTCAGCCTCAGATTTAGTTCTCAGCAGCAGGTACAACTTTCTTGCTGCCACCCTGGTTTTCCTCAGGTGCTCAGCCTCTGGTCACAGTTGGGGCCAGAATGGCCATTTGGTTTATAAATCAGGTATTTGGGCTAAGCAGCCCACCACAGTCTTTCCTGCTCTCTACTTGGGATCCTCTGGAATCTCTCCCATTTGGAGGGCTCACAGTCCTTTTTGTACTTTTTTCAATGCCCCATCTGATTGGCTGCAATTCTTCCAGGCACTGCAGATGTCCCTTCACCTTTCCCAGCAGCCTCCTTGCTGATAAAGTCCCATGGGGCTGCCATTACTGTTTATAGAGCAGTCTCAATTTACAGTTAGCCTTTTTAATGATATATGCCATTCCGATGGCACAACCCTCTTTCTTCACCCTTGCCCAGAGGTATTTTTATTTTAAGTCCCGGCTCACTGCCTGCCCTGGAGCTATTAACCATTTCTAATAGTGCCCATGTTAAATACCATTATTGGAGCTGCAGCTCCTTTAACTCTCCCTCAATGGCTCGCACATGCACAGACAGCATGTGTCGGCCATCTTGTTTGTTTACTTTCAGATGGTTCAGAGCTCTGGCACAACTGACATGCCTCCCATATATGCCCTGATGTGTAGACACACTGTTGTGACCTTTCCCCCTTTCTGCTAGGGCCAAGGAGCAGAAGCGTGACAGCAGCCACAGTAGCAAAGATTAAGCAGGTGCACAGGCCCACATCCTACCTGGGCACACTGATTAAATCCCTCCAGTCCTGATTCAGCAATTCAGGGTGCCAGAGGCAGAAGGAGGACTCAGCAGGGGTGCAGCCCCATAAGGTAAGCCCGACCTTGCTTGGGGGGTTACATGCTCCCCCCAAAACCTTGGCATCCTAGACAAGCCACTAAAATTCAACACACATTTTTCTTTAGGAACAGTTCTAATTATACAGTTCAGTTCCTCACTGTTCAGGCATTTCAAGCATAGCATAATTTCCATACATTTTCTTACTAGACACCTTCATCCTGTCTGTCCGTTATGCGCCAATATTAACACAGGTAAGCACAGTATCAGTACATTTAGCACCAGTTTTAACTTTAGAAAGCATTTTGTCAACACATTTAGTAGATCCCATATGAAATTCAGTACAGTGGTGGGCGGCTATAAGCATGGAATAAACCGTGGCCATCATGTACTTATGTACCACTAGGGATTTCAGTGGAGGCACCAGGGGGTCATAAGTTAATTTCAGAGGGGGCTTAACTGCTCTACTAGACTTGTGGGGCACTAATGCATCTTCCATTGGAATACGGTGCATGCTACCCTTTCCGAGACTGTATCAAGCACAAGGGCCTGGTCTGGAATATCAGCAGTCTGATCAGTCTTTCCTGAAAAGTTCTCCACTAATGCTTCTATATCCATGTCCACAAAGGGTGACTCTCTGACTGGGGTGGCATTTGCCTCTAATGGTTCACCATTAGGGTCTACACCATACAAGATTTGGTCTCTTCATTATCAGCTGGTGGACTGTCCATAGGAATCACCATTTCCCTATGTACTTCTTTTTTTTCCCATATACATTTTCTACTCTTCCATTGGAGCTGACAGGCAGCTCTGGCCCCTCCCTCAGAGGGGACTCATCTCTCTTGCAGGATTTCTCCACACCCACCCCAACTGGCCATCCCCCATGAGTTACCCTACTGTGACAGGGCCAGTAACGAGGAGTAGCAGCCTCCCTCCACCCCCAGAAGCCAACATCTAGATTGCCAGGGGGAGGCATGGGCACAGCCCACCATCGCAGAGCCTGCCAGCTCTGACCTTTTTCCATTTTCTCCCCAGACCCATGCACGTACAATGGGTGGGGTGACTGTCTCCACCTCTGTGGAGGAAGTCTTATGCCCTGTGCATGGGTCCACCCATTCTAACATCGTGCCTACCCCCAAGGAAGGAAAGCTGTCAGTGGACACTCAATTCTTCCTCACCCCGGCTGACCCCCGGGTGACCCGAGTCCATTCCTGAACCTGGGTCACTGGCGTAGCAAAAGGTAAAGCGCTCAGCGCCTCAGCCCTCTGCGCCATTAGGCTGGCTTCTCTGTGTACTTCTGCAGGAGGTTGATATCAATACATTTACTCCTTCTCTTCAATATTTACATTACTTCTTGGTTCAGGTTGTATATGTGGTACATTGCTCAATACTGAATCAGGAACGGACACTGCCATCTTTTTTCTATCCTGATTACAGTTTCTAGTTCTGGCAGGTATTGGCCCAGGCTCTGGTACAGTCTCTGGTAGAGGCTCGAGCTGACCAATAGGCAGAAGGTGGTTTCAGTGAACAGTTTTGACAATATCCCTGCCATGTTCTTGACAGATACGATACACAGGTAAATCAGTTAACTTTTCAAGGTCAACACACGGTTCAGAAGACCAGTGGTCAGCTAGCATGTGCTTTCCTCGATGTCCCAGATTTCTGAGGAGAACTCTGTCTCCAACTTGTAACACCTGGTTTCGCACTTTCTGATCATACCTGAGTTTAATTGCAGCACCGACTTTTCTGGCAGCTTCTGCGGGCAATTTATGTGTCTTACAGTTGTTTTTTTAAGCTTTTTGTGTATTCAGCATAGGATTCAGTTGAGGTTCTGTCAGCAGACTCTCCAAATGTGAAGCCAATTGGAAGATGAGCTTCACCACCAAACATTAACATGTAAGGTAAATCATCTGTAGTACTGTTTTGAGTAAAATTGTAGGCATGCACAAACTTAGTGTCCTGCTGGCTCCAATTTATTTTCTGTTCTGGGTCCAGCGTATCTAATATGTCCAACAAGGTACAATTAAACCTTTTAGGCTGAAGGTCCCCTTGAGGATGGTAGTGAGTGGTGCAGCACTGCTGAATGCCATGGGCAGCAAGAAATATTTTCACTAGGCAGCTTTGAAAGTTGGGCCTTTGATCGGAGTGAATATGCTTGGGTATACCATAATACATTACAAACTCCTCGAGTTTCTGCACAACAGTCCGGGCAGTCTGATTCTAGTTGGGTAGGCTTGTGCACACCTGGTACAGTGGTCAGTGATGACTACAATATGATTATAACCTTTACTGTCCAGTTCCCATGACAAGTCCATACACACCAGTTCTAATGGTTCCGTGATTTTAATATTTACAAGTAGTGCAGGTTTTCTGGGAAAAGTCTTTTTCTGAACACACCTAGAACAGTTCTAGTAGTGCTTCTCCACATCAGATACCATTCTGGACCAATAAAATTGCCTTCACACGAGGTTCAGAGTAAGCTTGAACCTGATGTGCCCCATGTCATCATGCAATGCTCTGAGAACAACTTTGTGGTATTTCCATGGCAGTACCACCTGGTTACAGGTAACCATTGTTTTGGGGTCTTGCACAGTTCTAAAAAGCAGTCCCTCTTTCAAGGACAATTTGCTCCATTCTCTCAACAGAATCGGAGCATCAGGATGATCATTCAGCACTTTGTCTAGACCCTTCCCTTTCTCCAGAGCTGAAAATTCGACTTTTAGCCAGTAATCTTGCCACTGTGACCATGTTTGTTCTTGCCATTTTGGCCAGGGCAAATTGCTGATGTCCAAACCTTCAAAGTTGTAATAGACTTCAGGTTGAATCAGGGTTGGCTGCCATCGCATCAACGGCCCTGGGGGTGATAGTCAGATGTCTCGCTATCTGTATCCACAGATTTCATGCATAAAGCTTTTACAGTTGCAGGAGTCATACGAGTCCACTGTCTCTCATAGGAAGGGTGATGGCTGTGAGACAGGGCATTAGCATGTGTATTGTTCATGACCTTCTGACACTAGAGGGTGAAGTCATACGTAGAAAGGGCAGACAACCAATAGTGACCTGCTGCATCCCACTTAGCAGTGGTGTTGACATAGGTAAGAGGATTGTTGTCAGTTCTTACCGTAAACTTGTCTCTGTGGAGGTAGTTGTGGAAGTGATCTGTTATTTGCCCATTTTAAGGCTAAGAACTCTAGCTTGTGCACTGGGAAGTTCTTTTCACTAGGTGTCAGGCTCTGACTGGTGAAAGCAAAAGGTCTCAGTCCTTCGTTGTACTCTTGATACAGTGCTGCTCCCAGCCCATCCATGCTGACATCCTTGTGTAAGAAATAATGCCTAGTGGGATGAGCAAAGGCCAACACATGAATGTCAGTAAGTCTCTTAAAACTTTCTCTGAAATGCATTTACACAGTACTGATTCCATCTGTCTCCAAATGATTTGTTAACTTTGTAGTAAGTCTCTTGGGGCACTTCCTTCCCCTTCTGCTTCTTGTAATTGGTAAGGGGTACCCCTGCAAGAGATTTGTATGCGGTCAGACCACCTTGGAGAAATCCTGAACAAATCTCCAATAATAAATACAGAAGCCAAGAAAGAATTGCAACATTGTCAGATTATGGGGCCTAGGCCAGGTAGTGAGGGCCTTGACCTTGTCAGAGTCAGTTTGAACTCCTTCGGCTGAAACAATGTGCCCAACATATTTTACAGAGGGTTGACAGAATTGACATTTGTCGATTGACACTTCTGGCCTGATTCTGCAAGAGTCCTTTGATCTAGGACTGTGGTGCACTCCAGGTGTGTCAGGGACCCTGTGCCTAATGCTGTAACATCGGGAGTCCCGACACACAAATCCCAGGAGCCGCAGCACCCACAGGCTAGTGCCAAACAAGTGGCACATCTGTGGGACTTGCCTCAGTGATCCACCCCCAACCACCGCAAGAGTAGTGAGGCCACAATGGTGGTGGGGGTTAAACTGCCACCAGGAGGGGGGCAGGGGGCACAAGGGATGGGGGGTGGCAGAGGCTGATTGGGGGAGGCTCTGACTGCTGATGTGTGACATGGCACCCGGTGAGGTGCAATTATAGTGTAATACATATGTAAATGCCAGTATGTATAGGCCTTGTAATATCATGTACAGTGCATGGTACCCATACAGTAGGTACAGTGCCAGCCCTAAGCAAACATAATAAAAGGAGGAACCAGTGATATGGCAGCAGAATTGGGGATCATATTGCACCAGAACACAGCAAGCTGCATGACTGTACAGTATTTAATTTGCGACTCACACCCACTTGCTCATCTTTAGGGTGTGGCTTACTGGAAGCGGGCCCCTTCATATATACATGTTGAATCCAGGGATGTATCTGTAGGCTGTGTATGAACTGTGGACCCTTCATCTCTTGGCATAGCTAAGCCAGTCTCTGAAATATGTTGGTGCTGGTCCCAATCAATACAGGGGTCTCTCCTCCCATCCTGGTATTACAGCACACCAAGGCAAGTGCTTCTACATGGGCCTGGACTCCAGCCACACATTTGGGGAATTAGATGTAAATAACAATGTGTCCCCAATACAGGTAAGTCTGGTCGCTCACATCCCAGACTGCCAGTCCTTCCAAAGATATCAAAGGCATGTGACTCCAATATTTCTGATACCAATCTTCAAACACAACAGTCACTTGAACACCACTATCAAGTAGCACAGTGCAATCCACCCCTTCAGTCTTGGTTGGGACCCTAGCACACAGTCCTATTAATCTTGTGGGGATCTTGGAGCCAGTAATGTTAACAGGTTGCGTCTGTTTTATACAGCAGGTTTGGTCCGGGACCCCAGCTCACTAATTCACTAGTGGCATTTTTCTGACATATGCGTCTCTTTTAATAACATTTGCACTACCAGATCAGAATTTTCAGGCCTTTTTCAATACCTTCTTCAGTGCCAATCTTCACCATACTGGTAGCAGAAAATTCCATCACTACTGACAGTAATTACTTTCTCTGGTTCTGGTGGGGTGGACTTCAAACCAGTGTAGCACTTCAGATCCCCTGAGGATGGAGTGGTCTCTCACTGATTATGTTCACTAGTAGTCTGTAATGTGCAACTACCTGTTCAGTCAGTTCTTTTATTTGTCTCTTCAAATCCTCAGTTTCACTGTTGTCTCACCCAGGTGAATCTTGGCTTACAGGATATTTTATTTTTCTCAGAAGTGCTGCCATCAGGCTTTGCTGTGCCATTCTATACTCTTTTTCTTGGACCTCATGCATCAATTCACCATAGGAAGGGGGATTATTCAACCACTCCTTCAATTGTAACCTTATCAAAAGCTTTTCTAAGTGTTCAGCTCCCTCTCGGACCTGTTTCAACCACAGCCAATTTATATCTTGGGCAGTCATTGCTCCCTTACAGCAGGCTGTCTGTACTAATTGCTCGAGATCTATCAAATATTCAGACAGCTTTTCACCTTTTCGTTGTACTGTCCCTTTCAACTTTCTCAGAACCTGTGTGCCACTGTCAGTACTCCTGAACATGTCCTCCAGAGTATTAAGGTACATCTTGGCAGTAGCACCAGGTCGGGTAGCTTGCAAATCTCTAATGCAACCTATAGCAGGTCTTTCTCAAACTCTCCCACAGCTGATGTCTTTTCTCAGCTTCGGGACACTGGGGATCGTGCACCATAGGAGTGGATTAACCCATCCAAGTTTCAAAGTCATCTTCCCTGGGTGGCACTGGTTTCTCCCTGAGAAGGGTCTTAGCCTCAGGTAGGACCCTGTTCCTCTCTCTGGTGCCCAATCTGCTACCAAGCCAGAGGTTGATCAGGTAGGGTGACAAGGTCAGTTTTGTACAGTTCTTGTACTTCTTGGGGAGTCCTCCCTTCTAGAAGTGGGCAAAATAAGAAAATTCTGAATTCACAGAATTTTTTTGGAATAACATGAATTGTCACGACAATTCTTGATTTGTTTTGGAATTTTCTGAAATTCTTTAATTGGCCATAACTCAGTCAGTGTTAAAGCTAGGAGTCTTATATATTGTCTGGTATAGGTGCTAACAGTGTGCTAAGTTACATGGCATTCAGTGAAGGTTGGGGATGTTATAGGGGTTCACATTTGAGCAATTTAATATTTATGTGAACATTTCTGAAAATATTTCTATGCTTACAACTCAGCCACCTTTGGAGCTAGATAACTGAAAACTCTGAAGCATGCTTTCCTGGAAGATTCATAGAGACTGCTAAATAGAGATTGCAAGGTTTAGTTATGACCTGCCTCACAACATAACATTCAGGGGCTTGCTTTTGAATGTGGGACATCAGCATGGCAGCATGGCGCTCTGATGCTGGACCATAGTGGTTGCGTTAAAGCCTATTAGAAAATAGGCTTCAGAAACTCTGAACCCTGATTGGCTGGCACACATTCTAAGGGAGTACATTAACTTACAGATAGAGCCTGCGTTAGAATAAGTGCCAGTGCCAACTGACTGAATAACCAGAATCAATGGGGCACTATAAATTTCAAACTGTAAACCCGCCATTTTTTTCTCTGTAACTGAGATTTACCAAGCAACAGGCATTGGACAGTGTCATCCTGCCCTGCCCGCCTGCCTCACAAACCCTTCCGTTAAGCAGTAGAACACACATCTCTTACAAAATAAATCTTTTACACTCACAGGGAAGTGTTCAAATGACACAAAAGTCATAATGTCCCACGCTACCCAAACACTAGCCGATCAAGTACCTGCAGCAAACCAGCAGTGCATGACTGTGTAGGGGAAGGAAAAGTTAGGAAACACCATGGCACCACTCCTCAGTTGCATTCTCCCAATGCCTTCACTGCCCCTCCTAAGTACTCCCTGTTTAAAACTGCACAGCAGAGCCAGATGAAAATATAGAAATGTACCTGTTTTTACAGGGTAACTGTTTTTGTCAGCAGCTCGCTCGTCCCATCATGCCCTGTCATCCTTGCTGTACTGCTGCTCACTCCCCACTCATGCTGCTAAGCATGCTTGCTCCCCGCTCAAGCTGTTAAAAGCTATTTTTTAATGTAAAAAAACAACAAAAACACTGTAGTGCTACACACCATGAGCAACTTCTGGTGGTAGAGGGGACTGAAAACTAGTGGAAACAAAATAAAGACAGATGCTGCAATGCAAACAAGCATTTGTCAATGCCAAGTGTTGCTTGCTGTCATTAGCAGTGGAAGTGTAATAGTTAGACAGATGCAGAATAGGAATGGCAGTGAAGTATTGAACTGACGCCAACTCCACCCCCACCCTGCAGAGATGGACAGGCATTGCGGTGTGCCTTTGGGTCATCGCCCATAATGGTTACGACATTTCACCTCACCCTACGCTGCAGACACAAGTGTCGAGGTGTGCTTTGAAGTGTTCAGGCTTTACACTCACCTCATTCCATAAGAAAATACACTGAAATGGGTGCAGTATAGGAGAATGGGGTGAACTCTGGGGCCAAAGGGTCCACTGGCTGCAGAGTGGGGGTGGAATGACATGAGCATTACTGTCAACAATCCCAAGTCACAGCCCTGACGCTTGTCAGTCCCTATAGGGTAGGGCGTTATGGTTTTAAACCCTAACACCCTTGGGGTTTCTTGGTATTTTTACTCCAAGTTTTCAACATGGGCTTTTTGTGATCTCACTGCTTGAACAGTGACACTATCAGTTCGTTAGCTGAAAGGTGCTTTTGCACAGCGACTGCGCCATTTAGTGCTACAGGTGTGAAAACACATTTTGAACAGGATGTGAAAAATGACAGCTGTACTAGTCATGAGGGGGTGTAAAAAATGGCAGTGTTGAAAATCTGGAATGAAAATATAAAAAAACGGGTGAAGCCACCAGTGTGAGTAGAAACTGCACATCGCACACATGTAATGTAATTAGTTTTGGGATTTTTTACAGCAGATTTTCAACATAAGCATTTTGGGACCTCAGCTCATGAACAGCATCACTGTGATTTTCTTAATCTATCCCAAACACTGATTTCCCTCAGCAACTGTGCTATTCTGCGCTGGAAGTGAGAAAACACATTTCAGCCAGGGTGTGAAAAATGACAGCTGTACTGTTCATGAGGAGGTGTGTAAAAATGCCAATGTTGAAAATCTGGACTGAAAAGATTACAAATTCATGAACTTACGAGGGTGCATGGAAATTGCACAATGCCCGCTCATAACACAGTCATTTTATGGACTTTTGTCACTACATTTTTAACATAGCCAGTTTAAGACCTCTTCTCATGAACAGTGTCACTGTGATATTCTTAATCTGTCCTGAACATTGATTTTACACACCGATCGTGCCATTGTGCACTACATGCGCGAAAACAAATTTCAGGTGAAATGTGAAAAATGAAAGCTGTACTGTTCATAAGAAGGTGTGGAAAATGGCAATGGTGAAAATCAGGAGTGAAAATATTAAAAATGCTCGAAGTTACGAGCTTGCATAGGAACTGTGCAACGCACAGTCATAAAACAGTCATTTTGGGGAATTTTTTCACCAAAGTTTCAACATAGTTTTTGGAGGCCTACCTCATGACCTGTGACACTATCATTTTGTTAATCAGTCCCGAAAGGTGGTTCCATGCAGTGACTGCGAAATCACCTTTCAGGACCGAATAACAAAATGACAGTGACTGAGTTCATGAGGTGGGATCCAAGAACCCCATGTTGAAAATTTGGTGAAAAAATTCCCGAAAATGACCAAGATATGCACCAAAGTTGAAAAGAAAACCATTAATGCCATTATACAGCTTACCGGCATTTCTTCAGTTCGCGGTCGGCTTTGAAGAGTGCAGACATATTCCCAGTCCACTGAAGATCATCGCGCCGGGCTCCAGGGGTAACTATGGGGTGAGGGGTGTTTGGGGGTGGGGTATGCAGAGGGTGGGCAAGGGTTTGGGAGGGACCACCAGAATCAACGAGGACAGTTTTCTAATTTACAGGTATATTTAAAAAAAACAACCTTGTGGGAAGGTTTTCTTTTTTGCAGGGTCATATTTAATTTTGGCATGCTGGGATGGGCTCCCAGCATGCCACCTAAGTGTTTGGGGGGGCTGTAGCTGATGGGTGATTGGGCACCCCGTTGTACTCATACTGAGTTCTGGGGAACAAGAGCTGAGGGATTGGCACCCCCTTGGCCTAAGAAATTTGGTGGGAGCATAATACAGATGGGAGTGGACTCCCCATCAGCAAAATTACTAGGAAGGGGCATGCCAACAGGGGGATTTGGCACCCCTGTTGGCTCATATAAGAGAGGGGGGAGTAGCAAGAGGTGAGGGGGATTGGGCAACCCCCTCAGCTCACAACAAATGTGGAAGGGGGGACATTATGCTGACGGGAAGTGGGCTCCCCTGTCAGCAAATTGAACTGGAAGGGGGCATGCCAACAGGGGGACTGGGCACCCCGGCAGATTTTTTTTTTTAATTGAAATGTTTCACCAGGAAGGCACACTGAACAGTGGGTGGCAGCTTTCCGTCAGCTTCCTGGGGACTGTGAGAGACCAATGGAGAAGCCGACGCCCTGGGAACGCAACACAATGGAGCTGTGTAATTGGCTGCTGCAGCCAGGGATGCCCCACAGCAAAAACAGCTGATTGCATAGTGACAGGGCACTCCCTGATTGCAGTGGCTCAGTTCCTTTGATCTAGTGGCCTGCTCACTAACTGACAGTGATTGGTAGCATGCTCCTCTATTGGCCAAGGCAGAGACCAGCCCCTGAATGGGCTGCTGCCATTCGGCTCAACACTGCCGCGCCTCCACAACCTGCTTGTAAAAGAAACCTGATGCAATGTGCTTCTTGCACATGAGTGCAAGCAACACAAAAATAAGGGGTAACACAAGCAGCAGCACCCTCTACTGGCAATTTAGTAAAGGGACTATTTTACAGAAGCTGCAGTTTCTAATTAGGTTTATTAATAAGTAGCCCTTTTTTCCTTATTAAATCATTTTTAAAAAAGAAAAATGTAATGATAGTTCATTTTCTAAACACAATAATACCCTCCTGGGTGGGTGGTATGGGCAATACCAGACCTTCCAGGGGCTATAAGACCCTCCACCTGCAGTGTCAGGCCTCATTACACCCCTGGGCAGTCCTGTATTGCCCAATACCACTCACCCTGTCGGGTATTGTTGATTGCATTTTTAGGGTCAATGAAGCAAACAACATTAGTGATATTCTGTTTTCTATCTTTAAACATATCGGGGCTTAATATTCAGTAGTTTATGTAACTGTGAAATGTAATTTTAAAATTTCTGAAAGTATGGAGGCTTATAAGTCAGTCACCTTTAAAGCTAGAGATCTGAAATTTGGTATACGTCTACATGGGCACTGGGACAGACAATATACCACATATGGTGCAAGTTGGACAATTACTGTTTAAATTACCAAATGTTACCAAATTTTATGGAAACAAATTCAGCATTTCACCAGAATTCTGCTGGCAAAAGAAAAATTTCACCCAGCCCTACTTCCCTCTGCCTTCAACCACAATTCCAATTTCACTTTAAAGTCATCTGCATCTGATGGACCCTCGGACATTTTCTTGCCACTGCTATGAGTCACTGGAGTCCAGGAGGACCAATCCTCCTTTGAGGAGAAAGTGGTCAGCAGCATGGCAACATCAGTTTCAGTATCACTCTTGATCAGTGCACTTACACTGTTACTCACATGGTCATATTTTTGTCCTTGAACCTTTAAATTGTTGAAACATTCCAAAACCAACAGTTTATCACAATTCTAGAAAGTTTCTACTCTCCAGCTGCAAACTCCAGTTTCACGTTCCTTGCTGAGGGACATTTAAACTCTCTCTCTCTCTTTTTTTGGCAGCCAAATCTCAAAAGTCTCTCTGTCTGTCTCTCTCTCTCTCGCTCAGGCTGCAAATTCTCAGGCTGTGGACTCTCAAATGCTTACCACCAGCCTCAGGTTCAAATCTCAGCCTCAGGTTCAATTCTCAGCGGCAGGTACAGCTCTCTTCCTGATACCCTAGTTTTCCTCAGGTGCTTGGCCTCTGATCACAGCTGGGGCCAGAAAGACTGTTTGACTTATAAAACAGGACTTTGGGCTAAACTGCCAACCACAGTCTCTCCTGCTCTCTACTTGGGATCCTCTGAAATCTCTCCTGTTTGTCAGGCTCACAGTCCTTTCTATATTTTTTTCAGTGTTCCACTCTGATTGACTTCAATTCTCCCGGGCACTACAGATGCCCCTTCACCTTTCCCAGTGGCCCCGCTGCTGCTAATGTCCCCTGGGGGCCACCATTACTGTGTATTGCACAGTCCCAATTTACAAGTAGCCCTTACGTAATGCTATATGCCATTCCAAAAACACAACCCACTTCATCCTTGCCCAGAGACATTTCAATGTCACTTACCAGCTCAGCAGGCAGTCTTGGAGCTAGGAACCCTTCCTAACAGTGCACACATTAAAATGTCATTATTGGAGCCATGACTCCTTTAACTCTCCCTTGACGGACAGTGCATGCATGGATAGTGCATGGCGGCCATCTTGTTTGTTTTCCTTTAGCTAGTCTGGAGCTCCACTGCCCCAGGGACTGCTCACATGCCCCCACCATACACACCTCAAGGTGCATAAACAATTTTTTGACCTTGGACCCCTTTATGCTAAGGTCGAGGAGCATAAGCTTGATGGCACCCACAGCCACAAAGATTAAGCGAGTGTGCAGGCCCGAATCCCACCCGGGACCACTGATTAAAGCCCTCCAGTCCTGATTCAGTAGTTTGGAGTACCAGAGGCAGAAGGAGGACTCAGCTTCAGCACAGCCCCATAAGGTAAACCCAACCTGGGTTGGGGTACTTACATATGTTTCTATCATAATTAGTCACTGTAGTAACTTTGCTGCCACAAGTACAGTACAGTATTAGTATCTTGGGTGTATGTTAATAGTGATGTAGAGATCACTCTAGAAGTTATACTAGTGGCCTTGTGCATTCAAATCAAAAATATTGGAAGCAGAATGAAGGCATTTCCTTTTCAAAATGCAGTAAGTATGAAAGGATTTATCAAGAGTATTACGTGTGCATCTGTTTATATAATTTTTGCAAGACACTTGAGCAGCATTGTGTCAGAGGCTCAGTAGGTTGCATGCCTTCCTCTAGAGCTAGAGGATTATAGGTTCTAGTCCCACATTCGGATGGAAAAACAAATATTGTAGCAAGTAACTCCATGCATAATTGTTCTTATTTTCCTTGATACTGGCAAGACATTTTTCTTGCATGAAGCAAGGAATTTTTTGTTCTTGAATTTTTCAGGCAAGGAAAATGTCACAATCCTTACATATTCCTTGCATGTAGTTCATACACATAAGACTTACATGTAGCTTATACCCTTGCATGTTTTCCAGACAAAATATTTACAGAGTTCGTACCATTTTTCAGTAAGGGCATGTTTCTAAATGTGAGTGCTCTAATATGGGGGGGGGTTCAAAATAAAGGGGAAGAAACATTAGTTTCTTCTAGTGCTATGACGCTCCTGATATTAATGTCCTGTTTCTCAGAAACAAGCTTCTACATAGAAAGCATGTAGTAATACTGCAAAATGCCTACATGGTGCATATATGAATGACTGATCCTGTACTTTACCATACCTACCTCTACATGCAGGCATGTACAAAAAAAATCAATAAACGAGAGAGGGATACAGTGTCATGTTGAAGAGTTGAGTTGCTGCCACCTCCAACTGGCATACAGAGTCATGCTTCTCTACCTTACTCTGCCAAAGGGCTGCTGTAGATGTTGCCAGTGGCTTCTGGGTTCCTTTCTCTCTCTGCAACGAGTAAGGTCTGCATTCAAAAGAAAAAAACAATGCATGTCGTCTCCACCCAGTGAAAAATTATTGTGGACTTGATGTAGCATCTCTACAACCCCTGGAATGCCAGACTTACCCAACTCCTCGCTGTGGTCACACCTCCCACAAAGACCCCTCAAATGCAACACTTTCCCCATTTAGCATGCCCAATCTGATTGCAGCAAGTGACAATGACACATTCAAACAGTGAAGCACAGTTTTATATAATACCATCACCGGCCCCAGCAAGGGAAGAAAGGTTAAAGTTAATCCTAACTGTAACAGGACCCACCAAGGTGATATTTCAACCCCTTAATTAGGCCTGTAAGTGTGTCCAGTTTCTAAACAAGTGCCATGATTGCTCACATTCAGTAGTGATTGCTGATCTAGCTGTAGTCTCATTTTGATTCATATTTTCTTTTTAACAGTTAAAAACAGACTGCCACCATACTGGTGTTACCACACAAAAACATGTTGGCTTACAGTCCTTGATCAACTCCCACTGTACCTTTTCTGGACTTGGGATAACACCCAACACAGTCTACCCTTACGGAAATAAATCTATGAAATGTTTTCATGCTGCACACATAAAACTACCCAAGTGGGCCGGCCCAGTGGCACTGAGGGTTGAGGCGCTGGGCACCACACCTCGCTCCATGCCAGCAACCCGTGTTCGGGAACAGACATGGGCCACCGAGGGTCAGCAGGGGAGGGGTAAGGGAGCTGGCATCAGTATCACTCGCCCCTTGGCAGAGGCTGAGGGACACAACACCATGCCAAAATGTGGGTGGAGCTGGGGCGGACACTTTCCTCAGTGTTAGCGTCATTGCACGCTCCCAGCTCCAAGGGGAATCCATTTTGCAAAAAAAATTCTACTGGCCCCCATGTATGAGCCAGGACTTGGTGGCCGACCCTCCAGTCACCTTCAGTTCTGCCTCAGCAGCCCCACTCGGGGTGAGGGCATCCCTGGGTGAGGGTATGGGTCGACGAGCCCAAGGCAAGCACACTCGCGGGACTAGGGATGCTGACAGGGAAAAAGCATACTATGAAAAAAAAAATACACAAGTGATATGCATGCTGCAAGTAGGACTTACATATAAAATTGGAACTGTTTGCATGCATATGGCATGCATGCAGCACACAAGTGTGGAAACCATGATTTTTATGTTAAATTAGGAAAGATTGCATGCATGCAGCATGCGTGCAAAAAAGCAAGTGATCACTGATAACTGCATATGTAAAAGTTAAGTGACTTGTTGAGGATCACACCGTACACAAGTGGGAGCTGATAAGATTTAAACCCAGGTCTTCATGACTCCAAGTCTCCTGTCTTGTAATTCAGTACCTTTAACCACTAATCCATACTGTCTGCACTCATATGGTTCTCTTGTACTTCATTACATACTGTATCTGAATATATCTGCGTGCATGCATGCAGCATGCTTGTAGCCAGTGTATGCTTTTCAGTTTACTTCTCTCCCTCATCTCATTTTCACAGTTGAACTGTAGCGCACATACAAATGGAAACAAATGTTTTTCCCATCCCCAATACACAAACTTACACACAAAACCACTTAATTACTTCTATCTGGCCTGTACACTATTTTTTCTCCATAGTTTTCAATGCTTACAAGTAAACAGACTTTAAGATACAAATACAAACTTAGAAATATCTTCACACACACACACACACACACACATATATGGCAGTCCACCCCCATGCACACACACTGTAGTGGGTATGGCCACACTGCTACAGACAATCCACCAAGTGGTGATATAAGTAAAAAGTCTCTTACTTGAGTACTAGGGAGCCAGAGGCAGAAGTCTTTACAAGATGATGTGTAAAGGTCAGAGTGCTGAGGCGTACCCCCTGGAAATGAATGAAGTTATTTTCTATAATTATTTTATACATTATGATGGGGAGTTGGAGAATAATGAAGGCCACTGTTCTACTAACAAGGCCCTTGTTAGTTGTGTGGTGTCCTTCATTAATCTCTAACTCCCCATCAATAATGAATAAAATAGTAATTAAAAAATACCCCCATTCATTTCAATGGTGAATACTCCTGCAGTCTCCTTTGCCCTTTGTCATAATGTGCCTGAGCGTGGGGATGTGGAGGTCAGCTTCACGGGGGCGGGAGGGGGGCTAATCCTGACTATAGTGGGGCTCCAATAGTCTGAGCATACCATACCGCTTAACTGTCCGTGAATACAAGGGACAACTCTAGAATGACTGTGACATCTCTACAGGGTACACCTATTTGGCTTGACTGAAATCAGGAAAAATTGAAATGTATGAGATTCATCTGTATATACCCTGGAGCAGTGCATCAGATTTGGGCTTAAACCCACCCAGTTACTAACCAATTTTTTTCCTGACTGAAGTTCAGCCCCCCCCCCCCCAAAGAAACTGAACTTTGTCCTGATTTTTCTCCCTGACACAATTCAATTCAATATCCATTCCCTATGGGTCATGAAGCCAACCAAAGGTGAAGAACTGTGAAAAACACATCAATATTTCAGTCCTTCCTCCTTCCCCAATCCTCCTGTAAAAAAAAACAATTATTTACTTTTACTTACCCGGCCATATGGCCAGAACCTGCAGTCTGGCACAGTGTGCCACCAGCTTAGTTTTTAGTCCGCTGCACCTCTATCCTTCACCAGAAGCTGGATGCTAGAACCTAGCATCACAGGTCCCCAACATGGTTCACAACCAACTCATCTCACCATACGAATCCACCCAACCTGGGTTTTTTCCTTCTTGTTTGGTTGTTGCTGTGGCTGCTGCAACACTACACTGATCAAGGCCTATAAAGGCCACCAACACCTCTGTCACCACTGCTGCTAAGCTTAGCTTGCTGCTGTGGGGGTCTGTGCTGTTTTTTTGTAAGGTCAGCCTAGTAGAGTAAGTAGATAGCTGAGTCTTTAGTTAGCTTCTAGTTCACCCTCTGCCCCTTCAGCCACCAGGGGAGATGGAGACTCACTAAGAGTAGAACAACAAAAATATGCTGCCACAATACTGCAATTGAGAGTTCAGTGCTCACGGACTCCTCCAAGCTGTAGTGTTCAGCCTCTCTGTGGTTGGAAAGACAGTGTCGCACTTGCAAGACTCATGCGCTCTTACTTGGCTAGAGCTCATCCACATCACATGTGATTGTGCTGCCACTAATAAGTGGAGAGAGTGGAAAACACAATACAGGCACAGTAGAGTCTGGAGAGTACCTGCAGCATGAGCACACACAGGCCAGGTGGGCACTTATTGTGCAAAAGATTAAATCCAAATTTAATGCCATTACTGCCACTACATAAGAACAACCTAGGCACAAATACGGGGGCGGGGCAACTGTGGCCCCTCTGCCCTACCTAAATGGCACCCCTGCTTAATGGTAGAAATTCATTCTCAGGTGCTAATGCAATGGTTTTCATTGTGTTCTGAGGCACTTTATCTCCATGTTTCATGATGAGTCCCGAACATCATGTGAGTTAGTGTCCCTCATTTTGACTATCCATGTCCCTCATTTCAGTGACAAAATGTGAGGTATGGTGCCTGCTTCCAAGACCCTACTCAGCATCGCCATAGTGTATATGCTGAGGACAGAATGGCAAAGTGAATGTGAGATAAAGCAGTCATGGAGAAACACATTTGTAGCACTAAACATGCATAAGGGATTTGCGTGGTCCAAAACAAACAGGATAGGCTTCACAACACGGAGGCCCCTCTTCGTACTTCTGGAATGGGGGATGTTAACTGGCTATATCCTAGACATTTAATGCAATAAGCAAACAATACTTCACAGATAAATGGTGATTTAATGACAAAAATCAAAAACCATTAAACAACTTGCAAAAGGATTAGAATTAGTTTCCCTAGTTTTTATAGGAATTCAAATACAATGTATTTTAATGACTAATTGCTAGCAGTAGTAAAAGAAATAGAAACTGATGTGTTTTTAGATGAGATTTGTACCAGGTTAGCTGCTGCACACATGGCAAGCATGCAGCATGTGAACCTGATGTAATTTTTAGAAGATGTTCACACCAGCTTACCTGCTGCACACATGTTAAGCTTGCAGCATGCAAACCTGATTTGCCTTTTAGACCTGGTCTGCATATGTTCACTTATTGTATGCTATCCGCATGCAAAAATTGCACAATAAAGCATGTGGCATGCATTCTGCACACAGCACACCAATATTTCTGTAAGGGTAGCTACTCATGATGGAGTGGAAGGAGAGGATACTATTGCAGCATGAGTGGCTGCACTGTTTGTGCAGTTCCTAATGTTCAGAAAGTATACAATTACAGTAGATCAAACATTTAAAACAAATCAAGACTGGGTATAATTGCATCATTAGCACGCATTTCATTTCTACTAAGAAAGGCTGCAGAGGAAACAATCACCAACATCAGTGAATTTTACAGAAGAAAAGCAATCATTAAATGTGAGCTTTCAACTAGAAATAATACGATGCAAAATGAAAAAAAGATTGATGGTGTGCCTTTAAAATGCTCTTCTTGTCAGGTCCCAAACTACAACCCATAATTCAGGCTTCAGGTTATTAAGCCCTAAGGGGGTGCAGTACAAATGTAGGTTTCTTGGCTGCCACTAACAAGGCCAAACTAGGTGCAGCCACACTTTGCCCACCCTCATGCGTTAGTACAACCAAGTGCTGAATTGATGTAGGCCCACTCAAGTTGCTGGGGGTTGTCCAGCGCTGGTGCACTTTAAACAAACTGGTTAATTTCTCAAAAAACCAAAGGCTATACAATTGCTTAAAGGGCTTTAAGAACTCTGAAAGTGAGATATTTACAAATCTGGCATGATGGCCAGCTTGCAAACAAACTCTAAACAACAGTATTTTCCTAAGGTACGGCATGCTCTGAAGTTACTCACTGTTCCCTTATCAGATGGCTCTTTCTGTCTCTGCAGGACACTGTCACTATGATCTCCCATGGTACCTCTGATTTGATTAGGCTCCCTCCTTGGATTTGCTCCACCCCTCTTAGAGACTGGTTTCTTGGCTTCTGTCTAGATGGGAAGAAGTCTCTTCTGATCTCTCCTCTCTCAACTGCTGAGGCTCCATACGTATCCACATGTCTCGGCTTTCAAACTCTTAGACCAGTGGCAGCCCAACATCTCTGTGCAGTTCCTGCTAATGGACCTGGCTCAACAGCCCTGGATTTCATTTTTTGCTCTGTGCTGTCTCTCTAATGTCATTACTCTTGCTGACTTGCATGCAGTTGCCACTCTCTTTCTCCTCTGGAACTCAGCATCTTGCTTCAATTGATATTTCCAGGCACAAAGCCCAATGTGACACAGCTCAACCGGGATCAGCCAATAGATCCTGCCTCACCAAGAACTCTCTTAGATCTGCATGCCTCAACACAGTTCCCTTATTATAAGCACACTTCAAAACCAGCTCCCAATGATCCACTCAACTCTCATTCCAAAAGTATGATGTTCTATAGGTCCAGGAAAAGGCACCAGAACCACAGCACTCCCCTACCCAGAGGCCTCCAGGAGCATGCTGTGAGCCCTCAGCCTTCTGATTGTCTGTTCCAGGGGTTAGAGGTCACCAACATGGTGACACCTATGCCATCCAGGGGCACTGGCTCCAAAGTCACAATTTGGGAGGGTTCCTGTCTCAGTTTATCATACCTATCAGCCTGGTTCTTCAGGCTGGGGGAGGAGTGTCTTCTGGTGGTGGTGGGTGGCATTTAGTTCAGTCTTCCATTCGTGACAGTCGCCTGCCTTTGTTGTGTGGCCAAGCACAGCAAAACGGCAAACAATGCAGTTTCAACCACGCGTTAGAGGCACTACTGAATTGCAGCCCCTGCTAGGCATTGCAGTCTCCTGCTAGTTACCCAAATGCTTACTGCAATCACCAGGAGCCATAGAAGTCAGTCAGTGTAAGCGATGGAGCAGAGCAGTTTATAGGGCCCACAAGGTAAGCCCCTGGTGTGTGGTGTACTACTTCACTTTCTGATGCACCAGTAATATTGACTACTGAGACCTGCTGCAACAGCCCAAAGGGGAAATTGAATTGCATGCATAAGGGTCTGTTCATGAGAAAGGGTCACCAAAGTGTGATATAAGTCTCATTTTTTCAAACCAACAGTAGAATAATTCTGATAAGCTTTTCAAAACACTTGGAACCAAAGTTCAAAAAGTAACCATGTAGAGTGATAACTCCCTAACAGAAACTTGAGGAAAAGCAACAGAGTATGGCACACACAACAGTAGACACCAAACAGTGTGGCGCATGCAACAGTGGACACCAAACATGGGTGGTGGGTGCAACAATGGACAACAAACCAGTGTGTAAGTTCCAGAAAAAAGTTTACTGCTCATCACCTAATCATTATAATACTATAAGCATTTTACAACAAGCATTAGATAATTACAGTATTTACATGTATGACCATTCAGAAATGTTCCAAGGTGAATTCTCCCCAAAAAATTAGTTTCAATCGCAATGTTATAATTTTTTTACGAAAGTGTACTTCTCATCAGCTAGTCATTATAATACTGCAAACATTTAACAAACCCACATTACATAATTTCAGTATGTACATATATGACCATTCTGAAATGTTCCAAGGTGCATTTACCCCCTTAAAATTTAGTGTCAATCCCAACCATTTTTAAGGTTTTCATATTTTGTGACAATTGTTTTAAGTTTATGAGCTGATATGTCGAATCTCCCTTGTCTTGTCAATGTTACCAGTCCATAAAAAATTAATCTTCCTTTAATGACATCATTGTCCTGGTGCATGACCATGAGAATTTGTCATCTGTGCACTGTTGCAAAAATTTAAAATGAAATGTTTTTTTCATTTCATCAAATGATGTGACTTGTCCAATGCAAAATGTTTTTGAGTAATAAACAGCATGGAACTGGCTGGTCTGTATGTGGTCACACTTGTTTTCTCTTGGGGTCGGGGTTCAGCTAGCACCAGATGATGTATAGATCATTGTGTTGGCTATAAAATCAGTCAACATGACATCAGGTTAATTAGTTTGGCTGGCAACAGCAGACATACCGGTCATCACTGGAGTCTCAATATCAGAAGTGGTAGTCGGTGTGGGAGTGTTTTCATGGGAGACAGGCACTGGCAATGTAGTGGGCCCAGAAGTGTCTTTAATCACATCCTTCACTGAAGATACGTAGCCAGGTGAAGTCTGAAATGTTCTCCTCTTCCATTCATCGACATGGCTTGTATTTTCACATGGTCCATCCTCCTTTCTGCACGGTCCACAAAAAGAGCTGTAGCCTCAGATGGTATGCCACCCTTACAGTGACACCAGCACAGCAAAATACACACCTGTTGGCAAAATCAACACTTTGCTGACAGGTCGCTGTGTTGGTGTGCCCAAGACAGGGGCATGCTGTCTCCCAGTCTTGCAGCCCCCCCCTGAATCAGCTCTGACTGGAGTTGAAAATCCTAAAGATGGGGGGGTGGTAGAGCCCTCTGCATGGGGGGTTTGGAGGATGAAGCCCCCAATAAAAACACAGGACGGGGAGACATGCATGAATCATGTAGACATGCGGGCAACATGATTCCTGTCGGCGAGATGCCGGTTGACATAAAGGATGTTGAACCAGCATGGTAGAGCCATCTCAAATTACAACAACACCCTCAGCTACAGACAATAGACTATGGACCTTTTGTGAGCCAGCTATGTTTTTCAGTTCTGGTCCTGCATTTCTTTTAATTTTGTCATCCCCAACCCAGAGAAATGTACTTCAGAAATAATGAGTGCACCCTTCACTGGCAGGTTCCCTTGTTAAATTCCTCTTGCAGTACTGAAACAGCTGCAGAGTATTTGAAATCACAGCCTGCCATGACTTCACAGCTCTGCTTGCAAGTGACTTCACCACAGCACTCTCACTATCTGAGGGGCCTTTTCCATGCATGGATCCAAAACATGTCCATTGTATTGGGAAGCCGTATAGTGCTGGAGCCAATGATACATTGTAGAAGGCCATTTTGATTTATACTGACTCCCAATCCCATCTGTGAAGTGCACCTGTTTTTCAGTAGTGATTGCCTGGATGTTCCTGAGCTGGGAATTGGACAAGGTGATGACATGCTGAACAGCATGGTGGTCATGTTTGAGGTCACTAGATATGAGCACCACTGACTCTGTAACTCTTTCTGTGCATGTTTCACATCCGTAGTAGGTCACTACATGGTGAACAATGGCCTGATCATGCTGCCAATGGCATAACTGTACTTCATCCTGGTACTTGCATCTGTAATTCTCTGTAAAATCTAATACCATCAATACCCAGCCCTTGGTAATGTTCTCTTTCAGAGAAGTGAATTGTTGGTGTTGCCAGGATGCCATTTGAAAATGTTGACTCAGAAACATGAGCTCCTTAAATACTTCAACCAGACTTTGAAATGTTGCCACTTTTCACTTCATAACTTTTTTTTGTTAGTTTTGTTGCTGTGCCATTTATGACCATGGACATGGTCAAGCTGTCCCACTGTTGCCATTTAATCTCCTCTGCTCCATGTCCAAATTTTGCATACTACAGTTTTTGCACATTTTTTCAACACAGTCCCCATTAAAGAATTTTTCTCCTTGCTTCTCTGGGAACATTGTAGTCGCTACTGCTCACTGCTGTGGTGTTAGCATGGCACAGTTGGTAGCATATCTGTCTCTGGGCCAGAAGATCATGGGTTCTAGTATCTTTCCAGGATTGAAGTCATAGCATAATCATAGACAACTGAGTACAGTGCTATGGGGATGCTGTACTGTTGCAGTGGGCAGTCCTATATCAATGGTAAGGCTGCACCTGGAGTACTGTGTCCAGTTCTAGAGGTCCCAACTCAAGAAGGACATAGATCAGGTAGAGGCAGTACAGAGTAGTGTAACCAAAATGGTGCATGGCCTCCATCAGAATCCATATGAGGAAAGACTAAAAAATTAATTATGTACTCTCTAAAGGCTAGAACAGAAAGGGGGGTCATGATAGAAACACTCAAATACCTCAAGGGTATTATTAATAAGGTACAGGAGGGTGGTATTTTACATAAGAAGAGATGCTAAAGGACTAGAGTGCATGATATGAAGCTTGAAGGGGGAAGGCTCACAGGGAATGTGAGGAAGTACTTCTTCATGGAAAGGGTGGTGGACACCTGGAACAGACTACCAGCAGAGGTGGTGGATACCAACATAGTAGCAGGATTCAAGCATGTATGGGATAGACACAGGGAGACCTTAGTAACAGGGCTGGGGGGGTATAAGGCTGCAGATCAAGTAGTGTCTTCAGTAAGACAGTAGGTATGGCATTTTTCAGGGAAGACTAGATGGCCAAGAGGTCCTTTTCTGCCAACAATGTCTATGTTTCAATAAATATTGGCCAATTTGCACTCCATTTCTTTCCCTGTTCTGCAGATCTGTTTATGGCTTACAGCTTTAATTCTGAATTGGTGCAATACTTGAATAGACATTGGTACAGTTTCTGCTTCCTTGCAAGTTTAATATTATTTGGTCAGAGACTACAAAATTTAGTTAGTCCCATTTTTCTTCTGGGTTTTGATCACAGAACTCCTGGTGCAGCCTTTGCAGTGTTTTATCAAGAAAATATCTTCTTTTTCCAGAAAACACCTTCTTGTGAGAAAGTAGTGTTGCTTATGCATTGAAAAAATGTTGCACTTTGTTCTGCAGCTTGTCGATATTGCCAGCTTTTGCCTGGTCTTCCTTTTAACTTGTTCCCTCTTAGGTACCCATTTCATCCTCCTCCAAATGATCCCAAAGCATGTGCTTGCTCTTCTGAGCAGGTGGTACTTTTTCAGCACAAGAAATGTGCTGATGAATTCATTTTTCAGTTATTTTTCAACCTTCCTATTGCACAGACATATGAGGGTGTGCCACCACTTTGTTCACAGGCAAGTGATGGTGTGCCACCATTTTGTATTCAGGCATGTAAGGGTGTACCACCTGTATAACTGGCTTTTCTAATCTATCCACGTATGTATGATCCCAAATTTCTACACCTTAAGATCTGTGTATTATTATTTGTCTCTAAAGCTCTAACCATAGGTCTTATTGAAGCACCCCCAAATTATTGAATTTTCTTAACCCCAATATAGTTGCTTTAGCTTTAGTTAGGAGACTGTCAAAATGTGTTTTCCAGCTAAGATTTTGAGAGAAGGTAAGGCCCAGATAAGTATAGATTTGTATGACCTCTACTAGTAGGGAGTCTAAATTCCATTTATGCTTAATATACAAAGCACCAAAATTATGATTTTAGATTTCTGTGTATTCACTTTTAATGACGATTTTTTGTATAACTTGCTAAAATATTCAGTTTTCCTTGTAGGCCTTTAGGAGATAAAGAAAAAAGATCTGATTTGGAATCATGAAATGCAATCAAAAGATTATTAATGCATATTGAAAATACTAGAGGTGCTAGTATACAGCATTGTCTTACCCACTTGTTGGTGTAAAATTTATCTGATATCTGAGATCCCAGTCCCACTCTTACCTGTGCCCATGTATCAGTATATTAATTCATAATAGTATTAATCGGTATTGGACATACACCCCATTCACACATTATAGACCATAGGGTCTCTCTATTGATAGTTTTGAATGTGGAGCTGAAGTCAATGAATGCTGTGTCCAATCTTTGACATTGGGACCTCACATATTTTTCATGAATGTGTTGCAATATAAAGCAATTATCCAAGTAAAGCGTCTTTCCCTAAAGCCCACCTATAAATGGGATAAATCACCTAATCTTTTGATTTCACCTTTCAATCTACCCGATATTACTTTTACAAAGATCTTTTCCACAACATCAGCAAGAATTAAAGGTGTATGTGTTTGAGGATCCATTTTGTCTCCTTTTTTTATGTATAGGTGCAATTATTAAACTTTTCCATGAGGTTGGTATAAAGTTTTCTACTGTATATTTATTAAAGAAAAGTGTCAAGGTACCCACCCATTCATTAATCATGCACAAATATACCTCAGATGGTATCCTGTCAGGTCTGTGTGCTTTATTCAATTTTAAATCTCTTATAGATAAAATTACTTCTTTCTTAGTAAGCAAGGTTGGTAGGAGTGAGGGGGAGGACAGACACAATGCAGCTGGCTCTAGGTGTGTAAAAGACAGGAGTACTATGCCTTTTTTCATTTTTCCCTCATGCTCAGTCAATAAAAGTTTATTAACCTTCGCTGCTGGTTTGGTGCTCCAGAGGGAGGGAAGTGGGAAGGAATCTGCTAAACTGGGTTAGGAGCAGCAGATGAGCCCAGCCGTTGAAGTGGAGTGAAAAATCTGTCCATTAACCCTGTTGCCCTGTCCCGTTAAACCACAAATCCCCAAACACTGTAAGCAGTGTGGCGCACAAAGTGTTTTATACAAATAAGATTTTATACAATCCTTTTCTTCACTAAAATAATTTGAAGTACTAAAAGATTATTATTAGTACCACCTGCCTGACCCATTAATCCAGTGGCCCCATCCCATTTTACCAGAAATTCCAAAAATACTGTAAGCAGTGTGGCACACACAAGAAGTCACTTACTTGTGGTGTACCAAAAAGGATGGCTTGCTGTGGACACAAAAGAGGTCTGCAGGGTACTCATTCAGATAAAAGGGTGAACCCCCAGGTTATGCAGGCATTTATTTGTGCTCTAGAATCCACCTACTCTTGACAAGCCTGAAAGTGTCCCACTCATTTCTCTTGGCTCCCTGTACAGTCCCCCTACTGCACAGAGCGATCAAGGTGTTACATGACCAGTACCAAGTAGAAAAGTGTGCTATAAATAGGGCGGCAAAGGAGTTAACAGCTAAAGCAAAGCAAAAGTATAAGAAGGGGCATATTATTGAACAGTACATTAATGGACACTATTATGTAGTATGCACCACAGTATCTATCAATGGACACAGAACTGCAGCAGTTTTGCAAGCAGAGTAAAGAGGCTACTTTTAAAAACAAAAAAGGAACACCAGAGGTACTGTTTAATAAAAGTTTATTTAAAAAGTAACAAAAAAGGCTGCTTACTAGCTGTACAACACACACTGCTATGTATGTCACATTTTGGTGGAGAGAAATCAGTGACATGTAGAGCTTGGTCATAGAAGAGAGATGGGTGAAGTCAGGAAAATTAGCTGCAAGAATTATTTTGCAAATTTAGCAAAATTTGCAGAGTTTGGAGCAATCCCTGAAGTGTGAAGTTCCTCCCACAAAGTTTGAAATTTTGCCATGAATGGTGGAATTTTGCCCATGAATTGTGGAATTTTGCATGTGAACAGTGGAATTTTGCCATTGAAATTCTGCTGTTCACAGGCAAAATTCCACACTTTGCGGTTAGGCAAATTTTTAAGCTATTAGAGACACTTTGCAAATTGCAACACAGATGCAAATCTGACAACTTTGCTGGAACTTCACAGGCAAATTAAAACTTTGCAACATCTCTAGTCATAAAAATGGATGTTGCAAATCTTTTGAAAATATGTTATCTAACTGTTGTTATGCCTATGTGTAAAAACAATCATTGTAAGTTCAGTAGCTATTTATCATTTTCTAAGAAATTAAATACAAATTTTAGATATACACTGGTACCCCCTTTTCATGAAATGACCCATAAACAAAAGAGGAAGCAAACAACTCACAGCCATTACAACACCAACTTAAAATGGTGCACACACACCATGTAACCAATGATAATACTTTATCTAAAAATGTAATGTTATGGTCTGATATTTAACTGAAATCAGACCCTCTATTCTGCATATCAACCTGATGTGACATCACATAAAGTTGATACTGAAAAGACACAACTCATCACCTGTGTGGGAAGCAGTGCTGCTGCCAGACTTACTGCAAAAAGCTGTGACACCATCTGTCAGCATTCTCATGCCTTGCAGTATAACTCTGAAAGATACTGTATTATAAAAAGTAAAACACTGCATGGGTGACTGTGTATTGCTCAATTGTGTACAAACCGTTGGTGTGTTTTGCCTTTATAAACAGCTCAGCCTCCCTCTTGTGGTTAATATGCAAAGCACATCTCAAGAACATTAAAAAAAGCTCATATCACACAGTCACCAATACATATGAAGTGATTTATGGCACTTTCTGCACATTACATCATAAAGCTCTACAATGATCCTCAACACCTGAGTGTAAGTCAGAAACTCTCACTGGATTTACTAAATAGTCAGTAAAAATGGAACAATAACAGAAAGCAAACTTCTACTTGAAAAAGAGTCTACAAAAAAGCAGGCTGTATAATGCTCAAGGAACACCCATTTCATTATGTCAAATGCAAAAGTAAACAATAAGACATCTGAGGGCATAGATGGTCTGGGGTGCATATCAGCTCAGGTGCATTGTGAGTTACAAGGAGCTTGCTCCAAGCGCTTTGAGCACCTAGGAGTGCATTACCCCAAGACACTCAATGACCTGGAGTGTCTTATTGCACTTATAAAATGGGTTAACTAACAAACAACTTGAAGAACAGCAATAAAACATAAACATTATGGGTGCCAGCAAGCATAACTTGCTGTACCTCTTGTAGTCAATACCCTTTCTTGCATTCACTAAAGATTAGTGTTACAATGACTCTAACTGATTTAGGTTTCCCAGTATAAGTGACTGGTGTAGGATTGCAGACAGTCAATCCAAAATAGTTTTGGCTGGGGCTTGTGCATTATTTTTCTCCTTTGTTTTCTGCAATTTATGTTGGCAGCATAAACCAGATGAGATGCAAGTTCCTAATTATAATTTCTCTGGTTCCTAATAGTGCGCTTACAACTGGAACAAATGGTCTCCACTATCAGGTAGGGGGACAAAAAGGCCAGTAACTGCTGGAATTATTTTAGTTTTTTTTACCAAGAAAATCACAGCTAAACTGCAACATCTCATTTCCTGTAGGATCCTGCTTGCATAAATTTCACCACCAAGGGGGACATCATTTCACAGGGGGTGGGGGTGGGGGTGAGGGTACCACTGGATTACAAGGGTAATTTCATTTCATGACGTGAATCAGGGAGGATAGGCTGGTACCTCTGGACTGCCAGGGTAATTTTATTTCACAATGGGAAACAAAGTGAGTGGCGGGTTACCACAAGACTTCCAGAGATTTATATATTAGTGTATGGGGATCAAGCTAAGGTGGTGGCAGCAGCTTTGCACAGTGCCTCCATGCATTTTGCAAAGCTGCTAATGGTCACATAATGGCATGCAAATGGTCCATTAACACCTCCATGCCATGTGTGGTTATTAACATGCAGGCATGTAAATATGGCACCCAGAAAATAAGGCTCTAGTCCATCTGGGGTGCGCTATCCATTTTATTCCTGGGTGACCATTGCCAGCAGGGGACTCCGGATGCACCACCAAGATACACTTTGCATGGTGCTAACTCAGCCCAGTATTCATACATGCAGCATTCACCAGACAGAACTTGCTGTATTATTAATATGCTTCCCTGATGAACCTGTGTTTTTCACACATGTCACTTTTTTGCATGGTGCAAATGACCATACCTCAATATGTACCTCAGCCTTCAGTGTAACTTTGCTGTGAGGTTTGGGTGTTCATCTAGCATGACTGGAAACTGAAAATATTATGAGTGTTTTTCAAAAATTAAAGACAATATACATGATGCAAATGGCTTAAAATTGACACAAAATGAAATACAGGCACTTAGGTGATCAATGAACATGATTCTGCTCTTCAACATAACAGATGTGTTTTGCAGAGTTTGCACTATTTGATAGTCCTAGAATAAGAGACGTTTTTCTAAACTAAATATTATTTTATCAAAGTTATTCCATTCCCTTACAATAATGCTTTTTTAATCCATGAATTTTTTCATATATAGTATGAACACTTCTCGAAACTTTGCTTACCGTACTTGAAGCCAAGCAGAACAGTTAGTGGCATTCTAGCTACCCTGTGATTTCATCGCGGTCAATAGCTCTTTCCCTATCATTTGGCCAGGTTTCATGCTCCTTTCCTAACAGTGATGTAGGTCAATAATTTTATTGATTGCTTGAAACAAAGCGGGTACAGCTGTTGACCTAAATCAGCAGAGAACCTGAGTTTTTTTAAAGTGAATTACATCTGTGGCATATGACCTCTTCTTGTTTCAAGAGAACTGTAATCCATCCCCTGCAATGTAAAAAGGTTCTTTGACTTTAAGGTCAAAATCCTTGGATGTTTATCTGCATACATTGCCCAAGTAATACACTATTAGGCTGCCATCCAATCAAAACACTCCATATATTGACCTTTCGTCTGGCCTTTCACACGAATCCTGTACTCTTGCAATCTCATAGTTTACTTTCTTCTCTCAATTCTGGTTCAGAAATATGTTATCTACTGTATATCACACAACTTGCCTGGGAGCAAAGGAGTCTGTATGTTTTATAGAGGGGTTAAGCATATCATTTTTTACATTGCAATGGACATATTCCAATATCAGATTCCCCTTTAGGGCTGCAGTGGGTGGAGACCTGTAGACATACGAACGTGTGAACATACGAATCTGCCAGCAGAAACAGATCAACTGGTCTATCAACATCTGCCTGAGTGTGCAGCTAGCACCCTAGATTGCAGCTGCCCCAACCTCCTCCCCCATTGTCCCTCCTTTACCTGTCACAGCTCCCACCACCCACACCCTTCCTCTTGCTTTTTCCCGCTCCTTCTTAAAACTCCCTACTGTCCTACATGATCACCACCCCCTCTGTTAGTGCATTCCAGTTAGACACCAACCTCTCCAGGAAGTAGTGTCTCCTCAGCACCCTCTTAAATCATCCCCCCTTCCAATCTTAGCCTATGGCCCCTCGTTTCCCTTCTTTCCATCAGTTTAAACACCCCCTCCATGCTAGGTTTATTGATCCCCCTCACATATTTGAATGTTTCAATCATATCCCCCCTTCCCTCCTCTCCTCCAGTGTGTGCATATTCAGATCCTGCAGCCTGTCCTCATAGGCCTTTCCTTCCATCCCCTGTAACATCTTTGTTGCCCTCCTTTGTACCCCTTCAAGTAATTTCATATCCCTCTTCAGATAAGGCCTGCAGTATTGCACACAGTACTTCAAATGCAGTCTGACCAAGGATCTGTAGAGGGGCAGGATCACCTCCCTATGTCTGGATGTGAAAACCCTTGTGATACAACCCAGCATCCTGTTTGCCTTAGCCACTGCTTTCCTGCACTGGGCCGAGCTATTCATGCTCCCTGTAACTGACACCCCAAGGTCCTTCTCCCCTCAGTGATCTTCAGCCTCACTTCCCCCAACCAATAGTCCCTCCTGTTTTTTTGCCCTGAAGTGCATCACCTTGCACTTCTTCACATTGAATCCTAGCTGCCACTTCTCCGACCATGCCTCCAGTTTGGCTAGGTCCCCCTGCAATTGTTTCCATCCTTCCTCATCATCCACTACCACCCCCAATTTGATATTGTCTGTGAACAGAATAACCCTGCTCCCAACTCCATGTGCAACATCTAAGATAAAGAGCCCAAACAGCATTGGGCCCAGCACTGAACCCTGCAGCACCCCGCTTGTCACTGCTCTCTGGGTGTCAAGAGTCCCTCCTCACAACCACCCATTGCACTGTCCCCTGTAACCAGTTTCCTATCCAGTTCATCAGTTTCCTCCCCACCCTCGCAGCAGTCAGCTTCCCCCTCCCAGTCTCCCGTGAGGCACTGTATCAAAGCCTTGCTGAAGTCCAAGTAGAGGAAATCTACTGCATGACCCCCATCCAGCTCCCTGGTCACCCGGTCATAATGCTGTATTAGGTTTGTCTGACATGACTTCCCCATGATGAACCTGTGTTGCCGCCCATCCTGGAGGCCATTACCCTCAAAGAATGCCACAAGCCTCTCCTTCAATATCGTCTCTATACGTTTCCCCACTATGGAAGTGAGACTGACCGGATGATAATTTCCTGGCTCTTCCCTTGGCCAGTTCTTATATATGGGCACCACATGGGCTACCCTCCAATCCTCAGGCACATAACTTATTTCTAGGGAAGTGCTGAACAGATCTGCCAGTGACTCTGCCAACACATCCGCCATCTCCCTCAGTGCCTTATCAACCCTTAACGCCCTCAGCCCCTCAAGCACTCTATTCCCCATTATCATCTTGTCTGTCATCTCCTCCCCCCTTCCCCCACTCTCCCAGTCCATAGTGGTAGTGGTCCATCCTTCTCCTTAGTGAAGACAGAGCAGAAGTAGCCATTCAGTATTTCTGCTTGTGCCTCATCCTTTTCCACCCATTCCCCTCCCACTTTATCCTCACTATGTGTTCTTTGCACTTCCTCTTTTCCCTGACATATCTAAAAAAGTCCTTCTCCCCCTCCCCATGCCCTGTGCCAACCTTAGTTCCCTGGAGGCCTTGGCTATTTACAACTGCCTGGTCACCTCCTTGGACCAACGCCCATAAGCCTCTTTATTCTTTTCCTTCCCTGTTCTCCTGTAAGTCCGATATGCAGCCCTCTTCTCCTTCAACCCCTGCAGCACTTCACTGTTCAACCAACATGGTTTTCTGGCCCTGCCCTTCTTGCTCCTAGTCCTTGTGCAGATTACTGTAGCCTCTGCTAGGCCAGTTTTAATAACCTCACACTTTTGCTCTGCATCCATCTCCGGCCTTATATCCCAGAGTCCCCCTTGCAGTTTTTCTCTCATTCTCCCAAAGTCCACCCTCCTGAAGTCTACCACCTTAGTGCCTGTGCCTCCAGCCTCCTTCCCCAACATGAGTGTGAACCACACTGTTTGGTGGTCACTACTGGCTAGCAGGTCCTCAACTCTTACCTCTCTCACTTCCTTCTCATTTGCCAGTACCAGGTCCAGTGTGTTACCAAGCCTTGTAGGCCCTGTTGCCATCTGTGTCAAGAGTCCATCCTGGATTGCATCCAGGAGTACCTGCTCCCTGACCTTTTATGATCATCAGAAAAAGAACCCAGCATTCTTTCCGAATGAACAACATGATGGACTTGTATCACAGTCACCTCCATGTCTCTGAAGCAGTCCACCCATGTTGTCCCTACTGACTACATCACTGCACTATGTTCCAGTACCATTCAGTAATGTTACATGGCTGCAGGTGTATTGAGTGACTCCAGCAGGTGTACCTATTCAAGGCACATGGTTTGACAGGCCATTCCAGAACGGGCTGTCTGGCTTTTACTGTTCTGGATCTGGGGGCATTTCAGTCACGGATCAGTTGCTGTTTTGACATGGTTTACTTTAATCACAGATGGAAGGGGCATGGGGTTTCATTACATACTGTAATGTTTATATATTCAGTGCATGGGTTTCGATTAATACTTCTCAGTGCACCTTTTTTTTTTTTGAGGTTTTCAGATAGAGATGATATCCGAGAACAGATCCGACAACCTCAGATTCCATTTAAAACCTGAATCCAAAAGCTTAAAGAGCTAATGGAGCCATAACAGGCTGACAGGAAAATAATACAAATTTTAAGTAGTAGTCAGTTGCAACTTTTCATTTCTAAAGTATTTTTCTTTTTCCTTTTGCTCATAAGAAAGTATTCTATGTGATAATATTTTGCTAGATGCATGGAACAGCTCTTAGCCTGGCAGCTGACATATCTAACTCTACTGCCACACACTACATCATCATCATTACGATCTCACTGACAGTGACATCACAGGTGAAAGATCTGGCAGTCACTCACTTGCTGTTCCTAAGCAGCAGTGATGTCACAGTCAGTGAGGTCACAATGCTGAAGTTGTAGTACGAGGCAGTAGAGCAAGATATGTCGGCTGGGTTCTATGTGAGAATGGCAACTGCAGGACGGTGACTGTTTGGACGGTGCCAACCCCACATGGGCACTGATAGTGGATGTCTAAGTTTCTTGTGGGGGGCTTTGGCCCCACACCCCCTCTTCTGGGGAGCTGTGCCCCACACCCCCCCACTTAAGAATTCTAACTCTGGGGGGCACACCTTGGGGATGGGGGAGCCACCAGTCACTGTACTATGTCAGTGCTGTAATTCGGTTACCGTTCCAACCAGTCACCATCCTGCAATCGCCGTCGTCATGGTATAGCATCAACTGCCAGGCTAAGGATTGTGCCACACATCACATCTACTAAAATCAGGAAAACAATCTTCTAATTAAACAAAGGGAAAAGAAAAAGTGCCTCAGATATAAAAAGTTATGGTTGTCTGTTTTTAAATCTAATAGTAGTTTTAGGTAGTACATTTGCTCTTTAATTTAATGAAGTAAGTGACAGATATCCGAGCTTCAAGAATTGGTTTGTACACATAGCAGAGCAGTTACATCATACTGTCAGGTAGGCCACTTCTGCTGGCATCCATACCTCTGCATGCATGCTGCTGCAATATGCATACTGTATGTTACACTGAAGTTATTTTCTGACACTTTATACTAAGGTACTTGCAGTCTGATACTGAAAATCTTCAACACTCTGAATTACTGAAACTGAACATTAATGTTGCAGACTGGATCTGAGTGGTTTCTCTCCATTTTGGTGCTGAACAATTTCTGGGTTGTCTACTGGAAAAAATATCTCTCAGAAGTGGAACAATCAGTAAACGTGAACTACATGATGCTGTATACCAGTCCTGGAAAAATACAGGATGGGTTCAGAACTAGGGGAAGTTAGTGTACACTGAACTTTATTAAATGAATAAGAAGACAGGCCAAATAACATTAAATTCCGATAGTTTTTTTTGGGGTTCCAACAACCTGTCTGCCAATGCTCTCACAAAGTCATTTACTTTTAGTCAGTGCAGTACAGAGATTCTCAGGGCTGTAAAACAAACAAAAAACATCCAACAAAGCTGCAAGAAGTGATTGTGGCTTTACTGAACTGCTTTTCCACACTTTGTTGGGCTCCTAGCAGCTGTATCCTACAGAAAGCCTATTGGTTTTTGTTCACTTGTTATACAGGAATTATTAACTAGGTGCTGCTAAAGATTCTTGCACTCAAGGGGCACCGCCCAGGGGATTCAGGCTGTGTTTGCTAGCATCCACTTGCTTTATATGATAAGGAAATGAGAAATGTTGTAAAAAGTCACACATTTATAGCTTTAGAAGGATTTTTTTAGGTTGATGTGTAGTAGAGGTGTGCTCCCCTTGCTTCTCCACTTTTAAACGTGCTTTGTTTCACATTACCATAGAAGTATATTTCCTCTATAACTGTGACACTAGGGGTGCCAAATCCCCAGTGTCATGACTGGGGATCCTGGGGCCAGATTTTCAAATGGTGGCACAGGGCATGCACCCCACCCTGTACCACGGGACTTAGGTTTTGGTAGTGCACCAAATCTTTTTGCCACAACTGAGCCCAATTTTCCAATCTCAGAAGCTTTTGCAACAGTTTCCGTGCTTTACAGCTGCTTGTGCCAACTGTCCAGTGCAAGTTTCATGACTTGACTTCAGGGAGTGGTGGAATCTAGACCATAAAACTGTGGTGTAAGCTCCTGAATCTTTTGCAAGTCATAGAAAATTACTATTCTTGGCCAGAAAATGCCACATGCTCTCTGCACCCTAAGTTCAGTGCACCAGGGGCTTGTGGCTTTCTTTATGTTTTGAAAATCCAGCCTCAGCCTTTTGTTATTTTTCACCTGAAAAAAAATGGTCCATCAATGTCTTCCCCCACATGACTATGGCACTGGGGGGGGGGGGCCCAATCCTGCAGTGTCACAATTGGGGATAGCCGGTCTCTTTCTTTTTTTAACCTGTGAAAAAAACCTGTCCATCGATGTCTTTCACCACTGTTCCTTACCCCCCACCCAATCC
Source organism: Neoceratodus forsteri (assembly GCA_016271365.2). Taxonomy (NCBI): domain Eukaryota; kingdom Metazoa; phylum Chordata; order Ceratodontiformes; family Ceratodontidae; genus Neoceratodus; species Neoceratodus forsteri. The sequence continues at coordinate 75,594,149 of CM057450.1, forward strand.
TCCCACTCAGCATCCCCCACATCACCCCCCAAGCCCTTACTTACCAATCGGGGGACCAATGCCATAATCCTTTCTGGATGGCAGACACATCTTCACTCTTCAAAGTCGGACAGTGAACTGAAAACACAGTACTGCAGGGTTCAGTACTAGGACTGGTCCTTTTTAATGCCTTTATAAGTGACATTGCAGAGGAACTGGAAGGACAAGTATGTCTCTTTGCAGACGACACAAAGATCTGCAACAGGGTTGATACACAAGATGGAGTGGAAAGGATGAGAAGGGACTTGGCAAAGTTGGAGGAATGGTCAGATGTATGGTAGCTCAGATTCAACGCAAAGAAGTGCAGGGTAATGCACCTGGGAAACAAAAACCCAGGGGAAGAGTACACGATGTGCTGTAAGATACTGACAACAGTAAAAATGGAAAGGGAACCGGGGGTAATTATATCAGATGACCTAAAGGTGGGCAAGCAATGTGAGAAGGCAGTAAGGTAGGCTGGGGGGATACTGGGATGCATAGGGAGAGGCATCAATAATAGAAAACAGGAAGTTGTTATCCCTCTGTACAGACAGTTGGTGAGACCCCATCTGGAGTACTGTGTGCAGTTCTGGAGACCCCATCTCCGCAAAAGACATAGACACAGTGGAGGCTGTCAGAGGAGGGCAGCAAAATGGTGCAGGGTCTGCACCAGAAGACATACTGAAGAAAGGCTAAAAGGAGCTTAATTTGTATACCCTTGAGGAAAGAAGGGAGAGGGGACATGATAGAAACTTTCAAGTACCTCTAGGGAATCAACAAAGTCCAAGAGGGTAGCATCTTTCAGAAAAAGAGATGTGCAAGAAAAAGGGCACAATTTGAAGATAAAGGGGGGATGGCTCAGATGTAATGTGAGGAAGTATTTTTTCACAGAGAGGGTTGTGGATGCATGGAACAGCCTCCCTGTGGAGGTCGTGGAGTCAAGAACAGTGGGGGAATTCAAGAATGCATGGGACAGACATAAGGCAGTCCTAGTGGGGGGTAGGAGGAAGTAAGCTGTTGGTTAACCAGGATCTGCAACTTATCTGTTAGATAGGAAAATGAGCAGATTAGGTGGGCCAAGCGGTCCTTATCCACCATCACATTCTATGTTTCTATGTTTCTATATGTAGTTCAATATATTTCAATGGGGCTTTGAACTTAGTGCCATAACTTGGGCATTTTTACATACTTAATGGCAGAAATTTTCAACATGCCTTCTTTTGGACCCCACCTCATGAATAATGTCACTGTCATTAGGCAGATCTATCCCAATAGGTGATTTCACAGTCCCTTCACAAATCACCTTTTGAGCAGGAGTTGAAAAATTTATTTGCCCTTGTTCATGAAGTGGGTTCATAATGAGGGTATGTTGAAAATTTGGTGTAAAACTATTGAAAAACAACAACATTATGAGCCTACAAGAATTTTACAAATGCAGGCTCATAAAATTTGTACTTTTCCAATATTTTTACCTCAAAATTTGCAACATAGCCATATCTTTACAGCACCTCATGGATGTGACAGCTGTCATTTTTCAAATCCTTTCCAAAATGTTTTTTACATCTCAAAAGGTGATTTTGTGGTCCCTGCATGAAATCACCTTTTGGACACCAGTTGAAAAAAATGTCTGCCCTTGTTCATGAAGTGGGGTCATAACAAGGCTATGTTGAAAATGTGGTAAAGAATATTTAAAAAAACAACCAAGAGAGCTGTTGTTTTTCAAATCCTGGCCAATATGTTATTTTTACATCCCGAATGGTGATTTCACAGTCCCTGTAAAAAAATCACTTTTCAGCAAGGAGTTGTAAATGTTCCCTGTCCTTGTTAAAGAGGTGGGGTCATAAGAAGGCTATGGTGGAAATTTGGTTTAAAAACATTAAAAAACAAAACAATTATGAGCCTATTCTGATGTTTGCAAACACAGGATTGCAACTTCAGTAATATTCGTTAGGCACTATGCATTATGCCAACATGCCACATAACCCAGGCACATTGGCATAGCTTAGTCCAATTGCCACATAGTGGGGTTCTGTGGACCCCATGAAGCATTCTTTGGGGGGGTGCAGGACAGGTATGCACTGATTCCCTGTCCTCTGCAGACAGTGGCATGCTGTGGGTGTGTCGGGGACATGCCCACATTCTACGCTATTCAAAAGGTGTGGAGTGGTGGGCACAGGGGGGCACACTGTAAGCCAGATAGACCCCAGCCATACAGGTTATGTGCCCCCCAAGGATGCCACCATGGGTCGCATTGGGAATGTTGGGGTACTCCATACCCCTGCAACATGCTGTCCCAGCAGATGGGGGCCATGGGGAGAACTGGGAGTGGCCTAATGGGTTCCACCTGCTCCTGTGCCACTGGTTCTCAGTGCACCATCAGACAACACCTGCGCCCTGTGGGCACAAGGGATTTACTCACAGATTGGGTCCAGGCATCTGCTGGATGTGTGCCCGGTCCATGAAACACTCCACGAGCTGCATGCAGGAGGGGAGGAGCCACAGACAGGTGAGTGCTGATTGTGCATACTGGCATGTGCACACCTGTCCATTAGTGCATAGCTCCGTGGGCAGGGTACATGCATTTTTCATGTAGCCCCGCCCGCATAGTGCCCGACATTTTTAACCCAAATTTCCAACATAGGCATTTCTTTACAACACCTCATGAATATGACTGCTGTCAGTTTTCAACTCCTGCCCAAAATGTGTTTTTGTGCCCCAAAAGTTGATTTTGCAATCCCTGAGCAAAAACACTTTTAAGCCATGATTGAACATTTTGTCTGACCATTTTCATAAGGCAGGGTTATAACAAGACTATGTTGAAAATTTGGTGTAAAAATATTGCAAATCAACACATTTATGAGCCTATCTTACATTTTACAAATGCATGCTTGTAACTTTGGTAATTTGCAATATGTTTACTGAAAATTCCTCAGCTGCAGCCCTATCCGCTCTGGCTAGAATTTGTTTCCTACTGGTGCTCATGGTTTATAATCCTTCAATGTTAATCTACTGTATTTTTTCTGGCAGTCATGATCCTGCAAGTTGAGCATCACAGGAACATTTTTACTGGTCATGTGGGAGCCTTGAGATGCTAATGTTCTGTTTGCATATGAACTCCAGATTTTTAAAGGAATGAACAGCTTGAGTGACAGTGATGAGAAAGGACTAACACTCCTGTTACAAAATAATGGCAGTTGATATTACAGTGGGATTGACTTTGGAAGAGATGCGAAGGATACCACCCCACTTCTCTGGTGGCATATAATGGCAATGAGAAGCAGGAGGGCTAGTCTGAAATGTGCTTTTCTGTGGCCTTTACCATATGTTTGCTTTGCAGCCATATTTGTGGGCTAGCTGACTCTTTCGAGAACTAATCTGACACTTCGAGTCATTGTGCAGTCACTTACTTAAGAGTTTCTCTCATTCATTTTAGAAAAACACTTTGTTTTAAGGAACACCTCCCCCCATTATTTCTTTGCATATGTCTTTAGCGTCATCATTCTTTTTAAAAATTGTATTATAAGTGCAAAATGCTTAACCTTTTTGTCCACGCTGCATAACTTATTGCTTTATGTTGTGCACCATCATTTCTGGGATTTGCTTAGAAACAGTCAATGTATAGTGCATTCTTGTACCACATTAAGTGTCTGAAGCTGCAATGTTCTCCTTTAAAATTAGGGGGTCATATTGTTTGGTAGGGACAGGCTGAATTGGTTCTAAAACAAGCATGTATTGAATCATATCTGAAGAGGGTACTAATTCAGCTCATCCCCTGAGAAATGTATGATGCATAGTTCCATGGCGCTTGGCTTTTGGTATCCTCTGGGTTATAAGGCATCTCTGTTGCCAGTGCTGTGGCTGCAGACAGTGGAAAATCTCTCTCCCTCATGGCAGCTGCTTCACTTTGTCAGCCATCAGCATTTGCCTTGTAATCTTCCATCTGTCACTCATCACTATTACTTTGTATTTTCATAAGGGATAGAATCAGTCTCTTGTGTTTTCAATTGTTGTATAGGCATTTGATGACTTTATCCGGCCTGGCCCAGATCTTGCTGTACATTATTAAGCACTTTTGCTTCCTCCTCAGGTGAGCTTTTGAGTGTGAACTCTTCCTTTTCATTTAGAGATCACTATGTGTTACCAGTAACACCTAATCTATACCTGATCCAAGGCCACTGGTTCTCTTACCCCCCAGGTGGTTAACTCCTGAGCATGGTCTTTACCCTCGGAGATACCTGGACAGAAAAACCTGCAGGCCAGATTCATCTCTTAATTAAGCATTAAAGCATGACCAGGAGTTAGTTTTAAACTATTGTTTTACCAGTTGAAATTAAAATTGTGCTATCGCACAGCAGGGTTTCGAATCACTAAACTAACCCTTTTAGAATGCTGTCAGCCAGTCAGTATGCTACATTTTCAACTATTGATTCATCATAATATTCAATCCCCAGTTTCCAACTGAACCTTGTCTTGCTTACTTATATCTAGAATCTGGACTCCTGTTATACGGCCCATTGCTTATACCTGAATCTCTACCTGTTCCTAAGAAGTAAACAGTAGTCACTGACCTTCCAATGTCACTAGCTCACATAAATCATCCAGATGAATAGGTCATCCTCTAACAGGCCACTTGCCACAATTCTGGAATCATCTTTCTTTTACAGGTCAACTTCTCACAGACGAGACACAGCAGAAGACTTGGGTCAGACCCAGATACAGAACCCATATTGCTAACCCTGGAGTCTAGAAAGTCCCCTTCCCCAGTCATAGTTGTACCCCAAGGAGCTCACAGAAGATGCTTCTGCTCCTCTCACACAGGCACGTTAGGTCGTGAAACACTAATATAATTCCCACCAAGGTCTGTTATATCGATAGACTGAACCAAGGCAAGGCCACAGGGATCCTATTTTATAGGCTGCTACCATTAGTCCCACCTGGTGGTGGTAGTAGTGGAGGGGTGCAACTATATTTGGTGAAATGCTAATGAAAATAATTACTGACACATATCTGGACATTGGTATTCAAATTGTATTTGGTTAAAAGAAGATAGCATTCAGGTATTCATGGTTAAAGAGCATCTGACACCTTATGAAAAAATTGAAACTTATAACATTTAGACCTAATTCAGTTAATTTTCACACAAGGACATAGCTCTCCCCTTTATCTTTTATTACTAGGAACATTTGCTAGAAAATATTATCTCTGTTCCTTGGACTTCCATCTGCTCCTGTTTCTCACCAATACATGGAATTATAATCTTTTTTCTCCATTTTGTCAATAAAACAATCTTTGAAAAATTACATTGTGGTTTTGGAAATTTGTGGAATTTCACATTTTGGCAACACTTTCAGTTGGTTATATCTTAATCATCCTTACTTCTAGAGACCTGAAAAGTGGTGTTCTCACTTATGGATTATAGATAGGGGAACCCACAAATTGTCTTGACAGCTGAGTATGTATACTATCAGGAAGATTATTCATTTGTGAAATTTTGCAAATGTTTGCTAATATTTTCAACTGCCTATAACTCAGACATACTTTAAGCTAGAGACACGAAAATTGCTATACTCACCCATAATGTAAGGCTCAAATCATTTTCCAAAGATATAGACATTCATTTATTTAGCAGTGCATGCATCAGAGTTGGAATGCAGCCTGGGAGATGCAGTGCCTTGGTTGAAAAATCAGTATAGTAACCAGCCCGGCGATGCTAAGGGTTGAGGCACTGGACACCACATATCGTGTCATGCCTGTGACCCAGGGTCAGGACCAACCTTGGGCTCACAGGGATCAGCAGGGGAGGGAGAGGATTCATTGTCCCATTGACTGCTCTCCTTTCCCAGCAAGGGGATGGTTGCCATCCTGCTCCTTGTCTGCCCCCTAGTGGAGGCTGGAGGGCAGTGCCCAAAGCAGTGACATACAGAAACACGGAGACATGATGTGCGTGTGCCTCCACACATGTATGTTCGTGCTGTGAGGGAGAGGGGAGTGTATGGGGAGAAAAACAGGAAAAAACCTATGGAAAAAAAGAAAAATCAGTATAGCAAAAAGTAAGGAAACTGGCACCTACAGAACACAGTTATTTTTATATATTGAAAAATGTTACTCACAGAGGGCATCAATAGCAACACAGGATACTGAAGACCTTGTAGGACTTCAAAATAAGACTTAGCCTTTATTAAAGTTAAAAACTTGATTGTAGGAAAGAGCATTTCATCATACACAGTCACAAAGTGACAAGGTCCTCACAGTGTAGTGCCCACATAAAGCTCCAAATTGCTCCACTCACACAGTAAAGCACCTCTTCCTCATGCATTTCACTCAAAATGAGCTTTATCAAAGGATAACAGCCCCAGAGGCATTCCTTATGACACACTGTTTAATGACACAGTGCAATAAAGCAACATAGGTGCAATGCGTTATTTTCCCAATAAATACACACACACAAAAAAATGATATACAATAGAGGTCTTGAGTGAAAACAAAGATACCACTATTAAACCTGCAGACTAGGTGGAGCAGTGGTGATCCAGGATAGTGATAAATATAAATGTGAAATGTTAAGACAGTTCAGTGATGAGACATATTATTAACAGTTGAAATTTGACAAAACATGATTTTAAATGGATGATTGATAAGTATCTTGCTTTTGTAAAGGAAAAACTGTGGTTACCTGATCAGGTTATTGAGTACTTTGCTGTCAAGGACCCAGTTAGAGCGGAATTCTATTGCCTCCATAAAGTCCACAAGGATTTAGTTAATCGACCAGGGAGACCAATTGTCTCTGGGATTAACTCCTCCACTGAACCTCTGACCAAATTTGTGGATTTATACCTTGCAGATTTGGTCAAGGGACTACAATCCTTCATTAAAGACTTGGGGGAAGAAATTTGACATGTCTTGGAGTATGTGGCAATTGACGACAATAGGTGGCTAGTGACTTTGGATGTTACCGCTCTATATTTCAATATTTCACATAAGGATGGGGTACCTGCTATGGGGCACTTTTTAAACAAATGCTCTGTTACTGAACCTCCTAGAGAAGTATTGGTTTTTTACTGCAAATAGTGACCTGACTCTTGCTACCACTACAATTTTACTGTCAAGCCTCCAATGAATGCTACCTTATTCCCACTTTACCCAGCCTTTACCTTCCTCTACAATGGCAGCTCAAGCGTACAGCTGGGCAAAATGCATTGACATGGCTTTGACAAAAGTTTCAAAAAATTTCACAATTTCATAAACCTCATTAAATTCAACTTTAATTACTGATGTTATTTTATAATCTTTTCCTGCTTATAACTTGGCCAGCCTTGAGCAAGAGATTAGCAAACTGACACACACAGCCTTTTTTTTCATATTATTATTTCTCCAAGCCAGCAGCTTGTCGCTTAGGAATTTGCCCTGTGATCAGCAAAGTACTCTGATAAGGTGGAATTTGGCTGTCATTCAGATGGCTACTGAGTTTTTCTCATGCATTTTTCTCTCCCACCTCCCCTGGTGAGGGCGCTGCCTTGTTAGTCTCACACAGCCACAGCTTAACCTGCTGCAGCAGCATACTGTTTTGGTGGAACCATCTGCCATTCCTCATCAGCTAGGATGCATTGTTGAGCAGCAGCTGTCTCGATCTTGGCTAGCCTTCTAACGTGACTTCCTGGGTTTACTTCTGAACCCAGGTCATCAGCATAACAGTTTTATGCTCTGCTGCTGGGCAATGGAAGGGCTCAAAGAATAGTATTTTGGGTCAATGAACCTAACAAAATAGTTGATATTCCAGTCTCTAGTTTTAATGTTACAGCTGCATAAAATTCTGCAGTTTACATAATTGTAAAATGTAATCTTAACATTTTTGAAGGTTTTGAAGTTTATAACTCAGTCATTTTTAATAACAGAGATTTACAACTTGGTAGACTACTGTATGGATCATAGTAAAGTCATCAAAATGAATACAGAAGTAAATTACCTCCTGGGAGCAAGAACAAAAGATGTAAAGGAAAGTCTAAACAAGCTATTAAGTGAAGGTATAAAATATAAAACAATAGTTCTCCACACAGGGGTTAACAACCTCGGAAGAGAGCATGTGAAAGACAGAAATTGGGACCACAGCAGTGATTTTGGGAATACTCCTCCTGAATAAATGTCATCTGGAAAAAAATGAACTATTCAAAGAATAAATGCCAAGTTGGAATATAAATGAAAACAAGCATGATTAACATTCCTAAATACATGGAACTACTTCCTCTGGAAAGCCCATCTTTGTGTTAGAGATGGGTTACTCCTATGTAAAGCAGGTAAAATGTTCTGGACAGAATCATAGCCGGAGCTCTAAATAACACTAAAGAGGCAATTCATTTAAACTGATCTCAGGGGGCATCCAAGAACTAATCATGGATTAAAGGTACTTCTAGCTAATGTGAGAAACCTAACTGATAAAAAAGATGAGCTGTTGTATCTCCTAAAATCTGAAGAGGTTCAATTGTGTGGTGTGGTGTGACTGAAACATGGTGGAAGCATAGTAACTGGAGTATGGATATATCATGTTATAGGTTATATTATGTAAATCATAATAATAAATGTGGAGGAGGTGTGGCATTGTATGTATCAGAAGATTTGGACTCTAGTGAGGTCATAAATACAAATACTAAATATGAAAATGTAGAGCAAGTTTGGGTAAGTATTTACCCTTAAAATAGCAAAACATTATTGGTTTTCATTGGGTATAGAGCACCAAGTCTATCTGGTGAGGAAAATGATAAATTTTTTTGAAAGACTAGAGCAAACTGAAGACAAATCTAATGACCTAATCATGGGTGATTTTAATCTCCTGGAAAAATATAGGGAACTAAACTCAGCTATATCTTCCAATGGGACAAGATTATTGGAATCTTCAGCACTAAACAACATGCAGCAACTGGTTAAAGATACCACAGGAGGTCACAGTATCCTAGATAATGCATTAAGTAACTTAGCATCTGGCAGCATAGACTGCAAGATGAGGAAACCATTATGCAGCAGTGACCATAATATGGTCCAGTTATTCATTAGTACAAAATGGGATCCACAGGTTGGTGACACTGTGGTGAGATGCTATGCTAGGGCAAAGTATGTTAAGATAATCAGTATATCGGGTTGAAACTGGAGGGAGGATTTTAAAAACCAAAACTTGGAATGTAAATGGCAGAAGTTAGCTGCTGTATTGGATTATTGTACCAATACGTTTATCTCTGTCAGGGTGACATATAACACAAAGGGTAAAATACCAGTCTGGTTTAGTAACACAATAAAAACACTATTTAGACAACAAAGGAAAGCATTTTACAAGTACAAGAATAATCCCTCATCTAGTAATTCTGCGGAATTTAAGGAGAAATGTAAATCATGTCAGATAGCTATCAGGGAGGCAAAGAGGGATTATAAACTTAGTTTAGCAACAATTTCCAAGAACAATAAGAAACATTTTTTAGCTATATCAACAGCACAATGAAGGGTCACCTTGTGTTTGAGCCCCTTGAGGTCGATGGTCAAGCTATTAAGGGGGAAAATGATATGGCAGCAGTTTTTAACACATAATATGCCAGCATTTGCAAACCAAAGAGTGATTTCCCCATCTATCTATGGGAAAAACTATATACAGACGACCAGTTAGCAAACACATAATTACAGAAAAGGATGTGGTAACGTGATTGGAAAAGCTAGATGCACACATGTCTCCAGGCCTGGACAACTTGAATCCTGCTCTGTTAAAACAGCTGGCTGGTGTCCTAGCAGGACCACTGGCCAACATCCTAAATTGCTCACTTGCTGAGGGTACTGCAATCCAGGCTTGGAAGGAGGCCACTATACTACCAATACATAAAAAGGGTTCAAAAAGTGACTATGGAAATTTTAATTTTTTTGAAATTACAATTTTTATTTTATCTTTTATCAACAAGCACAGACAAGACAGAAAACATACAAAGATATATAAATTTTACATAAATTATGAGTTAAATACAGGATTTTGAAATTATAAAAAGCAATCAGTCCCGTGCCACTGATAAGTCCTCAAATGAATTAGGCAAAATAGTCCAAATTACTATGGTTATCCCAATGATGAATCTGACCTGGATTGCTCAGGGACAATGACCAAACAAAAGGTAAACTAAGGAATGAGAGTAAAACTACATTTATTAACAAACTAAACATACCACCCCCATGCAGAGTAGTCTTGAAGTCAGTGAGGATATCCCACTAGTGTTGGACCTGGAGGGAGTACAAATCCTGCACTGGGTATATCCACTGTGGGGCCTTTGGATGCTCAAGGATTATTACCTTGGGTCAGTTAGCTGGGTATTGGTTGTACAGGCTTGCTTGAGCACATTGGATGGCAAGACCAAATTAAATGAGTCCTTTAATCTAGAGCCTGTCTAGCCAATATCACCAGAGTTGAGACATCTTCTTTGGTACCTAGAATTTCAAAAAATGGCAACCAGCAAGTCTTATACGATTCAGGTATTAGGTGCAGATTGGCTGTAAGCTTTTCCATTACTTTAAATTGATGACAACAGGTCAACCATTTTTCCTTCCCCGGGGGTACTGCTGAAAGCCATAACCTCATGATGGCCTTCTGGGCTGCTGCTATTAAAACTGGGAATAGATACTTATCTTTAAGACCCCTTAACCCAGGAGGGGGTTCCCTCAATAGAAGGTAGCATGGATGTCTAGGAATTTGCACTTGTAAAATTTCCAGAAACCATTGAGCTTGGGGCAGCTCCAAAAAATATGTCCAGGGGACCCCACCAACCCACATCCCCTCCAGCACTTGTCGGAGTGAGTTTTCCCAAAGTGTTTGGTCACCACAGGTGTTCCAAAATATCTTGAAAGTACTTGCCAATGGAATTCCCTCCATGAGGGTGAGGCCGTGTTCCTGTGTGCCAACCTCCAAATCACATCCCATTATGGGACGCCCTCTTCCCAGAGTTTCTGAATTTTAGACATACTGTCTGGGAGATCTGACTCTCCAGCCATGTACAACTTGGAAATCAGATGGGATATTTGTGATATCCTATTGGTCAGTTCCAGAAGGAGGTCCAGGAGGGGCTGTGCATCATGTGGTTTCACACCTTCCTTCCAAACATCAGCCTGAAAGAAGTGTCTGATTTGCAAATAACCATAGAAGTCAGATGATGGAATATTAAACTCTCGCTGAATCTGGGAGAAACTTAAGGAACCATGCATTCAGTTGCCATAGAGATTGTTTGTGCAATGGTCCTAAGTTGAGGGTGAGACTCACTTTTGCAAGGTCTAATAAACAAATGGGATAAATTTGTTGATCCTTTTTTGCCCCCAACCAGGATTTTTGCATGTAAAACCTGTCAATATGGGAATATGTGTTTTGAGTGTGAGAGTAAAAGTTAAAATCTTTACTCGAGAGGTATTGGTCTCTCCATGTATTGACTAAGCCCACTTCAGTGCACAGATGGATAAGGGTTTTCGAGCTGGCACCCTTTTTTGCAACTTCCTCCCCCACCAGATCTATCTACTAAGGTATTTTCTACACAGTTCCAGTCACCTCCTAAAATAATTTGACCTTCAGGGAATGAGGCCATTACTCTGAAAACATACCTACAGAATTGGGGCTTGCTGGGCATGGGGGCATAAATATTAACAATATTGTATTGCCCTATCCGCTATTTTACTCAAGAGGATCACCAACCTGCCTTCCTTGTCCAAGACGGAGTTTAATCGAGTGAAGCCCAGACCCTTCCGGACTACTATAGCCACCCCTGCCTTTTTTGAGTTTGGGTGTGAAGAAGCAAATACCTCACCCACCCACATACGGCATAATTTCTTGTGTTCAGTAGTGGAAAGGTGGGTTTCCTGCAGGAAGCAAATGTCGCATTTAGTCCTAGCTAAGTCTTTTATTATATTGTGTCTCTTTATAGGTGATCCTAAACCCTTAACATTAAAGGAAACCAATTTCAGTGTCTCCATAAGAGAGCCTGCCATGTACACTCCCATGTTCTGCCAAGTTTGCAGTGACCTGGTGGATCTTTCAGAATTGCTTTTGACCATCCGAAACCCCAGCTACTTTGAAAGTAGGCACCCGGAACACACCACCTCAAATATAAAGCACCACGCTGCATGCCCAACCCCTTTCCCCTGATCCTTAAAACAGATTGCCCCCCTCTTTCCTCCACTATGAAACATAAAACATACAACCCCCATAAGGAGAAAAACCCACTCCCAATGGTGAACTGTTTACAAGTGGGCCATCTTTGGCCCTGAACGGAAGGAAATTCCCTCCACCCTGGAGCATGGGCTGACCAAATAGCCCCTTGCTCCCCACACCTCTGGATCTGAGGTAAACAGGAAGAGCAGTCTCCAGGTGTGAATTTTCAGCAGGAAGGTGTTGACTCCCTCTCAGAGGGCAGCACTGTAGAAGGAAGCTGGCTGACCTCTGATGGGCAACCAATCCCCTGAACTGGCTTCTGCTGAGTGTGGCTAATCTGGAATCGAGGGAGGAGGCAGGAACCACTGGCCCCGAATTAACCTTGACCTTATCTGGTGCTAATTATACAGGTTGCCCAGGGATGTTCAGGATAACCAGTGTTGGTGTCCTCATGCTAAGCCCAAAGCAAGGCAACCTTAAAATAAATTGTATTTGAACATGCCATAACTTGAAATGTAACAAAAGTCTACCGATGTAATAAAGCTGTATATTTAACTGTGATATTAATAGAAACAGCTCCTGCAATGGATAAGTAGCCTTCCCTCCAGCCACCCATGGTTTTGAACGGGAACCCCTTAATGCATAATCAAACATTTCCACCCGTATTTAATCTGTAAATGCTTGAATTTATTCCCAACTCACTGTTACCCCCAGAGAGCTTCATAAACTGTTCATTCTTCTGCCTTGGAGGAGTTCAGGGTGGAATCAACAAGGAACTCCCTTCTAGAAGGAATATCAAAATGAGGGAGAAGCAGACCAGTCCATCCATCTGTTAGGACTTCAGGTGGTTGCTCTTGGCTGCAGTCCCTGACTGAGGTGAATGAGGTCCTTGTACAGCTGGTCATCTGGGCCTATACCTCTGGCGCTAGTGCCTCTTGTAGTTCCTTTACCCATCATTTCCCAGTGAAGCTGCAGCAGGGTTTGTTTGGATAGCTCATGCTGAAGGTCTGGAAAGGTGACACCTACTTTCTGCAGAGGTTTGCTAGCTTGCACTAAGGAATCATAGAATTTACTGCCAGATGTCCAGTGTACAAGTAGCTTTGCTGGATACTAGAGTTGAGCTTTTATCTGTTTCTCCTTGAACTGCTTAATAACTGCCAGGACACTTTTTTTTTTTGCATGGTAGCAGGCGGAAAATCATGATCACCGTAGACTCGCCTCCCATCCATGTTTTGTCCTTCTTAGCCGATGCCTTATGCAAAATCATATCTTTCACAGGGTAATGATTGAATTTGACCAGAATCGATCTAGGTGAGGCATCATTCTTTGGTGTAGGGCCAGGGCACAGTGTATTCTCTCCAGTTTGAGAGGTTCAGAGTTGGGAATGTCCGGTTCTTGTTGGAGCCACGTTTTCACAAGTTCAGGAAAGTAATTTTGTTTGGCTCCCTCAGGGAACCCAAAGATACAAATGGTTTTCCTTCTGCCTCTGGACTCAGCATCTTCCACCCTCATCATTAATTCCCTCTCTCTTTTGGCCAAATACAGCACTGCCTAACTGAGCCGCATAGAGTCATCTCGGGACCCATCAAGGCATGTTTCTAAGTCTGCAGTCCTCCGCTTGAGATGTTTCAGATCCTGCTTTATATCTTTTACATTTGAATCAATCCTTTGCAGCATTTTTACAATGTGTGCTGTTGCTCAGCCATCAAGGGAGCTGCCTAGCAATGGGGCCTCATCCTCTTCCCCACCGAAGCCCGCAGCCAACTCCAAGGCACTGGATAGAGAAACACTCGAGCTGGGGTTGTGTTTGGATCTGCATCTGGCGGATGGCTTGACGGTGCTTCTACCTCTCGATTTTGCCATTTGACTCATGTTCAGTAAGACAACAATGATTTAAAGGCATGATATACTGAAAATAGCACCGGATTACTTCGAATTTACCACTGTGACCACAGAGATTAAATCAAAGCTTCCTTTGGTTTGGTGATATCACCAGAACCCCCGACTATGGAAATTGTAGACCAATTCACTTCATTTCCATTGTTGATAAGGTAATCGAGGACACAGTAAAAGATTTGATATGCAAACATACAGTTAAAATAGGTGTAGTGGACATCAGTCAGCATGGATTTCAAACTGGTCAGCCTTGACAGACAAATGTGTTACACTACTTTAATCCAGTGAGCAGGGCTTTGGATGTGGGATTACTAGTTGATGTCCTATATTTGGACTTCTCCAAGGTGTTTGATACTCTGCTTCACAAACAGCTTATAGAAAGATTGATAGATATTGGCCTTTGATAGTGATATTGTTAAATGAGTTACATCATGGTTGGAGAGCAGAAAACAGAGAGTATGTCTGGCAGGTCATTACTCTCCACGAGCAGACACTAAGAGTGGGGTCCCACAGGTGTCAGTTTTGGGCCCGATTTTATTTAGTATCCATTTTGCACCACTTCAGACTTCCTCCTGCTGTTGGATTTTAAAATTTGTGGATGACGTGAAAATAGGTAGTATAGTGAATGATAAATAGTCTATCAACCAACTCCTATCTGAAATAAATAAAGTGAGAGAATGGGTTACACATAACAAACTAACTCTTAATATAGACAAATGCAAGATTATGCAATGGGTAGAAAGAACTCATGGGCCACATACTATCTTTATGGTAAAACTATTCCTGTTTCTGAGATGGAAAGAGACCTGGGTGTGCTGGTTTCAAGTAATCTATCCCCCTTGGAAATATGTAAGGCGGCAGCAAGTAAGGCAAATAAGATCATGGGTTGCATTTTTGGAAACATTAAAAGTAGAGACAGGAGGATTTTACTTCCATTGTATATATTCTTTGTGCGTCCACATTTGTAATATAGTGTTCAGTTCTGGGCATCACATAATTTATTTTTATTTTATTTATTGAAAATGTTTCACCAGGAGAGGCACACTGAGCAAAACAATGCTCATCTCACGGTGCGACCTGTGGGGGGGTACATGGGAGGAGAATACATAATACAAACAATGTGATGCATTTAGAGTCGAGCAAGTTCAACACAGTGGTTATATGGGTTACATAGGAGGAGTATCCATAAAACAGACAATGGGTTGAAATTTAGAGTCAAACAAATAGAAATGGTGGTTACATGGATGAGTGTAGCTAGGCAGGCTTAAGCAGGTGGAAGCGCTACATATTTGTGCCACATGGGTGGTGGCATACATGTTTGATTAACATAGAAACTACACATGGATTACATAAGTGCCAAAATCTAGAGAATTAGAGAAAGAGAAAAATGCATTAGACTGGCAGTGCAAACTGGGATCACGGGCCTGGGGAGATAAAAGCAAGGAATGTTAGGGTAACTTTATTATAAGCCAGTCAAGTGGGTGAGGCCCAGCCTCTGATCAGGAGTATAAGGAAGAGGGGCACAGGTGGTGGAGGATGAGTCATCGGGGGGTCAAGGGCATGTACAATTGGGAGAGAAGAAGTGAGAGAGGGTGGAGGATAGAGAGTATTTGGAGGAAGAATGGTGGATTTGGGCTGGCAGGTCATTCCAGAGCTAAGGGAGATGGGAAGAGAAAGCAGATTGGCCTGCAGAGGTTCGTTGATGAGGAATAGCCAATTGCCTGGAGTCTGTAGACCTGAGGGTGTGTGATGGGGTTGATGGGAAAGATAAGGAGGAAATGAGGTAGGGTGGGAGGGAGCCAAGCCAGAAGTTAGGAACAAATTTAGCACAGTGAAGTAGGTGCCGTTTGCTTAGGGATGGAAGGGCCAGTGAATGGTAAAGCTTACAGTGATGGGTACGGGGGGGCATCGAGGGTGAAGTGGCAGAAGGCGTTGAAGAGAGGGTCTAGTCTGGACAAGGTGGACTTGGGGGCAGTGCTGTAGACAACATCACAGTAGTCGAAGGAAGGAAGAATCATTTTCTGGACTGTTTTGTGTCTCATAGGAAGCGGTAGACTGGCACGGTTTCTATAGAGGGCACCGAGTTTGAGGTGCAGTTTTGATAGGATGGTGTCCCCATGGGTGGAGAAGGAGAGGTGGCGATCAAGCCACACCCCTAGGTACCTAAAGGAGGGTATGTCTTTCAGGGTGGTGTTATTTAGGGTACAGAAGATCAGGGGGGTTGTAAGTTGGGATAGTCTCTGTCTAGTGCCAAAGGACATAGAGACTGTCTTCTTGGCATTCATGGAGAGCTGGTTGGAGTTGAACCAATGTTGTACTTTGTTGAAATCGGTCTGGAGATTGTAGGTGACTTCTTCAGGGGAGCAGCTGGAAGTAAAGAGGACCGTGTCATCAGCATACATGTGTATAGAGGTAGTGGAGCAAGCCATTGGCAGATGATTTAGTAGGATGGAGAAGAGAATTGGGCCGAGGACTGAACCCTGGGGACACCGGTGGTAATGGGAAGTGGGGGGAGGTACTATCAGTTATTTTTGTAGATTGGGTTCTATTTTGTAGGTAGGATCTGAACCAACTTATGGCCGAAGGTGATAGACCAGCTAGGCAGGACAGTAGGAGGGAGTGGGATACCGTATCGAAAGCTTTGGCTAGGTCAATAAAGATAGTGGCAGTGATATGTCCTATGTCCATTCCAGAGAGGATGGAGTCTGTGAGTCTTAGTAGAGAGGTGGTGGTGGAGTGGTTCTTCCTAAAACCAGACTGGAATAGAGTGAAGAAATTTGTTTCTGAGAGAAAGTGGGTAAGCTGTGATAGTACTAGGTATTCCTGGATTTTGGCAAGGGTGGGGAGGAGGGATATGGGGCAGTAGTTAGCAGCAGAGGTAGGGTCACCTCCTTTGGGTAGGGGTAAGACCATGGCATGTTTCCACTCAGAGGGGAGAGACTCAGTGGTGAAAGAGAGGTTTAGCAGGGCAGCGAGGGGGGTAGCTATGGCTGGTGCAGATAGGAAGAGGAGTATGTTGTCGAGGCAGTCTGGAGAATTACCTTTGGCTGGGTTCAGGGAGCAAAGGGCATCTAAGGTTTCAGTGTGGGAGATGTGTCTGAAAGAGAAAGGGTTCAGACCAGGTGGAAGGAAGGTAGTTGTCTGGGGAGTGGGTGTGGGTACTGGAGGAAGGGAGTTCAGGAGGGTCTTAGCACAAGTAGTGAAGTAGAAATTGAACTCAAAGACTACTGTCAGAGGGTCGGAGAGTAGGGTCCCTTCTGAGAGGAGGAGAGGAGGGGGAATTTTTGTTGGGGGGAGAAAAGGGAGTTGATGACTTTCCAGAACTTAGAAGGCCTCCCAAGATTTGATTTTAGGGTTGTTAAAGTATTCGGCCTTAGTTATGCAGATGGCCTTTGTGCATTTGTTCTGGAGCATCCAGTAGGTGATATAGTTGCCTGGGAGTAATGTGGATTTGTAGATACACCACGCCTTGTCTCAGGCTTGTTGGCAAGCTATCAGATCAGGAGATATCCAGGGAAGGTGGGACCCTCGGACCCTAGCACGGCGCAGGGGGGCATGTTTGTCCCAGGCACTGAGGAAGGTGTTCTTGAAGTGCGTGAGGGCAGTATCCATGTTAGAGCAACTTAGGATAGGGTCCCAGTTAGAGTGAGCTTACTCTTCCAGAAGGGGGAAGAGGTTTAGGGATTTATATGACCATTGAAATATAAACTTAGGAGGGGATTTAACTTGGTGGATTTTGCAGACCAAGTATGTTAGGTAGTGATTGCTAATGGAATCAGGGAGGAAGCCAGAGCTGACGACACGGTGAGGATGGGAGGTTAGCGCCCAGTCGAGAAGGAAGTGGTTACCGGATTTATGGTTTGACCATATAGGTTCCCGAATGGTTTGGGTAAGGTTGAGTGTGGATATTTCGGTTCATGCTTTGTTAAACGAAGGATCAGACCAGTTATGATTAAAGTCACCCAAGGCATATAGTTCACCCAACTGGGCTAGGGATGACAATTGGTTCAGGATGTTGGTTACTGTTGCAGCTGGAGTGCCAGGGCAGCAGTAAACTCCTGCCACAAGATAGGGAGTGAGGAAGGAGGGGACAGTTTCAGCATGAGCAGCTCGTAGGCCTTGGGTTCAGCTTTTGAAAGAGTGACAGAAAAATGTAGAGCTGAGCTGGTGTAGATAGCCACCCCTCCACCTCTGGTGGGTCAGTCTTGCCTAGTGATGGTGAACCCCAGAATAGTGATGGCAGAATCAGGGAGGTTTGGATTTAGCCAGGTCTCAGATATGATGATTAAGTCAGTGGCATGGTGGGCGGCTAGTACCTGGAGCTGATTGAGCTTGGGGGCTAGCTATGAATGTTTAGGTGTAGAAGACGTAGTCCCCGGGGCAAGGAGCCAGAATGGCTGTTGGTGGTGACCCTGCAGAGGAGTGAGGCAAGGTGTTACTATGACTTGGGATTGTTGTTGGGCCGGGATTAGGGTGAATATCAGCTGCAACCAGCAGCAGTAGTAGGGCAAGGATTAAGTGGTGACGAAGTAAGTGAAGGCACCGAGATTTGGGTGAACACCACTTTGGGAAAGCAGTAGTGTGGGTGGTATGGAAAAAATGAGATGTGCAGTGGTAGACAGAGACCAGGAGGCAGCCATAGGAGTAGCATGGGGTGGTGGGGCTCATGGGGAAACAGGACAATAAAACATCTGGGAGTGGTGCTGTGGACATATAGGGGGCAAATGTAAGATGAATCAGATCAGTGGTGGGGGGATGCAGGGTAGCAACTTAGAGGGGGTGTTAGAAGGGTAGAAAAAGTAAGATGGAGAAGCATGAGAGTAGCTATCCTAATGCCTGCACCATTGTAGCCAGGTGTATAGGAGGAGCAGATGGAGAGGGTTGGAAGGTAGGCACTACAGTGAGGCAATGTAGGAAGATGGAGAAGAGGAGTGGTCATGAGGAGGCCTAGAAAGGTAGCTGGGGGGAGGAGGGGAAGGGTAGTAATTATATGGAAGGGGATTGGCGTAGATATAAAGGGGTGGGGCAAGTAGCATATTTAATAGGTGGCCTGGGAGGGGGTGGTGGGGGCAGGACAAAAACAGCTCACAGTCAACAGTCCCAGGCTAGCAGCAGCCCCAGCAACCCAGCTGGAGGGCTTCTTGGGCAGGGAAGCAGCTTGTCTGGCTTGGTGGAAAAGGTGCACCAATCTGCTGCTGAGAGCTGAGCGCTGGTCCAATCAGGGGCCGGCAGAGTGGTAAGCGCACCAATCAGGGAGGCGCTAGAAGCTGGGCAGCTAGTGCAATTAGCAGCGGTAGTTACCTGATGTGGGATCCAGGAGAGGGGACCAGGAGGGTGGGTGGAGATCTTTCTGGAGGTCGGCGTTGGTGGCGGTGGGTGCCACTGAGGTCAATGGGCACCGCTCGGGGCGTGAGAGAAGCCTGGTGTGGGCTCTGGGAGAGGGAACCAGGAGGTAAGGTGGAGATCTTTTTGGAGGTTGGCATTGGTGGCGGTGGGTGCCGCCGAGGTCTATGGGTGCTGCTCGGGGCACGAGAGAAGCCTGGTGTGGGCTCCGGGAGAGGGGACCAGGAGGTCGGGTGGAGATCTTTCTGGAGGCCAGCGTTGGCAGTGATAGGTGCCGCTGAGGTCCGTGGGCACCACTCGGGGCAAGGGAGAAGCCTGGTGTGTGCTCCAGGAGGGGGGACCAGGAGGGCAGGAGGAGATCTTTCTGCAGGTCAGCGTTGGTGGCGGTGGGTGCCATCAAGGTCTGTGGGCACCGCTCGGGGCATGAGAGAAGCCTGGTGTGGGCTCCAGGAGAGGGGACCAGGAGGGCGGGTGGAGATCTTTCAGGGTCCGGCAGAGCAGTAAGCGCACCAATCGGGGAGGTGCTTGAAGCTGGGCAGCTAGGGCAAGTAGCAGTGGTAGTTACCTGATGTGGACTCCGGGAGAGGGGACCAGGAGGGTGGGTGGAGATCTTTCTGGAGGTCGGCATTGGTGGTGGTGGTGGGGCTGCTGAGGTCCGTGGGCGCTGCTCAGGGCGCGAAAGAAGCCTGGGATATCAAAATGATTGAGCGAATACAGAGAAGAACTACAAAAAAACATCAGACAATTAAAGGGTATTCCTTATAGCGAATGGCTGAGACATCTTGGTCTGTACAGTTTGGAATATAGAAGGCTTAGAGGTGATTTATGCTTGATATATAGAGCTCTAAAAATGATGACTTGGCTTTGTCAGAAATAAAACAAGGAGGTAGCAGATTCCACAGATATCAGTTAAAAGGGGAATTTTATGGTATAAACATGTGGGTGCAGTGGTTGAATAAAATCTCACCCCATTCTCCTCTACCTCTGCTTCTTTACACATGTGATGGGGTGAGAGTTAGGGCCAATGACCCCAATGCCGGTTGCGGGGGGCTGGGGGGTCCAAGGGGTTTTCTGAACCCTAACACAGAATTTCCTCTAATATGCCTCTAATATATATATATATATATATATATATATATATATACACATATATATACATATATATAATATATACAAAATCACACATGCCCACACAATGCAAAGCATCATGGGCTGCATATGCAAATCACCACAGAATGTTATGCTGGTTCAACTTTAAGCAGAATTGCATGGTGCCGAAAGGCCTGTCACACAGTTTGCAAAGGGTGCTAACAGATGACATAGACACGTGTTTCATCCTACCAGGACTCATCAGTATGCCTCATCTGTTTGACACCTCAGTGGAATGAACCAGGTACCCTAAGACGGTCAGTCTGGGTTATGTTGTGGTGAACCCATTAAAATAAAAAACTATTTAAAAGACAAAGAACCTCTGTGCGCAAACACTGAGGCAAGGGTTACCCAAAAAGGGCATTTGGCTGGGAAGCCAAGTTTCAAGAAAATACAAAATCACACATGCCCCCACAATGCAAAGCATCATGGGCTGCATATACAAATCACCACAGAATGTTATGCTGGTTCAACTTTAAGCAGAATTCCATGGTGCCGAAAGGCCTCTATATATATATTTCTCTAGTGCCACTATAGTTAGGGTTGGGTACCCATTTAAGCTTAAAGTGTGAAAGTTTGCATCTTAATAACTTTGCCACCATATGGCAGGCACAGAGCAGTACCAAAGATCTCTGGATCTGCGAAGTTTTGTAATTGTCAGATATACGGTTGTGGAGCTATAAAGCGACAAATCTGTAGCACATTTAGGCTTATTTGTGCATTATTTGCTCTTGCCTACAGGTTGCACAGTTCAAGCGACTGGTCTGAAAACTTCAGGAAACATGTGGCCGGGGTCCCCAATGTGCCTTTCGAAGATTCCGTGAAAAAATATTAAACGGTTCAAGAGTTATTCAAAAAACAAGTTTCCCATTATAGTCGATAGGAAAAGTTTAACAAAAGGTTTGACAGTGTCACAAATGTGGATTTTAGTGTCGCAAATGGCCCCTGTAGGTGTCAGCATGGCTCAGTTGGTAGCATATCCATCTCTGGACCAGAAGGTCGTGGGTTCTCGTCCCACACTGGGATTGGACTTGCACCTAAAAATCGCTGGCATCCGAGTGCAGTATTGGGGGGTGCTGTACTGCTGGGGTGTGCCGTCGCCGGTTTGAGGCGTTAAACCGAGGTCCCTTCTGCCCATCCTGGTGTTGTCCTGGTGGGTGCCCAGGTGGAGTAAAGAACCCAGAGCACTCTTGTAAGTGGAATTCCGGTGTCCTGGCCAACATTCCCTTCCCATAAACTGGTTCATGCAGTTATCCAGGCTGTGTGGGTGATGATGTGCGATATGGCCGCTAACACACATTCAGTCACTTCACTACCAGTCTAGCATTGTTTGTAAAGTGCTTTGGATGTATGAAAAGCACTATATAAATGCTGATTCTTCTTCTTCTTCTAAATCTGCCATTTTGTTTTCAGTTACTGATCACAGAAATGCTTGGTATTTAAAATTGGGACCCTCTAGGGACACAATTCTTACTATGTTTGCCAAGTCGAGCCCTGAGGATGCTAGCCATGTCTTTTTTGGGGGGTTAAATACTCCAGAAATATGTTTTTGAATTTTTTGGGAAAAGTAGTGCCACAAAGAAGTGTTGAACTTGTGACACTTTAGTGATTTTTTTTGTGAAAGTGTTGTGTTTTGCGACACTACTTTGCGACACTATGGCCAAAATAACAGGAATTTTTTGCCACACTGCTGCAAAATGCCAGTTTGGTCTTTTGGGCTGAAATTTGGAGGGATGAAAGCCAACATCCCACAGATGTGCCTTTTGGTGGATTGGTGACAACATATTGCAGGAATGCAAAGCTACAGTACTCCGAAGTTGATGCTTTTTCCCATAGACTAACATTGTGGCATCTGCGCGCCTTTTGGGGCCCATTTCTCGGAAACAGTTGGAGATATTGACTTTTCATCAGAAAAATGCTTACTAAGTGCAAAACTAGCCAGGAAAGTCAAATAATATGACATTTTTAATTTTTTCTACGTTGTACGGTTCCTGAGATACTGTATAAGCAATTTAGTATTCCAAGTGCTCATTTTCTGCTTTGAGGCTCATTATTATGCATACATTCTTTGTACCCTATGCAGCTATTGGGGAAAAACAGGGTGTGAACTTCCATTACTGTTACAGTTAGCGTTTTCCCTTGTGTTTCCGTACCCATTTGCATTAACATTCCTGTGTATGCCACCGTGTGCATTACCCATTGCGTTTTATTTGTTCTTGCATTTGCCATAATGTTACCATTTACGTTTCCACTACTGTTGCTGCTTGCATTTCGATTTGCATCACCGTGTGCATTTCCATTTGCATTTGAGGCCGCCCTTTCGTTTGTGTTTCTCTTTCCTTCGTTGCTGTTACCGTTACCATTTGCATTTCCAATTGTGTTACTGTGACCGTGCGTGTTACAGTTTGCATTTCCATACGCACTTGTGTTTCCATACGTGCATGCATTTGCATTTCCACTTCTGTTTCCTTTGGCGTTATTGTTGCTGTTACCATTAGCATTTGCATTTCCGATTGCGGTACCGTGACCATTACCATTTGTGTTTCTGTACGCCCTTGCATTTCTGTTTATGTATGAGTTACTGTTCACTTTGTCATCATCGTTGCTGTTACTGTAACTGTTTGCATTTACAATTGCATTACCGTTACTGTTTGCATCTTCATCACTGTTTGCATTTCTGTTGCCCTTAGTGTTGCCTTAACCATTTGCATTCTTGTTTGCCTTTCTGTTACTGTTTGTATTTCTTTTACCATTTGCATTTCCATTGGCATTACCGTTTATATTACTGTCTTCATTAATGTTAGCATTTCTGTCGCCGTTACTGTTTGCGTTACTGTTTGTGTTACCATTTCTATTTTCATTACTGTTTGCACTTGCATGTCTCTTACCATTTGTGCTACCATTTATGTTTGCGTCACTATGTATGTTACCATTTGCACTTGCGTTTGCATTACAGTTACCACTATTATGTGACAAAAAAATCACATGGTGGGAGCATGAAGCCCGAAGGGCCCACGCTCCCACCACCATATTCCATTCACTATTTATAGACCTCATTCTCAAAAAGAAGGGAAATTCATGGCACAAAAACTCTGTTTGATGCATTAGTTAGGGTTGTTCCACAGCAACAAAAGCGAGGAAATTCAATGTTAGGGTTACCTTCCTGCATCCACCCACCCCACCAACAGGCATCGGGTGTGTGTTGGGAGTCATCGGTCCTAACCTCACCCCATTCTCCTATACTGCACCATCAGCTTGTTTGCACATGGAATGAGGTGAGAGTTAGGACCAACAACCCCAACGCACACCCTGATGTGTGTTGATGGGGGTGGGGTGTAAAGGGGGTGGCAACCCTAACATCAAATTTCCTCACTTTTGTCACTGTGGAACAACCCTAACTGATGTATTAAACAGAGTTTTTTGCCATCAATTTTATATATATATATATATATATATGATACATGGAGCCCTCTGCCTGCTGGCAATGAGAACAGGTGGGCAAACCAATAAGTCCATATTTATATAATTTTTGAGGGGTATAATATATATTATGTAGTATATGGATTTGAGTAACCCATAGTCTATCCTGAGTAATATATTTATGACAGTTACGCCATAATATTATCCATTCTATTTCTTGATGAGGAAAAAATGAGTCCCAGTACTTCTCCGGTGCAAAACAAGTTGGGTATACACAATTATATAAAACCTTAAGAATATTAGATACCGAATAAGCGGAGTTGGACATAAGGGCCAATTCTGCCAAAAAAGCTTTAGTTCCCTTTGGGAGAGGTGTCACCCCAAATACCTCCACTAATAGATGCCTTTACTGAAACACTTTAAATGTAAACTTAGTGGAAATATTGAGAGTTTTTAAAATATCAGTGGTTGAAAACCATAAATCATCCATTGTGACTAAATTGGAGAGCTGTGTATCTTGCAATTGGGGAAGCCATTTAAGTATGATCGGCTTGTTATCTATTTTTAAATTTAGATTCCCCCAATGGGCTGTAGTAAATTGAGAGTGTGACTGTACTTCATGAAGGCACATATCTGAGTATGTACTCTAACAGAAATTGCAATAGGGGTTGATTTTAAACTTGGTGGAATGGCATGGGGATTAATATGAAACAAAGCTGCCGGGGTTAAACCATTTACCCGAATAAGGGACAGTTCAATTTTAAGCCAGACAGGAACAAATACCAAAGGATTAACTTCTTCTGTGAGTCTCAACCATTTTATGTATTTAACAATGTGACTCGCCCAATAGTAAAATACTAAGTGAGGGAGACGAAGACCTCCTTTATCCTTAGGAGCCGCTAACTTGTGAAAGGCAATCCTGGGCTGCCTGTTGGCCCAAATTAATTTTGTAATCAGGCCATTAATTTTATGAAACCACACCAATGGTAACCAGATGTTGAGTAAGTACAGGGGATAAAAAATCCTGGGAAAGACATTCATTTTAATTAAGTTCACCCGACCCCATAATGAAATGGATAATTTGGACCATCTATCTAAATCTGCCCCTATGGTATTTACTAGCACATCTAAATTTAATTTTTTCAAGTGAGGCCGAGTTTCTGGTAATTTGAATCACTAGGTACCTTAAGGAGTTCAGTATCCAAGCCAAGCCCAACTCTGTAATAGAGGATTTAAGAACCTTGTAATTAAGAGGAAAGACCAGAGTTTTTTCAATATTTAGTTTGTAGTTAGCTAACTGGGAATATTCATCAATTATATATAACATAGGGGGGATGGATACATTTGGATATGATAGTTGTAACAAGAGATCATCAGCATAAGCCAATACTTTGATATTATGCCCTTGAATATTAATGCCCTGAATCCTCGGGGAGAGGTTTAAATGGCGTATAAGGGACTCTAGGTATAAATTAAAAAGCAAAGGGGATAACGGGCAGCCTTGTCTGGTTCCTGAATGTAACATAAAAAACTTGGATACAGCTCCATTAGCCATCACTCGAGCTGAAGGAATACTATAGAGGGCCCTAATCCAATTCAGAAAATGTAAAGGAAACTTATAAGCCTTAAGAGCGGAAAAAAAAATCCAATCAACCCTGTTGAACGCCTTCTCAGTGTCCAGAGAGACCAAAACAGCTAGAAAAGTAGCATCTCTGGACACCAAAAGGACATGCGACAGGGTCTGAAGGTGATCAATCCAGGAACAACCCTTCATGAATCCAACCTGTTCAGGTCCAATAAGGTCAGACAAAACTAATGTAAGATGATCAGCTAGCATTTTAGACAATATCTTGATGTCCTGATTCATCAGAGAAATTGGGTAATAACTAGTGGTTAATTCTAGGTTCTTATCCAGCTTCAATATAAGAATTATTAAGGCCTCCCACAATGTATGGTCAATAGGTGCTCCCGACAAAACATATTGAAAGAAGGGGAGTAATAAAGGAAGCAACTGATTTTTAAATACTTTATAAAAATTAGCTGAAAAACCATCAGGGCAAGGCGATTTGTCAGAGGATAAGCTATTAATAACACCAAGGATTTCTTTGGAGGAAATCAGGGATATAAGTAGGTTCTGTTGAGAATTAGAGTGCGGAGACAAACCAGATTCCTCTAAATAGGTATCCAAATCCCGGTCTGATGTTGAATTCATCTTAGCACTATATAACTTTGTGTAATACTCTTTAAATTCAGCAACTGTCTCTGTGGGGGATGTTTTTAGGGAACCATCAGAGTGAGAATGAATTGACGAGATGTACCTGTTAGCTTTCTGTTGCTTAACCCGAAGCGCTAATAGTCTCCCCGTCTTTTCTCCCTGATCTGCATAACCTGCCTTCATTCTCAAAATAGCAAACTCTGCTTTGTCTCTCAATATCTCAAGGTAAGCATCCTTTAACTTAGTCAGATCCTGCTGAAGGGTGTCCGAAAAAACCAGAGACAGCCTTACCTCAATCGCACAAATCTGTACAAGTAAGGTATTTAACTCTCTTTCCTTCACTTTTTTCCTTTGGTAGCTAAACTAATTAAGATTCCCCAAATGAATGCTTTAAATGCTCCCCATATAAGATCTGGTTGGGATATAGAGTAGAGATTAATTTCAATAAAGTGCTCAATATTCTTATTAAAAAATTCTACTATGTGGGGGTCTTTCAGCATTTGATTATTAATTTTCCACCAGGTAGTTCTCTTGGGGAGAAATGAAAAGGTAATTTGGCAGGATACTAAGGAATGATCGGAAGGGGGACCTGATTGTATAGAAGCATCTATAACCCCAGGAAGAAGAGTTTGAGAAAGAAAAATATAATCAATGCATGAAGCTGTTTTGTGGACTCTTGATAGAAAGGTATATTCTTTCTCTGAGGGATGTAAGACCCTCCAAACATCACACAAAGCATAGTGTTCTACTAGCTCCTGTAGGGTTCTTTGGGTTGGTGATCGAGCCTTACTCAAATCAGAAGAATGGTCCATTAGTGGATCCATGAAAGTGTTTATATCCCCCCCTAAAATAATTGGCAGTAATAAGAAAGGATATAGGAGCTCAACCAGCTGCGTAAAGAAATCAGGAGAGTCTATATTGGGCCCATATAGACTACCCAACAATATATCTGTCGCATACAAAGTGCAATGAATAAAACTGAACCTGCCCTGTGGGTCTTTGATCACCTGCTTAAGAACAAAATGAACATTCCTATTAATTAATATCAAGACTCCAGCCTTATTGGAAGCAATCCCTGCAGAACATACATGGCCAACCTGTTGTCTCATACAACTTGTCTCTGAATCTAGTAAGTGTGATTCCTGAATTAAAACAACATCTAAAGATAATAATTCCAGGTGTTTAAGAACCGTGTACTGCTTTACTAGCTGGCAGAGTCCTTTAACATTCCACGTTGCAATCTTAATGTTATTGGACATCATTGCTTATACATTATAAATTTAACAGTGCTGGAAATTTGTACAGCTTTTTGAAGATCCAAAAATATTTTAATAAGACTGTGCTGAAATCCCCCCAAAACCTTTATATACCCCTTTTCTCACCCCTCACCCCAACAACAAACAATACACATCATTAAACTACTAACCCAACCCCCTCTCCCTCCAAGTTACTACAGGCTTCGATCCGAAGACTACCTACACCATAACTCTCCCTCTCCAGCCACCCTTATATAGCCCTAATGCGTTGTTTACTTCTGGGCAGTATGAGAGATAATCCCTTCATATTAACATAACTAATATTTAGCTGTGCCACCATCCATTATTAGCATGAATGAGAATATTATAGCAATTCCCTAACAGATTCCTCTCCCCTGAGTCCCTTTCTCTTAGGAGATATTATTTTCTCCTACACTGTAAAGAGAATAACCCAAGTAGCATTATTTTGCTTAATATGCCATATGTCCCCTCTAAAATATGACATCTAGCTAATCCTATGTAGCTGCCTTATGCTTACAACACAGTTATTCTCTGAAACTTAGAAAAAAAAAAATGGTCTGTTGGCTCCCTCTAGTGGTTGCTCGAGGAAGCCAGACATGATCTGAATTAAAAGGCAGAATTTAAGCTTAATTGTCTCCCCTTTTTAAGAGCTCAGAAAGAGAAACCAAAGAAACAAAAACAAAAACCCCTGTATAATCATCCCAAATCTCCATCAGCCCCTATAACGATGAACAGGTTAAACATTTTAAAAGCAAGTTTAGTTGTCACCCGCTATCGCTCTACAGCAAACTAGGAAACAGACACAAAGTTCTCAGGTAGAACAGTTCCAGCGATCCTATCTCCAGGCGAAGGCAGGTGGATTTTTAGGCTTCAATGCACCACTGCAATCTTCGTCACTACCTTCCAGCTGCAAGCTTGTCTCACTACACTGCTCATGTGTCCTGAAATAGGTCTGGTAAGGCTTTCTCCAGTCCAGCATGTGCTGCCTCAGGGTCCTCATACTTACGCCTGGCCCCGGAGACTAAAACTTGCAGCCTCGCCGGAAAAATAATTTTGAATCAGATCCCTGCCGCTATTAACTTTGACACCAACGGGTGGAAGGCAGTGCATCACTGTCTCACTGAGGCTGGGAGATCCTGGGCGATCCTCACTTTGATCCCCTTCCAGCTTAACTCCTGGATTTCTTTAACTTTGTTTAAAAAGTGCTGCCTTTCAAGGAAATTAAGGAAATGAAAGATCAGGGGTCTCGGAGGCAATCCAGCTGGGGGGGGGGACTGGTCTAAGGGCTCTATGGGCCCTCTCAATGGAGTATTTAGTCCTGAGTGGCAAGGGTCCTGCAATTTTTTCCACAAATTTTTGTGTAAACAGGATGACATCTTGACCTTCTTTGGTTTCGGGCAGCCCAATCAGGACTGCATTATTCCTTCTAATACGATACTCTAAGTCTTCCAACTTTGCCTCCATCCTAGCGATTTTCTGCCTTGTTGCCACGATCTCTAGTTCTATCTTGTCCAGTCTTTTTTCCAATGAATACACTTTTGCCTCCGAGTCCGACATCCATCGGGAGACATCCTCCAGTACCACAGAAATGGCTTTGATCTCTGAAGTTAGAGATCACAATTAATCTTTAAAGGGCCTGAATTTGGCTAGAAAAATTGCTAGTGTTAGCGGGTCCTGATCCTCCGATGTGGCAGGCATTTCTGATGGGTCAGTCGAACTTGTAGGCCTAGACTTTTTTGGGCTTTTCTCCGGAGTGGAGGGGGGCATTCATTTTGGCAATGCTCTTCTAATCTCCACCTCTATTCAAGGTTTTATTAATTGTATTCTCCACTCGATCACTTTAAATGTCTTGCAAAGTCCTTTTTAGCTATGTTTTTAGTAATATGTTGGGTTATGATCGTGAAAATCCAAATGGGTGGCTGGAACAGACACAGAGAGCTTGCACTCAGCTGCCTACATCATGTGCTCTCCAAGTTATTAAACTTTTAAGTTCCCATTAATAAGTCAAAGGGAAAATTTATATGGTTATTTTGTGAACAAAGAATGGGGTTTTGGACATCTAGTCCCGCCTCTCGATCAAAGAATTTGCAGGCTTATGATCAAAGAATCTTTGATCGTGAGAACTCTATTGATTGCGATGGCTGCCATCTTGTTTTCATTTTGTCATCGGAAAAATTCTAATATCTTTGCTCAGGGGTCACTCCTGAAGTAAAACTTGGATGGGTTTTACTTAGGGGGCTTCGCTCTATCGAGCCATGGCTGTGGTTTGCTTCAAAACTGTCAAAAAATAGAGTTTTAAACATTTTTATTCTTTAATCGTGGCTCGCTTTGATCGAGAGCCTGCAAATTCTTTGATTGTGAGATTCTTTGACCACTATCTTTGCTCGCAAGTGAGGGACAAGATGGCCAGTTGAAAAAAGCTAATTTCTCAGCCCAGTGGTGGTTTATTAACACAAATTAGGGTGGGTTTTTGCTCAGGGGGCTTCGTTTTATCGAACTATGCCAGTGGTTCCATGTATTTCTCTCTAAAATTTGAATTATACCATTTTTTATTCTTTGATCGTGTGCCTGCAAATTCTTTGATCATGAGCCTGCAAATTCTTTGATCACGAGATTCTTTGACCACAATCTTTGATCGTGAAGTGATGACCAGATGGCTAGATGAAAAAATTCAATTTCTCAGCCCAGGGGTGACCTAGAAACACAAATTAGGCTGGGTTTTGCTCTGGGGCTTTGTTTTATTGAACCATGCTGGTGGTTTCATGTATTTCTCTCTAAAATTTGAATTGCACAAATTTTTTATTCTTTGATCATGAGCCTGCAAATTATTTGATCTCGAGATTCTTTGATCGCAATCTTTGATCGCAAGGGAGGGACTAGATGGCCAGATTTTAATGCAACAGATAGGTCAATTTTTACAATCTTTAACATTAAATATCTCGGAAATGGTGTGATCATTTTACTTGAAATTTGGAGGGTGTTCATCAGATGTCCTGTGCATGGTAATGATGATGTCTACATGTCAGGCAATATATTTTAAGTGGAGATATTGTGTGGCATGGTTTATGTTTCACGAACAGCATTTCCCATTGCCGTAGTGGCTTCAAATTTGTAGGATAGCTAGCCTTACTGCCATGGATGTGCTTTTCAGTTGTTAGGTGTCTAAAATCTTAACAGGTACAGAACTGTGCCACTGCAGTGAATGAAAACCTCAAACTTTCACATGTTATATTCCGGAAATGGTTTTGTCTTTGACATTGAAATTTGGAGGGTTTTCAAGGAGATGTCCTCTGCATGTGAATGATGTTATTTAGGTGTTGGAAAATTAACTTGCCGTGGTCATACTGTGTCACACACTTTATGTTTTGTGTATGGTGTTTTGCATTGTGGTACTGGCTTCACATTTATAGGGTGCCTAGCGTTACTGCCATGGAGGTACTTTTCAGTGGTTGTGTGTCTGACATGTATACAGCTGTTGAGTTATGCCACTCTCGTGACTGACAGTTTGCATTCTTTCAACATGGTGGGAGTTTTCAGGCCCCACACTCCCACCCATATGTGCTCCCAGCAGTACATATCATATTCAGTACTTGTACTTTTATGTTATTCAGACACTTACAAGTTGGTGGGAGTGCAGGGTCTGAAGGGCCCATGCTCCCACCAACTTCCACAACTTTGTACTTTTGTATTCTTTCTCAAAAAGTAAGGAAATTCTATGCAAAAAAACTGTGTTAATGCATCATTTAGGGTTAAAGCATAAAAAGTCAGGAAATTAAACCTTTAGGGTTGCCCCCTCCCCCCGTGGACCCACCCATCATCCAGAGATTGACAGCTGATGGGGTGTTTCATTGGAGTTTTGAGGCCTAAATGTCACTCCATTCTTCTTTCCAGTGCCTTGTCAATATAATTGCACATGGAATGGGGTGACATTTAGGCATCATAACAATGACACACCCTGTCAGCTAATCAATCTCTATTATTAGTCCACAAGGAGGAGCAGCCCTTAATGTCTAATTTCTGACTTTTTATGCTTGCTTCAAATGATGTGACATCTATTTTGCAATTATATATATATATATATATATATATATATATATACTTTGCAAAGTTTGTTAATGCACTAGTTAGTGTTCATGTGATAAAAGTAAGGAAATGTGGCATTAGGGTTTCTAACCCTCACACACCACCCTCACCCACCAGGCAGCAACAGGCTTGGTGTGTGCCTTGGGGTTGTGAACCCTAATGTTCAATCCAGTCCATGAGTTAATAAGTTGAGAGCGTAAAGTGTTTGAGAATGGGATGAGCATTAGGGCACATCCACAACTGTTGCTGCCTGCAGAGTGAGAGTGGGGTGTTAGGGTTGGAAACCCTATTGCAACATCTCCCTCCTTATGTCACTTCAATCCTAACTAGTGCATTTATGAACTTTTGGCAAATAATTTCCTTACATTTTGAGATAGTATAATTGTATCCTCATTTGTCTGAGCACAGGTCCCTTAGATGCATACATATACATTGTGGTGGCACTGTGTGAGAACCCCAGGGCATTCCTCATGTCTATTTTGCTGCCTGCAGGGTGGGGGTGGGTTTTTACAGCTGAAATATTTAAAGTCACAATTTCCTACTTTTTTTGCTTTAACTCTAACTAGTGCATTAACAACATTCTTTTGCAATGAATTTCCTTACTTTTTTGAGACAGTATAATTGTATCCTTATTTACCTGTGAGTGTGCAGGGCCCTCTGGGCCCTGTTCTTTGATCCATCCTAATTTTTCAGATAGTTTGATCATATCCTTATTTGCCTGTGCCCATCCATCTTTACATGCATTCATATATGCTGCTGTGGAAGTGCTCCAGGCCCTGCACTTCCATTTGTAAGATAACACCAACCAAATTGTCAAAGTAGCCTGCATATTACCCCATCTCATGTACACATCACTGAACCTGTCAAAATTCTAGGCAAAATGTGACATCATTCCACCACAACATCACTCCATGACACATATGTGACAAGACAGCTTTGACAGGATTTGAAGAATGACAGCTATCACATTCATGAGGTGGTGTAATAAAAAGGCTTTGTTGGAAGTTTGGGGTCAAAATATTTAAAATTACCAAGGTTATGAGCATGTGTAGCAAAATTGTAATGTATGCACATTACTTTGCCATTTTTGCATATTTTTAGCCTAAATTTTTATCATACTATTCTTATGACCCCACCTCATGAATGAGGGCAGTGCAAATTTTCAAATCCTGCCTGAATGGTGATTTCATAAAGCAATGATGAAATCAGCTTTTGGGACAGATATGAACAATTCCTTTGACAGTGTTCAAAAGATGGGGTCTCAAAAAGGCCATGCTGAAAATCTTGGGTGAAAATACACAAAAATAACAAAGTTAAGCATCAAAGTTAAAAACCCCATTGCAATACATTGAACCACACTTACCTTCATTTGTCATATAGCAATCAGCAGTTCCAGCAGCAAGATATGTCTTGAATAGGAGACTGGATCTTCACACTGGGACCACTTTAGGAAAGTGACAGTGTGTGAGAAGTGTGGGTGGTGTGAGGTGGTGGGTGCTCCATGAGAAATTGGGGGGGGAGAAGATAGGCATGAGACCTTTTTTTAAGGGTTTAGAAAAAAAGACATAGAGGGACTGTTTTTTTATTACAGGTATGCATGACTAGGAGAAGCATTGGAAGGTGGGGGGGGTGCCACCGGACACCAATGAGAAAATAAAATATTACAGCTATGCAATTGGAGGGTTAGGGTGCCACAGGATACCAGGGACCAAAATAAAAATATATGTAATATGGGTTCCATGATGGAAGGGTGGTGGGGGCACCACTAGACACTAGGGTAATAAAATAAATAAATTATTATGGAGGTGGAAATCATTGCATGGGGGGTGGAAATCATTGGGTGGGGGTGTCACTATACACCAGGGAAATAAAGAATTAGGGGGACAGTGATCGAAGGGTGGGGGAGTCATTAGAATCCAGGGAGTAAAATAAAATTGATAATATTAAAAAAAAAAAGGCAGGAGGGCAATTGGAGGGTCAGGGTGCCACCAGAAACAAAGGGAAATATAGTCTTCTTGCATAGTTAGGCAACTTATCACACCTCACTGCCATAAAGGCAACATGGACCCAAAAGGGCTGCTACATGTTTACCCATTTGCAAAGCTCAGAGACAGTGGCTTCCTATAATTACTGTATGGCCAAATGAATGGAGTTTTGAAGTAAATAGATATTTGTTCCCACTTTAAAGTGGAGTACAGAGCAGTATAATCAGGATGACTGTAGGCTGCCCATGATGTTCTAACAAAATGCCTGTTTCTAATGCCTTTTCCACTGACTCACCACAGGAATAAAGGTATTGTGGACATAACCATGTAGGGATGACATTGGAGAAATATGTTCCTATGTAAATTGCACTTTTCTGTTTTCACATTATGATTGCAGTGTCTAGAAGTACTTCTACTTATTGTAGGGTAACTACAAGACATGCACTATCAGAGGTATATAGCAGAAATCATGTGCAGATTGAAATGTCAGGTGAGGATAGCAGTATTTCTCATGTAATGGAAGGAAATGCCCACAAGGTGTTGCTATTGTTTCTTAAACTGCCTAAAGAGAATTAATAGATATTCTATCTATTCACTGGGGGGCATCATTACATAAAGCAGATACAGCATCTGTGATTCAGGCAAAACTTAACTCATTTTATAGTGGAGGAATTCATGAACAAGAATTACTTTTAAAAGCACTAGTATATCAAACCAGCATACCTCATTGGGCTTAAAGTTTAAATACAATTCTATGCTTAAACTGAAGTGCAACTGAAGGGTTCCACATACAAAGCCCCATTCAATTGCTGATATTAAAATAGGCACCACATCAAATTCACTGACCTCCATTTTCACTTTAAAAATATTGTGAAACAAGACGAGATTGCTAGAACCTTAAAAAGTAAAAACAAACAAAAAAATCTGTCCATACTGTTTTGTTCAGAAAATTCTAGATTGCATACAATCATAATACTAATGAAATTATAGCAGAAGTTATGAGAAACATAGATGATGTGAAACACAGAAGGAATGTATGAGGCAAACTTCAAAAGTTTTGTGACTTGGTAGAAGAGCTATAAAAACATTCATCTTGGCTTAGAGTGCATCTCAAGAAAAAAACAACAGGAGTGCAAATCAGTGAAAAGTTAGATCATATCTCTGCCTCTCCCTTTTTATGACTGTGGGCGGAGCCTACAGGAGTATTGCATTTAAATGGAGTGATGTCATGTTTTCTGTCCGTAGAACTGACTGAAGGTGTAAATAGTCTCCTCCGCCTTACCCTCCTACAAGAAATGTTTTCTGCCCTCAAATAAATACACTTTCATGTTAGTCAATGGTTGCAGGGTACTATTTTGTTGTTTTTTTTTTAAATTGGGTGGTACAAGAACTGGAACCTGAGTAGTGGGAGGCAGCATAGTTTTTTTGGGGGAAGTAAGGTCCACCCCACCTCCACCCAAGAAGCTCCAAATGTTCCATCCCACCTTTTTTTCATTCATGTGGGAGGGGCATGAGGTGCATCTATCATTCTGAAAGAAGACTCACATGCGTGGGATGTGGACCAAGGAACAGATATCTGTGGAGTCCGTGCATTATGTTAAGGACCAGAAAAGAAGATACTTAAAATGCCTTCAAACTGACTTAAAAACCCTTGGAACAAATGATTAGCAAAGTCACCTGCAGAAGATACTTAGATGCCTTCAAACTGACTTAAAAACCCTTGGAACAAATGATTATCAGAGTCACCTAGTGTCTCAAAAGGAAAGACTAAGAAGTGTTTAAAAACTAAAGAAAATAGACAGCTTTCAGGTATTTCATGAACATTTATATACTAAAAACAAAGTTCACCTTTTGGGATTAACAATATTTGCTTACCATATTCTATCTATCTATCTGTGTATATATATAGTTTGTCTTTTTAGTACTTTCAAAATCTTGAAAGCATTTGTGTTACTAATGTATTTAGAAATAATTTTTTTAATTGTCTTTACAGATAAATCATGCATGTTCATGTGAGGGCACATTTGTTTGGGGGATGGGGTTCAAATTATTTTAATCATGGGCACAGTGCTTGGTAAACACAGTCTGTGATGAAGTGTATTTTTCTTTTTAAGTTTGAGAAGAGAAAGCTATGAGAAGTGGAATGGATTAAACACTTCCTGGAACTTTCTGCATAACAAGTTCCCCATGGCACCTCAAAGCATTTGACACTAAGATCCTAAGAGCAGCCCGTGTGTTACTTTAGAGGACATTGCATAAGAAGAGACTAGCCTTCTCTTTTTCCAAATAATATACCATCTTCATTCTCAGGCAGGCAGTTCTGGGCTACTTTTTTTGTATTCTACTGAATCTTCTCAAAGGAAAACTGCATGTTAAAATCAGGAATATATGTATTACTACCAGTTTTGAGTTCTCACTTCAATCCAGTGTTTTGTTTCTGCCTAGGCTGTTAGAGGAGTTTTTCTAATTTTCCCTCAGTGTTTTATGACGTATGGAGGCTGTCATTCAAGTTTGTTTTATTACATCTTCTCTAAGTTAGTCTTCACAGCTTACCCTTTGGTTTGATGTTTAATAGCCCCTACAGCAGGCCAGTGTCTAGTTACAATGTCTTGCCACAGGAGAGAAAAAAAACACTGCAGACAGGATTCACAGTACTATACAATATACTATAGAAAGTTACGTGTTTAAACACACAC
This sequence comes from Neoceratodus forsteri, assembly GCA_016271365.2. NCBI lineage: Eukaryota > Metazoa > Chordata > Ceratodontiformes > Ceratodontidae > Neoceratodus > Neoceratodus forsteri. Next base: position 75,630,382 of record CM057450.1, read on the forward strand.
ACACACACACACACACACACACACACACACAAGCAGAACACAGCTGGATAAGGTACCAGTATTTAGGAAACTTATTATACTTACCCAGAGTTTACTAGCAATGTGTATCCTGGCTGTGACTATAGGTGTTTACAACTGAATGATAATAACCACATTTGCTTTACTTGCAAATAGGTAAGCATTTGTGTCTAATTTCTGTTTGACTTACAGTAGGTTACACATACAATCTGAAAAATTCATAACATGCTGTATTGTGCTTCAATGAACTGATAAATGGGGATTTTAGTTTCTTTTACAAATTTATTTTTCCTGACCACGGATATACTAAACCAAAAATTTCTCAACAAAATGTTTATAAATAAAGAGTTTAACTCACAGGAGCAGAATAAGCATTTTGGCATTAAAAGCTTAGTGGTGTGGATGTAGAGGCACCAGTATTTAAGCATAACTTTGGTAGAGGATTATTTGTGACTGACGGGTGAGGGAGGAAGTGAGTCTTGATATTTGTAGCATAATGGTTTCCTGAAACTTCAGCCTTCAGTGGGTTAGACTCTGCAGCCATCTGTAGAGTATATCACTAAGCCATATGCAGTGTAGTATGGCTAAAACCCAGATCACCAGACCAGGACCAGTGCTGTAAAATCTGCACTGGGCACGGCTTGTGCAAATATTGCTGATCCAGAGTATCAAATAAATACATGCAAATAAAAAAATAAATAATTACTCGGCTTCGCCTTGTGCTTCAACCCACCCCAGGAGTGACGTTATTACATGATAACACACACCCTGTCATGCCTTATTGCTTAACTATGCCCTTTCTCAATGTACTATACCTTGATTCTGTTAATGTATGCAACAGCCTTCATGTGAACACTCTGGGCTTCTCTTTGACTCCTGATGTCTATTTGCTTTAGTTATTGTATATTGTTTGAACTGTTTTGGTCTTCTTGATGTGGTGCCTATGTGCCTAAACTATGTAATCTGTCCATCTACTGCTACACATGTATCTTCAGTGAATGATTGTTATAACTGTCTGCTTTCCAAGCCATTGTTTTTGGACTTGTTAACTGTGCTGTCTTTGTATTAGTTTTCGACGAGGTACCTTTGTAAATGAGTCTCTGACTCAAAGGTTTGTAAATCTGATATTTTTTTAAATAAATAAATGTTTATGTTTAAGCCCATGAAACACCCTTATCTAGTTAATGCATTCACAGTCATAGTGGCTGTACCAGAGCTTGTTTATATATGGGGTGACAAGGGAAAGGATTTTCCCTCACAAAAAGTAATCTTTTTTCATGGCTTGTACTGCAAAAAATAATTCTTCTTCGTATCACGAGTGATGAAAAAATATTTTTAATCTTTAAAAAACAGCATTTCAAGGACATTTCTACAACAGTTAAGTGCAGAATCCACATAAAGGGCCCTGATAAGCAAATTACATGTGTTGGCTGTGTGTGTGTGTGTGTGTGTGTGTGTGTGTGTGTGTGTGTGTGTGTGTGTGTTTAGTTACAGACAAGAATCACCCATTTGAAATCACTAAACAGAGTTAGAAACAGCATGCAGATTGCAAACAGCTTCAAATATGTTACAGTATGTCAATAATGAACAGAAAAGAGCAAGATCTGATTTAAATTATATATTATGTTCCATTTAAAGCACCCCTGATACCAGCTGGATAATTTTGAAAAATGTGAGTAAGACACAATTCAGTTTATAGTTCATATATTTTTGCAATCCTTTTCTTTAATATGGACTTTATTCTCCTGTCCCTCCTTTTTGGCCCTCTTCTGCTGTTGAACCCAACCCCTTCACCCCACTTCTAAGGCTAACCCCATCTACTCCTTAACTCGTTGTGTAAGTGAGTGCTACGGATGGTGGTGGCATAGTGCCTTCAGGGTTGCAGCATCATCCTGCAGACAGGAGTTCTTTTCCACCCATTACTCCCCTTGAGTCAGAGCCAGTGGTGTTGAAGACGGTGCCTGCTTTTAATGCCTGCCTCTGACTTTCAGTTCTTGTAACCACTGCTGTGCCACCTACCAGCCACTAGGTGGTAGTCAAGCAGCAGTACACACTGCCCGCCCCAAAGGAGGATATCCATCAATGGATATTAAATTCTTCTTCTCCACCATCTTCTGAGGAACCTTAGTCCCTTCTCAAACCCATGTCACCAGTGTGGTGGGAGGTAAGGAGTGCAGCTCCTTAGCCCTCGACACCACTGGCCTGGTACAAGTTTACTGTAGCCCAGATTTTCTTAGACAATGTTGTTTGTGGCCCTGTTTTACAATTCTGTGCTTTTACTCTGTGTACCCTTTAACCAGAACTGTGTTTTTGCAATTATTTCCCCCTTTTTATTTATTACTGAGGGGAGTGACATAAAAACAAGATTTCTGTCCCTTGGACTTTATTAGCTTTGGCTGTTTGTCTACATGTGACACCATAATGCCCTGTTTATGATATCATAATTATCTCCAAAGCAACAGATTGAGATGTCATGAGCAGAATTGTGACTGAAAAAGTAGGCAAGCAGTCAGAGCAAATATGGAAGAGGTCCTGTTGCCATGCAGATGTCCTTAGTAATAAATATGGACAACAATTACAAAAAAGGTGAAATATAAGATAAATTGTGTCTAGATATTGTGTTTTTTCAAGGCTGTCCAGACACTGCAAGCAAACATTCAACATTATCACCCCATCACTATACTATAGGTCCTAAATAATCTGTTGGAGAAGGTTGTATCCACCCAGGTAACAGAACACCTTCACCTTAACAACCTCCTATCACAGGCTCAACATGGTTTCAGGAAGGCTCATTGCATATCAACTACACTAATTCAGTTCACGAATGATGTAAAGGTGTCCGTGGATAAGGGCATGCTAACAGGAGCAGTCTTCACTAATCCCACAAAGGTGTTCAACTTAATGGATCACACCTTGCTGTTAGCAAATCTTACAACATTGGGTTTTTCACTTATAACTACCTCCTGGACGGCTAGCTACTTATCTGGATGACAGCAATTCGTACAAATCAATAAAACCAAGTTGGAACTTGCCCCCCAAAAATGTGGGGGTCCCTAATGGATCTATATTAGGTCCCTTGCTGTTTTCCCTTTTCATCAATAAGTTGCCCACCCTAGTTGACCCCTGTTCAGCATTACTGTATGCAGATAACATGGTGCTGTATAGCAATGACATGGACCTATCAATAATTAAATTAAGACTGACCAAGGCTTTTGACTGCACATGGTCCTGGATTAGGGAAAACAGGCTACTACTGAATTTATAGAAGACAGTCGCCATGGTATTCGGCTCAGCACCTAGACTCAAAGCCTTTCCTCCCACGCTTACCACACCTGATCCAAGCGGAATTCCACTCGATGATGCACAGTCCTTTAAATACCTGGGAATCACCCTGGACCCATCCCCTGAATTTCAGCCTTCATCTGTCCATAATCTGCAAGTCGGTATATGTAAAACTGAGATTTGCCTATAAAATTAGACACTCCCTCACCTCATCTGCAAAGTTAGCCATTGCATAGGGTGTACTGCATCCAAGCCTCACATATGGTCTCATCACCTACTTGGAAGCCAGCAAGGAAGGTCCTAGCAAATGGAACACCTGTTGCAACAGTATCTGCCACTTTGCCTTTTCTGCACCCCGGAGGACTCATCACTGCCTTTTGTATTCCAGTCTAGGATGGTCGCCCCCTCCTTCCTTTAGAACTTACACAGCAGGCTACACAATAGACAGTATTTTAAGATCAGGCACATCACTGGCACTTGCCAATATGTTAAATTGCACCCCACAGGCACACCAGTTAAGGTCTGCTAATAGGCCGTTCTTGGATATCCCCAAATGCATGACCAAAAATGGGTGAGCAGGCTTTCTCTGCATTTGCACCCAAACTATAAAACACCATCCCTGGAGCTGTAAGTCTTGTTCAGTTTCACAGGATCTTTAAGAACAACCTTTGCAATTCACAAACATCTCATGAGAACTGACTTATGTTCATGCAGCACAATCCCGCGTAATACTACATAGCCAGACCTTAACCCTGACTGTCTGCCAACAAGTATACGTGTACTTAGCCCACTTTTGTATCTGATCTGCTTCTTACATTACTGTGTCCAGGGTTAGCTATCCTGACCAGTGTTGATGTCTTGTTTTGATGCTTCCTTCACTCTCTGATGTGTTGTATTTACCTGTTGTTTAATTCTTACATTTCCTGTAACTCCAAACTACTGATGCATCACCTGTCATGCTGTGTGGAGTTGTGTTTCCCTGTAATTATGTAATCTAGAATGTTACCATACTGTATATTGTATCACTTTGCTGTCTGTAACTTTCCAGGGTCATACCTGAAATTAGCAATACATTTGTCTAGTACACCTACCCAGTTAAAAACAAAATAAAATAAATTAACAAATGCCTGTTATTCCTCGATAACTAGCCAGATGTGCCTGTTTTCAGGAGCAACCTGGGAGCACTGGAAGGGGGAGAGGGTTAAGTGACTTGCTTAAACAGTATGCAAATGGATAGTGTGAGATCAAACACAGGTCCGCTAGACATATCAAACTCAATAACAGCTCATTACTATAATGTCCAGACTAGACTGCTAGCCATAAAAATAAATATAATACCACTGGATATAAAAAATTGCAAATAATTCCTTCATTTTTATTGTTAGGAGAGCTGGAGTGAAAATAAATCATTTATTTTTCAACTCCAGCTCAGAGAATGAATATGACCTAGTGGTAGTTCAGGCACAGAGATGGGCAACACAAAGGCTGAGACGTGGAGCCCCCTCTCAAAATTTGTGAGGCACTATGACCTTCAGAGTCAGGCAGAGTCCTCCTGTCCTATCTGCTCCAATTATTAGTCCTTACTTTCCTCATTTTTATTTTACATTTTAAAAATATTTTTCAAAAAGCAAAAGAATTATTAAGTTGCCAGATGGTAGTGATTTTTTTATAAACTTTTTATAAATGCTGTTGATTTTGAAAGAATAACAGATGGATTTAAAATATCTAACCTATCACTACTATAATTCTTTGTTGCTGGATGATTTTATGAGAACTGCACCTGCCTCATGGCATTGCAGGCTGCAGGCCATGCTTTTTGTAGTACCCCTTAAATCCCATTCCTGTTTCTTTAGTTTTTTTTTTCTAAAACTAAGAAAACATCTATACTCTGTAGTTGTCTGCTGCTGAATTTGTTGGTCTCTCTCTCTCTCTCTCTCACACTCTTTTTTTCTAATTAAACAGGAAACTTTTTTTTATGTGGAGTCTACACATACACAACTGTCTCCTTTCAATGCAAAGCCCCAAATGTGCTGCATACACTGCTTCCAAGGGATGTCCTCTGGTGGCTGACACATAGGATTGGCTTGAACATGAGTCACTCACAGAAAAAGAACCCTAACTGGCAGGCTCCCTTCAGTGCCTCAGTATCATGAGTGTTTTGCCTCTGTTGGTCATGTGAGGGTCAGCGATTCGGCAGTATTTGGTAGCGATCAAGTAAAAGAACATTTTTTTTTTATTTTTGTACCCTGCCCTGACCTTGTTTAGTGACTTGTATAGTAGTACTGGTGTTGAGTGTTCTTGTTTTCTGTTTTTTTTTTGCTGCCTGTCACCCATTGCTGTTTCGTGACCTGTAGTTCTTCTGGGCTTGGGTACCCTCACTGTACCCCTAGGCATGTTTCTGTAATACAGATGTCTATGGAACAGGCTACTACCTGTAGTTCAGCATTCCCATCCTGCATCATTGAGTGCTGAACTGCTGAACTGAGTGCCGAGACTGAACTGCACTTCCGAACTGAGTAAACCTGCTAAATCAGGTCAAGTCATGAAAGACTCAGAATTCTCAAGCCAAGTAGAGTAGGCATGAGAAGGTTTGGAAGTGTGGCAAAGCTGGACTGCCAATCCTTATATTAAATGCTTGCTGAAAATAGAAAATAAAGTCAGAATCAAATGTTTTGACAATATATATTCTTCAGGAATTATCTGAATTAGAAACAAGACTTTTCTTTTTTTCTCTTTTGGGTAATTCCTGAAGAAGACCTATCAATGAAACATTGATTGTAATTTTCTTTCTATTTTCAGGATGCATCTAATATTATCTTCTTGTTTTTTTTCTGAATAAAGGATTTGTGAGTTTTGGGAAGCACCATATTATATTAAAGTCATCAAGAATAATAATATGTATACCTAAAGAGGAGTTAGTAAGAAGGGAGATGAAGAGATACATAGATAGATAGATAGATAGGTTGATAGATAGATAGATAGATAGATAGATAGATAGATAGATAGATAGATAGATAGATAGACAGACAGTAGGGCTGTGCAAATACATTTTCCTGACTATTTGGCTGAAAATTTGGTAGACAAATATTTGGATATTTGGTATTTGGCTATTCAGGAACTGTGCTTTAAAAAACTACAAAAACTTTTTTTCTCCATCCTTGGTGTGCTTACTGCTCACCCCCAGCAATTAAACCTATCCTTGTCCATTGTCTGTGCCTGACCCCACTCTCCTAACCACCAACAGCACCCACTCAAGTACAAAATCATTATAATGTCTTCCTACTGAGGATGACATGCACAACATGCCAGCCTCCACATCCAGCTGCCTTGTGCATCAAAAAGTGACTGTTTGCACTACATATAGATATTTCCCCAAGTCTCCCCATCCCCCACCCTGGTACTACCCTTATGTCACCCTTTCCTTGCAGCGCCCAAGTGGAGGCACTCCATGGTGAATGGCACTATTTACCCTTCCCCATGTCTAGCCACCTCATAATAAATGAATGCACTCACCTGTCTCTCTAGAAAATCTGCAGATTAAATTATCAGCTGTGTTTCTATAGAGGCACATTGAGCAAGTTCATTCATTGCAAGGCAGCTGGCCATAGCCGGTTGGGCCAGTTGCCTTACAGCACCGCTACTTGAGTTCTGGGAGGGGATGAGGATGGTATAATAAGGGTGCTGCCAGAATGGGGGATGGGGAGACATAGGTAAATATTTATAGATAGCACAAATAAGTGATTTTTGTTGCACAACACAGTGGGCTGATTGTGGAGGTGAATGGATTTTGCTGGTTGTTCACTGTGGGAGTAAAATTACATTATAATGATTGTATGCATGTGTCAGTGCTGTGGGGGAAGGAGGGTGGGATTTGGTGTAGACAAAGGGTGGAGGGATAGGGTAAATGTTTACTGGATGGGATGGGACAGTGATCTCAGTAAGGGTTGGGGTAGGGTGTTTTTGTTCATTTTTTGTTAACTAAGAATTAATAGTAGCCCCATAATACAAATAGTTTCCTATTCGGGAAGGGTCCCAAATATTTGGGAGCCTTAGTATTCATGGAATTCAGGAAATATCATTTGGTCCCTGCATAGCCCTAATAGATGTGTAATCAAGGTTTTGTTTCAGCATTTTTTCTAATAAACAATTGAATCACTGCATAGGCAAAAAGTTTAACAGACTTATTTTACACAATTAGGAAAACATATGAGAAAGAGAAAGAACAAGAAGACAGTGGGATTTCATTACAGCAGCTCATTGAGCTCAGAGTTCCAAGGGGAGGCAGTTGTAGAGGACAAGAGCTATGGAAGTCTAGGCTTTGATTTCTTCAGTTTATTATGTTCTTCTTCTAATGTGGCACACTTTTCATTTTATATCTTCTATTTAAAGCAAACATCATTCATTTATTCATTGTTCACTCCAAATTTAGGCCATTTGCAAGCTGCTTCACTGCTTGTTTAAAGTCAGTAACAAATCACTTTATAAAAAGGCATAAGAAGAAAAAATAGTTTGCAAGTCTCTTTTGCCTTTAAGCATTCCAAAATTGGCAAGGACAGATATAAGGATGCAGTAACACCCCTATGGTAAGGGTTAAGTAGGCTGTTTAATGTTAAACCCCAATTTTTGCACCTTAATAACATTGGCATTGTTTAACAAAAGAGTCCAACATTTTGCAAACATGGTCAGGCTGCCAGAATCTCAATATGTGAAAAGTTTTGTGACAGCATCTTGTTCAGTTTTTGAGATACAGAGTGCCAAATAATGAAAAAAAAACATGTTTGTTTTCCCTATTTTTAACATTGGGTATTTTTTGTTCCCTCCTACTGCCTAGATGGTGTGGTATTTTTTTATTACAATTTCAGGGTTGAAGTGCACCATGTCTAGGGTGTGCTTTTGGAAGATTTCATGAAAAAAAAATATTACAGGGTTTCAGAATTATAATAATTTTAGAGTTAACATCCTGACATGACCAGTAAAAAAAAAAAAAGATCGCAAGTGCTTATTTTCATGATTTGCCTCTTACAAAGTAAAAGAAATGATCACAACTGCTTATTTCCATGACTTACCTCTTATGCTGAAAAAATACTGATTATGCCAGCTGCCATTTTATTACTTATTTTAAACTTTCTCACACACTGCACCCATCTAAGCTTATTTACTCATGGAATGGGGGTGAGCAGTAGGGTTGATAACCCTAAGGCACATCCCATGCCTGTTGCTGCCTGCAGTTGGTGGTGGGGTATTAGGGTTTGAAACACCAATGCCACAATTCCCTACTTTTGTCACGTCAACCCTATTTTTGCAATGAAGATATATATAAATATATATATAGAGAGAGAGATAGATAGATAGATAGGGGAGATCATGTGATGGGTCTGGCTTGCTAGCTGCTGTTCCTTGAGATCCTGCTTCCCCTCTTCGGAAATCCACTTTAATCAGCTTATATTGGGTCAGTTTTGCAGTGTTTTCCTCTTTGATATTGTTTCTGCATACTTGGGGAGATCATCCAACCGATTTTCTGGCATTTCTATGGACAATTAAACCGCGATGTAGGCAGAAATGAAAACGGCCTTACGCAGACATAAGCCCCCGGTCTCACCTAGTAGTAGTAAGTAGTAGTAAATCATTTTTATTCGAATACGAATAATTGGATACATTCAGTTGAGGAAAGCTCATTTTCAATGAAGTTCCAAGTTTCATTAGGAGGTTCCACATCAATTAACAGTACAACAAAACTAGTACAACACGAAAAATAAAATAACTAACAATACAATAATAAATTAATAAGGTTAAAAAAAGACAAATCAATCACATAACAGAAGCATACTTTAAAGTGCTAACAATTATTGCATGTTGTAGTATTGTTTAGTACAGACATATACCATTTCCTTAGTTCACTTATATTGTGCCTAGTTTTATCACTTCTCAACACTGGGGGAGATTTATTCCATAAACTAATACCTCTGGCAAGTACAGATGATCTTCCAATATTCAAATTACATTTAATCGGAACAAATTGAATTCCAGGGGAGGCCCTCAGGCTTTCCTTTATTTTTCTGACTTCAAACAGGTCAATAATATAATTGGGTACTTCCCTATACCATACTTTAATCATGAATTGTAGCAGATGTAAGTCTCTTCTCACTGCAGGTCTAAGCCAATTTATTTCCTTAAAAAGTAGACACCTATGTGTTCTGTAAGGGGCATCCAAAACAAAAAGAGCTAACCTACAAAAAACTGAATCTACTCTACCTATGTGCTTTTCTAAAGCTCCTCCATAGAGCAGATCACCATAATCAATCACTGGAAATAAGAGAGAATTAACCACAGTCAGACAAACTTCTCTAGACATGAACCTTTTATATTTATATAAGGCGCCCAATTTCCTATAGATATTTTTTATAAGGGAGTCTATATGAATATCCCAACCTAGACTTGGGTCTAACCAGACCCTGAGATATTTGTATGAATCCACCTGCTTAATGGCGGTGCCATCCACTGTATAAATTTCCAACTGCAAATCCTTTTTATTATTATTATTTTTAAACAACAGTGATTGTGTTTTATTAGTATTTAAGATAAGGTAATTCATCTTAAGAAAATCCTGTATTTCATCAAAATCCAGTTGCAGCCTCATATTAATGGATTCTACCGTATCTCCCTCAACCTACAGTACAGTGTCATCTGTGTACATATGACACTGGGCAACTGTAGATACAATGATAAACAGGCCAAGAAAGCCAAGTCTCAACAGCAGTCCTCAGCTAAACAACTGAGTCCTCTCTCAGCCCCTGTACCACTGTCTGAAGAACGATTCCTGCAAGAGCTGCAACCATTCAAAGAAACGCTACAGGACATAGCTGCAGACCTCAAAAATATACGTAGTGAGATGGCTGATCTTAAAATGCGAGCCGCAGATACCGAAGCACGCACTCACTCTCTTAAAGCTTGGCAAAACTAGACGGATCCTGATATAATAAAGCTCAAACAACAAATAGTAAAACTGCAACTCAAGACAGAAGATCTAGAGTGAAGTAGCAGAAGAAACAATATCCTAATATTTGGATTACCAGAAGGGACGGAGGGCTCTTCTGCTATTATATTCATTCAGAAGCTTTTTAACAATATCGTAGGCCCCTCTCCACATAACTCCACTTATCAAATTGAAAGGGCGCACAGGTCCTTATGCCCAAAACCAGAGGAGTCTACCCCCCCGTCCAATGATTATCAGAATGCTTAATTATTTAGAAAAGCAGCACATCCTCTCAAAAATCAGAGAACTGCGCACCATTCAATGGGAGGACAAGTAACTGCGTATCACTCAAGACCTGCCATTAGAAACCCGTCAGAAGAGAGCCGCTTTTCACCCCACAGTCAGTAACTGATTGCAGCCAGTATTAAATTTCATATGGCCTACCCAGCTCATCTACAGGTTCTGGTAAACGGATCATGGCTCTCCTTTGAATCTGCTGCTCAAGCTCAGGCAGAATTGGGCAAGAAGCTCCCTTCATTGTTTAAATCCCCATGATGTGGGTTATAATACTAGAAGCCCTGCAGTTTCCTGGTTAATGATTTAAGTTGCCTACCTCGGATGTGACTGGTTTGCATGGAGCCTGCATGATGGGAAGTGGCCTTTGTTTTCAGACTAGCATTGGTGGATCCTGGAGGAGATGACCCATGGCCTGTGGTTCTGGGGGGAACTCACACTTCGCCGTGTTGCTAGTCCTGAGGACCTTTTCCCCCCAGTCTGCTGTTTGTTTTTCTGCGTGGCGCGAGTCCGCTGATATTATGGTTCTCCTGGGAAACATCTACCCCCATGTTGGGTCGTATGCCACATCAGTTTGGCTAGAGACACTCTCCTTTAAAAAACCCTTTTCGTTCTTCACTTTTGCTATTGTTTTTTATTTGTTTCATATATCTTTTTCCTTCTATCTTTTTAGTTTTGACACACTGGCAAATGACATCTGGGCTATAGTTCTACACACCTAGTTAGTTATTACATTTTATTTCACTCCACGACTTCTGTTTCCTCCTCTTATTTTCTAAGTATTCTTGCCTCTTTCTACACTAGAGTTTCCTGCCTATAATCTTACTACATCTATGGACATACCCCTAGCTTTTTATTTCCTTTTCTAATCTATTCTTAACCCAGAGCTTCTGCAAGGCATCACCTTTTTATATTAAGCTGGTAACAGGTCGGTTACCATAACCATCATATGGATGGTTCCTTTTACAACAGCACTGTGTTTCATTCATGTTTATGATATTGTTGTTACTTGTTCGTTGGGTTCCTGGGGGGGAAGAGGTAGAGGGATAGCATTAGCTTAGAAATAGCCAACCACACGTACTAGTGTGTGGGAGGGAGTACCCTAGCTACCCTCTGAAATTCTATTATAACTCATGCCACTTCTTGTTTCATATTGTGGGCTTTAGGGTGGAATCTTCTTGTGGTTAATTCATGTTTAGCATGTTATAATATATACGGATCACTCAATCCTTGCTATATATGTGTAGATGTGTTTATGGGGGGTAGTCATACTAGGTACATGAGGGATCTCTACCTATCAATCACATTGTTACATTCCAGTGGATATTGGCACTTGGTACAGAATTAACTGTAAATAGTTGTAAGTGGGTATGTTTTATGTGGGGGGTAAGGTTCATCAATAATTACTATGTTCCACAATCCCTTAAATTTAGTGTATTACAAATTCTATATACTGTAAATGTTTGCCAGTTTGAGTTAATGCTACTTGTTTGTTGGTTTTGGGGGAACACAAGAACTCATTTTCTGAGGGAATATGTTTATAGAGGGAAGTCTGTGATGCACTTTTACCATACAATAAACTGGCTATATAAGAAGGCTCATAGAATCAATGGCTAGTGGTATTAAAACATTTATAACTTGGAAAGTTAGAGGGGCTCGTGAACCTAACAAAAGATTCTAGATTCTCAAACATTTATCAGTATTGTATGCCAATATCTCTTTTATCCAAGAGACCCATCTCCTCCCTGGGGAAGCTATTAGTTTGCATAGGCAGGAGGTTGGGCAAGTCTATGCATCTTGCATGTTGATGGCTAGTGGAGGGACTGCCATCCTGATCCACCGTTCAGTTTCCTTTCAACCAAAGACGATAATCATAGCTCCACAATGGAGATATGTGCTGGCTGATGGTCTATTAGATCGTACTGAACTAGTCCTTGGGAGTGTGTATGGACCAGTGGGGGGAACCCTGAATTTTTTCAAGATCTGCTGAGTAAACTGCAACCATTTTCATCTTTCCCATTAATACTTGGTGGTGATTGGAACCTACCACCCAACCAGGATTTGTATCGTTCCAACTCCCTGCTTAAGCCCCTCTCCAATGCCCAGAAAGCGTTATCTGAATTCCTTGACTCTGCTGGGTTGTGCGACCCATGGAGACTGCAGAATCCCAGAGCCCGTATTTTCTCTTTTCAGTCCATGGTGCACTCTTCTTGGTCCCGTCTGGATTATATTTTACTCCTCAGTCGTTCGATTATACATGGCTAAAATGACTCTGCCATAGCACCGATAGTTATATCGGATCATGCTGTTGCCTGGGCCACTGTATTGTTAGACCATAATTTTCAAAGAGACCCTGTATGGCATCTAAATATGGAACTTCTAAAGGAGGATTATGTTATTGCCAGAATCTCTGATTTGATTTAATCATTCATTACTAATAACCAAGGCTCAGTCGAGAGAACAGACCATGAATGGTGCACCTTGAAATGCTTTTTGAGAGGAGAGTTTATTAGGCTCGCCTCCACCCATAACAGAAAAGAGAAGCTACTATCACATCACTTTTGGCTCCAATTCACTCACTCAAACAATCCCTCTCCCCCTCCTCCTCTCCCACTCTAATGAGAACATTATTACAGTTAAGGAACCAATATTCTTCCTTATTACAAGAAAAAGCGGAATTTGCTATATTAAGAACTCAGGCAAAATATATAGAGCACGGGGAGAAAGCGGCTCACCTTCTAGCTTTGTGTCTGAGGAAACTGGAGGCATCAAGGATCATCTCTGCCATTAGTGCCCCTGATGGGACCATTAAAACTCATCCCAGAGACATTGCACTTATTTTTAAACAATTCTACTCTTCCCTCTACAATAAACGCTCTTCGCCCCCGACACAAAGTGAGTTATTAGAATATTTGACTGCCTCGTCACTACCAACTCTTTCACCTTCACACCAGTCCTTTTTATCCACTCCCATCTCTCTTCAAGAAGTAATATTAGCTATCAATAATTTAGCAATGGACAAGGCTCCAGGCCCAGATGGCTTACCTTCAAATTTTTACAAAGTCTTTGCTAAAGACCTTGCACCTTGCTTGTTATGCCTGTATCAATATATGCTTTCTGTACAAATTCAGGATCCATCCCTATTAGAGGCCTCGATTATTCTTCTCCTTAAGCCAGACAAACCACCCAATTCCCCAGCAAGCTACCATCTAATTTACCTGTTAAATTGTGATATTAAAATTCTAGCCAAGATATTTGCTAGTAGAATTGAACAAATCTGGACTCACCTTCTTAGTCCAGAACAAATAGGATTTGTATCTGGTAGAACCCTAGCAGATCACCTCCGTAAACTGTCGTATCTTATTCAGTTGGCAAAAACTTCCCCCACCCCAATGGCATTTTCTTTAGATGCGAAAAAGGCCTTTGATAGGGTGGACTGGAATTTCTTGTGGGCAACGTTACAGGTAATGGGCTTCCCCAGTGACTTTATTAAATGGATGCAAACCTTATATTTCTCCCCCTTGGCCAAGATACATTGTAATGGTGTTCTCTCAGACACTTTTCCTCTTTTCTCAGGTACTTGGCAGGGGTGCCCGCTCTCTCCCTTTCTTTTCAACTTATATCTTGAACCCCTTATCAGACGATTGAAATCTTCTCCTTTAGTTATTAGTATACCTGTAGGTAACAGAGCCCCACTGCTCTAGATCTATGCAGATGACATATTGCTTCATCTTTCGGATCCGGCCTCCTCCTTAACAGAGGCACTGGATATTATTGACACTTTTGGGAAACTCTCAAACTATAAACTTAATCTCAGTAAAACCAAAATTTACCCACTTAATCATTTAACATATAGCTCGGCCCTAAATAAATTTGGTATGAAATGGACCCCCCCCGGTCTATTAAATATCTGGGCATCTATGTCACCTCTGACCTATCGTTATTGCGGAAGCTTAATTTAGAGGACTTATGGCACAACATTCAACAGGACCTAACAAGATTTAAAAATCTCCCACTTTCATTATGGGGCAGAATTAGTATTAAGATGAATGCCCTGCCTAGACTGTTTTACCAGTTAAATATGTTGGATATATGGTTACCTGTATCTTTCTTTCAACGCATTCACTCAGATGTTAACTCATTTATTTGGCGGGACAAGGCAATTAGAAGATCTTATCTCAAATTGTCCCAACATAAGGAGCTAGGAGGGCTGTGACTCCCTAACTTCCTACTTTATAACTGGGCCAGCCACTTGTATAAATGTGGGAAATGGCTGTCCTTATCTGAACTGCTTACTCATCATGACTACATCCCAATATGGTTGCAAATTGAATCGGACATGTTTGCTTCCCACAAACTAGCCCCAACCTCACTCTTTTATATGCCAGTGAAGAATATACCAAAAGCCTTACAGTCTCTTCCGATTGGTATTTTGTCAAAAAGTTCTATTTCAATTGTTTAGTTATTGTAAGGTATCTCCGACCTCTGATTTTTCTCAACCAATCTGTGCTAACTTAAATCTCAAAATAGGAGGAGTTCCCATAACTAGAAGCTGGTTACCAATATCTCCTGAACATACTGTTACTGACTTTTACTCACAGGACTCTATTTTGTCTACACAAGAGATTTTAGCCAAATTTTGTTTATCACCATCAGCAGCCTTTAAAATTCTTCAGCTTAAGCATCTTCTAATTAAAATGTTTGGGAGAGAACCTAAATCCTCTTATATTGGTACTTTTCTTCAACAAATTACCATCCCAGCAATTAAATTGCATGCCATTTCTACTCTTTATAAATTGCTTCTTACATGCCCACAACCTCCTTCAGCAGTTGGCTCTAAGATCTGGCAAGGTTTTTTTCCTGATGAAGATATTAACTGGCAATGTCTATGGAAGGATTTCTATATATATCACACTCAAGATTGTTATAGAGTAACGCAATATTGTATCTTAAATAATATGTATTATACCCCCATTAAACTGGCTCAAATGAAACACCTCCCTTCTAGCATCTGTTCTAGGTGCAATAAAGAGGAAGGTTAATTCTTGCATATATTGTGGACATGTGAAAAAGTATCTCCCTTGTGGAAACAAATTGAAACAACTTTAGATTCACTGTTGGGGCTACAAGATATTTTCTCCCCCACCATATATATTCTGGGAGATTACTCTAGAATCTTGGTGAAGGTGAGAATATACCATATGGTTCTAATCTCACTAGCGGTCAAACGACTAGTGCTTAGACACTAGATGGATCAAGCCCCTATTTCTTATACAGAATGGCTGCATGAAATATGCTTTGCACTCTGTGCTGAACATTTAATTGCAAACGTGCACCACTGTCAATCATCTTTTAATAAAAAATGTGGGAAATTATATGCCCTCTATTTGTCTTGACAGGGTGGTTTGGGTTTTTCACGAGCTTCTCACTCCCCCCTTTTTTTTTTTTCTTTTTTGAGTTCCCTTTTGTTTTCACTGGGCCTTTCCTTGTTCTTTTTTCTTACATAATTGCTAATCACTCAGGTTTTCATTTTGCATAGCCATAATAGGCTAGGGTTAAGTGCACCATGGAATGGGGAGGGGGCAGGGGATGTAGCTAGGTTTGTTGAGGGAGTTATTAATTATTATGTTATCTCACTGTTTCTTTTTCCTTGTAAATATTTCCCTTCCAGTATATTTTACTTACAGACTTTGTTTATGCCTTGTCCTGTTATTTTGTGTTATTTTACATAAATAAAGCATGTTCAATTTATAAAAAAAAATAGATAGATAGATAGATAGATAGATATATTCTATGCAGAAAACTTCATTAATGCATCAGTTAGGGTTCTTCTACAGCAAAAAAGTGAGAAAATTTGATTTTAGGGTTCCCACCCCTTGCACCCTACCCTCAGCCCTCTCCCACCAACAGGCATCAGGGTGTGCATTGGGGTCATCAGTCCTAACTCTCACCCCATCCCATGTGTAAACAAGCTGAGGTGGTGTAGTGTAGAAAAATGGGGTGAGAGTTAAGGCCGATGACCCCAACATTCACCCCGATGTCTGTTGGTGGGGGTTGGCTGGGGATGGGGTGCAAGGGGTGGGAAACCTAAAATCAAATTTCCTCACTTTTTTCACTGTAGAAGAACCCTAACTGATGCATTAATGAAGTTTTTTGCATAGAATTTTCTTACTTTTTAAGAAAGAATAGAAAAGTAGAAAGTTGCACAAGTTGGTGGGAGTGCGGGGCCCTTTGAGCCCCACGATCTCCCCAACTTGTAAGTTTCGGGCCACATTACACACACAATGACTAAAAAGCACATGTACAACAGCAAGGCCAGCCACCAAACAAATGTTAATCTAGCAGAGCAATAGAAAACACTGTCCAGAAAATGTAAACTGTGCCACACAATATCTCTGCAAAAAAATATATTGTCTGACACATAAACATTGCTATTGACATCTACAGGACATGCTGTCAACACCCTTCAAATTTCAAGTAAAAAGACCAAGCCGTGTCCGAGATATAACATGTCAATATTTGAATTTTTCATTCATCAGAGTAGCACAGTTCCACACCTGTTGACATTTAACAAACACAACAACTGAAAACTACATCCATGACACTAAGGCTAGGCACCCTATCAATTTCAACACACTAGCACTATCCAAAACACTGTCTGCAATGCGTAAAGTGCATCACACAATATCTCCGCAAAACATTTTTTCTCCAACACGTAAACACAATAATTCACACCTACAGGACTTCCCATAAACACCCTCCAAGTTTCAAGTAACAAGACCAAACTGTTGCCAAGATATTCAATCTTAAAGATTGGTAAAATTTCCCTATCTATTCCATTATAAAAAATCTGGCCATCTTGTCCCTCCCTCCCTCGCAATCAAAGAATCTCACGATCAAAGAATTTGCAGGCTCGCAATCAAAGAATTTGCAGGGTCATGACCAAAGATTAAAAACTGTTCTAATTGAAAAAAATCAAAGAATTGCAGTAAACCACTGCCATGGTTCATTAGAACGTAGCCCCCTGAGTAAAACCCATCCTCATTTGTCTTCCTAGTACACCCTTGAGCTGAGAAAACTGATTTTTTTATTTGCCATCTCGTCCCACTCTCGCAATGCATGATCACGATCAAAGAATCTCACGATCAAAGAATTTGCAGGGTCATGACCAAAGAATAAAAACTTTTCTAATTAAAAAAAAATCAAAGAATTGTGGTAAACCACTGCCATGGTTCATCAGAACGAAGCTCCCTGAGTACAACCCACCCTCATTTGTCTTCCTAGGACACCCCTGGGCTGAGAAAATTGATTTTTTAATCTGGCCATCTCGTCCCTCACTCACAATGCATGATTGCAATCTAAGAATCTTGCAATCAAAGAATTTGCAGGGTAGCGATCATAGAAATTGCTTGCTCACAAACAAAGAGCGAGGGACAAGATGGCCAGATTTAAAAATGTATTTTCTCAGCCCAGGGTGCCCTACAAAGTTAAATGAGGCTGAGTTTTGCTCAGAGGGCTTCGTTCTGCCCCATCTGAATGAAAAAAATCATGTTTTAAATATCCCTGGTAGTCTACCGCCCCCCAATCATAATAAAATAGATAACAATCTCTAGTGGCCGCCCCAAATGTCTATGTCATAAATATTGGTTTTTTTATATCCCTGGTAGTCTAGCAGCCCCCCATCATAATAAAACAGATAAGGATGTCCAATTTCCTGGTAGTCTAGTGGCCCTCCAACCCCCACCCAGCCATGCCAGCCCAACCAGCATCCCCCCAGCCTTCCCCAGCTGGCGACTGACGCAGCCCACCTCTCACCTCCACGGCCAGCCACTGTCTGTGTGTATTATGTGCTAATGCAAAAGGCACTCTGAAATTATTCTGAGTGCCTCCTTGCATTAGAGATCGTAATGCACAGCCGTGGTTGGCCATGGAGGTGAGAGGTGGGCTGTGCCAGTCACCAGCTGGGGAAGGGTGGGGTACTGGGTGGGATGACAAGGACTGGGTGGGGGGTGGGGCCACTGGGCTACCAGAAAATTGGAAATCCTTATGTAGTTTATTATGATGGAGGGGGCAGCTAGACTACCAGGTATATGAACAGTTATTACAATTTAATACAGATCACAGGGCCACTAGACTACCAGGGATCTGAAAAAGCAATATTTATCAAATACACATGGGGAGGCCACTAGACTACCAGGAAATTGCAGATGGTTATATATTTTATTATGATGGGGGGCTGCTAGACTACCAAGGGTATGAATTACAATTATTATTTTATACAGATCAGGAGGGCCACTAGACTACTAGAGATACAAAAAAAAAACAATATTTATGAACATTGGGTGGTTGCTAGAGATTGTTATATATTTTATCATGATGGGGGGGGCTGCTAGACTACCAGGAATATGTAAAACATCTTTTTTTTTTATTCAGATTGGGTACAACGAAGCCCTCTGAGAAAAACCCACCCTCATTTAACTTTCTAGGGCACCCCGGGCTGAGAAAAAAATATTTTAAATCTGGCCATCTCGTCCCTCACTTGCGATGCACAATCGCAATCAAAGAATCTTGTGATCAAAGAATTTACAGGCTCGCGATCAAAGATTGTTAGCAAGCCATGAACTAAGATTTTAAAAGCTCAGAACTCTATTTTTAGACCAATATAGATCAAACCAAAGGCATGGCTCAATAGATTGAAGTTCCCTGAGTAGAACCCATCCAAGTTTTACTTCAGAAGTGACTACTGAGCCAAGATATTTATGTTTTTCCAATCGGAAAATCAAAATCAAGATAGTGGACCTCACAATCAAAGAATTTTTTAAATTCTCAGGGACAAAGATTCTTGAACCGTGAGGCTGCATATTCTTGATCACCAGGCAGGATGAGATGGCCAGAACCCCATTCTTTGATTGCAAAACATACATATACATTTTCCCATTGACTTATAATGGAAACTTAAAAATGGTGTAACTTTTGAATGGCTTAATATTTTTTCACCAAATGAAAAGTCCATATTCGGCCACCAAAGCTCTTTAAAAGTAGCCATCTTTCAGAGTGGCAAGCCACACAACAGCCATGCAGGGCCACATCCAAAATCCCAAAGGCCGCCTCCAAAAATGGATAATTTTGCATTTTGCAGTGTTTTCTCACACAAAGACCATAGGTCCGGCTGAAATGCAGTTTGGCATATCAAGAGATCTACCATGCCTCACCATGCATTCCAAATTTCAGGCAAATCTGTTGAGCGGGTCCAAAGTTATTAATGCCCAAACTTTTGACTTTAGTATGTATGTGACCACTGAACCCTAACTGTAGTGGCGTGACGTGCCACTATAATATATATCTATATATATATATCTATCATATATATATATATATATATATGTGTGTATGTATGTAATAGATAACCCACTCTTAGGTGTGCAGTCGTGCTCTGATATACGCATGCCTTGGTGTGCGTTATGCATGACGTCGAAGGCTGAGTGCATCAACCACCCAAGGTGTGCATATATCAGAGCTCAACCACACACCCTAGAGTGGGTTATCCAGCTTATAAAATGGCAAAATTGTTTTGGAGGTGGGTGAAAGTGCAAGTGTGCAGTCACGTTCTGATATATGCACTGTCATGTGATGTGTTTCAACCAATCAGCAGACATAATTTTTCCCACTCATTTTATAAATACATATATATTATACTGGTGCAGTCGCACCAGTATAATTAGGGTGAAACTGCACTTCTATGTTAAAGTTCAAACTTTGAGGGTAGTAACTATGGAACTGTTAAATGGATTTTCATTAAATTTTACATACATAATCTCTAGGGTAGGTCTCTAACCTGCCAAATATTTTGTGAATCTGTTCAGCGGTTTCTGAAAGAGTTCAAAAAACAGAAAAATCCAGATTTTTTTACATTTTTTTCTACAGCTGGATCTCAGAAATGCCTTTCTGTTATGGCATGACATTTTGGGGGGAGAAAGCCATTGGGTCACAGATGTGCCTTTTGAAGGTTTGGTGGACAAATTTTAATCCATGGAAAAGTTTTTAATGTTCTTAATTTTCCATTATTTCCTATGGGAAAAGTTAAGTATTTAGTATGAAACTGAGATTTTCACAAATATGGCCATTTTCAGAAAACAAGACTTTGGCAAACATGCTAGATTTTCACCAGTTAAGTTAAGTGTTTAGCACAAAAGTGAAATTTTGCAAATGGCCAGTTCATGAAAACAAGACTTTTGCAATCATGCTAGATTGTCACAAATGTGCTAGAATTATCAAATGCCATAGATTTTTTGCAAATGTGGTAGATTTCTGCAAATGTGTGACCTGCGCGAAAAAGAAGTTTTCACACACTGTTTTTTTTTATTTACGAAAAAGAGATTTTCATGCACTTTTCTACATTTTCCCAAATTAAGGAGTGTTCAGTGGGAAAATTACATTTTTGGGAATTGTGCTAGATTATCGCAAATGTGGTAGATTATCGCAAATGCTCGAGCTTTATGAAAAGGAGGTTTTCACACACATTTTTTGTGAAAAGGAGGTTTTCGTACACTTTTGGCAGAGGTGCAGTAAATACGTTTGCAAAAGTATAGGTTACCAGCCGCTGTGTTGGTGGCTCACTGCAATGTATGATGAGATAGAGTGTTGAAGGTGCAGTGTATGATTCCTGCAGGTGGATTTGTTTTCTCGCAGGGGGACTTCTTGTTATTCATTTTTTTTAACTACTATATGTAGTGAGGGTATCTCTACTGTACTTTTTCAGGACATACTAATGCATTATGGATCCTGACTCATGTTTTGAAAATGTCAGTTTTGCAAGTTATTTTCAAAAGGTTGCATGCTAAGTTTCCATAAATGAATGCTAAGTTCCCATAACTGCTGTTCCTTACCACTGCACCAGGGTGAAAAGTACAGCGACTGGGAAAAATACACATTTATTACTTGCAGATACTTACAAAAGAAAAAAAAATCCACATGTGAGAATCAAGCTCTGCACCCTGAGCACTGCATGCCGTCGTCTATTACACTGAGCCACTATTGAAGCGGCTGGCGATGTGCGTTTCTAAACTATATGAATATTGTGACAATTTGCTGAATGTAGTTAGGAATGAAGATGAACAGAAGTGACGTTGCGGTCATTCAGAGTCAGACTTGGTAAGTGCGGTGCTTCTGAACCACATGTGCTTCTTGCAAAAACAGTGTAGAAGAAGGGAGTTTTTAAAAGTAAGAGTGCATCTGGAATTTATAAACTCAGACTGCATAACATGCATCAGGTTTGGCAATAATTTCAATCGAAAACCTTTGGTGTTGGAAGTTCAGAAAAACACTTGCACTGTGTTGTGCACATCAGTTTCTGGTAGTTTCACTACTGTAACTGGGTGTTTCTGTGTCGCTGGTTAGTGAGAACATACTTCTCAATTGTTCCAGATTTTCAGGGAAGACCCTGATTTTGATTCAAAGATTGCCTCTGTCCATTGTAAAATTTCTGTTTTTGTGACTGATAAATGGGGGATTGTAATAACACAAAATAATGTTAAATGTGACAGTTACAGGCTTGATCTTCTTCAAAAAATGCTTCTTATGCTAATCCTTTTATTTTGTCATTTTTCATGCTGCTATTTCACACTGTGGCACCGTGGCTAAAAATAGATCTTTATGAAACAAGACGTTTCAAGGAAATTTAATTGAGCAGCAACTTGAAAGGGCAAATATTTCAGGACTGTACTAATTGCGCAAGACCCTCTCAAGCACAAAAATATTGTTATAGTATCTGGGTGGACGGATGAAAGCGCAAGGTCCAAAGGACCCTGAGCTCCCACTGTGACATATGGACGCTGTTGTGCTGTGTGGACCAAGGGATGGGAGCCTGCGCTCCCACAGTGAAATGAAGATGCAATAACACCATCTGAAAAGGAAGAGAAATTCTTGCAAAAAACTTTGTTAATGCATCAGTTAGGGTGAATACCACAGTGACAAAAGCAGGGAAATGAGGTGTTAGGATTTTCAACCCCAAAGCCCCCTCCAGGGTTCCTACCCCTAACACCCCACTCCCCACGCACTAACAGGCATTGGATGTTTTGGGTCATCAGGCCTAACTCTTACCCCATTATCCTATACTGAAGAGTGTACGCTTGTTTACACGTGGAATAGGGTAAGAGTTGTTCCTGATGACCCAATTGTACACCCCAATGCCTGTTAGTATGTGGAGGGTGCAGGGATGGGGTAGGGTGTTAGGGGTAGGAACCCTTGGGTTGGCCCTAATGCCTAATTTCCCTGCTTTTGTCGCTGTGGTATTCACCCTAACTGATGCATTACCAAAGTTTTTTGCAAAGAAAAAAACAATATATATATATATATATATATATAGGGGCTGGGAGAACTCAGAGAAGTTCTGGTCCTTATTAAATAAGACCTAAAACACGAGGGGGTTCTGATTAGTTCTGATTTTTCATAAACATTTTAATAAATGTGTTAAAATGCATGCTACAATGTAAATTCTATGTAGTATTCAACACAGACGGGCTAAGGGAATACTTTAAATAACTGTTTGCATGAAGAACAAAGCAGGACTGCTAATGTGGACTGGAGCTGGGGCTACAATGACACATGTAGCACAGTCAACAGCATATAGTATTTCTTTTGTGGCTTTCCTTGACACACCTGCTTGGGCCCAGCACAGCAGCACATAATGCACTCTCTTTGATTTCTCTCACTGATCTCTCTCTCAGTTCTCCCAGTGTATCCCTCTCTCTCTCTCTCTCTCTCTCTCTCTCTCTCTCTCGTGCTGCTGCTGAGTGTTTTTAGTATATATATATATATATATATATATATATATATATATATTGAGGGTTCTGGGCATGTATGGCACGACACAATGCGCCGGTGATTAGGGCACCATGTCCCAATGTTGCAGCCCCCTCTGTTTGTGGGGGCTGCACCCCCCATATCCACCACCCACCTTTCTAAATATTACAACTCTGGGGGGGCCAACCTCATGGAGGGGGTGGTGAATGTTCCCTTGTGGTGCCCTAATGACAGGTACTATGCCCCCGGTACACACATGGCTGGAAGGGTATTTTGACGAATCCCTTGCCCTCTTTACATTGTTCCCCATTTTGTTCCCCATTTTTATCATTCAATTTTTCTCTCTCTGAAGCTTATTTGTTCCCCTTGTGTTGGTCAATCATTTTTTTGAACAGTAAAGTGCTGATCACTCAGCTGAAGCATGCACTCAGAAGTCCAATGGTGCTTTACATTGTTTCTCTTTTGAGATCTCTCTCTCCCTCTTTCTGTTTCTGTCCCAATCTATTTGTCTCTCTAGTCTTGCATTGGCTGTCTCTATCTTTTCTCTCTTATATGCTTTTTGATTCCCCTGTCTCCCTCTCGCTCAGTCACAGTCTCTCTAAAATATTTTAAATTCCAATTTTCCTTGATTTTGCTTGCTTTCTCAGTCCCTCCTATATCTCTCGCTGCTGATCTCTCAACTGATCTCCACAAGGCAAGCCAGCATGTTGAGCCAGATCACATGAAGATTCACTGAGAAATGCCGACAGAGAGAAATGGCTCACAATACTTGCAGTACTGCATACATAGCTATATCCTCAACAACGAGATGCCCCCCAGTGCATGGCCAGATGCAGCAGCAAGTCACATCAGTTGACCACCTCCAGTTCCTGCCTCCATTCATCCAATCACATAAAGCATTCGTGAAGAGTGTGAGAGAAAGAATGCAATAATAAAGTGCTTAAAAAATACTGAAATTGAAAACTTTAGCTTACTCATGGACTGGGAGCTGAACTCTGGCATCTGAGTCCCTATTGATCCAAGTCCATGAGGGAGTCCTAGATCCAAGGGGGGGGCAATTTGTTGTGGTTGTGTACTAACACCAATGCAATCTACACTGATTGTCACCAAGTTATACCTAAGAAGTCAGTTGTACCAGCTGCTCCACCACTTGTTGCAGCCAATCACTCATGCTATTTGAGTCACAAAGCACTTCTATCCATTGCAAAAGAGATTAGTGATAGTCAACCATGAAAAGCTGACACACGTTAAGGACCTCAGGGTTAACCTGCTGCCAGTGTCAAAGTCACAGATTTAAAGAGCCCACTTCTCTTGGGGAAATGTCTTAGGCTTGCCTATTTAAAAAAAAACAACTTCTATTCAAATGGTGCTCAGCCCTGACCCATGGCTGCCAGACCAACGCAACTTCATGCCTGTTCCACCACCTCAGCTTCTCTACCACCCCACGAATGTAGAAATGCCCTGGCTGCTTTTGCAGCAGAATGCATTCCAAGATGGAAATGTGGAAATGCAGGACTGCAGCGCCCTTGAATCACACATGCCAACAATGGAGGCAGGAATTAAAGAAAGTGATAATGTAAGCCTCCAGTCCCTGACTCAATCCTGGCTGCAATTTTTTTGTGCTCTTATTAAAGGACTCTTGGAGAAACGTGAAGACATGGGTTTGAATCCCACAGCCACCATATGTATACTGTATGACCCTGAACAAGTCACTTAACTTCTTAGTGCTCCCTGGATGCACCTGGAAATGAGTTCAATCTCAGTGTGCTTTTCCTAGCCAAACATAATGAAATAAAGGTAAAATAAATTAATAAGGACTTGGAACCAAACTCTTGCAGCTGAGTCCTTATTTTTCAGATTTCTGGAATGAGGGCTAGATGGGGGGCTGATTTAAATAAGAACTGTCTGCACACCCCTACTCTATATGTACATATACATACCCTATATACTGTCTCATACACCTTAACACATACACATGCATGCACATACACGCAAACACACATACATGCACACACACTACAACACATACACACACACACACACACATATCACAGATCACAGTTTAAAATAGGATACTAGATATACTAGATACTGTATTTATCATACAGTGCCACATGTATGGAAATAAATTCCAACACAATGAAGTGATAATTATCATTATTGCATATATTTGCATACAAGTCATATAGTCATAATTGAATATAAGGCAGGTTGCAAGCTGGTTTTTTTTCAGAGACATCCCCCCAACTCCCTATCTGCTAAGTGATTCCCTGTGGTTCTGTCCTGGGCCCCATACTTTTTTCCATATTCCTTGACACCCTCCCTACAGCCTGTTCCTATGTTTCCATCCACATGTACACAGATGACACAGTGCTGCTTGCCTCTGGCTCCTCTGCTGCTGACCTTGCTGTCCAATGCCAACATGATCTTTCCCTGCTTTGGATGAGATGTTAAACCAACATCCCATCTGCCTGTTGTAGTGGTTGTTCAGGTGGATGTTAAAGATTCCATGGAACTCGTGTTTTTATTAAAATTAGAAACTATAAAGAACACAATTTCAAATAAATAACACAGGTATAAACTACATGAAGGGAAACAAAAAGAAAATAAAGTTACAGCATGGATCAAAAATAAAGGAAAACTTGCAAATTATAAAATAAAAATACAAAATAACAATATATAAGTGAGAAAAAACAAGTCATAATAAGTCAGTTCCCATATTCAGAGTCAAAAGATTATTTCTAGTTACCCAATTTGCAAACACCTGCCAGGCTTATTTAGACCTTAAAAATCAAAGTGTGATTTTCCATCTGTCTCACGTGGTAGGTAAAGATACCTGACTAGCCTATTCTTGAAATATCATGTTAACTTCGGTTTCAACCATAGCTAACAAGCCCTATATTGTACAGTCTTTCTGCTTCAGAGACTACTGGCACCAAGCCGACCTAATGTGTCACTTAAAACATTCAGACATTACAAATAAGGTGCTTTGATTCCACCTATTCCTTTCGCCTGAACAGGAACCATGTATTAGCACATCATGTTTAATATTACAAAAATAAAAGAGTCATTCCATGTAGTAGCAACATATGACCAAACATTTCTAATACAAATGCAGGTGGAAAATACAGTAAGTGGTCCATTGTTTCAGGATATAATCCACAAAAAGCCCTGGAGTAATTCCTTTCTGAAATGCTTTTAAGTTTTGGTTTCATGTGACATTCAAACAAAAGTAGCAGCAAAACCACAACAAGCCACACATCTTTTAAGGCACCTGCTTATCTGTTAGTTGTGCCAGAAGGGAGTCTGCCACTTGACTCAGACTATTTTCAAAAGTAACAGATTCAGAAAAGAATTTATCTATAATACAGAAATACAAGACCCTACATACAAGCATCAGTAAAGTATCAGCTTGTTCCCCCGCTGCATAATTTCTGAAAAGTCTCCCTAAAATATAACGGAAACACATCCCTGTTTCCTAACAACTTTCAGTTTGCCTTCTACCCAGACTGGTAGCAACAGGGAGTATGACAAAGTTAACTGCTGAGCCCAAGGTTTTCCACTAGAGGAATGTATGGGCCATATGTTTGAATATTAAACAAAAACAAAATGCTGAAAAGAAGAACAAGGAGGTAAATCATCACAAGACCCCCTGTAGCAACCAGTAAATATGTAATGTTGCATTCAACAGGGTTCAAACGATTGCCCTAAAGAACCAGAAAAAGCAAAATCATATTTTTTAATGATACCAGGACAAAAAAAACATGACATGATGCAAAATGAAAGTTAGTAGTAATTTTTTTTTTATAATCATGTATACCCATTTCTTTTTGTTCATTTTCCATTCCTTCCAACAGATACATATTTCCTCCTGTTTTCTATGCAAACTTGTCAGTTCAATTTAACCAAAACTACCTCTCCCAATATGGAGCCCTAAACATGTAATAGGGTACGTTGTGAGGTTTATTCTGGCTGAAGATGATCCAACACCAGCAACCAATCCTAGTCTTATGCCCAAACACTTCCTGACATTCAAAATGGCTCCCAAGAATGAACTGAATGTAGACAAATGTGCCATCTTTAATTTAGCTCAAACATGAGCCCTTACTGAAAGGTGAACATCATCAGCAAATACCAGGGGTTTAAGATCTATAATACCATCCTGTGATTCTAATGGGCTAACCAGTTGATCCTGCTGTATACATCTCAAAAATTGGTAAAAACAGAAAAAATATAAAACAAGGCTCAAAGGACACCCCTGCTTAACACCCCTAGTTGTACTACACATTTTTCACCCAACCATCCTTATAATATTTGGATGAAGAAAGGTGGGATTATAGAAACATAAGATCCAATGAACAAAAGGCTCAGAAATACCATAATGTAGTAAAGCAAATTCCAATTAACTATGCAGTATCCTGTCAATAGCTTTTTGTTGATCAAGAGAGAGAGAGAGAGAGAGAGAGAGAGACAGAGAGAGAAGATATCCTATTACCTGCCCCGTTACCCCTTTCAACCATTTATTTTACCTGAATGAGATGGTCCTGTAGAAACCAATCTGGGACTGAACCACCATGAGCAGGTCTTATCAGATGCTTAACTAATGATAAAAAGCAGTTATGTAACTCTTTTGATAACATTTCAGATCAACATTTAAAAGGCAAATAGGCCTCCAATTATGCAAACATCTTCCATCTCCTTACTTATACAGCAACGTTAATATGCCTTCCTGCATGCTGGGAGTCAGTGAGTCAGAACTGAGAATATAGTTATAAACAGAGGTGACCTCTGAAGATAAAGAAGGGAATATAATTTTATAAAAATTGCCCATAAGACTGTCTTGGCCTGGGGCTGAAGAAGAATTAATCCACTGAACTGCTTTTTCTACTTCATCTACATATACAGGTTTCTGTCAGTTAGCCAAATCCACTGAAAGCAGAGAAAGAAATCTGCAGTGCAGTAATGAAATTATGCCTTTGGAATCAGAAACCAATACCTGGCTGAAAGTTTTAGTGATATAGTCAGTGGCTATTTTATTAACCTTTTTCTCTCTGAATTATAGACTCCATCTGAGTCAAGCAGCCTTCACATCAGTTTGCTTTCAACCCTTTTAGAGTAACTGTCAAAGGGACAAACTTGAGGGATTTTACCCTGTGTACCAAATTGTTGCTCTTTCTATAAAGGAAGAGCCCTTTGCAAGTGAAAATCACATACAGTATCTTTGCAATTATTCTCAATTTGGGCTGTATAATCAGCACCAGATTTCACTGCTAAAAATATTGATTTTTGTAAATGATGTCTTTACATCGAGTAATTAAAATACTCTGATCTCTTTAGGAGTCTGTTCTGTTGCTAAAAATCCTGGATGTCCCTCTTCGAGTCTTCCAACCACATTACTGGAGTATCATATATGTCAAAGATGGACTTACAGGCAGTAATAAGCTCTCCTAAGGCAGATAGAACAGATTATTTTTTTAGATACACCTGGATCTAATTTGATATCAGAAAGCTTCCTTACAGATATGCTAAGACAGTGGTGATCAGAAAACTCTAAAGGCATAAGGTGAACCAAAGCAACAGGAAGATAAGAAGAAACAAACTAGAACTCAATGCCAGTGCTATTGACCCCTTGTGGAAGGTTTTAGCTCTTTTTCCAGTATATATTTGATGTGTATCTTATAATCCTGCCAAATATGTAAGGGTCTTAAAGAAGGACATATCCAAAAAGACCTTTTTAGAGCTGCAATGGGAAGAGCCCTGCATACCTCTTGCTATCAAGAAAGGACTCTGCATTCCTTCTGACTGAACATGTAGGAGTTGCACCTCAGTCACCTCTACATCCTTGTACCACTCCGCTCATTGTTTCCATCAGAAGTCTCACTGCAATGTTGTTTACTTAAAAAAAAAACAGTGGTGTCCTGATCATAACACTGCAGGATTGGGCACACCCAGTGTCACTCTTATGTTTCTGGGGGGGGGGTGCTGAGATGGAGGGTCAGGTGGCAGGGGATATCTCTAATTTAAGAAAAGAAAATGTTGGTCATGGCGGAACATGGCGCACTCCGTTGTGTCCAAGATGGCCACTGTACTGTACTATGTATGTGTGACTACTAGCACATGCCCAGAAGAATACAGTGGCCATCTTGGACATGGCAGAGTGTGCCATGTTCTGCTGTGACCGCCATTTGTTTTCTTAGAGATAACCCACAACACTAACCTCCCTCTCGGCACCCACCACCTCACACACCTCCTGCCAGAAACAGAAGAGTGATATTGGGATTGCCCAATCCCCCAGTGTCATTATCAGGACACTGCCGTGTTTTGTTTCTTATTCCCCCACCCGACCATCCCTCTCAGCACCCACCACCCCACACACCTCCCAGAAGCATAAAAGTGACACTGGGGGTGCCCAATCCTCCAGTGTTGCCATCTGGAATCCTCATTTTTTTGTTTCATATTCCCCCCACCCAACCCTCTCTCTCAACACCCACCACTCTACACACACGGAAATGTATGAGTGACACTGGGGGTATCCAGTCCCCCAGTTTTGCCATCCAGTATCCCTGTTTTGTTTTGTTTTTTTTTTCATTTTATTTTAAACCTTGTAAAAAGTAAACCACCCATCAATGTATTTTGCAGCCATTCCTGTTCCTCCACCTGACCCTCCCAATCGACACTCACAACTCCCCCAAGCCATTACTTACTGATCATGGGGTCCAATGCCTTAATCCTCTCTGGCCTACAAACATGTCTTTACTCTTCAAAGCTGGACTGCAAACTGGGGAAACAGGTATGTGGCTCAATGTATTTCAATGGGGTTTTGAACTTTGTGCCATAACTTGTCTTTTTGACACAAATTTTCAACATACCTTCTTTGGGACCCCACCTCATGAAACAATTCAATGTTTGGTGAATATGTGATGCTTATGGATACCTGTGAACTTGGTAAATATTTTATTAATGTGGCTTTCCTCTATTCTCACCCTTGGTAGTAGAGCTGGGTAGTTATAGGGAATAGAAGGCCCAATGGCAAGGGTGGGCAGAGTGCTGGAGGAGGTTGATGGGGTGGATGTTAGGTGAGTTTCTGATACTAAGCAATGAAGTGCTGTGAGATGAGGGTTTATGAAAGTGCTGTGAGAGAAGCTATTTCCCCACTTTGGACCTCAGTCTTTTAGCCCTCCCATTGAATGTTTGGTGAAAATGTGGTGCTTATTGATATTTGTGAACTTGGTAAATATTTTATTAATGTGGTATTCCTCTACTCCCACCCACGGTAGTAGAGCTGGGTAGCTGTAGGGAATAGAAGGCCCAAAAATAATTAACTCCTCTACCTCCAAAGAGTATGATCAGGAGTACTCAAGAAAGGGAAAAAAAACATGGTGGAAACCTCTGAGGACCCATGGCTGCTGGCCTGCTCATCCTTTGAGCAAACCAAGAGTCGATAATTGAAAATGCTTGTTTGAATTCTGACATTGGATTAGGGATGCATGATTCAAACGCTGATGATTTCCACCTTCAAAGTCTTTTGATGATATGCACCAGGATGTTATTTTGTGATGCTGAAGTAGCACCTCCGATTCAAAATGAATGACCAGAAAATGAAAATGGATTGAGTCTGAGTCTCTGAATGAGGACTCTTATATGGTCGAGGAACAATTTTGTTGTCATGGGTGAATTGATGTCTGAGGTTAAAGGAGAAGAAGGATTTGACTTGGCATGGAAAAGTATAAGCTTTGCTAACCTAGCTACTGGGCACGAATTGTTTGATGGAGGATAATAAGTTATGGAAACTCTGGAATGCAGTCTATTGGTTTTTGAGGAAGGCAGAGTCAAGATGCAACAGTCAGCTTCTTTCTGTAGGTTGTAGATCTTGAAAAAGGTGGTAGAGCGAGATGAGGATGTAGTGAATTCTACTGGATGGAGAAATCCATGGATGGCGAGACTAATAGCTGAAGAAATCATGAGATTGGAAGTAGAGTCGAATGATTTTGAGTCAAATAAGTCCAGCATGCACCTTAATAGAGATCCTTCTATTGGAAGGTGGTGAGGAGTATGAGAAATGGACTTCGGCTGGAAGCCCAATAACAGCAATTTCATAGATGGATTGGAAAATAAGGATTGAGAGGATAGAGAAAATTGCAAAAGGAGAAACGAAATCCCAGATAACTATTGTTTGATGGTTCCATGGGAAAAATGCAAGGCTTGATGGCAGAAGGAAAGGAACACCAGTACCAGGTTGATGGAGATGGCAGTGGAATGGAAGGATGGTGAGGCACAAAAGGAGATGTACTTATTCCAGGCAGTTGTGTAAGCAGCTCTGATGGAGGGAGTCAAGGTGGCCCACATGATAGAAGATGCTTGTTGACGATAGTAGCTTACATCATGATGAGATCGCTGAAAAATGGTGGACGAGTCATGACAGAATCTGCTGAAGTGTAAAGTAGATGGAATGCCTGAAAACAAAATCAAGAGAGAGCATCAGATGCTTCATTTTCGATGCCATGAATATGATAACATGTAAATGTAAAGTCATGGATGGGTGAAACCCAAGTTAGCCTCCGCATGATCAACATGATGGAAGGTGAGTAGGAACACACTTTGTTAACTATTGCTACGGTGGATTGATTTTCAGAAAATATGGATACTGACTGATGAGACCAAAGTTACCCCCAGAGAAATGCAGCTTAATCTAGTTCAAGGTCAGTTGGCATTCATCTGTATCCCCCTCCCCCAGGTCGTGCCTGAAAATAGGCAGGATTTGTCTAATGCACTTACCCAGTGAACAAAAACTAAATAAATAAATATAGTTCGAATAAAGGAGACATGGAGGAAAAGTCACTGAGTGAACTAATATCCAGAGACCATTGGGCAGCAATCCAGGATTGAGAAAAGATAGCTGCATAGCCATGAGTCAGAGAAGCATCTGTTAAGATTAAGGTATGTAAGTCCAAAGAGGGATTTTGTGGAACACTGAACATCCATTCTAGTTGGCGAGAAACAGGGACCACATGGCTAGGTCAGATTTCACCGATGCAGTGATCCAGATGTGGTGCTGAAGCTCAGAGACAGATGATGCTTAGATTAGAAGATAAGAAATGAACAAACAACCTTGAGGGATATCCTCATGGCAAAATTTATTTTTATTTATTTAGTTTTTGTTAACCGTGTAGGTGCACTAGCCATGAAATGACTATTTGCAGGCTCAACCTGGGACAGTACAACAAGCTAAGACAGGTACATAGCATGAGTACAATGAAATGACAATAGCATAGATCAAAACAGTGAGTAGTAATGAATACATGCAGCCAGGACAATAACAATCAATGAAATTCACATAGAATTGTTAGGCATAAAAAACGTGCACAGTCTAGGCGGAGATATCACAACACAGCAGCAAAGAAATATTGTTCAAATTAGTCACAACAATGAAGATTCAAATTGGGCAGCAAAAAAAGGCAAGGGCAAATTCTTGACTGGGCAGAATGCATTATCATGGCCTCCAAAACAAGACTCAGGTGTGGGAAGGTTGGGGTAGATTAGCAATCAAGGAGATAGTAAGGGTAATAAGCATTATGAGGAAGGGAGGTTAAAGTTAGGCCAGGCAGCATCTGGTGGGTGAGTGGATTAAGGAGGAATAAAGCAAGTGCAGAGATCAGCAAGGGATAGATGTAGGTGCAGCTCCTTTCTGAAGCTGTCATGAGATCCAGATATTCGAAGTGCTTGGGGGAGAAAGTTCCAAAGCTTAGGAGCAGAGTTATTGAAGGCAACAGAACCTTTTGATGTTTTACATCTAGGTACATTCAGCAGGGATTTATCTACTGATCACAGTCTATAGAAGAAGGTTTGAGGTACCAGCAATGTTGCGAGTGCTGCAGGGGTCTGGTTTCTTAGTATAGAGTCAATCAGGGAGCCAAGAAAGAATTGATGACAAGCTGAGGGGGATAACCAGCCCAGGTCCTTGTACTGTTGGCAGTGGTGCTTAAAGTATGGTGATGAGGAGGTATATCAACAAATATTATAAGTGGCATCCGACTTATGAAGGATGGTTTTGTGTGTGGCAGCAAAGGTCAGCACGCCGTAGGTGAGGGCAGGGAGCAATATGCCTTGCAATAGCAAGTTTAGCAGAGGGAGTCAGCTTGAAACTGGACTTGTAAGCGACTCCCAGTTTAGCATTCACTGCCTTGCAGGCAGATTGTATATGCAGGCTGAAGTCCATGGATTGGTCCAAAAGAATTCCTAGGTACTTAAAAGATGTAACACATTCTATTTGTGTGCTACTGCGGTCTTGTACCAATAGGGGAGTTTGACATGCCCAAAGTTTAGGGGCAGATCCAAGTAACATTGCTTGGGTTCTCTTAGTATTACGTACAAGCTTATGTGCAGAAAGCCAATTTTGGACATTTATGAATTCTGAAGAAAGGGATGCATTTATGCTGGTGACCTTATCAGAGCTTGAACAGAGTACAAGATCATCTACATAGAGAACAGATGAGCATGAAAGAAAAACCTCATCTATGTTATTGATAAAAAGTGAGAAAAGAAGAGGTCCCAGACTAGAACCCTGGGGAACCCCAATATTGATGGTAGCACCATCAGATAAAGAGGAGTTGAATTTCACAATTTGAGTTCTATTTGATAGATAGCTTCCATACCAGGTGACAACTGGGGGTGAAAAGCTCAGATTGCAAACAGTGGAGAGGAGCAGGTTGCGATCAACAAGATCAAAGGTCTTTGTAAGGTCTATAAAAACTGCCCCTGTCAGCTGGACAGCATCCATACTGGTAAGTGCATCAGTAGTGAAAATAAGAAGCACTGTAGAGCTACTGTGACCTTTATGGAATCCATGTTGGGTGTCAGAGAGAAGGCTGCTAGTTTCAGAAGCCAAGGCTCAAGTGTATCTGATCCAGAGCTAGTGTTGTCAGAGACAATCCATAGTAGTTTTAAGACCTCAGTCCTTGAGATTGCCTTGAAAAAGAATGGGGGATTTTCAGACATTTGTTGGGAAGGATAGCTGGGGGAAGTGGATGGTGTTGATGCTGAAAGCAGAGAGGCTGTTTGAGGAGATGGGAAGGCAGAGGTATACTGAGACATGTCCAAGAAAATTTGATTGAAGGAATTAGCAATGGTGTTGGAGTCATTGCAATGTACTCCATTTATTACCATGTCACTGGGGGTAGTTGACTGGGATGCACTGAGAAAGGTCTTGACATGGGCACAGAATTTCCTAGGGTCCCCAGCAGAGCCTAGCAGCAATTCTTTGCAATAGGCACTCTTAGCTGTTCTGATCTGTTTTTTACAGAAATTATGTAGGGTTCTGTAGGTAGCATAGTCAGATTGTAGCCCTGAGGCTTTGTACTTTTTCCAGCATTTGTCCCTGGAGCCTAGATTTTTCAGCAAGTCTTTGTGAAGCCATCTCATTTGTTTACCCCTCACTCTTCATGTCACCTTGGGGGCATGCTTGTTCTGAATGGCCAGGAATTAATTAAGGAAGATACTTATTGAAGACTCAACATTATGGGAAAGGTAAATACCAGACCAGTTTATCAATGGCCAGGAATTCATTAAGGAAGATACTTATTGAAGACTCAACATTATGGGAAAGGTAAATACCAGACCAGTTTATCCTCGAGACATCATGACAAAAAGCCTCAATATCCAGGTTGGCAAAATTTGTATAGGTGACAAAATGCGGTGGAGGGGATGGAGCAGCCTCAGGACTCCAGATGCAGAAGACAGGGGAATGATCAGTAAGCAAATCTGACAAGATGCCTGCTTGGTATACATGATCCAGATGGTTTACCAGTACCCAGTCAATAAGGTAAGAGGATTTTAGTGAAGGAGTAACTCTGATAGGCTCAGTTAACAGCTGGTGGAGGTTATAATTTTGTGCCTGAGAGAGAGCAGCATGCTATGGGCAGTCCCTAGCTAATTTTGGTTAAGGTCACCCAATATAATGACCTCATTATGTTTGGAGTGCAAAGAGGTCTGATCAAATAATTCCTGCAAACCTACAGTGTCCCCATTTTGGGGATTGTAGGAACAGATAATGTGGAGTTTCTTGGCTCCCAGGGTGAGAGTAGTGTGAAGAGACTCACAGGCAGAGGATGTTGAGGACAGGGTGTACGTGATGTTGAGATGATCTTTATAGAGCATGGCAACCCATCCACCACACTTTGAGGAGATCCTATCCCTACAGATAAGGGAGTAGTTAGTTAGAGAACATACCGAGTCAGGAATAGCTGGCTTTAATCACATTTCAGACAAACACAGTATGTCAGGCTTATAGACACCTATTCAAGCCTTAAGATCTCTGAAATTTTGGAAGAGACTTCTGATGTTCATATGGGCAATGAAGAGCTCTTTGCTAGAAATTGCAAATATGTCAGCTGGGGAGAAGACAGCAGGTGAACCCAGGTTCATTTCGACATCCCATGCAAGAAGGATAGCTAAGATGGCAAGGAACCATAATTTTCAATAGCAAAACAGAAAAGGAACTGCATGACTTAGCTAGCATTTGTAAGTGTGGTCACTGCAAAAAAGGTGCAGCTCTTAGAGAACAGGAGGTGCTTAAAAGCAAGCACAGGTTGAGATACAGTAATTAGGTTAGAGAAATTGAGATTAGCATGTAGGGTGTTCAAAGAACTCAAGGGATAAGATCCTGGGAAAGTTATAACAACCCAGTTAAGTCATAGTAGGAGTAGAGGTAATAGGAGCATCTTGAACATGTAAAGGGAGACATGTTTACACAAGTGAGTGTAATTATCACACAGAGGACTAGACAGAGGAGCAAAGGTAGCCAAAGAGGAATTATGATATGACTACAGAAATTTAGGTAGAGAGCTGAAACACAAGTGCCAGCCAATCCCAAGAGAGTCACTGGAAGCCTAGACCAATCGGTGATCAGGTTTTATAAGTTCAAAATCCTTTGTTGGCTGAGAGGCGGTTTTGGCACTGAATGTACCTGTGGAGCAACGCTTTGCAGCTGACCCAGTGAGGTGGTTCAAGGCTGCCATCCAGTGTGGCAAGCTTGGTCTGCAGCTTTCATCTCTGTTTCTGGCCCTGCTCCACCAATGTAGAAGCGGAGCAGGGGGTCGCGTTCACGTCTTGCGGCCTTCGTGGATGAGCATGGTTTGGTCTGTGAAACAGGCAGAAACACCGAAGGAATGGTCCTCAGAAAGAGAGGTGCACTATGTCCACTGGAGCAGAAGAGGAAGAAGTAAATATAAAGTGTTGCCTCTTTAACAGAAGAGACAGCCGTTGTAGTACTCTAGCAGCTATGTAGTATAATTTGCAAATGGGAAAAAAAAAATAATTTCTTGATTTGCAAAAAAAAAATAATTCTTTCTTTTACCAAAAAGGATTGTCACAGGGTGAGCAGTGCTGATAAGTGTCTCTAATGAAGCAAGGTAAAATGGAGACCAGCAGGAAAGAAGTCAGTGAGACTGAGATCCTCCAATCAGAGTGTTGGCGCTAAAAATTCAGAATGTCCAAAGGTGCCAAACACCAATGTACCTGAGGGGGTATATGGCTTTTGACTGTTTCTGTAGATTTCTGGGCCCTGCAATGAACTGGAGTTTGGAGGATCCCAGGCAGCAGTTTCAACAGGGGGGAAAAAAGCCTCGGAGTCTGTTGATTAGCAGTAGCAGAACTGTGGGTTTCTTTCCAGGACAGACTTGTAGCTTTTCCTCTGGTGGTGAGGTCCAAGCCCCAACTGGGCATGGCACGCCTGAGGGGGAGAGGAAAGGAGATGGATTAATTATGGACAGGCAGGGGAGGTGTGGTTAACTCAAACAAAGAAACATTGAGGTATCCCAAAAGAGAAAGCAGTTCACATTTGGTGTAGGAGGATCTAGTAGAAAAGGATGTCACCAGCTCTTGGATCTGAGATAGCTTTTCTAGAGGTAGATGGGCCTCCATGCAGTCAGAGTCCAGGATGATGCCAAAGAATTTGAGAGACGTTGATAGTCCTAGCATCTTCTCTGTGGCCAGAGGGATTGACAATTCATGAAAGAGCTGAAGAAGAGTGGACATGCCAGCTACTGGAGGAGACGTAGGTGGACACAATGCCCTCTGTTAGAATTCATCTGGTTGCAAGGAAACCACAGCGGAGGCATCTGAATCATCTTCAGTGTCACCCCAATCTGTGAATACTTTCAGGGATTATATTTGTTTGACAGGTGAACAGACTCTTCCCTTTGGTCCTTTGGATTCAGCTGAGCTGAAATCTTACACCTCCTTGGAACCACTCATAATTTGTCAGTGTCGGGGGGAGGCATCTGTTTCACTTGTTTTTCTGGTAAGTCAGATCCATCCAACAGAATTACACATGCATCCACATCCATTGCTTGTAATTCAGGGACTGGCTGTTCCACTGATTCTGTTACCTGTTGTATTTGGCCTGTACACTGTATCCTCATACTGACTTCCTCATTCTGAAATAGAACTGTTATAGTTTTAAATGAAGGTTTGATCATTAAGATAGCAAAAAGAAAAAAAAGGAGTCCAGAAGGGGGTATCTTTCAACTTTTGCAAAAACCAATCCAAAGCCCTTTATTTTTAAAATGGATGTCATACATAAGTTTGTTTGCCATATGGGTGAGGGCTTACATTTTGGTGGAATAAAATTTTATGGAGCCTTTCAGCAAGGTACTTGCAATGAAAATGCAGTAAGGTGTCTCCTCAAGTCCCACTTTGTATTTTAAGTGGACCACATTGTTTCTTTTGGCAGGCACAATAGGGGTATGAAAAAGTCTAGCAATGGATTTAGGTTTCCCCCAGATAAATGTAGTACCTGGTAGAGCTTGAGGGTTAGACAATGAAGGCAGGCATTTATCAGAACTATTTGATTGCTCTGCAGTAGTAGTCTGGCTAAGTACAGAAGTCTCTAATGCTGTTGGAACAGTGGACAAAAAATTGTGAGCATTAGTAGACTTTAGTAAATCTGCAGTTACAGGCTCAACAGCATTCTCTGGCTTGACTCCCTGAGTCAGGGGAAGTGGAGTTTCAGTCGTACAGCAAACTAAAACCATTGGGGCAATAGTAGCAGGTAATACTGCAGTAATAGTTTCAGGCAGAGGAGCTTTCATCAACACTGCAGGGGACTTTGGCAGGTCAAAAGAGTCTGTATGACCCATTACCTCTAAAACTATCTTTGCAGCAGCAGTCTCCGTAGTGACATTCCCAGGGCACCTTTGCATTTTCAGCTTTATAGAAATTGGAAGAGGGTGCTCAGTAGAAACATTGATAGTTGGGGAATGGTGACTAGTCGCAGAAGCATCACTAACTTCGCAAACGGCATGGTTAGCAAAGCGAGGCCTTACCTTCTTAGAAGAAGCTAATAGTGCCATGATCTCAGCAGCTGTAGGCAGTTCCCCAGGAAGCCAGCTAGTCCTGTTTTCAGATCATTTTCATCCTACTGATTCTAGAACATGAGAACCACTCCACAGAGGTTGCTTGACCTGTTGTTGTGTGTATGAGGTCTTTGCACCACTCTCCTTAGTCTGCTTAACTCTGAGTTGCTTGTTCGATGAAGTGGCAGCTTGACAGTCATCTTTCTCTGAAACTGTTGCTGTCAATTTCATTGGCAGCAGATTCACTGCAGCAGTTCTCTGGGTAACTGATCCATGGGCTATCTTTTCTTCCTCCTCTGCAAGCAACCATAGGAGATGAATTCTTCTTTATGTCATTGCCTTGGCTAAGACAACCTCATGGTCTGCAGCAACATTCAGCAAGTTTTCACCAGAGGACATCACAATGTATTCAGATTGTGAAGCCTAGAACTCCTGCACTTCAGCAGTTTCAGTCTGTGTACACGCTTGCAGATCAGTTTTGAAACTGTTTTTAAAAATGGTTCTAGAATCACCACAGTCATCCATTTTCATTGTCCATATCTGTATTTTAACATGATAAACCCGTAATCATGCTCTCTGGTTAGTAGCATTGTTAAACACGGTTGTGATCCATCTGGCAGTCGCTGTGAAGCACTGTCGCAAGAAGAAGCATGGATTGAGCACCTTTCTACACTGCAAAGTAAATCATGCTAACCTTAAAACTGTGTTTAAAATCATATTTATGGCTGGGTCTTTTGCAGAGTTTAAACATGGGGCCTGATCTTAAAAAGGGATTCTTTGATGCAGGCTGCCTTGGTCAAATGGTAATGACACAAGTGGCACCTTGTGTCAAAGGTTGCAGCATTTCCAATTTTTTAACGCCAGCTTCTTTACAATTGGGATGCCTTGTGCCTAAGCCACCATGCGCCACCCTTGTGGTGAAAACTCCCTTGTGCCAGGTCACAAAGGGGCTTGTGCCATAACAGGGCTGCACCAATCCCCTTGTTTGGAATTTTGGAAGCCTCACCATAAAAGCAACAGGGTGCTCAGGTCAGACCAGCTGGGAAGTGGTTTAAGGCTCATGCACTACTGCCAGACAATATGGTGATTGAGGGAAGATCTGCCAGGAGATGTCCAGGGCAGAAGGAGCATTAGAGGTACCCTGGGGGTATTGAGGACATGACGGACTTGCAGGGTGGTGATGTAGCATCCTGCAGTAGTGCTTTTTTCAATGCCAGGCAGCCAATCAGCTTGGACTGCTTCATGGGGGCTTAGCAGGGACAGAGAGTAATTTGGCCTTAGGTGGACACAACCCAGGCACCTGCCCCATAGGTGCCAAGATCCCCAACCCTGTAAGTGGAAGGCAGTGGCTGCAGGGTGAGGGCTTCCAGTGGTGGAG
The DNA here is from genome assembly GCA_016271365.2 of Neoceratodus forsteri. Classification (NCBI taxonomy): domain Eukaryota; kingdom Metazoa; phylum Chordata; order Ceratodontiformes; family Ceratodontidae; genus Neoceratodus; species Neoceratodus forsteri. The sequence goes on from CM057450.1 coordinate 75,670,478, forward strand.
GGAAACATTCTCTTGGCTGCACAACAGTCCCATAGTACCCAGCCCCCTCCCTGCACTATGGCAGGCTGCCTCCCACCTACAGTGTTGGGGATTATTACACCTACAGTATAGGGCAGGTGCCTGGACTGTGTCTACTTTGGGACAGGTTCATGTCTGCCCCTGCCAACCACACTCAAGGCAGCCTAAGCCAGTTGACTGCCTGGCATTACAAAAGGCACCCCCTTACAATGAAAATGTAAGAAAACTATCCCTCTATATAAGTTACGCTGTCTCTTTAAATGCCCAGACTGAGCACCAAAAGCTACTCATAAACTTGCATTAAAGTTTTAACTTAATATTTGCATTTAGCATCTGCTGCCAACCCAGTTGAAAGCAATGCTGCCAGTTTTAGTTGTTATAAGTTTTTAACAAAAGTAAAATTAGCCTACAAGAGGGGGACCTTAGCTTCTCATGAAGCATTGGTTTTCATTGTGACCATGCTGCACAGCACATCACCATGGTGACATAATCACACTCTACACTTGAGCATGATAACTGGCGGCCCGGACCCTCCTGCACCTAAGGATACAGGTGAAGAAAAAAGTTATTTGGCATCCTCACTAATCGCAGTGGCTCTGATTTTTCTTGTGGTCCATCTCTGAAAATCTAACATTTAACAGCGCATGAGAGCAGTTAAATTCCAGTTTCCTTAAGGATTGTTATCTCTCTTGGTGAGTGTTCAAACAGGATATGTTGAGTTAAAAATGTTTATTTTTAAGGAGATTGAAGTTGACTAAAGGACTAAAACTAAAATGGCTGCATTTTAAATCCATTCATAGATAAGAGGTAAACTTAACAAGAGACTGCAAGTTTGGATTCCATCAGGATAACAAAAAAGGTACTAATATTTAAAATGTTACAACTTTATAAAAATTAAAACAAAAAATTAACAGTTAAAACTAGAAAATTTAAATTTTTTTATCAAACTTTATTAGGCTGCAACCTTTTGGAAGAGTTATGTATAATGATAGGATGTCAAACAAGTAAAATAAAGAGCTTTACAAGGAATAGATGGGCACAAATCAGGTTTGTTCCCCCTGCCTATCATATATGCTCATTATATATTAAAATGCATTCTTTATATTTTATATGAAAAATTAATAATGTAATATTTATTTTTACTTCATTTATATTCTAAACAACACTTTTTATATTTTTTTCTTGCACTGATTGTATTCTGATGAAAGGACAAGATTGTCTTGAAACATTAATGTACTGTCACAAGGATTCAAGTGCTGTACCTAACAGAAAAGTAGTGGCATGGATTTAAGTGTTGTAAAAATATAAAAACTAGATATATGTATTCAATGCAAGAGTACTGTACATTTTAAGAAGACTGAAAACTTATAAGCCCAGAAAAAGAATTAAGGATATTTATGACTTGAGAGTCTTCATTATTTCAAATCACACAGCCATATTAACCCCCCACACATACACACTTTTAAGGTCCCTCTAGTATTGTGCTGGGCAGGGGGGATCTGGATCCTTGTGTTTAACCTCGCAGCTGTGCCAAATGTTTGGCACAAGCCTGCGGCTATGGCAACACCTGGGTCTTTGGCACAGGGACCCCCAGTTTTATAAAACTATGCACAGGGTCACTTGATGCAACTGGAGTTTGCCTCAGCCCAAGAGCAATGCAACTTGTGTCTCTCTAAGGGCTCTTTTAAAATCAAGCCTATGGTTTTTAAACACAGTTTCAAGCCTTGTTCAGTATGGATGGGTACTGTGTTTGGGCTTCTTAAAACATTTTAAGAAGCCCAATGTGTACAGTGCATCAGATACTCCATGACAGTCCATGACAGTATCTGTAGACACACATGTATGCACATCTCTGCCTGTCATCTCCACATACTCTAGAGCTTCTTTAGAAGCTCCTGCCTTAATGCTAGGTTCAGATAATTCTGAATCCATAATGGTGACCTCTGAGCAAACAGTAGCAAGGGTAGTGTTCATCCCAGAGCTATACCACCATCTTTTAAACTACCTAATCTTTCCAGGCCAGGATCGGCAAAGAGTAAAGGAATTTCCCCAGTGTCCTGCTCAAATTTTCTGCATTCACTAAAATATCACCAACAGTTCAATCTGGTTTAATTTCCATCAGTTTGCATATATATCCCACACCCAACAACTCTCTGGACAAGGCTGAAAATAAGCAGTATTGTCTAGCCCTCCATTCCCGGTTCACAAAAACTAAAATAAAAAATAAAATTATTTTGACAATGTTCAGCACTAGTTCTGTTCCAACCAACTGTCTCTCAATGCCACAAAATTAGTTTCCATGAGCTTTGGCTCCTGGCAGAGGCTTGTCAGGTTCTCCGTCATCCTTCCACACCCTTGAGAGTACTATGATTAAGGATGTGTCTTCCATTAAGTACAGTACCTTAGGGACCGGCTGGACAATTGTCTTGACTTCTCAGTGCACATTGATGACATCCACCTCAAACTCCACTACAAACTTGGTGTGCTCAACAGCCAGTAGGCAACTCCCTACCTGCCAAGTACTACTCACGAAGACAATCCTCCATATCTTCTTATTTGGTAATATTGTTCTACAGCACAGTTCTCAAATCCAGCTTTTCTAGACTTGACCCCAACTTGCACTCATGCTGGCATTTTCCCTTGGACTGCCATCTTAATACCCACCACTGTTCATTTTACTCCTTCCTCTCCCTCTCCCACTCTTCTCTTGATGCCTCACCCAAGTGACTCATTTACTTACAAATTCTGACTTGGATCTCTCCCTGTCTGCTTTTTCACCCTCCTATCTCACCCTCCTTCCTCCTACCCCCTCAAGAACACTGCATCCCATTCCCTCTCCCTCAGGAAAACTATGGGGGCCAAGTTGCGTTCTTGTATAATTTTCCTAAACTCTGATCCTCTCTTCACCATCTATCAACTCTGTCTCTTCCCTCTCCTCCCTCAAGACCCTTTTTTGAACTTTAATATCCCCTTCTATAACTGTACCTAACTCCTGATCTTTGTGTCCCCCTTTCCTCTTACTGTTTTTTTGCAGCTCCCTCCTACCCCAGATGGGAAAAATGTCCTACCTACTATAGGCCCATTTTTTATGTGGACTTAAACTACTCCTAATCAGTGTTTCATTTCTAGCAATATTTTGCTCCTGTTCCACTCTTAAAAATACTGTAAATGATAACACCTCACATAGATATATTATGGTATCCTGACAGTCACAATGCTGATGATCAAAAGCCCAAGACTGACATCCTGACTTCCTGATTGCCCAACCGACCACAATCCCAACAAACAAAAACCAAACATTGCACTTATGCCCTGTTTGTAGGTGGGCTGAACCCCCACACTCCCCTAAAATAATATAATCAGTTCCTAGTCCTGGCATGTTATAGTGTCTGGCTTTCGGTGGTCAGGATGGTGGTCTGTCAGGTGTGCGACATGTTGGGATGTCAGGCTTGGGATATCAAATGTCGGGATTTTAAATGTCGGCATTTTGTAATACTCCCCTTCACACCAGAATTTGTGTAGTCTGGGTGGTATTAGTCTGTTCATTATATGATGTTCACTCCCAGTATCATATTACATTTATACCTTTCTACATGGTATAGCATCTTTATTCTGGATTGCACTGTCTAACTGCCCGTATATCATGAATGCTTAACTGTAATGTATTTTAATTGTACTATATTTTATTTTAATTACTATTGCACCTTAAAGTATATCATCTCCTTTTGCACATCTTGTATTGTTTAATCTGCCACCCCCAGCCCACCAGGAAACATCTCAAATTGAGCTGTTATAAGCTCAGTATGTCTTTCCTGGTAAAATGTTTGAAATAAATAAATAAATATTTGCAATGAAAATTATACATTATTTCTGCAGCGGTTATGTCATTATCCTGCTATCTCCACAGTAGGGATGTCATAATGAGTAGTTGTAAGTAATGTCAAAGTAGCATTATGATGTTGATAATACCACAATAGTTCTGTGCTGCACTCAGGCAATGTAGTAATGGTAAAACAAAGAACTGTGTGAGTTAAAATGAAACAGTAACAGCTTAATGTTCAACCAAATGGCTTATTTACATTTTCTATATTTTGAACTGATGTGGTATAAAAATGCCACATGTAATGGGCTGAAAAGAGGTGACCATATGTGTATAAAATGATCATAACACAATCCTACAGTACTTCCTGAGTTGAAAAACCATGCACTCCAAAGTATCCTGATTAAAGCAGCAGTGTGATGAAAAAATTTTTTTCTCCAAAAACTTTAGTTTCAGCTACAGTTCAGAAAAATATTAGCATACCTGTCACATGTACTTTTTGTAAGTACCTGCTATGCTGTGCACCATGAGTCTTTCTAATTTTATTTTTAATTCATTGATCCTAACCCTTGCCAGGTGTATAGTGTTATTTCTTTGCAAAATGAGGCAGCTATCTTTTTTCTTGAGAAAAAAAAACTAAATTAAAATATTAAAAAATACTCAAATTTTGGTGGACTTAGACAATTATGCCACTTAATAAAACTGGAAGATGCATGGGATCTTTTATAGTGAAAATATAGGGTCGAATTTTGCATCCAATTTCATTGCACTGCTGCTTTATGAAATAAAACATGATAGGGTATCTTTTGTGGTGGTGTAATGGCATACCTCAGTTGTGTTATGAGGCATGAGTCACCCCTCAGCCCCAAGAGCCTAAAACCACCCAAGAAATGTTATCAAATGGGTCAAAGATTTATAAGGGTGAAAAAATGCACACAATAAAATAATTGTAAACGTGTTAATGATTTCAAAAAGTTCATCCATCTTATCAAAATTATCCCAGCTTAACAAAGCTCTGGCATGCTACCTTCATTTATGTATTTTTGCACCTTATCTTTTTCTTCTCTATATTATTTTTTCTATGCTCCCCTTGGTTTGTTTTTTTGTTTGTTCATTTGATAGTTTTTGTTAGCTTTCTTACATTTAACAGATGGAATGATTACTATAATGAACAATAATTCAGATCTTCTCAGTTCTGCTGGTAGAATGTTCATCCCCACACTCACACAACAAAAGGTCTTGCATGTAGCCAAAGGCTTGTACTTTACCTGCAGCAGGATAAGCAGCAGATTCAGCATTTCACTGGTAAGTAGGTGAGGAAAGATGGGGGAATGTTATGGTCAGAAAAAAAAACAGAAATTAAAACTCTATGTATTTTTGATACATTGTCCCTTGCCAATGGATCAGCTTAGCTCTGCAATTATTTGAATAAGTTTATCGGTGGGAGGGTTGGGATAGGGGCATTTGTTTGATTTGTACAGTTGGTTCCCTTATTTTATATGTGATTGTATTTACTAAACTTTAATAAAGTATTCTTATTTCAAAAAGTTTTAAATTACTGCAGTATTTCATTTTTTAAATGTGTGTATGTGTGAGAAGAGGAGTATTTGGGAAATTAATATTTAGTTTTCTTGAATTTAAGGCAGTTTTGTTTTTAGGGCTTAGTGGAATGTTTTTAGTAAGTAAATGTGGCAGCCATGCTTGTGATGGCAATAAGGGTTGTATGGTTAGTAATGTGCATGGTAGTAGTAGTAGTTGGTAGTGTGTTTGGTAGTAGTAGTAGTGTTTTTATTGTGAAACAGCTGTTGGATCATTACCTTGTGTTGTTGTGCTGAGATAAAAACATGGGTAAGCCTCAGGTTTCATAATTTTTGAATGACATTTTATTACTAGCCTTTATTTAAATGTATTAGTCCAACAGGGGCTTGATGGCAAGCAGTGTACCACAGGGTTATATACTGAGTCCAAGCCTCTTTTCTTTCTATATAAGAGATACTGTATACATTGTCAAGTCAACAACAGCCTCAGTACGTTGGCAGCTGATAATAAATTAGGGGTTGTGCAATTAGTAAACCTGATACTGACTCATTACATAAGGTTTTGCACACTGTAGCTCTGTGGGCCCAATACAATTGAACACAATTCAACAAAGATAAGTGTGTGGTTCTTTACTTTGGTTAAAAGAACAGGGTCACAAGATACTCTCAAAATGGAGCAAAACTAAATAATGTTTCTTGTGAAAAGAATCTTGGAACAATAATCTGTAAAAACATGAAACAGCATACTAGCATTAAACTAGTCAAGGAAGCAGGTGGAAAGAGGCAGAAGAATAAACACTGACCTCCCCACAAGCTCAAGAGATACACAAAGACTGTAAGGAGGGAGAGAATACCCAACAAGGGGCAAACAACAATGAAGGTCAGGGGATACAAGACAAGAATAAAACTGAAAAACATAGTGTACCGGAAAAGAGAGGGCAAAAGGGGAAAGAGATGCAGGGTGGCAGCATAGCCTGGAAAATCATGTGTGCATATGCAAAAAGTCTGGTCAACAAGGTTGCAGACCTGGAGGCCACCTTGGTGGAAGCGGACCTGGACCTGGTCACCATCATGGAGATCTGGTGCAATGCAAACCAGGACTAGGAAGCAGCCATTCCAGGATATAAGCTGTTAAGAAAGGAAAAGTAGGTAGAAATGTGGAAGGAGTTGCACTATATGTAAGGGATAACATAAAAGCCACAGAAATACAAGGGGAGCAGGGAGGTGAGGAGATACTGTGGGTCACTCTGGAAAGAAGGAAAGGGTCCGCTATGAGAACAGGGGTTATCTACAGACCTCCAGTGCAAGGGGGAAGAGGTTGATAAGGAAATAGTGTAAGCAATCCAGAAGATGGCTCACAAGGGGGAGGTACTGATAGTGGGAGACTCAATCTACCAGACATGGATTGAAGTCTCCCCACTGCAGCTATGGCCAGGAGTAGTTACATCCTGGACTCCATGCAAGGGAAGTTCCTTGGGCAATTAGTGTTGGAACTCACTCACGAGAGGGCACTTCTCAACTTAGTATTGTCAAACGGGGAGAGTGTTACTGACATCAGAAGGAGGGACCACCTGGGAAACAGTGACCACCATACAGTGTGATTTGAGGTAAGGACTGGGTCAGAATTGAATCACGCAAGGATAAAGGTCCTGGACTTCATGAGAGCAGATTTTAAGAAAAAGGGAGAATATCCGAATGAGGCCTTGGTGGGATAGATAAACTGGGGGAGTCGAGGAAGCATTGGCAAAAATAAAAAAGGGAATTAGGCATGCTAAAAACCTCTGTGTAAGGAAAGTGAGCAAAGGTAAGAGAAAAATGAGACCACTATGGTTCTCTAAGAAAGTAGCAGAAAAGGTAAAAGCAAAAAAAAAGGCATTTAGAATGTACAAAAATAACACAGAAAGAGGGGGATAGGGAGGCTTAGCAAGAGAAACAAAAGGAGGCATGGAAGGCAGTTAGAAGTGCAAAGGCACAGAGAGAGGAAAGGACTGCCAAGTCAATGGCAAAGGGAGATAAACATTTTTTAGAAACATAGGTGATAAAAGAAGAACAAAGGGGGGATAGTGAGACTGAAAGGGGCAGGAGGGCACAGTGTGGAAGATGGCCACCAAAAGTGCATTAATTAAACAACTATTTCTGTTCAGTATTTATGGAGTAGGGGGAAGGAATAGGCTAATGGTAAAGGGCAAGGGTGTAAAGGATGGAAAGTGGACACAAAGCCATTTTTAAAAGAAAGAGTGCTTAGGGAACCATCAAAGATTAAAGTAGACAAAGCAATGGAGCCAGATAGGGTGCACCCCAGGATACTGAGGGAAATGAAAGAGGAGCTAGTTTCACCTCTGACAACCCTATTCAACATGTCATTAAAAACAGGGCTGGGACTGAAGGATGGGAGAGATATAGTCCCACTTCACAAAAGTGGAAATATGGAGGAGGCAGGAAATTAAAGGCCAGTCAACCTGATGTCAGCGGTAAGCAAGGTAATGAAAACATTATTAAAGGGGTGCCACCTGGTGTTGTTGATTTGCACACTAATTTAGGAGAGGTAACATTGAAACAGAAGATAGGAAACTGCAATTTCTCACTGTTAAATGCTAGGAGTTTAAATATTGATAAGAAAAGTGAACTTGAAACACTTATAAAACACCTTGACCTTCATGAGGTGGCTATCACTGAGACCTTGTGGGATGACTCGGCTGAGTGGATTAAAGACATTGCAGGATTTAAACTTTATAGTAGAGATAGAGATGGTAGAATAGGGGGAAGGGTGTGTATATATGTATCAAATAAAATTCCATCCCACTCAATTCAGCATCCTAAACTAATGAGTATCAATATTGAATCAGTCTGGATGAAATTAGAACCACAGGGTTATTCACCAGTAATTTTGGGTAATTGTTACAGGCCCTCTTCATGTGGTTACAACGATACAGTTCCCCTCTGCTCTGAAATTACAGAAGCATCTGAACTAGGAAATGTTATCATATTTGGATATTTTAATCTTCCAGGCATTGATTGTGCTAACCTAAGGGCTAAGTCAGAAATGGATACTCTTTTCTGGGATAATTCTATCAACTGTAGTTGTGAGCAGCTAGTCCTAGAGCCCACTAGAGGTTCTAATATCCTGCATCTAATCCTAACTAATGTTGGTCACCTCATAAAGAATGTAACTATCCTTCCACCAATAGGTTGCAGTGATCATAATCTGATAACATGTTAACATGTTTCTTGAGTTATGGTACATCTAGAATATGGAACACTAAAACTAAAATAAGAAAATACAATGAGACTAACATAGAAACATACAAACATAGAATTTGATGGCAGATAAGGACCGCTTGGCCCACCCAGTCTGCCCATTTCCCTACCTAATGGATAAGCTGCAGATCTTAGTTAACAAGCATATCACTTGTTAACAACTATCTTAGTAAAATAGATTGGAACAACCAACTACTTGATATGGGGATGGAAGAAGCCTGGAAGCTCTTCAGAAATACTGTGCTAATGGCTGTTGATAAATTTGTTCCATTAAGAAAGAAATATAATTAAGATGTCAAGATTCCTAATTGGATGACAGGGGAAATAAGGAAAACACTTAAACATAAACTCAATACATATAGGAAATTTAAAAAACATCCATCCTATTCAAATAAGGTCAAATACAACAACAAACAAAAAATAAATAAAAAAATTGATCTGAAGGGCCACATACAAAATGGAATTTAGCATAGCCCATAGCAAAGATGTCAAGTTGTTATATTCATATCTTAATACTAACAAATCATCATTTAATGTTATTGACAAAATCAAATCAAATGGTAATACGTTCAATCATCCTATTGAAATAATAGATAGTTTTAAGTTATTTTGCATCAGTATTTCGTCCCAGATTAGATAAATCTCACATACTGATTAATGTCTTAGAAAATAACCATCTGTTTTCAGAGGAAGAGGTGCGATTAGAATTTCAGATTGTCAAAATGACTACTACTCTTGGTCCTGATAATATTCATCCTAAGCTACTTAAAACTGAAGCACACACATTAGCTGTCCCACTAACTATTATTTTCAGTAGGTCCTTACAAAGCGGGATTGTGCCATTGGATTGGAGGCTTTCCATTGTGACCCCTATATTCAAGAAGGGTGATAGGAATCTAGTAAAAAAATATAGACTTATCAACCTAACCTCTATCCCCTGTAAAATTATGGAGAGATTGATCAAAAATCGACTAGAACAAGAGATAATTACACTAAATATTATGGATAGCATACAGCATGGGTTCCAAAAGGGGAGGTCTTGCACAACAAATCTGATCTCATTTTATGAGAATATAAGTGCTAGCCTGGACAGAAGATGTGCATCAGATGTGATTCTGATGGACTTCTCTAAAGCTTTTGACAAGGTACCACATACAAAATTGGTAAATAAATTAATAAAATTGTGTTTTAGTAGTACAGTCATATGATGGATTCAAAATTTGTTATTGAAACATGCACAAATGATTATATTAAATGGTACTTTATCCGATATGAGTGAGGATACTAGTGGAGTACCACAGGAGTCGGTTTTGGGCCCGGTCTTTTTTGGCATCTGTATCTGTGATATTCAACAGAACATTAATAACAAAATGGTCAAATTTGCAGATGATTTGAAACTGGGTGGTGAGGTAGATACCTTCCATAAGCATATATCTATGGTCAATGATTTAAACAATATTATGGAATGGGCAATTGAAAATGGCATGCAATGTAATACTGAGAAATGTGTGGTCCTGCATTTTGGACCTAAAAATCCAAACTATAAATACATATTGGGAGACCAGATATTACGTACAGTAACATTTGAACATGACCTAGGGGTTACAATATCTAACTCATTTACGTCTACTGAACATTGTCATCAGGTTTCTTTTAAAGCAAAGGTTCTCATTAAAAGGATCAAATGATCCTTTATTAGCAGATCTGAACAGTGTATTATACCTCTGTATAAGAGTTATATTAGGCCCATGCTTGACTTTGGGTCACCATTCTGTTCTCCTTATCACTTAAAAGATATTAAGATGATTGAAGGGGTACAATGTTCCATCACCAAATTACTTCATCATTTAAAAGGCTTACCATACAACTCAAATCTAAAAAAAACTGGACTGTTTTCCCTAGAACTAAGAAGGCAGAGAGGGGATATTTTACTATTGCACAAAATTATTCATTCACCTAATTTAATGGACCTATGCATTCTGGAGTTTAGTAAGCCTCAAAATAATCTTAGATCTTTTGGTAAGAAACTAGCCATACCTAGGGTAAACACTGCAAAAAGAGAACATTTTTATACAGTGAGGAGTTCAAGGGCCTGGAACAGACTTTCGCGAACAGCAATGGCAGTAGAAGAGTTTGGTCAATTTAAACATACTATAGATAGACTATATTATACAGGTGGTATTATAGTTTAATGATGCCTGCATGGTGCAGGGGACAATAGTAATGAGAATTGACTGCTCCTTTTTGTCCTATTCATCCTAGTAATCCTAGTGATTGGGAAATACCTAGTTACCAGTAACCTGCTGGATCAGAGACAGCATGGGTTCACAGGGGGGAGATCCAGCCAGATAAACCTTTTTTTCCTCTGGCTCCCCATTCCCCATGGGGAGCTCAGCAGATGCCTACTCGCTGCCCCCCCATGCCCAGGCTTAGCCCCTTGGGTGGGGCCACCAGGCTGGTGCTTCCTCCCCATGGTCCATGGTAACATACCCAGGCTTGCCCCCCAGGGTGGGGCTACTAGAGTGGGAGCCTTCCTGGCAAACACTGTTGGCAGCAGGGGTGGCAGCAGAGCAGGGCTTCATGGTATGGGCTGAGATTTTTGTGTGTGGCTGTACCTGGGGGCAGGGACGTGCAATGAAGGCCCATGTTTGCCCCACTCCTGCAGATTACGGTGCCAGCACAATCAATCCCCCAGTCTCTGCCAGGGATCTGTGATATGCTGAGGACACTACTTCTTCTCCCCAGAGAAGGAGAGCAATACCAAGGATGCTCAGACCTCCCCCCCCGGATGTTCCTCTGATATCCCAAGTCCGTTTCTGAACCTGGGGCATCGGTGTTGCAAACTGATGCACTGCCTCTGCACCAGCAGGCCAGCCATGTGCCAGATAAACCTAATTGAATTCACTGATTGGGTGACCAGGGGAGTGGATCAAGGGGGAACGGTGGTCATGGCCTACCTGGATTTGAGCAAGGCCTTTGACACTGTTCCACATAGAAGGCTGTTAAACAAGCTGGGATGCCTATGAGTAGGTCCTAAGGTAGTAAAATTGATGTAAAATTGGCTGAGCAATAGGAGTCAGAGATGATGGTAAACAGCAGTCACTCCAGAGAAAGTAAAGTGACCACCGGAGTACCACAGGGATCAATACTAGGGCCAGTCCTCTTCAATGTCTTCATCATTGACATTGCAGAAGGGCTTGAAGGGAAAGTATGCTTTTTTGCAGATGACACAAAACTCTGCAAGAGATTAGACACACCAGGAGGAGCGGAAAAAATGAGAAGTGATCTAGAAAAGTTGAAAGAATGGTCAAGGGCTCGGCAGATGGGTTTTAATGCAAAAAAAGTGCAAAGTAATGCACTTGTGGCATAAGAACCTGGGAACAACATACCAACTGGGAGGAGAGGTATTAACAGTTACAAAGCAGGAAAGGGACCAGGGGGTGATCATTTCTGATGACCTGAAGGTAGTGAAGCAGTGTGACAAACCAGTGGGGAAGGTTGGAAGGATGCTAGGTTGCATAGGAAGGGGAATCAACAACAGAAGGATGGAGGTAATAATACCCCTATACAGAACACTGGTTAGGCCACACCTCGAGTACTCAGTACAGTTCTGGAGGCCCCACCTCTGTAAAGACAGAGAGATGGTGGAGGCAGTACAAAGGAGGGCAACCAAAATTGTGCATGGCCTGCATCAAAAGCCCTATGGGGTAAGGCTCAAGAAACTTAACATATACCCCCTTGAGGAAATGAGGAAAAGGGGAGATATGCTAGAGATATTCAAATACCTCCCAGGCTAAAACGAGGTTCAGGAGGGAAGCATTTTCCACAAACATAGAAACATAGAAACATAGAATTTGACGGCAGATAAGGACCGCTTGGCCCACCCAGTCTGCCCATTTCCCTACCTGATGGATAAGCTGCATATCCTAGTTAACCAGCAGCCTACTTCTTCCTACCCCACCCCTAGAATTGCCTTATGACTGTCCCATGCATGCTTGAATTCCACCACTGTTTTTGACTCCACAACCTCCTCTGGAAGGCTGTTCCATACATCCACAACCTCTCTGTGAAAAATACTTTAAATTACCTCTGAGCCGCTCTCTTCTATCTTCAAATTGTGCCCCTTGTTCTTGCACACCCTTTTTTGAAAGATGCTACCCTCTTGGACTTTGTTGATCCCCTTGAGGTACTTGAACGTTTCTATCATGTCCCCTCTCCCTCCTTTCCTCGAGGCTATACATATTAAGCTCCTTAAGTCTCTCTTCATATGTCTTTTGGTGCAGACCCTGCACCATTTTAGTTGCCCTCCTCTGGACAGCTTCCATCCTGTCTATGTCTCTGCGGAGATTGGGTCTCCAGAACTGCACGCAGTACTCCAGATGTGGTCTCACCAGCTGTCTGTACAGAAGGATAATAACTTCTTGTTTTCTACTGGTGATGCCTCTCCCTATGCATCCCGGTATCCCCCTAGCCCTCCTTGCTGCCCTCTCACATTGCTTGCCCACCTTTAGGTCATCTGATATGACTACCCCGGGTCCCTTTCCATTTTTGTTGTTGTTAGTATCTCACCCTCCATTGTGTACTCTTCCTCTGGGTTTTGTTTCCAGGTGCATTACCTTGCACTGCTTAGCATTGAATCTAAGCTGCCATACATTTGACCATTCCTCTAACCTTGCAAGTCCCTCTCATCCTTTCCACCCCACCTTGTGCATCAACTCTGTTGCAGATCTTTGTGTCATCTGCAAAGAGACATACTTTTCCTTCCAGTCCTCTGCAATGTTGCTTATAAAGACATTGAAGAGGACCGGTCCTAATACTGAACCCTGTGGTACCCATGCTAACCCCTTTTTCAGAGTGGACTCCATTTACTATTACTCTCTGTGTCCTATTCTCCAGCCAATTCTTTACCCAGGCTGTCATCTTGGGACCCACTCCCAGGCTGGCTAACTTGGTATTAATCTTTTGTGTGGGACTGTGTCAAATGCCTTGCTAAAGTCTAAGTAGGCCATGTCCACAGCCCATCCCTGATCAACTACTTTGGTCACCCAGTCAAAGAAATCTATCAGATTTGTCTGGCATGACCTTTCCGCTGTGAATCCATGCTGCCTTGGGTCCTGTGCCCCTCTGGCCTCTAGATACACAACACTTCTTTCCTTCAGAAGTGATTCCATCATTTTCCCTACCACTGAGGTTAAACTAACAGGTCTGTAGTTTCCTGCTTCTGCCTTGCTCCCACTTTTGTGAAGGGGAATCACATCTGCCCTCCTCCAGTCCTCAGGTACCACCCCATCCTCCCATGATTTGTTAAAGAGGGTAGTCAGTGGTATCACTAGTTCTATCCTTAGTTCTTTTAGAATTCTGGGATGAATCCCATCAGGCCCCATTGCTTTGTCCACCTTCAGTTTTAAGAGCTCTTTCAGAACTCTTTCTTCTGTAAATGGGCTGGTATCAACTTCTGTATCCAGAGTGTTTCTACTGTTTGTTTTAGGTAGCTCCCCCTCTTTCTTTGTAAATACTGAGCAAAAATATTTGTTTAGTATCTCTGCCTTTTCACAGTCACCCTCTGCCCACCCTCCCTCCCCTTTATTAAGCCTCACTATCCCTCCCTTGGTCTTCCTTTGCTCCCTGATGTACCTATAAAAGGTTTTATCCCCCTTCTTAACTGAGTTGGCTATCTTTTCCTCGGTTTGGGCCTTTGCTGTTCTGACTGCCTTTCCAGCTTCCTTTTGCTTTAACTGATACAGTTCTCTGTCCTGTTCCTTCTGTGATTCCTTGTACTTCCTGAATGCTTTCTTTTTCTCTTGAACCTTCACTGCCACTTCCTTTGAGAACCATAGTGGTTTCTTACCTCATTTCGTTTTGTTTATTTGCTTTACACAAAGGCTTGTTACCTCTGTGATGGCAGTTTTTATTATTCCCCATTGTTCTTCCACCCCTCCTTCCTGCCCATTTGCTAATGCATTCCTTAGGCACTCACCCATTTAGCCAAGTCAGCCCTCCTAAAATCCAGTACCTTTGTCTTTGTATGGCTTGACTCTATTGCTGTGTTTATTGTGAACCATACTTATGATGGTCGCTAGTTCCCAGATGGCTACCCACTTCTACATCTGTGATCCTCTCTTCATCTCCATTTGAGAGAACCAGGTCTAAGATTGCTCCCTCGGAGTGGGCTCCAATACTAGTTGTCTAATGCATGCCCCTGTAGGGCATCTAGAATAACCCCACTCTTAGAAGTGGCTGCTGCAACTGCGCTCCAGTTAACATCTGGCATATTCAGATCACCCATCAGCAATATCTCCCCTTTATCTGCCATTCTAAGCATACTTGCTATCATTTCCTTGTCCATTTCCTCCCGAGAGGGTGTTCACCAACCCTGTGCGGATTGTGGTGCCATTGCCTGCCTCCAAATTGACCCACAGTGCTTCTTCTCCTCCCTGTTTACCCTTTTGTTCTGTTGCTTTGATTTCTTCTCTTATGTGAGAGCTACTCCTCCTCCTCTTTTACCCTCCCTGTCCCTCCTGTAGATAGTGTATCCTGGTATGTTTACATCCCAGTCATGGTTCTGTGTGTACCAAGTTTCTGTGACTGCCACAATATCCAGATCTTCCTCCTCCATCAAGGCCACTAATTCAGGAAGCTTGTTACTCAGACTACGGGCATTGGTAGTCATTGCTCTCCATTTTTTGATGGCTTTACCTTCTGTAGCGGCAACCCCCACTGACCTTTCTACCTTGGTCTTTTTCTCATTTTGTACCCTGTTTTGTAGGCGGAGGCTGGGATTTTCCTTCTGCTTATCAGTGCCTCCCCCCTTGACTAGTTTAAAGGCTTGCCAATGAAGCATTTAAACCGATTGCCCAAAAGACTTGTTCCTTTCCTGGACAGATGCAGACCATCCTGCCAGTATAGGCTGGTGTCCCTCCAGGTGGAACCCCAGTCCCCAATGAAGCCAAACCCTGTGCTCCACCATTTTTCAACCATTTGTTAAACTGCATGGTGCAAGTACCCTCGCCTCCTCATGCCACTGACAGGCAGCACCTCTGAGAAGGATACTGTGTGTCTACTTGTCTTAAGCCCCTCCCCAACTGCACAAAGTCCTTTGCACTGCTCTAATCTCATGATGAGCCAAGTCATTTGTCCCTAGGTGGACAATGATGTCCATCTCAGACCCCTGCAACTGTTCTCGTGATCCTAAGGATGCGCCTGTCCCTCCAAGCCATGGCACCAGGCAGGCACCTTACTTCAGTTTTCTCTGCTCCCCCCAGTTCTATCCCCCTAATAATTGAGTCCCCCACCAGGAGTTGCTTTCTTTCCCTGTGGTGCCCTCTGCCTCCTTCCTGAGGGCCTCCCTTGTGACAGTTGTCTGCACCCTCCTTAGTCTCCTCTCATGGGTGCATCCATAGGGGAACCATGCTCCCCAGAATGGTGTATGAATTGTGGAGTGTAACAACTGACTGGGTGTGCCTCTGTTCACCACCTTACCCTCCTGAGCCCACTGTGGTCCAACTGCTGTGCTCTTCACAACCTCTGAGGTAGTGGTGGTGGCTGTGGTGCTCCCTGGATGGGGGAGGTTCCCTTGCCACTGTCCAGTGTGGCCTGAAGATGGGCAACTTCCTCCCTCAGGGCAGATAGTTGTCTGAAAACAGGGCAGCATCTCAGCCTCCAGAAAGACTCTCGGAAGACTGCCGGAAGACAAAAAAAGATGTTCAAGGTCAAGGGGTCACGCTATGAAGTTAGAAGGGGAAGGCTCAAAGGAAATGTGAGGAAGTACTTCTTCATGGAGAGAGAGTGGTGGACACATAGAACAGCTTACCAGAGGAGGTGGGGGGCAGAAATGGTGACAGGGTTCAAGAATGCATGGGATCGACAGAGGTATTTTAGCAGTGGGGGGACTGGAGATTGAGTAGGGTCTGAGGCAACACTATAGGAAGGAAAATAGGGCAGACTGTGGGGCATCAGGTCCTTATCTGCCAACAGATTCAATGTTTCTGTGTTTCTATGTTTCATACACAATCAGACAAAGTTGCAGCAAAAGCAAATGGCTTATTAAGTTGTATTAGGCATGCATATGTAAACAGATCAGCCAATGAAATTAGACCATTGTACAGGATTTACAGTATATACATCCTCATCTTCAATATTATTCTAAGTTTTGGAATTCATACCTCCAAATTGACATTACTAATCTTGATATAGTTCAATAAAGGACCAGAAAGCTAGGCCATGGCCTTGAAGATACAGTATATCTTATCAGGAGGGATTGGCAAGATTAGATCTACTGTACAAGGTCTGGAAAATAGATGGCTGAAGAGGGATCTGTTGTTCATGTATAAAATAGTACATGATTCCAGGGATGCTGGAACATAGGGAAAAGTGCTGGGGAGGCTGTAATAATAACACAAAAACACAAGAAACTAGGACTGCTTCCCTTCTGACCATGAATGCATTAACACTGCACTTTGAATGATCATGGGCAAAAGGGGGGGCTGCTGTTACCCTCGCCCATAGGCTCTGGCAGCTATGCATGATCATATCATGGTTCAAGAACTAAATCTATGCTTAAAACACAGAACTAGAACTGTGCAGAATTTTCAAATTCCCCTTCACCCATAATTCCTTGGAATTTAAAAAATTCTGCCAATTACCTCAGAATTCCATTGAAAGTGGAATTCTGAAATTCTGAAAGCAGAATGTTTAACTGCAGAATAATATTTTGCAGTTTATGTAAACTGTGGATTCATGTATTGCAAACCATGGAATATTACTCCCCAGATTACGTGATCCTTATAGAAATGCCTTATGGAATTTTAAGGCATTAAAAATGAAATTCCAAAAAGCATTTCAGAAGTGAAATTGACATTCATTGTGAATCCCACCAGTTGAATTTCAAATTCTGCACAGCTCTACCCAACACTCATAATATCATAGGTCACATTTGTCAACTGAAAGGATAACCATTGTTCACTGATGCTGGATGATATGACTGCACACAAAAAAAATAGTGAGAACCTGAAATGTTCTGGCCAGCAGTGAGGTTAAAACACCAATATTAAATAATTTTAAAATTAATTAGATGAATTAATGACCAAAAAGTTGAGTATCAGAAATAACAACTAACTGAAGTGAGGGGTGATTGTGAGATTATAATAGGCTTACCGCTTACATTCCTCCCTAATAACTTAGTATGAAACTTACTATAACTTAAAGGAGAACTGCACTGAATCTATAAGTCATTTTTCTTAGTGGAAACTATTTTTTAAATCATGGTTAAAATGATGTTATTGCTCCTGCTATCCAGGCTTTTTAGTTGTCTTATTGGCTGTTTCTGATTTTCATGCAGTAGTAGCACTAGTAGTAATGAGTTTATTGTTTAGTCATAGACCATTACAAAAGCAAAATCAGACAGTATACAATAAATAGTACAATAAGAATAACATCCATATAAAACAGACAAGTATATAAATTACTTATAAGAATTTTAAAGTGCATTAGTCAAACGTCCTACATATGACAGAAATAGCTCTAAAATATCCCACTACCTGCTTAATAATATATTTTGTCTTCTGAGGTGAGCAGGATATTGAAATTAGAGATTTCATAACATGTAATAGTAAAGGTGTGGTATATTTACTATCATGTGACTGTGGAACGTATTATGTGGGACGAACTGTATGAAAGCTAAAGGTTAGACCTGGTGAACATGTAAGTGCAGTTGAAAAGGGCGACACCAACCATGCCATTGTAAAACATATTCAAACACATTTTCCACAGAAGCACACTTTTAATTTCCTTGAGTTGGAGTTAGTCACTTTGGGCCCCGGGGGGGGGGGGGACTTCAACAAAAAGTCTGGACAAAGAGAGAGTTTCTGGATTTTTACTCTGGGAGCTCATTCACAGAAGGGGTTAAATGAAAACACTGATCTCTCAGCTTTTCTAAGAAAATATAGATGTTAAAGTACTGATGGAATTTGACTACCACTATAATTAAATCATGCCTATTGTTGCTGTGAATTTAAGAAAGGTTCATGGATACTTCTAATTTCTTGCTTTGTGCATATGGGAAAATTATATATTTTTCAACATGTAAACATGGCACAGAGCTATAGACATTTTTGAGGTAACCAAGTTGGTCATTAGCTCATACTGTGTAAAATTAGTGCAAATATGTAACCAAAAGGTTAACAAATTAAATGTATTTGGTAATGCACTTTATAGTTATCTGACCATCAAGTGGTTAATAATGATTGGTCAAAACCACATAGCTGATGATTGTTTGGTTTGAGTCATATGATTAATTGTGGATGTATATTTAATGAGCATTTGTTAATGGCAATATTTTACTCTGATGAAGCCTGGCAGTGTACCAGGTGAATGTTAGTTCTCTTTCACCAAGTCACTTTTTGTATGCTTTTTGCACATCTGCATTTATATAAAATAAGCATTTTTTATTTAAACTAGTGCTGGTGTTGTTCTTTCTATGGTTGTATTGGTGCTGATTCTTTTTTTCTCTGCTCATATATTTCAGACTAACAGTTATATATTTTTCAACATACTTTTGTAGATACTGAAATCCATATTTACACACAGTATAACGTTGCCAATATGTTTGAACCAATTTTACTAATTACAGCCCAAAGTTATCCACTTTTTCTTTTCCATTAAGCACTCATAGGGTAGTCTGTGTGGGTTCATTCTGGTTATTTTGATCCAATAGCCAATAAGTCTAGACGTTGAGTCAGCCTCCAATTTTGGATAGCCCATCTCAGCTAAGACTAACACAGCAGGGCTTGAGTTCCCTAGACCAAGAACTGAGTGTAACAGATTATTTAGTGGTATCTCTAATATAGTTGGTTTGTCTCATTCCCAAATTTCACTTAACGAGTTGCTGACATGAAAATGCTACATTGCAGAATCTGAATAAGCATACCCCAAGTAAATCTCATACCAAAAACTAGATATCTGTGTTACTTCATTTTAAAGTTATGAGCTATTTTGTAAACCTGATTTCATTACCTGTTCAAAACAGCCTGTATCATTGAAGAGCTGCTGCTGATATCCTCTCAGGACCTCACAGTCTAGTATTCCCTGTCAGCAAGCGTATAGGACCTGTTTCTCCAAAGTTTTAAAGATCACGTGCAATAGTTGTCTAAAGTAAAACAGGCAGCACCATTCAAAAAACATTGCTATAAAAACTACATGTGTTTCAGGTTTTGCAACAAAGTTGACAAAATTGTATTTTATAATGCCTTTCGGTGGGGTCCATTTTTCAAGGGTTGCTGGATGCTGAGTCAGCATGCCTCCTGGCTGCTGAAGCCATTTGGAGTTTATTTTATTTATTTAAATTCTTCGGATACAATCTTTGAGCATGGTGCTCTTTTATAAAGGTTCCACACCAAGGAAGCAAGCCATAATACAGTACATAGAAAATATATAAGAAGATAACAAAAAATCAGAGGATACCTGAGACAAGCTCAGAGGGACAACATAACAACAAGTATGCAACTGGTCAAAATAAGGGACTGTAGATTGTTGCAGTGTATCCCAGCATGAGGGTCTTGTCCAACAGAATACTAGTTAAGAAGGGGAAGACAGAGAGGAGAGGGGAGAAAGCAAGAAGGCAAAAGTGAGGTTCAGTGACTGAGATTGTAGCTGGTAGTAGTAGGGATAGATTGAATGGACAGAAACAGCAAGATATGCAGAGCAGGAGAGCTAGGGAGAGTAAAAAGCAGGGATGGAGGGGTAGGAAAAGATACAGGGGCAAAGGGGGTGCAGTTAGGGTGGGAGGGGGAATGAGTGCATGATAGGGCTGAAGGAGTCCAGAGAGGGGGAAGGGAGCAGGTAGGGGTACACATTCAAGGATAAGCTAGGTGAGGAAGGGAAGAGTATAAAAGAGAGAGAATAGCAACAGTTATTGCCAAGAATGAACAAAGGGGGAGATAGAGGAGTACTGGGGTGGGGGGAGCCAGGTTCATTATGGGGAAGCACATGTACCATTAGAGATGAGGTGCTGTTTAAGTTCAGTCTTGAAAGCTTGGATATTAGCAATACCAAGAGTAGCAGGAGGAGCCTTGTTCAACCAAAGAGGGCCCTATATGCAAAGTAGCATTGGCTGGAGTGCAGTTCGCCAAAGGGAAGGCTGAGTATATTCTGAGCTTTATGAGAAGTTCAGAGATGCTAGGAGAGATTAGTCCAAGCATGGCTTTTTTCCCCAAGGAGGCAGGTTTTGAACATTTATCCTGTTTTTCAAGGTTAGCCAGTTAGTTTGTGCTACTCTACTGTTCCTGTTAGGAAGTTGTATTGCTGCTAGTATTGTAATGTTGGTAACTGCACTGCTGTTTGTCAGTGTCTGCTTTACAATATGTTTTAATAGGGGCCTTATATGTGTGAATTCCTACTAAGGGTAGAAGTGTTGGCTCTGGTAAAATGATCATTTTAATTTAGAGTAGAACATAGATGAGCCTGAATGTAGGTCAGAACAACCTGACAGGGAGAACACATTGTGCAGGCTAAATTAGAAATGCCTAGTAAGTTTTTAAAATAGAACTACCTCTCCCACACCCATTGACAAGGAGATGGAATAATTGTTATAAAGTGCCATTCTTAGAAATCACCTCAATTGACTGATAGGTGTGAATGATCTAAGCCTTTCACCATATCAGCAAATTATTCAGTGTGCAATCTCACAACAGTGTGCTATGACCCAGCATCCAGCAACCCTGGAAAAAGGACCACCAATAAAGGTACATAAACAAAATATTGTCAGCTTTGTTACAAAACCTGAAACACACAGTTTTTAAAGCAGTATTTATTAACTGGTGCTGCCTGTTTACTTGTGAGAACCATTGCACATGATCTTTGCAACTTTAGAGAAACAGGTCCTATACGCTTGCTGACAGGGAATACTAGACTGTGAGGTCCTGAGAGGACATCAGCAGCAGCTCTTCAATGATACAGGCTGTTTTGAGCAGGTAGTGAAATCAGGGTTACAAAATAGCTCATAACTTTAAAATGAAGTAACACAGATATCTAGTTTTTGGTAGGAGATTTACTAGGGGCATGCTGATTCTAATTCTGCAATGTGCCACTTTTGGCCAGATGGTGTCAGTTGCTGTTTAAGTAAAGTGCCTGTGTGATATATTTCACTTGAGCTGCCTTTAAAAGTGGTATAACTGTCTTGGCCCCATATTTATTGCTAGAATTCAGAAGTACACCTGCAGTTTGTTTGAGTTTTGTTGAACGTTTTCTCATATGTTGTGCCCAGGAGCCATTATTTGAAAAAGTTAGGCCCATATATACATATGTCTTGGCTGATTTTATCCTTGCCTACATGCCAGAATTTGGAGACATTCTTGGATCCAGAAATTATAACCTGACTTTTATTAGAATTTATTTGTAAATTATTAGAGTGCGCATAATCATATAAAATGTTTAGCTTGTTTTGAAGCCCAGATTCTGAGAGAGCAAACAATGCCAAGTCATCAGCATATACCGGGACTGGACACAGCCTGGAGCCAAAAAGAGGAGAGTCAGAGCAGGAAAGGAGAAGCTGAGTCAAAAGCTGATCAATATAAATACAAAATAAGACTGGGGCTGTGACACAGCCCTGTCTGACTCCTTTATTTGTCATTATTTTTAAAGAAATCTGACCCTAGGTACCTACCCTGATCTATGCCCAGGTCTCCGTGTACAAATCTTTTATAATACTTATACGTTCTAGCTGAATGCCTTTTTATAGCAATATCTGCCACAAACTATAATGTGAAATATTGTCAAAGGCAACACTAAAATCAATGAACACCATGTAAAGCATTTGTTTTCTTAAAAATACATATTTTTCTGTCAAGTGCAAAAGAATATGACAATTATCTGAGATGCTGTACCCTGCTCAGAAGCCTGCTTGAAACTCTGAAAGATTACCACACAGGTCTAGCTGTTCAAGAAGTCTGACAAGCATTACTTTGGAAAAAATGTTACTATTAATATTCAGTAAAGATACAGGTCTATACATCCTGGGATTGGTTTTGTCCCCTTTCTTGAAAATTGAAATAATAGTTGCGCCTTTCCATGACATTGGTACACTGATCTGTAGAATGTCTAAATTGTACAAAGGAACCAACAGTTTGGTCCACAAAGAAGGGCAGCAAGATGATAATAATAATAATAATAAAACTTTATTTATTAAGCTCTTTTCGAGTGCCAATTCACT
The DNA here is from genome assembly GCA_016271365.2 of Neoceratodus forsteri. Taxonomy (NCBI): domain Eukaryota; kingdom Metazoa; phylum Chordata; order Ceratodontiformes; family Ceratodontidae; genus Neoceratodus; species Neoceratodus forsteri. The sequence continues at coordinate 75,693,315 of CM057450.1, forward strand.
GTACAAAATGAGCATAAAATAAACCATATAAAATCAGATAACAACAATCTGAAATATTAACAATTTAAAACAATGTATAAAATCAGAGTAACAGCTCTCTCAGGTCATGAAAGCTTGAGTCCAAAGATGGGTCTTAAGTTCACGCTGAAGATCTCCACAGTTGTGCATTCCTCGAGTTGACAAGGCAGAGAATTCCAGAGGGTTGGGGCAACAAACATAAAAGCCCGAGCCCCAGATGATTTTAAATAACCTCGAACCTCTAGCAACCCCTCATCAGCCGAATGGAGCTGTCGTACAGGGATATAGGGAGTCAGAAGTTCTTTCAATTAGTCAGGGCCAAGTCCATGCAGGGATCTGAAGGTCAAAAGACCTACTTTAAAGGTGATCTGCCACTGTATAGGCAGCCATGGCAGATTGTGCAGGACAGGGGTAATATGCATCCTTCTTGATGCCCTTGTCAGCAACCTGGCAGCAGCGTTCTGCACTAGCTGCAAGCAGCGGATATCAACCACAGGAAGCCCCAAGTAAAGGGAGTTGCAGTAGTCAAGGTGAGAGGTCACAAAGGCATGGACCAACACAGGAAAATCACAGGATGGAACAAGGTGCTTCACCCTGGCAATATTCCTAAGATGGTAAAATGCAGACTTAACGACTGCTGACACCTGATGACAAAGGGTCAGCCCGTTATCAAGTACAATTCCCAGGTTATGCACTCATTCAGAGGTAAGGAGCTGATCTCCCCACAGGAATAAACCAGAAGGCAGATCAGACCTCAGTCCCTCTATCCCGTGACCCGGGTCCACAACCATAACCTCGGTTTTACCAGTGTTCAACTTTAACCAGCTCAAATTCATCCAGTCATGGATTTCAGTGAGGTGGTTATTAAATACCAGGAAAGCACTATCCTGGATGGGCACAAAAGGCAGGTAGAGCTGGGTATCATCAGCATAGCAGTGAAACCTCAGCCCATTCCATCTTACAATGTCTCTGAGGGGCAGCATATACACTGCAAACAACATAGGGAAATCGTCGAGCCCTGGGAAACCCCACACTGCAGAGAGACAGAGTCAGAGGAAAAAATTCCTAACACAACTCTGTGTTCTCCCAGATAAAAAAAGAAGTAAACCATCTGAGCACTGTACCAGCCAGTCCACAGATGGTCCTCAGGCATTCGAGCAAGACCCCATGGTCTACAGTGTCAAAAGCTGAAGAAAGATCAAGGAGAACCAAGATAGAATGGTGTTCCAATCTCACCATCAGGAGATCATTGAGCACCCGAACCAGAGCAGTCTCAGTACTATACCTCTTACGAAACCATACTGGAGAGGTTCATAGGTATTATGGATGGTCAAGTGATCCTCCAGCTGGATTGCTATTTCTCAATAACCTTCCCTATAAAGGAAAGGTTAGAGATAGATCTGTAGTTGGTGAAAACATCTGGGTCCAAGGAAGTTTTCTTCAAATGGAGTTACCACCGCTTCCTTCAAGGAGTGAGGAAACTCACCCAATTCTAAGGAGCACCAGATTATTTGAGCCAGAAATGGGCCCACGATCTCAACACACCCCAAAATCAGGAAGTTGGACCGGATCTAAACTACAGCACATCGATCGCATCCCCTGGACAATCCATAATATCCTCGAACCCGGTTGGTCAAGAGGAACTCCAGGAGACCCGAGTACCATAACCAAGACCGACCAACAGTGTCCCCCATAGAGTGTGTCTGTCGGATCTCTGATCTCATGTCGGCCACCTTATTCGCAAAGAATTGAGCGATCTCATCACACTTATCTTGTGAAAAGGCACTATGGAGCTGGAGACAGGCTGTGTTGCACAACCTGTCCACAGGTCTGAAAAACTGGGCCTGTTGATTCTGAGTGACAGCGATCTCCCTGGACAGAAATTCTGCCTTCTTATGGGAGATCTCTGATTGGTAGAGCTGATAATGCCCCTCCAAAATAAGGCAGTTGGATTCTAAGGCAGATTTCTGCCAGCGACGCTGTAACTGTTGTCCCACACGTCACAACTCCCTCAAGGACCCATCAAACCATGGGGCCAGAGGGCAGAGAGAGAGGGGGGATGAACATGGACAGGAGCAAGTAAGTCGAGAGCCGAGGAAAATGGCCTGATTATACGCAAGAACCAATGACTCCGGACTATTGCTAGCAACCGGAAACTCTGAGAGGTTCAATACCACCATAAGGTCTTCAGGGCACACATCCCACAAAGAGCAGTATCGGACCATCTCCACAGGGGCAGACCTATGAAGGGGATTAGAAAAATTGAAGCCACTGGTGTAGTGATCAGACCAACTGACTGGTTCCACCACCAAATCAGAGGCCTTAATCCCCAGGAGAAAGACCAAATCCAAGGAGTGACCATGATTACGAGTAGCCAAAGAAACAATCTGTGTGAAGCCCAGTGATATCATAAGCTGGAGGAAGTGCTGACCAAAAACTGAGAATTCATCGTCGATCCAAGCATTGAAGTTACCCAGAACCATCAATCTGGGCAACTCCAATGCCATATCGGCAACGAAGTCTGCCACTTCCTGCAGGAATTGTCCCTCGTCTGGTGGACGGCAGATAGTGGCTATTCTGCAACCCACACTGGCTACCACAGTACACTCAAAGGATTTGGCTTCCTCAACTGGTACACTCGTGAGCCACAATCTGGTCTTGAAACAGACTGCAACCCCACCCCACCCCACAATCCAGTATCTGGTGGTGAATCACCGAGTACCGGCTGGAACTGCTGCCTACAAATGGGACCAGCATTATGATCCAGCTAGGTCTTGAGGATACAAGCCAGATCAGTTGTACCAACAAAGTCGGCAATAATAGCAGACTTGTTTTTAACAGATCTGGCATTGCACAACACCGCTCAAGTTGGACAGGGCTCCAGAGCTGTCCCAACTTCTTGCCCATCAAAAGAGATGGTGCCCTTGGGTATGGGGACTAGACATGGAACACCATGTTCCAGGCTCCATTTCACCTCAGAACATCTTCTGAACCTAATAAGCCCTATATGAGAGGTCTGTTCATTTGTCCTCCAATGTCCGCGGCCTCCACCGAATCCACCCCAAAACCTCCTACGCACAATACCAAACACCTGACAGTGCTGGTAGATGAAAAATGAAAGAGGAGGAGAGGAGAAAGGGTGGAGGCCATGGAGATTGGAGGACGAATAGCGCACGACTGGAGGGACTTGCCAACACATATCACAAGCAAAAAACGAACTAAATACCAGACATTTCAGTAAAACCCCAGCTACCTCATGCATAAACTACCCCAATTAAACAAAACCCACACAACTACACTTACTCTAAACAAAATAACAGAATCAGTAAACAACTAGACAAAACAACATTAATTAACTTCCCCTTCCCAGGACCCTCTCACAGCACTGAGGAGAAAAGAAGAAACAAAATACACTTCAAAACTGGTTTTATCCTAAAGGTCCTGTCACTACCAGTAGGAAAATATTTAAAGAAAAACATATGTAAATAATCAATTTGAAATTCAAGGCACTTTCACTGCCAACGATAGTCTTGCACAGAATCTGGAGAGAAAAGGAGAGTGAGGCCTTCTCACCATTCATACCTTCCTGTATCAGATGGTACCAGGATCCAATGGAAATCAAATGGCATTACAGTAACTCAGACAGTATGTAAACTCGTGCAAGTCCAAAGATGGAAGCAGTCTCAATAAGGCCAAGATAATCACAGGCCAAACCACAGAAAGTGGGCTCCCCACACACACCTCCCAATGCCTAATCAGGCTCTGCTATGCTAATTACACCTGCAGCTACAGCTTGCCGAGGCTGGACAAGCAGGCCGACTCTGAAGCAGATTAGGAGCCTCCAATAGCCCCCAACTTAGGGAGAGAATGGGAACAGCCCTGCTCGGTCCCAAAGTGACAACTCAAAATCACCCAGGCATAAACCAAGAGGAGTGGGGGAGCCTTCCACTACCAAGGTCACTGCTAAGGGCCTGCTTCCCCGAATAATACTAACATTTACACACGACAATAAAATAAAAATCCCAGATAAAACTGGACGCTGATCAATGAATCAGGTCCCACACTCACGATGCTTCAGATCATCATCTGTCTTTCCCGATCAAAGTACTTAAAGTCTTGCAGCACTCTCCTTGAGAAAACTCGATTCTTTACCAAAAAAACACCAGTCTTCAACCATATATGCCAGATGTAAAATCCAGCAGCACACAATGATGATGAACAGTCCCCAGATCCACTTCAAGTAAAATCCAGAAGTAGGTCAAGGAAGTAGAAATCAGTCACTGTGACCTCATGCCAAGCAGCTCACTCCCCTGCACGAAAAGATGTTTAAGCAGGAGATAGCAGATATCAAGCAGGAGGTAGCAGCCGATATCAGTGAAGAGAAGAGACTCCTCAGTTTTGCTGAAGTAGCCCCCCACAGCACAACATGTTGCACTCTTGAGGGGAACGCCAGACTGCAGCAGCAGACAGCTGACAGTACTGTGTGGATACAAGCAGAAGCACCAAATGACAAAAATAACCCAAAGCTGAATGTAGCTGAATAAAGTCCCCCCGAGAAACCAACTTGTTCCACACCTAAGGGAATGCCGAGGCAGGTAACAGCAAGAAGCCACACATACAATACACGGCTGTGAGCAGTGACCGATGGAAAAAAACAACTATGTAAACAAACGAATAAAACCAACAAAAGAAAACAAATAAATAAAATCATTTATCAAAACAAATACAACGAAACACTTTGAGGTACTGAAGGCTGGTCCAGCGTGACTACCATCTTGAATGATAGACCTCTGAAGGTATTAAATAAGGGACAGGAGCTTTTTTCTTTTTTTGCCTAACTATAGCAATATTGACTTCTCGATGTGAAACAGACCTAAAGCGAGTTCTATCTATTTCTTTTTCCAAAATATTGGGGTCTATAGGGATAGCAGGGTCAAAAACAGTCTTGTGCAGTGGTCAATCCACTGTTATAGGGAAATATAGGAGTCCAATTGATATTTATTATTATTTGTGCCCATTGCAGTGAGGAGCCAAAATAACTGAAGGTAACTTTTTATGTTGTGCATGTGTGCAGCCAACATCTTGTGGCAGTGGGGATTTGGAGGCATGGACGCTGTTCGGCGAATGCAGGGCATGCACCAGCAGGTGCGTCCCGCATTGCCCAATCAGTCTGCATGCTGGTGCCACACCATGCATACATAATGGGGTGAGCACATCTAAGAAAAGGTTCACTGCAATCCTAGCAAAGCTCGTCAGACGCAGCGGTCTTTTTCTTGCCATGCTCGCCGCCATTATGTGCTTGGTCGGTGAGTGGGTGGCCGACAAATGTCTGCCAACTTCGGGGGTGCCCAATCCCCCTGTCAGTTAACCCCCTCCGCTGTCTTTGTGTGCCGATGGGGAAGCCCACTCCCCATTGGCATAAACCCCCCCAATTGTTGAATGTCGAGGGGATGCCCAATCCCCCTTGGCTCGCTCTCCCCTGCTTTCTTTCTGTGCTGACGGGGGTGCCCAATCCCCGTTGGCATTACTTCCTCCTCCCCCATGTTGTGTGCCAACGAGGGTGCCCAATCCCCCGTCAGCTACTGACACCCCCCCAAAACAGTTAGGTCGCATGCTGGGAGACCAACCCAGCGTGACAAATGCCCTGCAGAAGGAAAACTGTCCGCAATGTTTTTTCTGTTTTTTTTACCTGTGAAATGAAAACGGTCCCTCATAGTCTCAATGCCCCTCCCCCACCTGCATCCACCCACTGTGCATCCTGCCCCCTAACCCCCCACCCCAAACTTACCTCTGGAGTTTGGCATGATGATCTTCTGTGGACCGAGAACACATCTGCACTCTTCAAAGCCGACCGCAAACTAAGGAAATGCCAGTAAGCTGTATAATAGAAACGAATAGGGTTTTTCAACTTTTAATGCATATCTCGGCATTTTTGAATTTTGCCCCAAATTTTTAGCATGGGTTTTTGGGACCCCTTCTCATGAATTTGCACTGTCATGGCATTATTCGGTCACAAAGGTGATTTCGCAGTCACTGCGCAGAATCACCTTTCAGGACTGAGTAATGAAATGACAGTGCCACTGTTCAGAGAGGGGCTCTCAAAAGCCTATGTTGCAAAGTTTGGTGGGAAAATACAAAATGACTGTTTTACGAAATGCAGCATTGCACCGCGAACGCACGCTCATAAGTATGCATACTCATACTATTTTCATGCCAGATTCTCAACATTGGCATTTTACCACACCTTCTTGTGAAACGAGTAGCTGTCATTTTTCACATCCTGCCCGAAATGTGTTTTCGCATTTCCGCTATAGAATAGCACGGTCACTGTGCTAAATCAGTGTTCAGGACACATTATGAAAATGACAGTGACACTCTTCATGAGCAGAGGTTCTAAAATGCCTATGTTGAAAATTTGTGACAAACTAATAAAAGACTGTTTTATTTAGCCATGGCAACCGCGCACGTACTATACATGCATTTGCAATATTTTCATGCCACATTCTCAACATTGGCATTTTACCATGCCTTCTTGTGAACTGTACAGCTGTCATTTTCATATCCTTGCCAAAATGTGTTTTCGCACTTCCGGCGCAGAATAACGCGGTCGCTGTTCGAAATCAGTGTTCGGAACACATTACAGAAATAACAGTGATACTGTTCATGAGCAGAGGTCCTAAAATGCTTGTGTTGAAAATTTGGTGACAATAGTCCATAAAATGACTGTTTTAAGAGGTGCATAGCAGCTGCGCAACGCATGCTTGTAACTTAGCTCATTCGCAATATTTTCACACCAGATTCTCAAATTTGGCATTTTGCTACACCTTCTTGTGAACTATACAGCTGTAATTTTTCACATCCTTGCTGAAATGTGTTTTCGCACTTTCGGTGCCCAATAGCATGTTCGCTGTGCGAAATCAGTGTTTGGGACACATTACGAAAATGATGGTGAACACTGTTTATGAGCAGAGGTCCTAAAATGCCGGTGTTGAAAATTTGGTGACAATGCTCCATAAAATGACTGTGTTACGAGCATGCATTGTGCAGTTTGCACGCACGCTCGTATGTTCGCAAACTTCTAATATTCTGTCTCCAGATTTTCTATAGTGCCATTGTTCTGCACCTCCTAATGAACAGTACAGCTGTCATTTTTCACATCCTGACCAAAATCTGTTTTCGCAGTTCCGGTGCAGAATAGCGTGGTCACTGTGGAAAGTCCATGTTCGAGACACATGATGAAAATGACAGTGACACTGTTCATTAGCAGATGTCCTAAAATGCCTATGTTGAAAATTTGGGAATGAAAGTCAATACAATGAGAGTTTTATGAGCGTGCATTGCACAGTTTGCACCCACGCTCATGACTTTCTGAATGTGTAATACTTTCACTCCAGCTGTTCATCATTGGCATTTTTCCATACCTCCTTATGAACACTCCAGCTGCCTGAAATGTGTTTTCGCACATCAGGCACAGAATTGCACGGCCGCTGAGCGAAATCAGTTTTTGGGGCAGTTTGAGGAAATGATGGTGACACTATTCATGAGCAGAGGTCCTAAAAATGCCTGTGTTGAACATTTGGGCCGAAACTCCATACAATGACTGTGTTGCAAGGCGCATTGCTCAGTTTCCACGCACCCTTGTAACTTCGGTCAATCTGCAATATTTTCATGCTACATTTTCACCACTGGCATTTGTGCACATCTCCTTATCAACAGTCCAGCTGCCATTTTTCACAGCCTGCCCAAAACGTTTTTCCATAGCTGTGGCACACGATGGTGTGCTCGCTGTGCAAAATCACCTTTTGAGACACATTCACAAAATCATAGCACTATGCGTCTCTAGCTACACCACTCCCACTGTCAATGCCAGTGCGACAACATTCAGCATTGACAAATGCTTGTTTTGTATTACTGAGAGTATGTGGTTCCACTGATTTAATTGAAAGCTCACGCTTATTGCTCAAAACTCTTTATAGGTATTCCAGCCTTATTTAGTTCTGTATAAACACTCCTAGTACTCAACATTTTCATTTTAATAAGCTTTGTGATAATTTTCTTTGTTAAAGACTCCCATCAAACCAAGCAGTAATATTGCTATGTCTAACATTTATGTTATGTTTAATAGTCAATGCTTCTTCTAATTGCATCTAAACATCCTGATGTCATTTCTAAAGTAGAACTAAAAGTTAAGTTATTATCTGGGATAACTTCTAATTAATTTAATACCTTCAGAGGTCTAATTAATTTATTTAGAGATTCCTTTACTATTGAAAGAACAAAGTCGGTGTTCCCAGCATCCCATCTGACTTTAGTTTGGTTTCTTATTTCAAAGCCCGGTAGCTTGATTAAGTTTTCCACTGGTTTAGGACCCACTGCAGTGATACAAGAAACTGATCACTTTCACCTCTTACTATTATTGACATTGAAGACCAAGTTTCCATAGAACCTTTCCTGCATATAAAGTCTAAAATTGATGCACCAGTTGCATTACTGTAGGGAAATTTACCTTTTAAGTCACCCTGAATCCTTTCATTTATTGGGGAAAGGCTATAAGCAGTAAATCTTTCTGTAAGTTTTTTTCGAGTCATTGATCTTAAGATCTAGTGATGCTGTCTTACATTTGGAGACATTATTAAATAACCACCTATGTATTTCGCTATCTGCATAGCCATCAAAGTTGCTGAGGTGTGGATTGAAGTCACCACAAAGGAGTATATTCTCACAGCCCGTGGTTGCCCAGCTGAAGTGTATTAGGGAACCTAATTCTTCAAATATTTTATTCAAAAAATATTTAGATCTAGTGCATGGTATATATACATTTAATAGGCAACAAGAAATGCTGTTTGTCCATAACAGGAAAGCCTGGGAAAATGAAGTATTAGTACTGAGGTGGACAGTAAGATTATTCTTTAACTTAACTCAAGTCACTAGCCCACCTGAGGCTCCACCTAATTTTGTCAGTCTATTACCAGAGACATGATAACACATGTAACCATTCAGTGAAACATCATGACATGTGATTTACATGCTTCTGATAAGAACTGTTTTAGAACTATAGAGGTAGTTTATGTCCCTGTTTTACTCTTCTATTGTTGGTGCAATGCATCCATGTTCTGTAGAATTATGTATGAGAGGATAACACATCACAGTTCTTAAACAGTACTTATCACCAAATTCTAAACCTGAAATACTTACTGAGGTTACTAAAAGGCCTGTACACATAGAACAATAACAGAATTTTATTCAGTATTTAAAAACCTTCTTCTGGGGAAAATTACTTACTGTTTTGGAGCACTTCTCCTTTAAGCAATGATAACTTATATAAGTTGTGTGATAAGTGTGCAATATAAGACAAGAAGGCATGGTCCCCATGAATTAAAACCCCCAGCAATGGCCACCCAATGATGCACAACCAATACTTGAATGCCTCTGTGTTTCTGTCACCAATGCAGGGGTCTTAGTTCATCAGAATCTATGCCCAGAAGTATACTGTTGCAATTATAAATTGGTAAAAAGCATAACAAACAACACTGTAATAGGTCAAGGTAAAGAAAATAATATAAACTAAAAGCATTGTTATTTATTAAATGTATTAAATATTTCTGGTTTGGGTTATGAAATACTTCCGCCTTTGCTTAAAAACAGAGCTGATCCTTTTAGGTTTTCTCCTGCATTGTCCCATTGACCTGCCAAATTTACACTCATCACATCCTGGTACCTCAAAATACCAGCCTGCATGTCAGAAAAATATTGTGTGCCTTGTTCAAAACTGTATGATCTACATATTAAAAGAGCAGCTTGTGTTGTGAAAATGCTGACACCCTAACTCCAAAAATTTTGGCTGGATGCATGTTTTGAATGAATTGAGTGCTGAGCAGATAGCAACATTGCATATATTAAACACAGATTAGGCAGCATTTCCTGTCATGGAGACTGCTGTTTAAAGTTCATGGACTTCATGGAGGGTGGGTGTTTGCCAGCTGGTTGGTGGTAGGAGTTGCTTTTTTAAAAGATTTTTCCCCCCTCCAACAGCTACCCCACTCCGTGCACTGACCCAGCTTCAAGCACCATCCTTGTAATCCATATATCTTATCCTGCCACCTCCTACCTTTGGACTTTCCCTTCCAAGATAGTGTGCTGGGGACTACCCAGTTCTGGAGGACAGATAGGTAGTTGGCAAGTCTGGGCTTGAAAGACTGGCAGCACATTATCCTGCATCACTTGTGGTATCTTTGTTAATGTTTACTGCCCCCACCCACTGGAAAATGCCAGGTGGGGCTAAATGCAGATGCAGAGTGTTACCACACATGCTGTAGCAAGTTGGAGTCTTCCCCACCCAAAGCGGTGCAACTGCCTACAAATTCTCTTGGGAACACCCAGGTGGTAGTTGTATGGCAGCAACAGGACCCCTACCTCCCAGGTGAAGGAGAGCATCCTCTGGCATGCTCAGTCCTCATTCCACTGGCCAGCCCCAATGTCCCAAGATAACGCCCAGTTCCAGGTCAACAGCGTTGGGAGTGGTAGTACTAACACTGCACTGAAGAGCTGGCTTTTTCTAAGGATTTTAAAGAACTTTGTTGTGGGTTGAGAAAAAAAGGATTTGGGTCAGGGAGGAAGTGAGAAAGTGAATGGGTTGATGGACAAGTGAGCACAGAACACAACTAAATTCTGCCAATTGTAAAATTTAAATGGAAAGGATGTGTGTCATGAGGATGTAGGTTGGGGATGAAATGAACAGTGGAGTGAATTGTGACCGAGTTCTGTTTTTAAATGTTACTGCCATGTGCGTGGGAAAATGAAATGGCTGACATACAACATGAAAAAAAGTCGAAGGATGTATGGGAATAATTGGTGTAGTGTGGCTGATTGCTTAAACGAGTTTCAACTGATGCATTTCTAGGTACTAACATATGGATCTTGGAACTTGCTAAACCAATCAGTTCACAGGATTCTCTTATCCATTTTTTTACCTAAGTTTATTCCACACTTTGCCATATGTTATCCTGCATATCCCCAACAGAAAAAAATTAGACTTCTTCTATGCTTGCATACTGTATTTAGAAGAGTTGTAGTGTGTTCTGACTAAATATGATTGCTTTGTATTTTTGTTGTGCATAAGTCAGCAGAACTCTGTATAGAGAACTGCAGCTTTGAGCATAGATGTTTCCTAAATCACTCTTACACAGACACTTCTATCTATAGCTGCAAAGAGAAAATCATGTGCAGTTGGATAGGAACTGAAATGTACAATGCATGGGAGACTCCTTGACCTGTGGAATTTTTTTGTATATAAAGATTTTATTAGGCGTTATTACATTACCAAATAAAAATACAACATACCAAAACTGAAATGCTGTTACATCAGTTAAGGCAGAAAACATATAAATGTGGCATATCAATATAGTACAGCAATTAGAACATAGAGGACCAAAACAGTAATGCAACTTTATATTTGTTCTGTCACTAGATAAAGATTTGAAGTAAAAAGAGAAGAAGAGGAAACATAAATAAAGAAAAACTCAGTTAACCCCAACATCTCTAGGGGTACCAGTATATTAAACTATGTAATGTCTCAAATTATTGTTGTTGTTTACCTCACCACAAGAAGAAATGTCCTTTATTTAAACCAAAACCTAAAATATCTAATGAAAAAAACATTTATTTCCTAACACCTATATAATCTAGTCTTAAGACACCACCACTCATCTACTAATAAGCAAGTTTATAGACTAAATAAGCTAACCAAAATAGGAGATAATTTTCAATGGGCTCTTATAGTATTGCCTACCATAATTCTCCACCTGCACCAGTCAAGCTGGATACACCTATATCTAACCAACCATGCCCACATACTGTAACCATGGATCTAAAACCTTATGGAACTTCTCATGCATTTCTTTTTCCAATATATCACTTGCAGATAGGAAACTGTTTTAGACAAAGCTTAGATCCACTGCTGAAAAGAATGAGTGACAGTAGAATGCAAATGAATTAGTAACAACCACTTAGCCTCTAAAGTGGTAACATAAATAAAATTTTATATTTTGCAGCCTCCTTCCCAAGAAGTGATGAATCTCTAACATCCATAACTGTGGAAGTGTGACAGTCCAATACCTAAGATCCTTTCAATCCATCCAATAACCCTGTCCCACCAAACTTTAACCAATGCACAGCCCCATAAAATATGGCTGAAAGTCCCAGACTCCTCCTGGCACCTCCAGCACTGATCATTATCTAATAAAACCATCTTATGTAATTGCACTGGAGTTCTGTACCATCTTCCCAAAATTTTGTTCTGAATGAATTGTGCCTTAGGATCCAGAAGGAGTTTATGGCATTCCTCAAGCAGAAATTCCACATCTCTTCTGATAAGGGCATCTGTATATCATCTACCCAATACAACCTATGGGGCACCCAATCTGGGTTATGAGCCTGTTGTATTAATTTACAGATTTTATTTATGCAACCTTTAGGAGATGACAGCTATTTACATATATGGGAGAGTAACTCTGTCATTGGAAGGCAACATTCTAAAGTAAGGTCCCCAGCAATACTATGCCTTAATTGAAGGAATTTCCAAAACTCCTATCTGGAAAGCTTAAAATCTAGCTGCAGATGAGTGACGGTCTTAAGGAAACCTGTCTGGGCATCAAACATCCTATAACCAAGACTTCTGCAGAAGCCCAACTGGCCCAATAAAATGGTATACCCCATATTTGTACTCTGGGATTAAACCATTGAAGCTCATATGGTCCTAAATATACTGGCTGCCAATGGAACCATTTAGTTATTTACATCCAAGTTTACCCTGTAAAATCTATAGGGGCTGTAGTATTTCTATGGGGCAATCTGGTGTCAATAATCAGAACTGGTAAAGGAAAATCCCCTTTTAAAGCTTTCTCGATATCCACCCATAAAGGGCAAGATGCCTCCGTTGGTTGTAAACAGTAAATGTCTTGTTTGCCACCACATGCTAAATGATATGATCAAGGCCACAGCATATTCCAATCCCCTTTTGTTACTGGCATCCACAGAATCCTCCGACTAAAACGTGGGGGAGCTGAGCCTCATATAAAATGGGAAACGAGCTTGTTGACTTTACTCCAAATGTTAGAGGAATAGGCATGGCCAGATTATTAATATAATAGAATAATTTAGGGAAAGCCATTAATTTTATGGCTGCCTATTCCCAGGCAAGGATAACTGCAACTTGGCCCATCTATTCATATCATTAGTGAGATCTCTTAGTAACCTGCAAAGGTTTCCCTTCCTCATCTCAAGCAAATTGGGCAATATATGGATGCCCAAATATCTGAAACCTTTCGGTGTCCACTTTAACCCCTTTGAATGCATATTTACCCAGGCTGGGTTAGGTTTGAAGAAAGACAAGAATTTAGTTGTTGACTAGTTGACCTCAGACCAGACAACGCACTAAAAGAATCCAGTAACTTCCATACATGTGGCAGGGAATGTTCCACTTTCAATAACATAAGTAATAGATCATTTGCATAACATAAAGTAGAAAAGAACCAATCTCTTACTGTCATCCCTTGTATCCCCGGATCCTGTTGAAGAGCTACATTAAGAGGTTCTACAACTACAAGGAACAACAATGGACTAAAAAGGCAGCCCTGACATGTGCCCCAATGTAAAGAAAAAGGATCTGATAAAATCCCATTGGCCAAAACTCTGGCTCTGGGTGTGGAGTATAAACAATTAACCCCACCTTAGAATGGTGGGACCCACTACAAAGGATGAAACTGCATAAAACAGATATTGCCATTCAATGGAATAGAATGCTTTTTCAGTGTCAATTGCAATTAAAGCAGTGGAATCTGGGCCTCTTGTCACAATTTGTAATATATCCAGAGCTGCTCTTAAGTTATCACTGCCCTGGTGACCTCGCATAAACCCCACTTGGGACTTGTGAATAATCTGTGGTAGCACCTTCACCAAGTAATGGGCCAAAATGTTTGCTACAGTCTTTCAATCCACATTGGGAAGTGAAATAGACCTAAAACTGGCACAAATTGTTGGATCTTTAATAGGTTTAGGCAGGACAGTGATATTAGCATCCTGCATAGATGGCAGGAGGAAGCCAGATTCTAAAACAGGGAAAAAAAGGTTGCTTAGCCACAGAAGCAAGTCAGATTCAAATGCCTGATAAAATTCCACACCCAGACCATCTGGTCCAGGGGTCTTACCATGCGCCAATGCCAGGACTGCTTCCCTGATATCATCCAGAGTCATTGCCTTATCCAGCAATTGAACAGCATCCAGGGTCCAACGAGGTAGCTTCAACTTATGAAAAAACAGGCATAGTCCTCACTTTGAGGAGACATGGCTGACCGATAAGGAGCTGAGTAATACTTTTGAAAAAGTCATACCATTTGAGTCGGGTCTGAGGTAAGTTGGTCATTACCAATTTTTAAGTAAGGAATTGAGGTCTCCATGGCTCTTTTCTTCAGTCTATACACAAGCAACTTTCCCACTTTATCTCCAGATTCCCAATAGGATTGTTTCAAGAAAATAAAGCTCTAGTTGCTTTTTGAGTATAAATAGCATTCAGCTGGTACTAAAGGTGATTACTTCATTCACCTGGAATTCCTCGGCAAAGCGGACTTCTAAATCAAATCGTCAAGGTCTTTAATTTATTGAGAGAGATTTGAAATTTGTCTCTTACGCTGATTGTTCAACCAGGATGCATAAGAGATTACACAGCCTCTAACAAAAACTTTAAACACATCCCACAAAATAAAAACTGAGGTATCAGAGGAGGCATTTGTTTCAAAATAAAATCTGATTTCTTCCTGTAGCCATTGCATGAAATCACCCAAACACAGGAGTACTATTAAATGCCACCAAGGAGACTTGGTAGTCAACACCTTTGGGGCCCAGATCAAAGTTACCAAAGCATGATCTGAAATGATGCTTGAGAGAATATTACAATCCAGTGTATTCCATAATTACTAAACTACACAAAATAGTCCAAATGACTACAAGTTTGAAATCTGCTGGAACGAAAGTGTAGTCCCTAGCACTAGGATGTAGACATTTCCAATAATTTTGAAGTCCTAGCTTAGAGCAGATTTGTACTAAGGTTTCCTTGACTTCCCATGGGAAGGGGTGCCTTTCTTCTTTCCAAAAGGGGGTCCACCACAAAATTAAAATATCTTCCTAATATAATTATAAATTCCTCTCTCTTAAATTCTGATATCTGCTGAGCCAGGGACCAAAACAAGTCTGGAGATTCAATATTAGGGGCATAAATATTAACCAACATAAAATCAACTCCAAATACAATAGCCCTAACCATAATCCATCGTTCTTCCGTGTCCCCTTTGAAATGAAGCACCTGTATTGGGCATCCTTTTCTAATTAAAATTGAGACCCCCATTTTCTTTGTTGTGAAAGTACTAGAAAATGCTTGACTCTACCCTTCAGCAATTTACCTGCTTCCCTTCTAAGGAGATGGGTTTCCTGTAATAAAATAATATTGCATCTATTCAAATTCAAAGAAGTATAAATCTTCTTCTTTTAATGCGTGATTCATGCCTTGAACTATTGAAGAATTGACTATTTTAACTCAGCCATACTTTAAACGAATATGAGACTGGCTCATAAGCTATTGCATGACATCTCCCATTTAAAATATAATACCTGAGAACTGCCTCATTGGTGCAGTGGTTGGATTTTCATTATGATTGGCCATGGATCAGGTTTGGGAACAGACTCGGGTCACAGAGAGCTAGCTGGGGGAGAAGGTTGGAGCGTCCATAGACAGCTCGCCTTCTCCAGGGGGGAGAGTGGGGATGTGAGCCAGGCACCTGCTGGCCCCTGGCGGAGGCCAGGAGCATGGCAGAGTGTTAGGGACTCAAATTTCCGGGGGGAGTGATGAACATCGGTGTTCGCCTTGACGTCAGGTAAGTCACTCTCCATGGGGAGAAAAAAATAGAAAATGGCTCTATGGCAAGCCAGATGACGGCTCTCCAGTCCCCTCGCTGCTATCATGGCCCCACGACCTCCCACTCCAGCAGCACCTGGAGCCAATGCCACAGTGCACTGGATGACCCCCACCAGTGCCTTCCTTCTTGGAGGAGGGGGACCCACCTGGAAAAGGGTTACGCCAGGCTACCTCCAGGGGGCTGCGATCTGGGGTTGAGGCAGGTCATGGGGATGGTGGAGAGATGGGGTAGGACATTGAAGGTCCGAAGGAGGTGCTCGCCAGATGGAGCAGAGGAGCAATAAGAGGGAAAAAAAAAATATATAATACCAAAAAATAAAAACTTCAACCCCTGGTGGTGTTCTTAGAGAAAAGACTTGAATATGTCCAAAGCCTATGGGAACATAACAATAATGTGGCCTATAATATCCCAAAACAGTGCTCAATCTAGAAAACCAGTATTGTGGCCAGCTACCCTGAAACATGTTGATAAATCTATTGTGACATTTAACCAGATACAGTCGGAGAAAAAAATGTCTTTGTCTACAGATAATGGTATGAAAGGGTGCAGAACCCAACTTGTCCAAAAAAGAGAATATGCTCCAATATGAAACAAGCTAAACCAATAACACTTAACCCCCTAACCCCCAGATACCACACAAACCCCAAAACAATTGACTCAAGGAAAGAGGGTAATTGAACAGGCCCTACAGAAGTGCCCATGCCTTCCACCTCCCCAGTGGCATGTGACAAGGCCATCTCAAAAAACATCCAGCCCATAATGCTGCAGTGACAGAACATAGCTTCTCCCTGTTATTAACCAGTCCCCTAGCTAATTTGGAATATTTACATTGTTAACAGTATGCTGCTATATATAAAAAAATGGACTAAACATGATAGTAGATGGTTATAATAGTAGAACGGGGAGGGGATATTTTAACCCAAACTAGGAAACAACAGCCTGATCTCCATTTTAACACTTACAGAAAACCTCTTGGGGATACAGTAAGGAATAGACTTCCCTCCCCACCTTTCAGAAGAACTCCTAAAGGGTATTCTTAGCAAAGATATACCACCTAGTGGTGAACAGAGACTACCCAAAATGAACAGTCCTCTGCTCCAGAACAATTCGCTGCCCTGTAGTCATGTCCCTCAAGAGCCAGTAATCAGTCCTTCTTGGATAAGAGTCCCCTCTGGTGTGTTTCTGGAGTTGAACTATTCAAGACCCACATTAACATGCAGCAGGATGGCCTGACTTTTGCCCCCACACTTGAGATCCTGTGATGAATCTTGCACTAATGCCGAGGCTAGCAGGTCCTCTTCTGGATAGTTGGCCCAACCCATATCTGCACCGTGTTGTGATGCAGAATGTCTAGAGGGTGACAGCCGTGGGTGTTTAGACTTAGGAGTTTGTAGGCCCATTACTGTCTCTGATGTGGTAGCGACAGGGAAAGAAGCAGGAGAGGCAGGGGCAGTGGAAGAGCCATCTGAGGCATTGAAAAACAAACACTGTACACCATTCTGTCTCTTGCTTTCCCCGTGCTGCTTAGATTTAGAAGACTGTTTGCTATCAGGTTAGGCAGTAAAACAGAAGCAGAGCCTGGTCCAAGCTGAGTAGAAAAATTAACTCTAGGTACCTTAGCCATAAGGGATGCCACATCTGAGGAAGGTAAAAGCTGTGAATTATCTAGAGTAGACCTTTAGTGCGCTGAAATAGGAGTCATCTTATCCCATTGTTGTACACTGTCCACAAAATGCTGAGTCTCTTGCCACTTATCAAATTTTAGCCATCTACCCTCCAAGAAAACATGTAGTATTGCAGGATAGCACATAAGATATTGGATACTATGTTGTGCCAAGAATTTATGGATTAGGGGCAAAAGCTTTCCTGTGCAGAACAACATCCTTGGAAAAGTCTTGAAAAATATTAATGGTGTGCCCATTCCACTTCAGTGGCCCTCTTTCCCTCACTAACTACAGAATCTGTTCTTTTATGGAGAACTGAAGAAAATAGGCAATAATGGGGCTGGGAGGAAGGCCCCTAGCTGGCTTGGGACCTAGCAAACAATGGGCAAGTTCCACCTCCAACGGGGCATCCCAGTTGCAGTTTAATACTTGTGGCAAAATTTGCTGTAAAAAATTACACATTTGAGCCCTAAGATGCCTCTGGAATACCTATGATTCTGAGGTTATTCCATCTATTTCTATTTCCAGAATCATCTAATTTAAGCTGTAACAGTTGCATTTGCTTTTCCAGACACAGTAATGTGTCAGCTTGCCGTGCCGAGTATGATTCCACTTAGGATGTAAATAGCTAGTAGCTAGTAGATTTCTTCAAGACTAGTATCCAGTTAAGCCGCAGAATCCTGTAAAGATGGTATCACTGCAATCAAGGATTGCAACATCTCCCTGATGTCCAGCAGATCTGCAGTATTTACCGGTACCATAGGAAAAGAAGCTGCCATCACAGCAAACTGGCCAGTCCAGAGAGTAGTGACACAGAATCCAAGAAGGTAAGGCAAACCACCCCAAAAATTCTGAAAATTAGCTCCACTGAGATCTCAAAACTTTCATTAACTGCGAAATTAAAGCGCCTGACTTGTGGCTGTATTAACAGAGAAATAAATGGATATTTGCCATGGGAGCTTAACGCTGTCATTTATGTCCATATCAGTCGGTGTTGTGCATGCGCCTCCCAAGCTATGGGAACTTTTGAAGTAAACTTTTTAAGGTAATACACTTAAGACTTTACACTGAATGTGGTGTGTATTGTGCTATTATTTTGCTGCTTATTATTTTGGGCTTTTTTACTTCTTTCCTTGGAATGAGCTGTACACAAGCTCTGGATAACTAGTGAGGGTGATGTGTTGTTCAGATCTGAATGTGAGATTCTCAGTCTAGCAGTAGCAATGGTAGAAATGAGTACAACTATCCTGGAGAATCCACTAACTCTTGGTGTATGGAAACAACGTGTATGGGATGGGGGCGAATGTTCTATGGGCATGTGTCCCAATATCATGTTGGATTTCAGCACTATATTTGCTGCATATGGGGTACATTTTACTCAGCAACAGCGACATCCTACTTAATATTTGTCTTTTTAATTTCAAAGTCTATAAGGTGTTACTATAGGAAAACATCTGGATTTATTCTTTTATTTTGCAGCAGCCACTGAAGGGTGAGGGCAACTGGTCTAGGGTAAGAATGCGGTCTTTTTATATGATCCTTTAATTAATGAGGCTGAGGGAGGAGCTGGATGCTACCAGAGGGTCTGGATGGTGGGTGCTGGTTGGCGAGGTGGGGAAAGACTGTTCATTAGATTACCTTTTCCTAGTTTACATTTATTATACTGCTGCAAATTAAAACTTGCCAAAACTGTGGGGGAGTGGAAGGGTGCTAGATGGTGGTGGGAATGGGTGCAAAACTATAAAGGACCAAGTTGGTTGGAAGGGGAACAGAATGCTGAAGTGGATGGGGTGTTTTTTCCTGCTGAAAGGGTTTCTTCATAACAAAATGAAAACACTGTGCATAGTTTTCACTGGCAAAGAATTACTTTCCTTATGAAAATTATTCATTGTGGCACTTTGCCAACACTTTGCTGGCAAAGTTTCACTATGTATAATATTTTGAAGGCAAAGGTGGTACTTCTCAGGCAAAAGTGCATAAGGTGTCCTCAGGCGAAGTGAATCTGAGGAACTTTCGCCACATTTTTCACCAAACGAAGTTCCTGACTCTTGCCCATCTATACTCCAGTTTTCATTCTTACTTTACCTGGTTGATTTGTGTGACCTGCACATAGCCTAGGAGGACAGCTAGATTGACAACTGTCATACAGAACCTTGAAAAGCTCTACTATATATTTGGGATAAGGAAATTGATGGCTGTCCTCATGGCTGACATGAGCCGTAGAGCACAGAGGATTCTGGGATGCTGATGGAGAGGCAGTTATGACACAATGTGAGGTGGGGAGGGAAACAGATAAAGCAGATAACCAGAGATTGCATTGGCCATCCCAGTGGCACTGAGGGTTGAGGTGCAGGATGTCTCACCACACACGCCCGCGCACCTGAGTTCGGGAACGGGCTCAGGCAATCGGAGTCGGTAGGGAAGGGAGAGGATTGAGTATCTGGTGGATTGCCTCTCTCTCTGGGAGGGATCTAGGCTTGCCTGGTGAAATAGCGACTCCTGGTGGAAGCCAGAAGCACTACACATGCCGCAGAAGTAGCGGGAAGAAGAGCGGCGGATGTCCGTGCACCATGTTACACAGATGTCTTTGCACTGTTGTGTTCCTGGGGACAAAAAGCTAAAAATCCATGCTACATCTCTGTGGAGATGATGGAGCTCAGGGCAGGCCACATCCCAACACCAGCCCATCACTCCAGAAGAATCCACCCCAGCCCAACATTCAGGTAATCCTCCCTATTTCAGATAGGCTGCCACAGGAGGACAGACCTGTCCCAGGGGTGATCCAGAGCTAGACCAGCCTGGGAGTTTGGGGAGAATCTGGAGACAATGGGTTCAGGCAGGAGTAGAGGCCCAGTTAGTGAGCACCCTGGATGGATACCCAGGCTGTAGGGAGCAAAAAGAAAATATACAAAAAGAAAATGGATTGCAAACTGCAGCTGTAAAAAATAATCTTGTACATAAAGGGCAAATTGTTGCCTGCCTCACTATTAGTAGTGGGACATTTAATCATTGACATTCTCCTTTAAACATAAAACCCAAGCAAAATGTATTACACGTTGCAGTCAATATTTAACATAAAGCTCTTAGCCTGATCCTTTTGATTAGAAGTAGAATCAACGAAGCTCAGCAGAGCTCTATAGAAGAAAAAAATGCACTTGGCCTTTCCTGCTTCTGCTTCTTGTATTAAGCTCTACTATAACTGTGTTGGGAAAATGAGCATTCTTATAACAAGCCTGAAGCTGTTCTTTTCTACCGTTTCCATAGCAACAGTTAAAAATTTCCTTCCGTCCATTTGCTTTTTTTTGTGATACATTTAGTGCGTCTTGGAAGCTGAAGAACTGACAGCTAAGGCAAGGATCATGTTATCTTCAGATCAGGCATACTGCATGTGGGCTCAAGAGCAAGTTTCCCCACCTTGCATTGAAAACAGTGATGGAAAAGGGGAAAGATAGATAGACAGCACTGGGAATTGAAGCCCACTGATCATCTGAAGGTCTGATACAGTGTTAGTAAGCATGCATCAGGCTTTTTCACATATCAATCAAAATAGAAAAAGGTGTGGGATTGATGGCACTGGAGACTGAAGCCCTCCAGCCCCCCCTTGAGTCACAGGGGCATTATTCACCCATCCTGCACTGGCCATGCGCTTCAGCACCAACCTTACAGACTCATTTGACCCCCTGGCTATGAGGGTTAATTTAGTCTCCCTGCCAAGTCAATCCAGGACCTGTTTTCAAGTACTGTAAGACTCACAAGCTGATATGAAAGGGGGTTTGTTTGTCTATTAGTTCATTTGTCAAGGGAAAGATGTACAGACATTTGTGGAAAGAATGTCAGTGCACAAATGGGTCCAATATTGCCCTAACAAAATTACAGATTACATTACATAATACAAACACACAATTATAAATAATTTACCTACAAATAACAATGCCAGGAAATGAAAGGTGATATCCTTCGGATGAAGGAGAACATGGAGAGAGTATTGGATGGGGGATTAGACAGGCCAACACACCTGAGGAGAGGGATCAAGGAGTCACCAGTGACTCTCAAGCAAACCAAACAGTGTAAAAATGCCTATAGCAAAGTCTCTGAAGATGCTGGGGTGCATTGGAAGGTGTTTTAATAGCAGGAGAAGGGAAGTGATACTGCCCCTACAAAGATCACTTTAGAGACACCACCTGGAACACGGTGTCCAGTTCTATATTCCTCACCTGAGAAAAGACATATATAGGCAGGAATCAGTGCAGTGAATCATCAACAAAATGATTCTGGGCCAGTAGGGCAGATCTATGAGGAACAGCTTGAGGCTCTGAACATGAACACGCTGGGGGCCCAACATGAGATGGGGTACAGAAAAGAGGCATATATGTTTCTAAGGTTATAAAATACAGTTAATAATGAAGACATGTTTGTCGGAAATATGGATGCAGTCACAATGGAGCATACTAACATACTAAATGCTAGCAGAATAGGCCTAATGGCCTCTTGAGTCTGCTCAATTTTCAGCACCCATACTGAGGGCCGATTTTGGTGTCCCCCCCCCTTGGGTTATACCATCCCTAGTCCCAGATGTTCTGCCTGTATTTGGCCTGGTCAGATTTACCCTCCCCTTGTACCTGTCCCATCACCTCTTAAATCTGTCCAGAGTCTCCACCTCTACCAGCTCCCTGGGCAGTGCATTCCATGGCTCCACCACCCTTTCAGTGAAATAACATCTCCTCCTCTCCCCTCTGATCCTGCCCCCTTCCAGCTTACACCCATGACCTCTGGTTGCCCCGCCCTCCTTCCTTTGGAGGACCCTGACTGGGCCTCCTTATTGATCCTTTCATGTACTTTAAAGACCTCTATCATGTCCCCCCGTCCCTTCTCTCCTTCAGGGAGTACATGTAGAGCTCCTTGAGCCTCCTCTTAGGTCCCTTCCCCAGTCCCCAGATCATTTTGGTTGCCCTCCTTGGACCATCTCTAGAAGTGTTATGTCCTCTTTAAATGTGGTCTCCAAAACTGTACTCAATACTCAGAGGTGTGACCTAACAAGCAGTTGTACAGTGGAAGGATCACTCCACCTTTCTGAGGTAATCCTGGCAAAGCATCCTAGCATCCTATTTGCCCTTGCCACTGCCTCCTCCCACAGGTCTCTGAGTTGTTCATTTTGATATCTTCCACTACCCCCAGCTCCCTCTCACCCTCTGTGACTTGAATCATGTCTCCTCCCAGGGTATACCCCTGGCCTGGATTTATGACTCCCAGGTGCAGAGCCTTACACTCTTTGCATTGAATTTAGTTTCCATTTTCCCAACCACCTTTCCAGAGCCTTGAGGTCCTCCTGCAAGGCCACCCTCCCTCCTCCCCATCCACCACCGCACCCAGATTTGAGTCATCTACAAAGAGACTCATCTCACTGCTGATCCCTCCTGATGTCTGAGATATAGGTGTTGAACAGAGTGGCCTGGCATTGACCCCTGGGATCCCCACTAGTGACTCACCTTGGGGATGAGGCTAACCTCCAACCACCACCTTCTGAGTATGCTCAGAGAGCCAATTTCCTATCTTAACAACTGTCTTCCTACCCCCATTTCCTTCAGCTTAGCCAGCAGGCCACTGTGGGTACCGAATCAAACGCCTTGCTAAAGTACAGAAAGAGGATGTCCACTGGCCTGCCCCTGCTCCATGGCCCTCATCACCTAGTCATAGAACTCAACAAGATTTGTCTGGCATGGTCTTCCCTTGACAATGCCATGCTGCCTATCATCCAAGTACCCAGCTTGCTCCAGTAACCCCTAGCCTTTTCTTGATAATACCCTCCATCACCTTGTTGACCACCTATGTGAGGCTAACAGGCCTGTAATTTCCTCTTCCTCTCTTGATCCCCCTGTGGATCAGCATGACATGGGCCACCCTCCAGCCTCGGGCACCCACCCAGTCCTCAGAGAGATGTTGAAAAGCTCTGCAGAGGGACTGCCAGGACATCCGCCAGTTCCATCAGCACCCTGAGATGTATCTCATCTGGCCCAGGTGCTTTTTCTGTCCGAAGAGACCTAAGGGCTTCCCCTTCTCTACTGGGATTTCAACCTTCATCCTCCCCTTTTCACCCTGCACTGCTGGGCCCCCAACTGTCTGTGGTGGCCACTCTTCCCCGACCCATCAGAGCCCTGGTCTCTACTGGTCCCACCCCTTACTCCTGTTTGCCCCCACTCCCTTGCAAGACTTATCCTCTATCTCCGTAAAAACTAAGACAAAGTACTCATTTAGGGCTTCTGCCTGTTTCCCCGCCTCCTGTGACCAACTATCTCCTATCCTTATCTTGCTGATCTGCCCCTTACTTTCCTTTTTTCCTCAATGTATCTAGATAACCCCTTGTCCCCCCTCTGGATCCCACTGGCCAAGGACTGCTCCTTTTTTGCCTTAGCTGCTCTCACCACCCTGGTGACTCTCTTGGCTGTCAGCTCACATTCCTCCTGATCTCTTTCATTCCTTGAGCACTTGAAGCGCCTATAGGCCGCCTTCTTTTCCCTCACCACCTCCTGTACCTCCTGGGTCCACTAGCAGGGTTTTCTGGCCTTATCGAACTTATTCCTTTCCCTTGTGCAGGATCTGGCAACCTCCTGTATTCCCCTCCTAATGATCCCCCACCTGCTGTCAGTATCCATATCTGGCCTTATCCTGTCCAGATTATCTTTAAGGATCTTTCCCATCTCCCTGAAATCTGCACCCCTAAAGTCGGTTACTACTGTCCTTGTTCGGCTTTTCTCCCCTCAGGTCCAGGAAGAACCAGACAGTAGCGTGATCACTGCCAGCCAACAGGTCCCTCACCTGTAGGTTCCTAATCTGATTACTGTCTGCCAGGACCACATCCAGTGTTGGGGCCTCCCTAGTTGGCTCACCCACCTGCTGTGTCAGAAATGTATCCTGGAAGAAATCCAACAGCCTCTGCTGTCTGGCCACTGGTGAAGTCATAGTTCCCCAGTCGGTTCCTGGAATGTTGAGGTCACCCACTACCAATACCCTTCCCTTTCCAAATCTATAGTGTCCCTCGAGTTGTGCCACCAACCTTCTTCCAGGACTTCCACCAGTGCTGGTGGTCTGTATACATGATTGAAGATTAACAGGGAATAAATTCAGGAGAGGTGAAGAAGTTCTTCTTCACTGAAAGGGTACAGGAGCCATGGAATAGACTGTTGCAAAAATGGTTCGGGCAGGTACCCCTAAGGGATTCAAACATGGCTGGGCTACAGCCAAAGGACTCATTGTCCCACTGAGGGCAATCAGGGACAGAAGTGGGAAGGTGGGGGACCGAATTATGACTTCCCAAGAAGCTATCTATGTTTAGGGGTGAGTGAATAATACTATGAGCAGACTTGATGGATCATCAGTCTTTTTCTGCCATCAGAGTCTATGTTTCTATAATACAGCATCAGTACAGTTTCAAACATACCAGTGTGCTAATGTTTTCAACAAAACTATTTCAGTTAATGCCATTCATTCCCTTAGCACACAGTTGCATAGCAGATATTCTATTGTAGCATGTGTACATTTCAAAATGTCATTAAATGTAGAAATCACTCCAGCGGAGAGCAGGAGGTGAACTGGTAGAATGTTCTAGGCAGTGGGACCACTGTATGCTAAAAGAACTGCCTGCAAAAATATGTCCTTAAATGAGGTGCTGTATTTACTCAAAAACTGAAGAAAATGTAGGGTGGTAGGATCTTGCATTTTTAGATCATCCAACAGGTAATCAGGCATGATCCTTTCAGAAATGTTAGCATAAATTTAAATGTCTGTCATTTCCTTATTTCTAATAGAGGATCAAATTGAAATCGTTAAGAATGCATTTATAACAATCCATGCAAGCTTCCACGATGACTGTCTTATCACTTTATATAAAAGGTCAGTCTTGCAGCATTTTTGTATACAGTGTCACCAAAGACAGTCAAATGTAAAGGTAAAGAGGTTCTGGAGGATATGTGATGTGGACTGATGCACTAGTTAAGCTGAGACCCGGCAAACTCCTTTCAGTATGTAACCTGAGCTGAGATTTAAACCACTAGCTCCATTAGTAAAATGTATGTGTGTTAACCACTGCATTGTCCTGCTGTCCTTCTCATGACTAGGCTTCAACATTTAAATTGCTCCACAGCATAAAACTAAAATCTCTGTCATCCGTGGAGCACATTACATTGCAAGGTGTGATTTAAATGACCAATCTAACAAAATTCTAAGTTAATTTGAAAAAAAAAGGAGGGGAGAAGCAAGATGCTGTTGGAATAGTAGCCTCCGCAGTGACAGAAATTGATAATAATTACATTTTCCACAGTATCACTGAATCAATTATCCTCCCGCTCAGCAAAGCACATCACCCTAGCACTGGGTCATTGATTGCAGTCTAGTTACAAAAGCAAAAACCTAAAAAAAATTAAAAAGTTCTTCAGGTGCATGGTAAACCAAACTGCAGGTTATAAAGGATCTGATACCTATGGCATGCCCATTTGTAGATTTTACTGGCAGAGGGGAACTGATCTCTCAGATAAGAAAGACAGAGGGTATATCTGTTCTTTGGCAAGAAGATATTAGAAATGTCAATAAATAATGATAAAACTGACATCAAGGATCCAGCCTTCTGACTGACTGCAACCCATATGGCTATGAGTAGTTGTTTATGTGCTGCTCAGCAGTTGCATGTAGTGGGGAGGAATTGTATGGGGGTTCTGAAACATGAAGGTATATATATATATATAAAACAATCATATATAGTAAGCATTAGGGCTGACAACCCCAAGGAACACCCCCATGCCTGTTGCTGCATGCAGGGTGGGGATGGGGTGTTAGTGTTGGAAACCCTAACACCATGGTTCCAAACTTTTGCTTCTGGAACTCTAACTGATGCATTAACAAAGTTTTTTTTCCAATAATGTCATAGCGATACGATTGTGCCCCTACAGTTAGAGCTGGGTAATCTGTTTAATATTAAACCTCAACTTTTGCACTTTAATAACTTTGCAACTGTTCAATGGATTTGAGCAAAATTTGGAATGCACTGTCCAGTGAGACAGATTTCTTGATGTAGCAAGTTTCATTCTGGTTGGATTTGAGAATTCTGAGATCTGGATAATGTAAAAAAGTTAAAAGTTTCCAATTTTTGCATTTTTTTCCCTCATTGCTTTGTGTCCAGATGGTGTGGAATTTTGGTGTGTTTTTTTATGGTAGAAAGAACTTGGGAAACAGAACTGTCAGTGTTTGCTTGGTGCAAAATTATTAACCCGTTGCAAAGTCATTCTGGATTAAGTACACATTATTTCCTATGGGAACTTCATTTTTCAGGATAGAGGTAAAATGTTTGAGAAAGGAATCAATCTCACGATAAAAAATTCAATCTCATGAGGTCATTTTCTTTTTAGTGAGAACAAAATCCTTTTTCATGAGAGTAAATTCCTTTTTTGCAAGCTGCCATCTTGTTTCTGTTTTTTCTTAATTATTTTTTTCAAAAGCCACAAAAATGACATCCTGGAGAGAGACCACCACACTTAGCTTGCTAATCGGGACCCTGTTAGCTGCAATCTGCACTTCCATGTTAGAAATATGCCCTTGAAATGTGTTTTTTTATATAATAAATCCTTTTTTGTGACCGTGTGATATGAAAATGGAATCCTTTTTCGTATCACAAGTCAGGAAAAATTATCCTTTTTTGTTAGTCAAGAATTTTTGCTTGTTGCTTCTGTTACCCTCCACAGTACTCTACTGTTTTTTCCTGTTGTCTATTGGCCCCCCACCGCAATACCCCTGCCCCTTCATTTCCCTGGCATCTAGCGGCACCCCCAGCCCTCTGATTGCTGTCCCTGTAATACAAATAACTTCTCTGATGTCTAGAGGCACCCCCCACTCTCCAATTGCTGTGCCTTAATAAAACTAATTTCTCTGGTGTTGAGTGGTACCCCCACCCTCCTGTTGCTGTCCCCAATGTTTCCTTGGTGTCTAGTGGCATCCCACACCCTCAGACTGTTGTCCACAATGTTTCCATGGTGTCTAATGGCACCCCCTACCCTCCCATCATTGTGCCAATGTTTCCCTGCTGTCATCGTCTGTGGACTGAGACACATCTGCACTCTTCAAAGCCAAACTGTGAACTGAGGAACCAAGGTAAGTGCCATATAATGTATTTTAGTAGTGTGTTTAACTTATGTTCATAACCTTGCCATTTTTTTAAATTTCTTCACCAAATTTTCAACATAGCCTTTTTGGGACCCTACCTTATGAATACTGGCACTATCATTACATTAATAGGTTTCAAAAGTGATTTCATGGTCGCCACATGAAATCACCTTTAGGGACAGAATAACAAAATTTCACCATGAGCATTCATGATATCAGGGTACAAAAGGCTATGTTGAAAATTTGGTGACAATTCCTAAAATTGGCTGAGTTATGAGCATTCACTGGAATGTTTTTATGCACATGCATAAATTTGGTAATTTTCAATATTTTGAGTCCAAATTTCAACATAGCCATTATTTCACACCACCACATGACAGTACAGCTGTCATTTTTTCAGATCCTATCTGAAATGTGTTTTTGCACCTGTGGTACAGAATGGCATTTTGGCACAGATTCAACATTTTCACCTATGGGGTTTCTGAGGTAGGGTCATAAGAAGATTATGTTGAAAATGTGGCATCAAAATATGAAAAAGTTATGAACATTCATTTCAATTTTGCTACGTCTGATAGTAACTTTTCAAATTTTAAATATTTTGACCCCAGATTTTTAACATAGCCTTCTTATTACCCTGCCTCACATATGTCACAGCTGTCATTTTTCAAATCCTGCCAGATATATGTTTTCACATCTGTGGCACAGAATGGCATTGCAGTTGTGCAGAATTACGTTTTGGTAGGGATTCGATCATTTTCTGTACCGGTTACATGAGGTGGGGTAAAAAGAAGACTATGCTGACAGTTTGGTCACTGTTGGTCTATAAATGGAAGAGCAGGGCCCTGATGGAGATATATATATATATATATATATATATATATATATATATATATATATATATGTATAATACACACATCTACGGATGGATGGGAGTGCTGTGCTCCCACAGTAAAATAAGGATACTATTATACTATCTCAAAAGTAAGGAAATAAGTTGCAAGAAACTTGTTAATGCTCCGTTACAGTAAGTGACAAAGTAGTAAATGAAGCATTATTGCTTCCCCACCCCACCCTCACAAAGCTAGAAGAGAGCAGGATGCCTTGGGCATCTCAGGCTCAATGATCACCCCATACCATAAAGTCTACACATCTGACTTTATTTACAGATGGAATGGGGTATGCATTAGGCTTGAGAAGCCCAAGGAGCACCCTACACCTGCTTTCCTGCCCGGTTTGGGAGGGTGGTGTGTTAGGGAAACCCTAATGCCTCATTTCCCAACTTTTGTTGCTTTGATCCTAACTGAAACATTAACGAAGATTTTTGCAACATACATATGTGTGTGTGTGTGTGTGTGTGTGTATATATAGATATAGATATAGATATAGATATAGATATAGATATAGATATAGATATAGATATCATGGTAGTGCTACCATGGTTAGGTTGAGTAGCCCTTTTAAGGGTGAAGCTTGCACCTATTAACTTGCCACCTTTCAACAGATTTTCCTAAAATTTGGCAGGCATGGGCATACCCATAGATCTTGCAATCTTCTTACTGCACTAGTTGGATATATGGCTGTGAGTTAAGCGACATCCATGTGTGCAGTTATTTTTTGTGCATTCTTTACCTCACACTTACAAGTCACACGGTTTGACGACTCAGTCCAAAACCTTCAGGGAACATGCAGCCAGGGTCCCCAATGTGCCTTTCAAAGATTTTGTGAAAAAATATTAAATGGTTCAAATGTTATTAAAAAAACAAGTTTCCCATTATAGTCAATGGGAAAAGTTAAAAAACTATTCGACAGTGTCGCAAATGCAGTTTTTCATGTCGTAAATTATCCCTGAAGTGTCATGAGTCAGCCATTTTTTTCAGTTACTGGTCACGGAAATTCTTGGCATTTAAATTTGGGATTCTAGGGACACAATTCTTTTGTGTCACCTTAGTCGAGCCCTGAGGATGCTCACCGTGTCTTTTCAGGGGTTAAACAGAAATATGTTTTCAAATTTTTGTAAACTGTAGTGTCACAAAGTAGTGTTGCACTTGTGACACTTTCGTGATTTTTTTTGTGAAAGTGTCGTGATTTGCGACACTACTTTGTGACACTATGCCCAAAAGAATAGGATATTTTGCCACCCTGCTGCAAAAGAATAGTTTGGTCTTTTGGGCTGAAATTTTGAGGGAAGAAAGCTAAGATCCCACAGATGTGCCTTTTGGTGGTTTGGTGACAGAGTATTAGATGGCTGCAAAATTACAGTACTCTGAAGTTGACTATTTTTCCCATAGACTAACATTACAGCTCCGCAGCGCTTTTCGGGGCCCGTATCTCAGAAACGCTTCGAGATACGGACTTTTTGTCAGAAAAATGCTTAGCCCCCCACTAGGAGACTAAGTGCAAAACTAGCCAGGAAAGGCATAAATCATATGAAATTTAATTTTTTTTTCCACGTCTTACGGTTCCTGAGATATAAGCAATTTAGTATTCCAAGAGCTCATTTTCTGCTCCTAGGCCCATTATTATGCATTCATTCTTTGTATTCACTGTGTTTCTCAATGCAACTTTTGGGGAAAAAAGGGTGTGCACTTTTGTTACTGTTACAGTTAGCATTTCTACTTGCGTTTCCGTAACCGTTTGCGTTAGTGTTCCCGTTAATGCCACCGTGTGCGTTACCTTTGCATTTTCATTTGTGCTTGCATTTGCATTACTGTTACCATTTGTGTTTCCATTACTGTTTCTCTTTGCATTTCGTTTTGCGTCACCGTGTGCTTTACCATTTGCATTTGCATACTCACTTCCATTTGTGTTTGTGTTTCCTTTAGCATCATCATTGGTGTTAGCGTTAGCATTTATGTTTCCAATTGCGGTACAGTGACTGTGTGCATTACCATTTGCTTTTCCATACACACTTGCGTTTGCATTTCCGTTTAATGTACTGTTCACTTGGTGTCATCGTTGCTGTTACTGTAACTGTCTTCATTTCTAATTGCATTACCGTCATGGTTTGCTTATTTGTCACCATTTGCATTTCTGTTGGCCTTAGCATTTGCATTTTCAGTTGCATTTCCATTGTTGATTGTGTTACTGTTTCCTTCTGCGGCACCGTTGCCTTTACCATTTGCATTTCTGTTTGTGTTACCATTTGCATTTTTCTTACCATTTGCATTTCCGTTGGCGTTAGCATTTACGTTTCTGTTTTTGTTACCATTTGTGTTTCTGTTGCTGTTATCATTTGCACTACCATTTACGTAACCATTTCTGTTTTCATTAACATTTGTGCTTGCGTTACTGTTTACATTGTCATTTACATTTGCATCACCATGTGTGTTACCATTTGCACTTGCATTTGTGTTACCATTAGCATTACTATGTCACAAAAAAATCAAATGGTGGGCGGGCACCACTCTCCCACCACCACATTCCATTTACTATTTATAGTACTCATTCTCAAAAAGAAGAGAAATTCATAACAAAAAAAAACTCTGTTTAATGCATCAGTTAGGGTTGTGCCACAGTGACAAAAGTGAAGAAATTCGGTGTTAGGGTTGCCACCCCTTGCACCCCAGGCCCACCCCGTCCCCACCAACAGGCATTAGGGTGTGTGTTGGGGTCATCAGTCCTAACTCTCACCCCATTCTCCTATACTGCACCACCTCAGCTTGTTTTCACATGGGATGGGGTAAGAGTTAGGACCGATGACCCCAACGCCACCCTGATGCCTGTTGGTGGGGATGGGTGGGCTTTGGGTGCAGGGCAAACCCTAACACCGAATTTTCACTTTTGTCACTGTGGAATAACCCAACTGATGCATTAAACAGATTTTTTTTACATGAATATAAATATATATATATATATATATATATATATATATATATATATATATATATTCGAGAGAGAGAGAGAGAGAGAGAGAGAGATACACATATGTATATATATATATATATATATATATATATATATATATTCTTTGCCAAAAAAATAATAAAACCACCAATTATGGTAACTTAATGCTACAAAAGTAGTGCAATGTGGCATTAGGGCTTCCAACCCAAC
This sequence comes from Neoceratodus forsteri, assembly GCA_016271365.2. Taxonomy (NCBI): domain Eukaryota; kingdom Metazoa; phylum Chordata; order Ceratodontiformes; family Ceratodontidae; genus Neoceratodus; species Neoceratodus forsteri. The sequence continues at coordinate 75,725,161 of CM057450.1, forward strand.
TCCTCCACCCCACCACGCAAGCAGAAAAAGGAATAAATCCTTATGGTTTTGACTGTCCTGAGTCTTGGTGAATCAGGAGTGGGTTCTTCCTTGGGGTTTTCAACACTAACACTCATCCAGTTCTGAAACAGTGTTTAAACAGACAGAACTGTGTCTCCCCACATTTTTCCAACAACTTGTGGGCCCTGCCTGAAGAAAACAGATCATATCTGTCCTTTTTTGCTCATAGAATGGGGTGAACATTTGAGTTGAAAACCCCAAGGAAGATCCCACCCCTGATTAGCCAAGAGTCAGGAGAGCCACAAATGTAATGATTTTTTTCATTTTGCAGTGAGGGGTGGGGAGTTTGGGTTAGAAGCCCTAACACCATATTTCCCTACTATTGTGGCATTAAGATACCCTAACTGGTGCATTGACAAAGTATTTTGCAAATAATTTTCTTTTTGATATATAGTGGAATCAGATTCTCATTCACACAGGTCCCTTTGAGAACTATGTGAATAGGTGCAGATATGGTGGGCCCTTTTGTCCCCGGAACCATGGAAAGAATCCATCTGCCTACAGAAGTGGAGGTCCTGGAATATTCACTCTTTACATTCACTCTACACATTCACTTTTAACACATTCACTCTTCACATGCTTCACAATAAGTGGGAGCGCAGTGGCAGAGGAGGCAGACTGGCAAGTTGGAAAGGACTGGCTAGTCTGGCAGTTCGTTCAGTATGATGATCCCTTCCTCCTTAGAAGAGTGAAATAAAATTTATACTTTTAACACAGAGGGTCTATTGCCACCCCAGGTTGTGGGCTATGAAGCTCCAAACTTTAACAGCAAATATCGCACCTTTACTTTAAAGTCCCCTGTTACATGTGCATCCATAGATTAATGTCCCCTGTTACATGCACAATCCTAGTTTAAGGTCCACAGTTACATGTGCAACTTTGTGGATGCTTTTCTTAGGACCTTAAAATGGAATTATCCTGCACTATGGTACATTAATATTTGGTGAGTCACAACATAAAATTGCTTAAAATAATGGTAACTAATGGATTTTAAGGATTGACACTAATGACATGCTTTTGTTAGCCCTTTTCATGCTTAGACCCATATCCTGAACAAATATTTTGTGTAGTCTTCACAGAGGAAAAGGAAGTGGATGGGCCACAGAAAAGAAACATGAGTACTGGAGGCAGGGTGAGAGACAAGTCCCTTTAAAGAGGAGAATGCCCTGAAAAGACTCACAAATCTGAAAGTGAACAAAGCTATGGATCAGACAGGGTGCACCCAAGGGTACTAAGGGAGCTTAGGAGATACTGGTTGTATCTCTAACAGTCATTTTAACAACTCACTAGAAACAGGAGTGGTTCTGTAGGACTGGAGGGGGCATATGTGGTCCTGTTTCACAAAAGCAGTAGTAAGAAGGGAGGCTGGCAACTATAGATCAGTCAGCCTGACATCAATGGTGTGGAAGTTAATGGAGTCTGTGCTAAAGGAAAGGATTGTACAGTATCTTAAATCTAGCAGGTTTCAAGACCTTAGGAAGCACAGATTCACAGGGGAGAAATCATGTCAGACAAATCTGATAGATGTCTTTAGCTGAGTGACCATGGAGACAGTTCAGGGTGTGGTGGTGGATGTAGCATACTTAGATTTAAGTAAGGCTTTCAACACCAATCCACATAGGACACTCATAAGGAAACTGTGCAGCTCAGGGTGAGTCCTAAAGTGGCATACTGGGTTAGAAATTGGATAAGGAATCAGTGACAGAGGGTGTTGGTAAACAGGATTAATTCTGGGGAAGGGAGGATGACCAGCAGAGTGCCACAAGGCTCAGTACTGGGGACATTTCTCTTTAATGTCTTAATAAGTGACATTGTAAAAAAGCTGGATGGATGGTCTGCTGCTTCATGAATGACTCAAAAATCTACAATACTGTAGGATGGACAGATACTCCAGAGGTGGTGAAAAGAATGTTCAGAGACCTGGGAAAACTCGTGGTCTGGTGAAGGACATGGCACCTGGATTTCAATGTAAAAAACTGCAAAATCATGGACTTATGGCACAGAAAACCAGAAGCAGAGTACAGCGTGGGAAAAGAGGTATTGTCAGTCACCAAACAGGAAAGGGACCTGGGAGTAATCTTATCTGATGACCTCAAGGTGGCAAGGCAGTGCAAAAGGACAGTACAATAAGGCATTTGGTAGGGCCAGTGGGATGTTTGGGTGCATTGGGAGGAGTATCACCAGCAGATGAAGGGAGGTGGTGTAACCACTGTGTAGATTGCTGGTGAGACCCACCTGGAGTACTGCATCCGGTTCTGGAGACCACATTTCAGGAAGGACAAACACGGCTGTCCAGAAGAGTGCAAGGACTCAATATGTATACTCCAGAGAAAAAAAGGGAGACAGGGGATATGACAAAGCCCTAAAAATATCACTCAGGAATAAATAAGGTACAGAAGGACAGTATTTTTTCAGAGGAAAAAATACACAAGAACAAAGGGACATGCAATGAAGCTGGAAGAAGAGAAATTCAAGACAGATGTGAGGAAGTACAGCACTTCTTCAAAGAAAGACTGGTGTAAGCCTGGAATAGTCTTCTAGTAGAGGTGGTGGGGGCAAAATGACTGGTGGTATTCAAGAATGCATGGGATAGTTGTAAGAGTAACTTAGTGGAAAGCATGGTTTAAGAGGGAGCCAAGATCAAATAAGGTCTGTGTTGACAGTATAGAGAGGTAAAACATGGGCAGACAGGGTGGGCCAAGTGGTGCTTATCTGTCATCAAATTCTAGGTTTCTTTGTATCTGTGTTGATTGACTGGACAACTTCCCAGGCAGATGGCAGTGTGAGTAGGGACAAAAGGGCAGCCAGGTATCCTGATCCTATATTATGTAGGGCTTTATAGATTAGAAAACAGCCCTTGAAGGTAATACACCAGTGCACTGGCAATCTGGAAAGCAGTCCTGAGAGCCTTAAGAGGGCCTGTCACTGGAGGCTTTTAAGATGGGCCTCAAATTCAATTCATTTAATGAGGCTTTGATGATACCTCAATATGTCCCATGAAATAATAATGTGCTTATATTTGCTGCTGTCTGTTTTATGTTTGTTTTTGCTCCTAATTTTAATCTATATTAAAGAGCTTTTTAAAATACAATGAATTGCACCTAAACAGAGAAGGTGTGTGAACACTCAGACTAAAAATTTGATGTCTATACAGGTACTTTAAATTAAATAAAGGGTAGAATGATGCAGCTCACACCCTTGCTGTTGGTGGGCTGGTCATCACTCCTCAAAATGCCAAATGTGCACATACATTCTCAGAAAACAAATCAGAGCCAACATCCCACTCTAACCAGCAACTCCATAACTCTCGGCTGAAAGAGCAAACTGGAGCAGTCCATGAAGAGGGTACAACCTTGCACCAAAGATGGTTGCAAAATACTAGAGACTAACTAACAAACTTCCCAAACTCACAGCTTTCTTGGAAACAGAAAGGTTGGACTGGGTGGCTGTAACAGAAATGTGGTTCACGGAAAATCATGGATTGGATATGGCCATTCCCAGTTACAATCTGTTCAGGGAAGATAGACAGGGCAAAAAAAGGAGGGGAGGCATAGCCATTTACATCTGGAAGGAAATAAAAGCCACAGAAGTTAAAGGGCAACCTGGGGACTTCGAGTCACTGTGGCAAACAGTAGACATGGGCAAGGGAAACCCCTTTGGAATCGGTATCATGTACAGGCCCCCAAATCAAGGAGATAAAGACCTAATAGATGAAATCTACAAAATGTCCAATAAAGGTGAAGTAATACTGGTGGGGGACTTCAACCTACCAGATATTAAATGGAGCACACTAACAGCAGCAACAGCAAGAAGTAGGGACTTTTATTGTCACTACAAGGCTGGACTGTGCCAACTTGCTAAAACTCCAACAAGGAGGTGCCATTCTTGAGCAGAAAGGATCAAAGACATTGAAGTGGGATGCCATATGAGCAACAGTGACCATTGCATGGTAAGCTTTAAGGTAAACATAACACAGGACACCAGCCACTCAAAGATAAAGGTGCTAGATTTCAGAAAGGCTGACTTCCAAAAATGAGGAGCAACATAAGTAGCCAATTAATGGAAATAGAGGTTGAGAAGGTGGAGGTCATGTGGGGAGACTCAAGAGAGCAATAAAGACTGTCACAGATCAATGTGCTAGATGGGTCAGCAAAACAAAACGAAAAATAAATCGTCTATGGTTTTCCAAGGAAGTGGCTACCACATTCAAAGAAAAAAAGAAGGCGTGCAGCATATACCAGGAAACCACAAGTGAGAAAACTGGGAGTTGTACAAGGAAAAAATGAGAGCATCTAACAAACAGTTTAGAAAGACAAAAGCCAAGACAGATGAAAAGCTATCGCAGGGGCAAAAAGAGAAGACAAATAATTTTTAGATACATTAGGGAACATAGGAAGGCAAAAGGGGATAGTAAAGATTGGTACTGAACAAGGAAATGCACCAAACATGACCCAGAGAAAGCCAAAATCCTCAACAAATACTTCTGTTCTGTGTTTACCAAAGAGGACCAAGGGATGGCCCAGCTCTGAAAACCGAACACCCCAGGACCAGGGTAGACACCGAGTCCCTTTACAGAAGCTGAAGTATGGAAGGCACTAAATAAAATAAAACAGACAAAGCCATGAGACCAGACGAGATGCACCCCTGAATCCATAAGGAACTGGGGTCAGAAACTGCAGTCCCTCTGGCACTTTTGTTCATGAAATCCTTGAAGAGCAGTGTGGTACTGAAGACTGGAAAAAGGCAATGGTAGTTCCACTTCACAAATCAGGCAGTTGTGAAGAGGTTAGCAATTACAGACTGGTGAGCTCACATTTATAGTAGGGAAACTAATGGAGACACTACTCAAACAGAGGATCATAGCATTCCTATAAACTAGCAGCCAACAGGACCCAAACAGCATGGTTTCATGGCAGGTAGGTCATGCCAGACAAATCTGCTTGAGCTTTTTGACTAAGGTACAAAAATAGTGGATGACAGTGGGGCAGTAGACATGGTCTACCTGGACTTTAGTAAGGACTTCGACTCTGTTCCACACAGAAGTCTGGAAAGAAGCTTGACCACACAGGGGCTGGTCCAGAAGTAATCAGATGGGTTCAAAATTGGTTACAAGGCAGAACCCAGAGGGTACAGGTTAATGGAATGCAGTCAACAGAAGGCAGGGTGACCAGCAGGGTGCCCCAGGGCTCAGTGCTGGGGCCTCTGTTCTTCAATGCTTTTATAGCAGACATCTCTGACAGACTGGAAGGGAAGGTGTCTGTTCGCAGATGACACCAAGATATGTAACAGGGTGGACACCTCAGAAGGAGTGAGGAAGATGGAAGCTGACCTCAAGAAACTAGAAGAATGGTCTGGAGTGTGGCAGCTGAGATTTAATAACAAAAAGTGCAAGGTTATACACATAGGAAAGAAAAATCCAAGAAAGGAGTATTACCCAGGAGGAAAAAGACTGGCGGCCTCAAACTAGGCAAGAGATCTGGGAATCATAATCTCAGATGACTTGAAGGTTAGTAAGCAGTGTGAGAAGGCAACATTGAAGGCCAACAGAATGCTGGGCTGCATTGGAAAGGGAATCATGAGCAGGATGAGAGAGAGGTTGTACTACCACTGTATAGATCACTGGTCAGGCCTCACCTGGAGTACAGAGTCCATTTCTGGAGGCCTCACCTCAAGAAGGACATTGACTGGGTGGAAACAGTACAGAGAAAGGAAACAAAAATTATTCAGGGTCTGCAGTACATGTCCTATGAGGAAAGACTTAGGAAACTAAATATGTATTCCCTGGAGCAGAAAAGAGAGAGGGGACATGATTAAAACATTCAAGTACATTAAAGACATTAACAAGGTACAGGCACAGGAACTTTTTCACTTCAAGAAGGGCTCCAGGAAAAGGGGACATGAACTCAAGCTGCAAGGAAGGAGGTTCTGTACCAACACTAGGAAGTTTTTCTTCACAGAAAGAGTGGTGGATGCCTGGAACAGCCTGCCCCAAGAGGGTGTATGGGTCAACACTGTGGGGGGATTCAAGAATGCATGGGATAGATACAAGGGAGCCCTGACTACAAAGGGCAACTATAGTGTCAAATAGGTCTAAAACAAATGGGCAGACTAGAAGGACCTAGTGGTCTCCTTCTGCAGTCAACTTATATGTTTCTTTTTTATATTATTTTATGTACTGTATTGTGCAGTGCCCTAACCCTTCAGGGAAGGGTGACATATTAAATAAATATTCTACTCCTACTACTACTAGTACTACTCAGAACATCTAAAGCGACAGTCCTGCACTAGATCATAGCTGTATTTCTGGTGAAAGTGACAAGAAGATGGGCAGAGTGGCATCAACACCATGGAGTGGCACCAACAGATTGATGAAGCAAGAGTCACATGGGGAAAAAAGCATTCTCACACAACAGCAACAGCTTGCACTCGAACTGATAAATTAAATACAGTTAAATTTCATCAGTCAGTATGCAAATTTTTGATTCTCATAGTCAAGCATTTAAATTAGGATATGTAACTGAGAGCATCAAAATATATGTAAGAACTATCAGAAACAGTGTACACAAAATTTGATTTGTGTTAAAGTAGGATCCACAAGCAAAGCTAAATCAGTACCCCTAGCAGCAATAACCACTAGGACTCATTCCAGAAATAGTAGCAAAGTCAAAATGCAGGTGGGGTAAGACACCGGAAACGTGGTGCTGCTGTAAGTGTCAGAGTCTGTTCAGTAGTTAGGAACAGCGCACTCACCAACCATTCTGGTTCCAAAGTAAGAAAGGCACTTCAAACAATGAAGTTTCATCTCATTCAAAGTGTCCAAACAGTGTTAGGACTGCACTCCTAACACTGTTTGGACACTTTGAATGAGTTGGAATAAAAAAAGATTGGGAAGAACTTTGTTATTTGAAGCTCCTGTCTCACTTTTGGGACCAGAATAGTTGGTGACTCAGCGTTCCTAACTACTGAATAGTAGCAAAGTACTTTAATGGAAGTAGTGTAAATTACACACACAACACAGTTAGCAGCATGAAGGTAGCTTGGCAAAGCCACTGAAACACTGATGTTTCACTTGGTCTTCTGCCAAGCTTCCTCAGAGTGGTCTAAACTCAGTATCAAATGTGCCCAATATTTCTAATAGTGACAGGTGATAATCATAAATACCCCACCAATCCGAAACCCCTATTTCAATGAGGCGGTTTCTCTAAAAGTTGCATCATTTTAAAATCAACTCACGGTGCTCAACATACTGTGTACATTCTGCTGTTAAAGTAGGAAAAGAAATTTCAATGACTAAAATGTAATTTTTCATATTTTCTTGTGTGTATATTGTTTCATAACATTCATATATGTTACTGACAGTTCTACTAATAGAAATAATACTAATACTACTACTACTACTTACAAAAAATAATTATGCATCTACATAGTATACAGTTTCAATATTTAATATGGCAGTATTGGTTGATATGTTATTTAAGATGACAACTGTCATATATTGTACAACAGCAAAAATAATCTCTCTCAAAATAAAGACTCAAATGGAATCTGTTTTAATGGGCATCACCACAGCTTCCTGTGACAGTGATGGTATAGCAAAGAATGATGAAGAACCCGCAGCAATACCGCTCTTCAAATTAATGCATGCAAAATGCGAAGATGGTAGATGATTTTCCTCTTTTAACCAGTGGGGTATGGAAGAAGAGAAGACTGAAGTTTAGGGATGAGTGTAATTTATCTTCTGCCAGTGAAATTCTGTTGCTTCCATGAAATGTTGCCAAAATTATGATTTCACTTATTTCCACCTAATTTCAAAATTAATATCCCACACTGCACTATATTTTTTGGGCTGAATTTAATATGGCTCATTCAGAAATGTAATACGTTTCAGCTCTCTGTCTTTAAAGGTAACCGAGTTATAAGCCTCCACACATTTGGAAATTTTAAAATTGCATTTTGCAATTATGTAAACTGCAGACTTTCAGAAGTATTAGTGCAGACTGCAACACATTTGTTATGCTGACTTTTTCAAGGCCCATAGAGATGTGTACCAAGTTTCAGATCCATAAGCCTCAAAACATTCATAAATTTTCAAACTACATTTCACAATTATGTAAACTGCAGAATTTTAAGTCCTTGTAACTGTAAAATTAGAGAATGGAATGTCACCAATTTTGCTAGGTTCATTGACCCTAAATATTGGGCTTTGAGACTCAGGTTTAGAAGTGAGCCTGGCAAGTCACGTCAGGAGGCAGGCCAAGGCTGAAAGAATTGTTGCTTGGAAGTGTATCAAAGTTGGAGAGGGCTAGCAGTGGGTTCCACTAACACAGTGATCCTGTGGCTGTGCCAGGGAGCTTTCTCTTGCCACAGGGAAAGCTGTAGCTGTGCAAGGCTGACAGAGGCACCACCCCCATCAGGGGAGATGGGAAGGAAAACATGTTGGAGAAAAACCTGGTAGCCAACTAAATAATAGCTTTATTCAGCCTTAACAGGGTATATCCCTGTGAACAAGGTATATCTTTGACAGACGACCAGCCAGCTGGGAGAAAAACTAACACTGAAAAAAAAAAAAGTCTGTGTGTGTGAAATCTCAAATCTCTTGCTTACAAGCTGGCCAGTTATATGTAGCCAAATATTCCAAAATAACATCAGTAATTAAAGTTGAATTTCATGAGCTTTTGTGAAGTTGTGAATGCTGTGATACTTTTGTTGAAGCCATGTCCACACATTTGCCAAGTCATACATTTCAGTTGCCATTGTAGAGGAGGTAAAGGCTGGGTAAAGTGGCAATAAGGTAGCATTCAGTGGAGGCTTCATAGTAAAATATAGCAGAGCCAGGTGTCAGATCAGTCTCTTCCTTGAATGATGTACAATGCCACCTGCTGACTCTTTAACAACCCTGTAGATAACAATGTATACTTTTGCTATTTGAAAATAATGGCACCTAGTGACACCAGCCATACAACTAGTTACAGCTTAGGTCATTGTGACACAAGTATCTGGGTATCTTTAGTCATGGTGGAGTATGATGATGGGCATCACTGTTGCAGGAGTGTTGGAGGGATATTGCAGGGCCAAGATGTTTAAGGTAAGATGATTCAGTGGTAATAAGTGTTTTGTGAAAATTAAATTCCACAAATGCAATTATGGTGGCATTACCTATTATGCGTCCATTAATTTTTGAGCACATTTTCCCAGGTAGTAATTTCTAAAGTAGCAATAATAAATTTTAGCCTACAAAAACCACATTTATCCAGCTCAGTTAGATTTAAGAACATGTTTACTTTGGTATGTATGCTAAATCTTTAGTGTGTATCTGCTATAGCAGTGGAACTATAAACATCTAGATATTTTGAAAATGTTCACACGATTTAACACATAAATTGTGAAATTTTGAATGCCTATAACTTATGATTTATATAACCAAACACCTCACTATTAGCAGTTTCTATGACTCTTCCAAGAAAGTATGCATATACATTTTCAATTATCTACTTCCAACGGTGGCTAAGTTGTAGGAATATAAATATTTTCTGAAATGTTCACATGAATAGTAAACTGCCAGACTGTGTACCCCTGTAACTTCCCCTCCCTTCATTCAAATGTTATGAAACTTGGCATCCTTTTAGGATCTCTTTCAAGCAATATGCATGCTAAATTGTAGCATAGCTAGAACATTAAATGAGTTGTAACCAATTAACGAATTTCAGAAAATTGAAAATAAGAAACAAAATGGTGAAAATTCCACAAAATCAGAATTTGTTAATTTCGCCCAGCCTTACTAAGACAGAAAACTAACTTTTATGTGGAATGCAGTGGACAAACTCTTCAGCCTTGTCATTATTGTCACCTTAAATGTCTGGACATTTTGCATGTTAGCTTTATTAACTGCCACCACCCATATACAATTTCCAAATATCCATTCATCCTATTATTTCTGACTGTAGTGTGTTCCCCATCCATAACAGTGGCACTAAGTAATACCAACAGAGACTGAATATGTATAATAAAAAAAGGGGACATCACATGACTGTGTTGCTTCCTGTCTGTCACTTCTCTAATGTTAAAGATAGGGAATAACTTGCATATGGGGACTGAGTGCCCCAGAAATACCATGCAATACACCATTCTCCTGTGCTGCCCACTCGTGGTCCAACAAGACTGCTGTGACTAAAGGGAAGTGAGCAACTCAGTGTGTGGAGATAGATAAATAGTAACATGTTGATACACTTGTCCAAATGTTTTATGTTAAAGTGTACAACTTCACCCTCTGCTTCCTTTAGTGCATCTATGATGCAGGATTTGACTGCTCATATATGTCTGAACTATTCGATGCAAACCAGTCTCTCTCATTGCTTGCAAAGTAATTTGGATACAAAGTATATGAGCAGTACTGCATAAATGCACATTATAGGAAATATAAATATAGAAGGTATTTTAAAACGTACATGTGATACATGTGCTAGCTAAGTTGCAACTAAAACAGCAACTGAACTGGGGAAGGTGGTGTTATTGCTGCTGCTAGCTTGTGGTCACTTGTCTGGAACCTAATTACTGGTGAAGACAGTTGCAAAGCATGTGGAACTGATAATATTTGGTTGCTTGATATAAAAGCCTGTAGTACTGAAAGGAGAGGCACTGGAATGGGTCGGGCATGTCTTTGTCTGAGTTCTAATATTGTAATAATATGATTTATATTTAAAACTATACTATTAGTTACTTTTTGAGTAATTACATTTTGTTTTCTGCATTCAGGGCCTTATGTGCTGTTTGGCTCAGTACATGTGCTGTGCAGTCGGACCCCTGGGATGCACATGGACAGTATGCATGACCTCACTGGGGCAATGCAAGGCCACATGGATACATGCAAGGGGTGGGCTGCCTAATGGAACCAGATACAAGCCATACTAGGGGACTTCCAATCAGAAATTCTAACCAGCACAAGAGTGGAGCCCCTACATCGAGGGAGCCAGGAATAATGGGGCATGGCACCTCATGAATGGACTGCCATGTCCCTTACAGAAGTCCACCACATTTACTTTTTGCTGTGATCTACACCCCAATATCAAATTTCACCCACCATTCCTTTATGCATTGAGAGGGGACTGGGGTCCTTGGCTGAGGAGCACCGTGCACTGAGATGGCCTACAATCAGGGAGTATGGACCCATTACGGCAGCCCTCTGACTCATGTAACAGAAAGACCCCCAGCACTGCCCTGGCAGAGCATACAGAGATTTGTGCATGCTGCAATCTGATTGCCCTCTGTGGGCACATCTACTCCCCACCCCCTGCCCAGACCAGCCTTACAGTTGCACATGATCTTAGGTGCATGACCTTGACCAAGAATGTGCAGTGGGTGCAAGTTGTCCATACATCCATGGGTGTCGGTCAGACACCCATGTTGTGCATACACTGGCCCTACACACCATGTATCATGACACATAGGACAGGAATCACCTTGTACTTCTGGCCATCAAGCAGTAATTGAGGCACTCAAGTACTATTAATTATAATAGTGAATATAATGCTACTGTATAATAAATATAGGAAGAAACTATGCAAGTGCATTTTTCTCAGTCAGCCCTTTGCTTGTAAACTGGCAGGACACAAAGGCAGAGCACTACATTGGGAATACCGCTGGAGTAGCAAAATAACTGAGAGGTTGAGGATGGTCACCTGCTGTGAACTGTACTCTCTGTACACATCTGATGATATTGAAAAAAATACACAATTGCTAAACAGCACACTACCCATGGGATAATTGTAACCAGTAGGGCACAGTACCAGTGAAAATGAAAACTGCAGTGGCAACATAACTAGCAGACTAAGCACCCCCCCACACACACACACACACCATGCTGTTCTGTCTGTATATACTGCATGCCTAATGATAAATGTTATAAACCAAAATACTGTCTGACATCTGAATAAGAATATCTTGTATTTGGTCAGTTAGACAGGGAAGAGAATAAATGAAATCTAATATCAGTTTCAGTTCCACTTATTACCCAGAACTGGCTGATCAAAGGCCAAGCTTATCCAGCCTGGGTGGCAAGGCAGCATTACAATATTCTTTTAATTTAGATGTGAAATCCTTTGAAGTAACAGAAGATAGCACTTCCAGTTACACATGCCAGGATAGGAAAGTTAACACCATGATGATAACAGTCATTAAACTGCAATCTCTGAGCAAATGGTGATGAAATCACTACTGGGTGCAGAGTGAGTGGAAGGTGTACAATATATTCAAAGATTTCATTCATACACAGACACTGGGCTTTGACACTATTACAGCACCTGTGTTGGTGTCCTGCTGTAACAAATTCCAGTGCATCTCCATACAAGAGCTGTGGAGCAAAGCCAAAGCTGTGGAGTGTTGCAGTCAGCCTGGTTCCCCCTCCCCCTTTGTGTTTTATTTATGTACCTCTGCTGACTTCTAAAACTGCAAAAGAATCACATCAGAGGGTGTGGAGAATCAGCACAGTGGTGTAAAACGTCAGCACTATTTCAGCTTCCCATCACTGCAGTTTCACAGGAGCTGAAATGAATCCTCTTTCAATGATCCCAAATGTGTTTATACTTATCCTCTGGCAGTGGATCAACTACTCTGCCCCACTGACACCAGTGCAGAATGCTCAGTGTAAATAACCCTGAAGAGTTTAGTAAAGTAACCCGGTTTTAGAATCTCTTGAGGATAGGTCTAATGTTTCGATGGCCAGCAACTGAATGCTTTCCTTTTGTATTTTTCCTGTCCCAGTTGTACAGACATTTAAGGACCCTGATTGGTCCATTAGCCCTAGAAAATGTTAGCAATCATTGGTGGCTCGTGGGAAGTTGCCTCCATTCAAATAATTACCACTTTGGAGCATTGGGTATCATGGGCCATAATTCAGAGTATCATTCATGCAGTTGGCAAACTCACATGTGAATAATGTCAGATGTACATGTTTGAAAATTGGAATTGGAGCCACATTTGAGAATGGAGCTAGATGAATAAAATAAATGGCATCTGGAATGATCTTGTCCTGCAAAAATATGGGATATAATTGAACAACAAAGAACTACTGCTCAACCCACTGCAAAAACTGGACTTTAAAAGTGCTGAATATGTTTGTGTGTGCATAGATTCTGGACTTAAGTATATTCCTGCAGCATCGTAAGGGTTAACAAAAACCAAAGGACCAGATAAGAGGACAGAAAACCTCAACATCTGGTTATAAAAAGAGATTGGTGGCAAAACTAACATTTGCAAAATCCATTTGTTGAATAGATATAGGGTGTGAATGCAAAACATATGAACAATTAAGTTGTATTACTGGAACAGTTTCTGAATGATATTTCTTAGGATGTTTGCATATATGTGCAAGCCTGTTAAGCGAAGAACCTTGCTAAGGGATCACAGTGTGCTAATCAACACATAGCTTACCATACAAAAATGAAACAGAAAATTAATTGTGATTGAAATTCAGCAATAAACATTCAGGGCTGCAAACTTGGGGCAACCAGCCATTCAATGATACCAGTAACTCTGACCCTTTACTAAACAAGTAAACAACAACAACAACAACAAAAATATTTAAGGGGGGCATGGCCTGATCTCCAACCAAGGTGGCCAACTAATTCTGAATTCTCTCACCCCTCAGAAAAAGCCACCTGTATCCATAGCTGAAACATTTACTGTGTTATTTCACCCTTATGGTCTGAAACAGCACTGCTCAGGTTACATAGTTCTGAAAAATTCACATGGATGGGCTAAAATCAGAGCTGCAATGGTTGCAGTTTGCATTTCTCTGAGGCCTGCACTCTGAGTTTCTCTATTCAGGTTGTCATAGTTTCAGTGGAAACCCAAGAGACTCTGACAATCAGGGAACAAACAAATGTTTGCCCAGCTCCTCCAGGATATGAGCAATGTTAAACTTAAGTCTACTCACAGCAACAGTAATTTCAGATCTCAAATGAAACTTATGACAGCCATAGACTATATTGAGAGAATGGAAACAGCAGAATAATTCCTTGTGACCTAAATCAGAGAACAGGTGTGAACCATCAGACCCCCATGGACTGTCAAGGATCTGGAAAGCCAGACTGGAGAAACAACATTTGGTATCGGGATCCCAGAACAGTCAGAAAATAACACTGTATTTGGGTTCCTTTAGCCTATACTGCCCTTATATAGCACCCCAAGGAGACACCACCTCTCAAAATCAAGATGGCATACCATTCCTTTGCCCCCACCCACTAAAACTGGGAGACTCCTCAAGACTGATCTTAGTTAAATTCCTTTGGTTCTAGATGAAGGAAAGTATTCTGCATCAACTGGATGCCTCTAAATGGCCGCTAATCCGATTACTTCCTGATGTGCATTGAAGAAGTTCCTCATCCCAGCATGATACAGGGAATGTAATGCAGTGAGGAGAATGAGCTATGGGCAGTATATTTCAGTCTATTCTGAGATATTAACCTGGAAACACTTGCCCTGAAGTCCCTCATGCAACAGAATTTTCTTACAAATATCCGAGGCTACTTCACCCTGTGGACAGGGATTTTACTTGGTGTTCTGCATTGTATCTTACCTATAGCCACATTGACATCTTGTTGACATTCCCAGAAGTCTCCCAGAAATCACAGATACAACCACAGAGCCAATAATGGTATCTGAACAATTTCTCATGGAATTGGACTGTCCCCTCCTTCAAGATTGCAAATTCTTAGAATGGGTAAAAGAGGAAGTGAATTTTCAAATGCAAGATTACAGTGGATATAGTGGGGCTTCTGATTATTGCATGTCATATGAAAATGGTTCATACTGGTGACAGTTAATTTTGCTACCAAGTATCCAGCCACATTTGTCATGTCCTTGGTGTACTGGAATAAGTACTGTGCATCCACCTGCTATTTGTGAATAGGGAGTACCACTAGAATCCACTGAGAACACACCATTTGTGCTAATATTTAGATGCAGGGTGATGGGTCTTCGGGATGTTGTTAAGATGGAGAGGGATGGGAAGTCCCCACCAATGGGGAAAATGTTATGGAATACCGGTATATGCTGAGCTTTCAGGGGAGGCTAAAAGGGTACATGGGATTGGCCCAGAAGAACATTTTGCAGATACAAAAAAAAGCAACATGGCTGTCATGATCAAGGTTCATACATTTGTGAAGACTATGTGTGTCAGAAAGGTCACAGCTTTGTATACTGTCACAGGACACATTGGGAGGGACCTTTTGTTTTCAAACAGTGAGTGAATGGTGTGATCTGTTTTGGAGATGGTTTTGGATTCTCACAATCACATGGTGTGTATGACCAAGCAGATTTGGCTTTAGGGGCCATTTGGTTACTTGGGGCAGGAAGAGGACACAGTACTTCATATGCTGGCAGAAAGCAAAACAGGTTCCTCCACAGATCCCATTAGCCTATCCAAAAAGGTAACTGCAGAGCAAGGAGTGGAGATGAGGGGGATACAACAGACCCCACATATTCTAATTGCTATGAAATGTGAGTATTCTCAATTGGTTGAATACGATGTGAACTCTGTGAGAGACAAACCTGTTAGCCAAAAGACTTATTCAGTGTCAGCCAGTGCCAGAGACTTCATGTGCCAAGAGCCAAAGGAAATGCAGGATATGGCAGTTTCCCAAGCATCCACCAGCCTATGCGCATCCACGGGGTTCTGACCTATCACCTGATGAATGCCATCATGGTTATGTATGCATACTATATGCCTGGGACAGATACAGTTCTGGAAAAATTAAGGAATGCTCTGTTCCTGACCACTGACCTCACCAATGAGTATTGAATGTTGCCACTGACAAAGTAGACCTGGGAGTGCTCCACCAAGTATTTGAATTGGCCTAAATGTCACCCCATTCTTTTTTGATATCCCTTGTGAATGTGAGTAGACATGGAATGAGGTGACATTTAGGCCTCACGACCCCAATGACACACTTCATCATCTGTCAATTTTGAGATGATTGACGGGTCCGGGGTTGCAATCCTAAAGAATTTTCATTTTCTGATCTTTTGTGGCTTAACCTAAATGATGTATTAATGCAGTTTTTTCACAGAATATATATATATATATATATATATAATTATTTATCAACTGAGATAATGCTAAATTTTATATTTTATTTGTTATTATGGTACTAATAACAATTTTTTCTGTGCTGCTACCGCTGTATTTTATAATGACACCCTGAGTCCCTGGGGAAGGGCACCACAAAGAAATAAAATCTACTACTAGTAACTTCCAATGTGAAACTAAATTCAGCTAGCTTAAAGCTTCACTTTGACAGTCACAAGTACTGGCTAGCCTAGACTATGTGCAGGAATTAATTGTGCATACAGACACTTCAGAAAAAGGGTATATGGCCAGTACTGACTGAGTCAATGCACTTAAAGTGTGGAGGAATGCCCCATAGCATACATTAGCAGAAAGTTGCATGCCCAGGAAATGAAACATCCTTCAGTGGAAAAGGAATGCTGAGGCATTCTGTGGGACCTCCATGAACTCCAGCCTTACCTCTATGGAAGTCACTTTACTTTGAACACTAATCATATCCCTTGTCATGGTTACACCAGTTGAGTGAAAGAAAAACCCCAGGCTTCTCAGATGGAGTGTAGCCTTGCAGGCATACAATGTCTCTGTCAAACACAGACTAATGTTAGAATGCTAAGGCAGATACTCTTTCTTACCAGGTAGCCTTAAACATGAGTACTGTTGAGAGGCCTAAATCTTACTTTCAGATTCTTGATGATATTGGGAATGCAAGTAATCACAGACACGTTGCATTAGAGTAATAAACAAGTTTATTACTACCAAGGGATAAATCACAGTTGCCCTTGGTTGACACAAAGTGTGCTTCTCTTGGTGGAGCAGGCTGGCGTTTCAGTTCAACAAAAACTCCTGTATTCTTTGCTTCATTTTTCTTCCTCTCATTCTCCTTAACACGCTCTAGGGGAAGTCTCCCATACTTCCACACCAATATTTTCCCAACTTCTTATGTGTAACTGTTGTGTGCCTCCTCCAGTTGCCAGCAGTTCTATTGCTGTCCAGATCTAGATTATAAATAAAAATATACAGCCCCCCAAAGTTATCAAAGTGTTTGTCCTCCATTTTACCATCAATGTTGCTGGAGGATGATGTCATCAGAGCAACAGATAATGGTACTGCACTAAATGCAGTTCCACCAGTAGACCAAACCCACAAAGTTTGGTTCCCCACTTGAGTAATGGAGGAGCCCTTTAAGTGTTGTTCACATCCTGAAGTGCAGGTCTATTAGGACTAGGACCATGTGAGTGTGATGCAGCACTGATTTGAGGTATATATAGTATTCATGTAAGGAAGTGCCTGTATGTGTTGTGTTACTGTTTCTGTTAGCAAAACAGTTTACCCAATAAATGACTCTGGGTACAACAAGAGTTTTAAGCGGTATTATGCAGCTGTTGTATTATGGTGTGTGTTAACATTCTCTGTTTGATTGACACCAGCAGTGAGAAACAATCTTGCAAATAGGCCCCTTTCCTTTGTAATTAGGTAGTCAGTGATTGGATGGCTGCTATAAGGCAATAAAGAATTCAGCTATGGCAAGGAATAGGTTACCAGGAGAGCACAGACACAAGCACTGGGGGACTCTGGTTCAAATCCTACTAAAGTGTCTTACCCTCTAACCCTTAAGAAGTTCCCCTAACCTCCTTAGAAACTGTGATGGCCCCACAGGTCCATGGGTTTAAAAATTCCAATTCCCATTATAAATCATTAGCAGTGATGTGAGAGCTACAACACTTCACTTTCAAGGTACTAAGGATAAGTTGTGGCAGCCCCCACCCCCCACTTTGTAATGCCAGCAGTTGAAGTAGGATGTCCCTCACAAATCAGATGCTACACCTCAGCTGTTGTAGGTAAAGACACTAATCAGTTTCTGTTTGTAGTGCTCTGTATTTGCTTAGCTCATTCCTCCCATGTCATATGCTTTCTGTGTCTTGGTATTTCCAGTCAGAAACTCAGATTTAAGGAGCATTTGAAATGTAAAACAATACACTTTATAAAGTAAACAATCTAGCTCTCCACTTTCAGGATGCTGAAAGGGATGTGTACAAGTCAGTGATGAAAGTGAACAGGAATGCACAGGAACTCAGTCCCTGTACCTTTTTGCAGCAGGAACAGAGTTCCTGTACTTATTCCCACTGACACTGGAACTGAAATTCTTAAACCAGCAACATAATGACAGTTTCTGGGCCTGTGATCTGAAATCAGGGTTTCCATAACAACAATTGACTTGTACAACAATGCTGTTTTCCTAGAAATAGTTCAGTATCTCTAACTGAATCTACTAGTGTCTAAACAGATAGCTATGTCATGACACAGCTATCCTTCAGATTGAGGATCTTCATTCTGCACTTCATATTTGCCAATGCCTGAGTTCCTGTACTTCTTGTCTACCACTTGCACCACTGGTATAAGTCAGTCTTGTGTGATCCTTTGGTAAACTGCCCAGGTTCATCTTGTAACGAATCTTCTTAAGGGTGCTCACCTGGTTCAATACAGAGTGACTGATTGACTATTCGATTGATTGATTGATTGGTTGATTGACTGATTCAGTCTACTGCTTTCCACAACATGTTACAACTGTCTCAGAGAGAAATGAGCAGTGCAAAGAAACAGCTTTTGTTTCCTGTGAATAAAATACTACTAGATGTATTATTTGCTCTACACATACAGTATTAAGGCTACAGGTACTACTCCCTTTGTGAATTGCATGACAGAACTGCCTTAAGCCATTGCAAACTTAAACTAAAATCAGGCTAGACAGCATTGACAACCTTATGTTTTGTTCTGCACTGTTGCTGCAGTGACATCAAGGAATGGGAGGGGCTGTATTACAAGTTCCTCATTTGCATGTAAATGGAGGCTTGCTTGAAATTTTACTACTTTGTATCAGAGCCTCAAACTCTAGATATGTGTTGCAACAGAAGAAATGGCTGATCTCTTATTGACATATGTACAGTACTTGATGTAATGTATAATAAATACATCAGATATATCTAAATCATACATATACAGGAGTCTTCTCCTTTAACACGCTCTAGGAAGCTGTTTCTGCTCTTCGAGTGCTTAACGTGCTCAATACGCACATTAATCCTCTTGGCAAGTATCTTGCCCTTGACTTGCTTGTTGACTACAATGCCTACCGCATGCTGGGTAATGTTGTAAACCCTACCAGTCATGCCATGGTAGCATTTGTGAGGCATGCCTTGTTGGATCGTACCCATACCCTTGATGTCAACAATATCACCCTTCTTGTAGATTCGCATGTAGGTGGCCAGAGGAACAACTCCATGTTTGCGGAAGGGCCTGGAGAACATATACCTTGTTCCCCTTCTCTTACCCTTTGTGTTCGTCATTTTGCCTCCTTACTGCAAGATGGAGGGCCTGGAAGGTTTGTGCATTACATTATATATCTATGATAATTACTATGGTTACCAAAAGATAGAAACATTTCTAGTTACAGAGATGAGCCCTATTGGCTAAATTAGAGGTGGCTCCATGGTCCAAGATAACATTATACAATTCTGTAAAGTCATCAGTTTGAGAACAAAAGAGTTCTTATACAGAGTCTTACATAACTCAGTGTAGTGGTACAAATCACCAAAAGGTGGCAATGCCGTCTTACATATCACAATTACTTCAAGGACACAGGTGTCTTGGCATCTGACAAGTAAGAAATACATAGAAAATACATGGCAGAATATGTGTGTATTAGCAAGCAAAGTGTATTACAACAATATGCATTCATATCCTGACATCTACTCTTATACGGTAGATGCCCTTAGCCCTAAATATTAGTATAACCTATACCCAAGTGCTAGCTGTCTACGGTGTACCTCTGAGGGTACCAATTAGGGTGCAGGGACCTCGTGTAACAGTACCAAAGAGAAAACAAGATATTTGGGCTGGGGCACAGCATCAATTCATTACAAAGTTAAGTAGGAATGTGACAATAATACAAATAGAACACACAAGTGTTTTAACATGCAACAAGTAGCCATCAGGACAATAAACCACCATATCCAGCAGGGTACGCACTAGCTACACTACTTGCTGGTAACTGCAGCAGCACACTGTAGTGTCAACTAGTAGTAAAGGGTATGTTGAGGCCCTTCACCACAAAAATGAACATGAAAGTCATCTTGTATATGAGTCCCCAAAATGAGCCCTGACAAGAGCTTATATTAATTCTGTTTCCAAACAAATTATCTCTGAAATGGGATTCTTATTCTTTATCTGACTGTCTCAAAGGTTGAACCTAAAGGCCCACATAGTCCCATAGTGTCACGTTAACCTCATAATGTATGGTCAAAAGGGACTCTAGTTCCTTATATCTGCCCTCTATTCTTCATAAGAGGGATGAAATAAATAATGCTCCACAAACACATACCAATTGATAGGGCTTTCCTATACACTTTGCTATCCAATACCTTGTGTACTCAGTGATTCTATAAGTAGAGAAATTAGTTCAGGCTTTCCTTAAAGGCCTGTACTGTCTTGGCTGTCCTGTATCCTTGATTTGCCACCTTTAGAGCTTCATGGCATGTGACCATGTTCTGCTACAAGACACAAAATCAAACATCTCCTTATGGTTGATGTTGTCAATGTTCTTGTGTATGAAAAGAATGAAATGATGTCCTCTCTCAGCCTCCTTTTCTCCAGGGTGAAGGTGTTAAGGGTCTGTAACCTCTAATCATAGCTTTTCTCACTTGTACCACTGGTTATTTTGGAGGCCCTGTGTTGCAACGTTTCAGCTGTCTTAATGTTCTCTTTGTTTTGTGGAAACAAAAGCTGCATGTAATCCTCCAGATGGGGACTGACCAGGGCCTTGTAAAGTGTCAGGATTGCTTGCCCTGCTTACTGGTCTTTTGATGCATCCCAACATTCTGTTGGCTCTCCTGACAGCTGTTGTATGCTACTTGTCCTGCTTCACCCCCAGATCCTTTTCTTCCTCAACAATAACAAAAGGTGCCCCACATAATGTATATGTCCATACTCTGGTTTTCTTCCTTAAATGCAGCACTATGCATTTGGCTACATAGAATCTGGGGCTCCAGGTGTCAGACTAATCAAAGAATTTGTTAAAATTTGATTAAGTTTGCCTGCATCCTCAAGGGAGCCTACCACCCTAATTAGCTTATTGTCATCCATGAACTAACATGAGCCTACTGGGGACCCCAGCTTCCAGATCATTGATTAAGATGTTAAAGATCAGTGACCCCAGCACTAACCCTAAAGGACAACACTGAGTATTCCTCTCAGCTCTGAGTAGTACCTATCCAGTTCCACCCTCTGCTTCCTGCACCCAAGCCAGTTAGCAATTTACCTTATGTATGTCTTGTGTAGAAGGTACTGGTTTCCTTTTTCCAGAAACTTTTCATGTGCATTGTATCAAAGACCTTTCTGTAGCACAGATGGATTATGCCCACAGTCCTGTCCCTTTTCTCTTCCCTAATCAACTTGTCAAAAAGATGATCAGATTGGCTTGACGTCATTTGCCACTTATATATGAAATGGTAGTCCTAACAATTTGGCAATAAAGGCTTTCTAAGTTTTCTATCTTGTGCCCCAAAAGGTTAGCTCTGAAAATGATTTGACCAACCTCCCCAAAATAAATTTTCCCTCAGGGCTTATGTTCAATCTTCTGTCTCAATTTCAGCCTTTAATAAAGGCTGTAATATTTCTGTCTGATTTTCCCAAAACATCAGCCATGAAAGGTGTATTTCATTGATTGGTGCTTTCACTTTCAATAGTTTGCAAAGAAGCTTTTCTCAAAATAAGTTTATTCCCTTAAATATTAGGACTTAAATAAGGCTATTTACGTATTCTGTTAAGTTTTCAGGAGAACCCATCCTGTCTTTCTGCCACGACAGAGCAGCACGCTCTGCTTCAATGTTTGCTTGTTCTCTTGTTCCCTCCCCTCCTCCTCCTCCCTAGTATGGCACCAACCTGCTGACTGGCTGTGGGTGGCAGGACAGAGAGGTGGGATGGAGAATGGAGGTTGTGGCAGGCCAGCATGCTCCAGTCTCCATTACAGAGGTACATTTTGTATAATTTTGCACTAGGATCAGGTCAGACTGACAAAGATCGAATTTGGTCTACCCTAATCAAACCAAGTGAAACCTAATTCTCCAGCATGGTACACACTTCTTATGCTCATGTATATCCTTGGTAACTAGCTAGCATCTGGAAATGCTAAGTGGACCATGCCTGGCACAGGAAGGAAACTCCTCAGTATCATGATGTACTCCACCCTTTCCCAGTTTCAGTGTCAAGAAGTCTGAGTCTGGATGTTGTAAACCCAGGCCCCCAAGAGGGCAGTGTCACTGACTCAGTGCCACTATGATAGTCAGCAGTGCATTACTGTGTGCTGGGGTTAAGGATCATTAAAGATGATCACTGAATGTGATTATTGGCTGCACTATCCCATGATGCTTTACCTGAATAATCTCTGTTATCAGCAAGCCTGCTGCTTTCTTGTCTGGCCAGCAATGTATCTCAGTTGTTTTTTTTCTTTTTGGAATTCTTCTTGAGATCATATTGCATTGTAATAGAATGTGATGCACTACAAATTGTAATTCCAATGTGATTGTATACTGGCATGATGCATCATAATTAGACAATGCGTTCTGTGCAGCATACTGTATATTTCTTACAAGGGGAGGACTTCGTTTTTATTTTTTATTTATTTATTTCATTCTAGGATTACAATACCTTTGAGCCGAGGTTCTTTTACAAAGGTTCCACGTCAGCAAATTTGGATTAAGATGGCAAAATTTATTGTCCCCTGAACCCCCTCCAGGAAATGATGGACACTCCACAACTTATTCACTTGTTGGTTGCTTGTTGGCAATATTTATTTTGGCACAAAGAATATTTACATCAATCCATGTTAATATTTCAATTTCCATACATATCAGTTCACTTAAAAACTTTCTTGGTTCAGGCCTCTTCCTTCCTCTGGCTGTTCATCCATCTTGGCTTTTCAGGGTCCAGACACTGTGAATCCAGCCCCCTCCACCTTACCAGAACCAGGCCAGTTCCACCTACCCGGGCCTTCACCCTCTAGACCCGGACACTTCTGAATCCAGCACCCAGACCTATCCTCCTCCCCGCTTTAAACCCCATGCCTGGGTTCTTTGTCCCCAGCCTGTGTACCCAACCCCCTCCTCCTTTATCCTCCCCCACACTCCTCCTTTCTTTCTTCTGGATCATCTCCTTCTAGTCCTTGGGCTTTGATGTCCAACTCCCCCAGGCGGCTATGACCCAGCCCCCTGGACCTGCAGTTGCCTCCCTGCAGCCAACAATGAACCAGCCCCCTGCCCAGGAAATCCCAGGCCTCAATCTGCCCACCAATTATCTTTGTGCCAACCTTGCCCTCCCATCGGCTTCCTTAATAGGGTGGGTGGGTGGTAAAAATTCCAGCAAAAGAAGTCATCCTGCAGGTGTTCTGGCCTGATATAGTGCACACAGGACCCTTGTTCAGGACCCCAAGGCTCAGCCCCTCAGCCAATCCCTGGGGCTCTGGCATTCCTTGTTATATTACCCTTCCTCTGACTTGCTGATGTTACTAGCCCCTCCCCTTCTTCTTGCTCCTTCCTCCCTCCCCCACCCCACCCCTTCCCCTTCAAGCTCTTTAATGGCAGGGGTCATTAGACAACCTGGCTTGCCTTTTAATGACAAGCCCAATTGTCCCCTGAACCCCTCCAGGAAATAATGAACACTGCAACTTATTCACTTTTTGGTTGCTCATTGGCAATATTTATTTTGGCACAAAGAATATGTACATCAATCCATGTTAATATTTCAATGTCCATACATATCAATTCACTTGAAAACTTTCTTGGGTGCAGCCTCTTCCTTCCTTTGGTTGTTCATCCATCCTGGCTTTTCAGGGTCCAGACACTGTGAATCTGGCCCCTTCCTCCACACCAGTACCAGGCCAGTTCCACCTACCCGGGCCTTCGCCCCCCCAGGCCCAGACACTTCTGAATCTGGCACCTGGACCTATCCCCCTTCCTGCTTTTAACCCCATGCCTGGGATCTTTGTCCACAACGCTGTACCCTACCCCTTCCCCCCTTTTTCCTCCCCCCACTTCTCCTTTCCTTCTTCCACTGCCCCTCATCCAGCTTGCGATGGATGGAGGGACTCCCCCTGTGGGCTTGTACCTCAAGCCTTTTTTGGCTATTTCCCCACTAGCTTCCCAATTGATCTCAGGAACAGGCACATGCCAAATTCTGACAAGTGCACCCGGTCAGACCTGTACATTTCAGCCTGATTGAAGGAAATGTCCTTGTGTTGCAGGTGCATGCCCCCCATTTTAATTACTGCCCTTGCCACCCTCCTATTCGTTTCCTGACCTTCTCAATCAGTCTTACATCTCTGACCCCCCCTCCAAACCCGGCAGGACGTGACGTCAGACCAGCTGATTGTCACCCTTGGCCACCACCCTTTAATCTTCTCTAAATCCCCCATGATGCCCCAGCTCCCCCCATGGCAAGCTCCCCAAGTCATTGCCCCCCAAGTGTATAATAATGCAGTCAGGTGTGCTCCATTGGGCCCTTAACTCATCCAATAATGGCAAAAGCTGCACCAATCTCATGCCCCTAATGCTCTTCCATAGCACCCTGGTGTGCTCAGTGTTGTAACGTAATTCTGCTCCTCTGGAAGTGGCAACCACAAACCTTTCTGACCAATAGATGAAGGAGTGCCCCACTATCCAGACTTTCCTCTTGGAATCTGCCATGAAAACAAGATGAAATAGTGTGAGTCACTGTTATATCCACCTGACATATGTCTTGTAGCAGCTGGACTTCCAGTGCCCAACCTTCTTCACCTCTTCCACTGCAGCCCCTTTTTCTGCTGCCTCCATGGCTGCCCCAGTTCAAAAGGAAGGCAAACTCCCCGGGATTCTCTCCCAGAAAAAACAGGGTCATCTTGACCACCACTCCCACCTGAAAACTGGTGACCGGGGAGCTATCCCCATGCTGGAAAAAAGGCCCCCCAGCCCTCCCCGGGTGCTCACATATGTTTCCAGTGTGCCCACCATGCAGCTGGCAGACTGTGGTTGTCTCAATAATGAGACCTTGGCCCCTTTTCCCTTTTGGTCAGTTCTGGACCTGACCAGGTTAATGACCACCCTGTCTTGCCCCCACCAGATGTCCTTGTGCTGCAACGCCTGGACAGCAGCCATTTTTCATGGGGCCACCACTTCCCTCACCAGGAAGGCTTCTGCCACCATGACTGCAAAAATGGCCCAGAACAGGGCTGCTTCCTGGGCCGAAGTACACACCTATTGTGTTGTCCCAGAACCTTTGTCAGCAGCTGCCCTGTTATGGGGCACCTCCCATCTGCCCTGGCAGCCTGTCCCCTCTGCCAGCCTACTACCATTCACTTTACTGCCCTGCTGGCCACTACGTTTGGCCAACCCCTGTCCTGGCACACCCAATTGATTCCAGCCAGTTGCACCACCACTGTGGCATAGGCCAGCCCTTCCTCCCACTTCTCCACAATAAACCACCTTAACTGCTCCTCCCAGACCAGTTCATCCCCGCCCCACCCTTGCTTCCTTCTGAATTCCTGAAATCTCTCCCACACTGCCTCGTAGGCCCTCAGCATGTTGGCTGACCAGAAACCCTGGTACAATACCCTGGTTGTGTCCCACCAGCTTCCCATAACCGTCCGGGATCCTGGTCTGTGCGTTGCTGCCTCGGGCCTCTGTTCCTAAACATTCCAAGTTGTAAACAGAAAAGTCTATAAGCCACCTCATTCTTCAGCCCTCAATATGTTGTGCTTTAAAAGACAAGTTCATCTGCAACCACAACAAAACCATGTGCATGAGTAGCCTGTCTACCATCTCTGTCCGCCGCCCTTGCCTATTAATAGCCTCCACCACCCCTTTGATGTCACACCAAAACAGGATGTGCTTCCCTGTCATACTGATGCCCCACACCTCCATGGCCACCCATATTAGGAATATTTCCAAAAATGTGATGTTCTTCAATAACCTAACTCCTTCCACTGCACTGGCTATGCTTCTGACAGCCATGCTCCTTGAAAGTATAACCACATCCCAGGGCGCTTAGGTGTCCGTGAATAACTCCAGGTCTGTATTTATCTCACTCGCCTGCCAGAACGTTACCCTGTTATAGCTGTCAAGGAACTACCCCATACCTGGAAGTCCTCCCGCACCCCTTTCAACACATCTACCCCATGGTGCAGCAGCTTAGCCTTCCCTGTGGCCCTGCCCAGCCTCCTCATGAATGCCCTGCCTGGGCTGATGGCCTTGAAGTCAAAATTAAGGTGCCCCAGCAGTTGCTGCATCTCTACCAGCAGCACCCTCCTCCTCCTCATCACCTGGGCCAGCAGGCACTTAAAGCATGCAACATTTTCCATAGACAGCCTGAAACACTGCCTCCCTCTGTGTCCACATCTATGCCCAAGAATTATAAACTCTGGGCAGGGCCCACAGTCTTGCCTGTGCCAGCAGTATACTGATCCACTGGCACATCCCTTTAAAATCCCATAACATCTTCCTTGCTTCCTCCCTCGACTCCCCAATGTGGAGGAAATCATCCAGGTAATGCACTATCCTCCGGTACCCATACCTGACCCCAAATATCCACTGCACCTAGGTGCTGAAGGCCTCAAAGGTGGAACAAGCCACAGAGCACCCCATTGGCATGGCTTTGTCAAAACATATGTTCCCCTGAAATTGGAAACCCAACAGGTCCCAATCCTCCAGCCTGACGGGCAAGATTCAAATTGCCGACTTGATGTCCATCTTCACTAGCCTCACCCACTCAATTGCCCTGATGAGTGTTATTGCCTGTCTAGCAGGCATTCGACACTGCCCTAAGGTGGTCTGGTATACTCTCATTCACTGACAGGCCCTATGGGTAGGATAGTGGTGGATCAGGTGGAATTCCCTTCCACCTTCTTGGATATGATGCCCAAAAGGACACTCAAAACTGCACGCAAGGGGCCCCAAGTGGCCCTTCTACCTAGCCTGCTCTGATCTCCTTGTCAATCTTAGCCCCTACTATCCCTCTTCCCTTCACTGACCCCAGACTCTTCACCCACATCTTTTCCTGTCGACCTGAAAACCCAGTGGGAACCTGCCCCAAAACCTTCCCTGAGCAGCTCCATGGCTCCCTTGTTTGGGTAGTCCACAGTCCACTCCTCTACCATCGATAGGGAAATGGGCATATGCACCAGTGTGCACCGCCAATGCCCTCCCCTGGATCTTCACTGATGCCAGCCATTGGAGGCATATTGTTGCCCCCTGTGGCTGCCCCTCTCCCTGCCTTGCCCCCTGAGTGCTCCGAAGGACTGCTCTAGAATTGCCCCGTTCACTTATCCTCTTTTGCCACCCTGTCAACAGTTGGAGACTGGGTGAGACCCCTCCAATTTGAGCAGGCATGCCTGAACTTACATCCATTCCGGGTGCAGGTTGCCTTGTTGAAACCCCAGCAGGTCTTGGACCCTGGGGCCAGAGGGTTCTTCCTTGTATGCTCACCCCCACTCCTGCTCCCTCTCCCGAAAGGGTCCTCACCCACAGTTCTGAGTCGGTACAATCCACCCCAGATCATCTTTGCAGACATTCGCTCTCGAACACCTCATCAAATTTGAGCCACCTGTACCTCACTTTCACCTTGTAGGCATCTCTTATGATGGACATGTACGTCAACAATGGGATGGGTAGCTCGAGTTGCTTCTCCAGGACCAACACTGTAGATGATGAAACTCCTTGCCAATTCTCGATGGTCTTCCCTTGTATTTTGACTCCTCGGCCTTGTGTCCTACCACCACCAAAGCAGATATACACATATAAGGCTGGCAGAGGGACAGGCTGACCTCTCCACTGACTCCTTCTGTTCATACTTCTTGGCCCACATCCTTGTCCATGAGGCCGAAGATGTTGACATACTCCCCTTCAAATTTTTCTTTGATTGATGCTGGGACATGGTCAGCAACTGAGCAACCCAGAGGGCCTTCAGATAGTTTCTTGCCCATCAGTTCCCCCTCTCTGTTTCTGCCCCAGCCCCTTCAACTTTTAAGGCCTGCATGGCCCTCTCCATCCTTTCGATCCCTGTATCTCCCATGCCACTCAACAGCCCCCCAAATACTCCCACAAACCATTTTCATCAGTGATACCCACATCATTCTTACCCCCATCCAGGCTCTCCTCATCTGGTTCTGATGCGGGCAGTGGCACAAGGATGGGTGCAGGTATGCACCTCCTGTCTGGGTCTTCTGCCCTCTTCCTCTGCCTGGGTGTTCCTTCTCTCCTTACACTTCTTCTGCAGTTCTCTTCCTCCTCTCTCTGCTTCGTCACTGCCACCAGCTCCGACATCTGCCCCATCAATTTTGCCACCTCCTGCATCATCCTTTCGCTGGACATCAGGGTTCGCTTTGGTGCCATTGTTACTATTTGTCACTGCATGTAGATAGGTGAGAAACAAATCCTCAAACCTATGTACACACCCTCCCCCATGCCCAAGGTGGCCTGGACCTCTGTACTCATGGCCCCACTTGCGAAATACACAGCTTCTTAGAAGGCCCCTTGCTACCTTCACCATCATGCTCACCCCCCACTCTGTGGTGCCAGAACAATGCTCTGCCATTGCTTCCCGCTAGGGGAAGGGCTCCCTTGCCCTGCCCCTGTCCCAATAGTCTCCTGTAACAAGAGCAACCCCCAAAATATGCTTGTGCCACTATGCCGATGCACCTGCCAACCTTAATATGCATCACAACTTATGTCCACTTGTACTGAAAGCCACAGCCCAACCATTCAGGTAGAGGAAATTTCCCTCCTCATATCCTACGTCCTCTTGCATGCTGCTTTGGTCTTGCCCCCTGACCACTTTGGCCTCCATTACCTAGCCACTCGGCCCACCAACCCTCGGCATAGTACAGCCTCCCATATGAGGCCCCTAATATCCTGTCTACTCCAACATCCCTTGTGTGGGTCAGCCTCAGACCACATCTAGGCCCACCTGAGGATCTTGGCCTATGTGGTGCCCCCCGTGTGCTGCCCTCTGCCCCCCCACAGGGCCTCTGGCCTTGTGTACCATGCAAAATAGCATAGCACCCCCCCAACCCTGCCCCCTGTGATAGCTGGAGGCACCAGCATTGCATGTGCCAAAGCACTTGGTTTTCTCCTTAAGCTCCTGCCATGAGGTAAACAACCCCAATTTTCAACAAATTGTTTCGCTTGGTCTCCTAGGCAAGAGTCCCATTGTCCTTCCCCTCCCCAAGTGTCCCTTCCTTCTTCTTCTTTTTTTTTAATATACCAAATGCTGCCCCTGTCCAAACCGTCGCTTACTGCTCCCCTGAGCTTAGCAGCCATGCTCCTGACCCACTGGTCAATCCTCATCATCATGGTTACCAGAGCCCACACACCATGTGGCAACATCAGCACTTCTTGTTGCTCGTCCTGGCCTTATCCGATGAAGGCGGAGCCCTGGACAAGGAGCGAACAGCACTCACCCATTTTAAAGCCTTCCTTATTTTTCTTTTTTTTTTTCTTCTTAAATCCCATGATTGTGTGAAAATTGCCCTCTCTTGTCCCCAAAGTCAACTGCACTGTGCAACTACAGCAGCCATTGCCCCCTGGGCGGCACCAGACCGCGTGGCAGTAAGGGCCTAGTAGCCACAAGCCAAACCTGGAAAGGCCTCTCCCCACACCACACGGTTCTCTGCCTTCACCCCTGAAAACATTGTAAAAACAGCTGCTGGACCATCCTCCCGAACTACCTCCTGCCTGGTGTCCACCAATCCTCACTTTACGGCCTCAATATGCACCGCAATGTTCGAGCACAAATCAGGACCCCCCCCACGCGTTCTACCATGAGAAAACCCCTTTGGCAAAACAAACACTGGAATTCCTTGCAGCCACCCCCATCTGATCTCCCTGCACCAAAGAAACCAGCACACTGCCCCCTGCTACCAGGCCATGTGGCGGAGAGGCCCAGCCACTCACCACGTGGGCCACCCTAACCCTGCAACCAGGTACCAACAATTTCTTTATTTTTCTGTTGTTTTTTTTTTTTTTTAAGCCCAATCAAAATGCCACCAATGCACACCCCTGGTAAGAGCTTGCCATTCTCTCCACGCTGAGTCTGATTACACTCCTAAGCCCAAACAGATCCCCCCGCCCAAGGCTCTCTGCTATTGAAAAACAAACCCCATAGCTGTCTGCTATTACCCAGATGATCACGCCTCCACCCTGAGCCTGTATGTTGCACAGGCTCTGCTGCCTAAAATCTGAAAGTTCTTTATCTCTTGCTTTCGATGTGCGATGAACCAATCCCCCATGGCTCTCTGCCAATGGAAACAAACAACTGCACAGCAACTGCCTTCTCTCCCCTTTGAGCCTGCTTGCCACCCATGCTTTCTGGCCCATAACCTCTGAAACAAAACAAACAAACAAAGCTATAGCACCACGTTGCCTCCTGTGTTCAGCCCCTACCCCATTCAGCCACCACAAATGCACACTCTTCCGGGCAGCCACTCGCTCTTCCTTGCTGCACACGCTAGCTCCAGGCTCCCATGCCCTGAACAACAATCAAACCACCATTTTAGATCAAATGCCCATCTCAGGTGAAACCTGCCTCTGCCCAGTCTATCCTTCTCACTAAACACTAGGACAGATATCACAAAAACGACCCCACTAAGCTCTGCATTCAAAACTACATTTCTAACCTTATTTGATTATTTCCAGTGTACAGCAATGAGAAAAACAAGCTTCCTTTCTTTTGGTTTTATATATATATATATATATATTTTCTTTTTTTTATATCATGTTCTAAACCAAACAAACCACAATGCTAGTCATACTGCACCACATGGCCTACAGGCCTAAAAACCTCTTTGTATTTTTCCATGCTTTCTCTGGATTTGAATGCAATGAAAACAAACAAAAAAACCCCCCAAGATTTAACGACCTGGGCCACATGGTCTGCAAGGCCTAGTTGTCCCTTTGTGCTTTACCTGCTGCTTGCCAACGATATGCTGAGTTCTCAATCTGAAAAAATCCTAGCAAAAGAGGTCACCCTCCAGGTGTCCTGGCCTGATATAGTGCCCACAAGACCCCTGTTCAGGACCCCCCAAGGCTCCGCCCCCAGCCAATCACTGGGGCTCTGGTGTCCCTTGTCATATTACCCTTCCCCTGGCTTGGTGATATCACTATCCCCTCCCCTTCTACTTGCTCATTCCCTTCCCCCTCTCCCCCAACCCCTCCTCTTCAGGCTCTTTCCTGGCAGGGGTCATTAGACAACCTGGCTTGCCTTTTAATGGCAAGCCCAAGTGTCCCATAGAACACAGTGACAATGTTCCAAAAATGGTTATCAGAGGAAATGGGGATTGGAGGGTCAGAGGGCAGTTTGTTTTATAGAATAATTCAGATTGACATAGAAATTAGAGTTTCCACAGTAGTGCTGCATGAAAATCACACATGTTCACACAGTTATTATTTAGGATGCAATGTGATAAATTAGGTTGTGAGTCATTTTAAAGTCACTGCGTTTGTCAAGGAATATAGCATTGACTAAACCGACACACATATAGTGTTTGATGTGAAGTACTGTACTGTAAATGCAAACTGCAGATCTTCCCAATGCAGTAAGCTAGTAAAGAAGCAGGATGCAGTGACAGTCTTTGTATGCAGATCATTGTGTTATGACACCTTTAATTGACATGTGACTGATCTAAAGTGAATAAATGAAGCACACCCCAAGAGCTGTTGTAGCAGACTCAAACCCTCAAAGAGACCATAGAAACTATAACAGCACTGGTCTACTTGTGTCTGTTAGTAAACTTGCAGGCCGTTGTCTGCCTTGCACACATGGGCTAAATATTTTCTTGCCCTGATGATTGCTACTGTTTATGCAGTAGCTGTTTCACGTGCTACAGAAAAGATTAGTTTTATAAGCAATAAAGTGCTTTGTTAGATACGTGGTATGAAACAAGCAAAAGTGCACTGCTTTCTAGTGTTGTGATCCAAAGTTGGGGCCCTAGACCGACCTAGGGTTTACAGCACGGAGCTTTAAACCGCAGTTTCAGCTTTGAATCTCTACTGTCACTAATCCTGTGGGATATGAACTCAGGGCTCTTGGGTCTTCACACAAATACTGCAGTACAGCTACTGTATGGCGGGGGCTTGTCAAAGTAGATTGTGCACACTGGCCCATTAAATACATACCATGCTGGGATTCAAACTCAAGGTCCATTCAGGAGTTGAAAGTCTTCACACTGCAATAGAATAGCTAGAGGAATATCTTCAATAATAATAATCACATCATCAAGACAACATTGAGATCTTATGCAGGGGAAATGCAGCAGAATTAATCAATGAACTGGAGAAGATTACATTTTCCAAACTCAATGAAATTGTGATTTTATCCAATATCCTATTTGATCTAGTCTGACAGTTACATTTATTGCATTCATCAAGAAAATGTGGGACTAGTGACTCACATTGTAGGCCGTGATCTCATCTCAGAGATGTGATCTTATTAGCAGTCCATTATAATAGAGTAGGA
Source organism: Neoceratodus forsteri (assembly GCA_016271365.2). Classification (NCBI taxonomy): domain Eukaryota; kingdom Metazoa; phylum Chordata; order Ceratodontiformes; family Ceratodontidae; genus Neoceratodus; species Neoceratodus forsteri. The sequence goes on from CM057450.1 coordinate 75,757,814, forward strand.
CTCCTTAAAGATGTGAATGCAAACATCAAACATGTGGCCCAGCCACACAGTAAGTATTATGTTAGCATGATTGTTTTGGAATTCATGGGTGATTATTTGTTGATTCTAGTTTGAGGTTTATTTTGTGTTGATTTGAGTCTAACAAAGGTGCACTGTGGCATGCTGTACAGAGTGGCAAGGTGGATGATGAGGATATCTGTTTCTTAGAATGAACAGTAGGAGTCAGAGCAAGGCGAGGAGTAAGCATTTTCTAGTTTTCTATGGACAAAGCACAGGAAAGAGCAAACTGCTGCCATGCATCTCAGGAGCAGAATTGGATGGAAATACAAAAAAAAGAAAAGCCCTTTATGGGTTTTGAAAGCTAGGGGGCTCAATTCTCAGAGGGCCCTTAGACTGACACATGCTGTGGTAAAAGACAGGTTGTGTCAAAGCCTGGTTGACTAGGGACCCTTTACCCGCAGACATTCCCTCAGCTTGCAGCAACTGTGGTGGTGCGCCAAACAGATGGCATATCCAGAGGGTTTGCCGTAGGCTATGGGGTGACTGTGTGACACTTTAAAACATCCCTGGTGGTTAGCAGCACTCCTCCTAGCCCCAAACTTCCCGTAAAGTAAATTGTTTATGTAAATCATTCCCTTGTAGTCTAGCAGACCCCCCCAACCTTAGATATGCCAGTGTATTAAAATGTTAAATAAAATCATTCCCTGGTGACCTAACAGAGGCCCCTCCAGCCCCAATCTGTCAGTATATTACAGTGTTGTTACAATCTTTTCCTGGTTGTCAGGTGGACCTCCCTCAGCCTGGCAGGTACTGCCCAATGCCCTCCTCAGCCTGAACCCCAAGCCAGTGACCGGCTGACCTTCCTCTCACCACAGCCGGTAGCTGACTGAGCTGTCACTGGCGCATACTATAGTAAGTACGGTCAGTAACAGTTCAGTCAGTGGCCAGCTATGGTGGTGAGGAAGGCCATCCATCGCCAACCTCGGTGTTCAGGCTGAGGGCGTGGTGGTGGGCACTACTTGCTGAAGTAAGGTAGTGGGGGTCCACTAGACCACCAGGAAAAGATAGTAATGACATTGTAATATATGGGAAGATTGGGGCTGGGGAGCGGGTCTGCTAGATCACCAGGGAATGATTTTATTTAACATTTTAATATATGGGCATATTGGAGATAGGAGGGTCTGCTAGACCACCAAGGAATAATTTCATTTAACAGTTTACTTTGTGGGCATATTGGGGCAAGGGGGTCTGCTAGATCACCAGGGAATGATTTTTGTTACCACAGTAATATGTGGGCATATTGGAGCTTGGGGGGGCACAATACATGGTGAGGGAGGGGTTCAATTGTGGTGCAAGTGATCAAACCCTCCCAGAGGGTGAAATTCTAAGTATCCTTATACCATTTTTATTTATTTATTTGTATAATCGGTTTACAACCTTTGAGCCAGAGACTCATTTACAAAGGTACCACGTCACATTGAGGACAGATAGAGCATTTAGGTTATAGAATACAGGTCACTGATATAGAGTTACTCAAAAAGATTTCATACATTGTACAGTTTAGTAGCATTTCCGGTGATACAGCCATTCTTGGCTGGTCTAAGTGTACTTAGAATTTTGCCCTCTGGGAGGGTTTTGAGAATCCTGATTTAGGGGATGTGGCAGCTGGCATCTACCGCATCCCCCCTAGCATCATGCCACAACCCATTTTGTGGTGCAAGGTAAGGTCATACCCCTCTGCTGCACATAGCCTGCAGTTGATGCAAGTTGCCTTTGTAAATCACTTCCAGTGAATCTTTAGGCTCAAGCGACACTTTGCACCATTTATTGTACTTGACTTGACTATACTATACTATACTATACTATACTATACTATACTATACTATACTATACTATACAATGTTTATGACTTGGTAATACCAAAAATGTCTTTATCTCAGCCTCTATATTCAGTCATGAATCAATTTTCTAAAGATTTTTTTCTGTGTGAATTTTAGTGCTCATGAAAGGCACTGGACTGACAGCACTGGAACCTGATGTCCTCTGCCGAAGTCCTGTGCCTGTCCACATGATAGGTACAGCACAGACAATCACAGTGCATGCTTCCCCACACTGCCCTGCTAATGTGCCTCAACCTTGACGGGTGAGGCAGTTCACCAATCTAGAAGTTAATATGCAAATAAGACATGGTGTTTAGTTACCAGTTAATCTTATCATGATAATGCCCTGACATGTTTAAAGTGCTTTAAAAAGATGTTAGAAATATTCTGCAGATTAGCTGGCCTGGTGGTGCTATGGGTTGAGGCACTGGATGCCTCACCTTGTGCCACAACGGTAACCCGAGCCTCAGTAGCGGGATTGGGTTGCTGGGGGTGGCAGAAGAGGGAGGGGATCGAGCATCATATGGACTGTTCACCTCTCCAGGGAGGGAGGGCATGTTGTTTTGTTCCTTGGTTGTCTCCTGGTATAGGCCAGGTGGCAGTGCCAGAGTTAGAGAGGCAAGAACATGGTGATGTGGCACATGTGTGCCCATGTGCATGCACTCAGAGCCACGGAAGGAGAGGGAAGCAAAAACAGGAAATAGAGGGGCACTGGCAGGCTGCACGATACCCGCCACAATCTCGATCCATGGTTCGACCACCAGCAAGCTGGATTTTGTACTGGGAGGAGGATGGCTGTCCCCTCCTGGCCTCACCATAGGGGAAAATCCACAGGAGATTTGCCGGGACCTGGACTGGGGGTTGGGAGACACACTGTGTCAGGGTGCATGTGAGCTCTCTTACAAGAGAGCCAGAACCAGCCTGCTAGCAGCCTGAGGGAGGAAAAAAATTGGGACTCTGTTTCTTAAAGCAGGATATGGTAAGGGTTATTACAGCTTTCCTCTACTACAAAGTCTGTTAGACTTCCTCTGCATCAGACACAGTCTTCTTAGTTATGGCTCCACCAGTGCTGCTTGCACTTCAGACTCAGCCCAGGCAGGAATGCCAGTAGCCAGCATCTTTTTTTTTGGCAGGTGGTTTCATGCCTGGCATTTTTTGAAGGGGGGTCATGCCAGGCACACTTGAACCCATCTTTAATTTGCTGTGCTCTAGCCTTACTTTGTTCATTGCAAGTATTGCTAGGATGTGTGTAGACATGCTTGCAAAAAAGTAATATGCCCTTTTTCCGAGTCTACATGACATCCAATTGTAAGAAATTGAGTAGAAGCAGGGCTTCATGGAAAATGAGATATATTTGAGATGGGTTGCCTTTGGTTAATGAGCTATAAAACACATATATTCACACATACACAAGTTGTTCAGATGTGTTCAGTTTCTGATTAATCTAAACACTCTTGGTTCAAACAGATTCAGATTGTTTGCCAGTCCCTGCTATGAAGACCCTGTTATATATTATATGAACTTTTATGCAGTGGGATAGCCCTATGAAATGCAACAGGTCTAATTCATGAGGACTTGGGGTAGTAGCAAATAAACTATACATTGTTGCACACATAAACAACACATATATACACCATAAAACAGACAGTTACATATTGTTCAAAAATAAAGTGGCAGAGTGGTTTCTACTGTAAGTGCACGATACAATAGTAACTGGGAAAATACTGAGGGCTAGCACTGAGGCATTACTCCCTTGAAATCATCTTGTAAAGCAATGACATGGCCTATTAAGATATACTACCAGTAGTGTTTTGAAACCAATGTTGAAGGTCATCTTTTTCAGCTGGCTGGGATGCGTATTCTAGTCTGAATACGACCAATAGACAAATGAGCAACCAACAAAATCTTTATGTACAATTAGTAAAAGAACACTGTCCAGCCACTAAAGTGAATAAAGTTCAGTGGTAGCTGGGCCTGGAGGTGCTCATCAGGTCCCTTTTCTGAGGGAAACCTAAGGCACATTTATATTACAAACTGTGCACCATTGTGAGTGGTGCAGATCTGTTGCAGAGACTCACTTGCAACTGTCAAAACACAGTGTGCATCATCACAAGCTACTCCCTTTTTGTGTTGCTTGCACGCATGTGCAAGAAACATAGTGCCATCATCAGAGATTTCGGAGGTGTGTCACCTCCTCCTCCAATTCAGGCAGTGAGCTGGCAGGCGCGGCCCCTGTAAGCCAATGCATTTTGGAGCTGTCTATGACACGCTCCAAAATGCAGTGGTATACAGTTGAAAGGGGGAGCTACGCTTCAGTGAGTAGAGATAAGAAGCCCACTGAAGTGTAGTTCCCCCACAAGCAGGCGTGCATGCCCTCAAGCATTTCGCTGTATAGCCGACGGGTGCCCAATCCCCGCCGGGCTCAGCCGCGCCCCCCCCTGTTGTAGGTACCACGCTGGGAGCCCACCGCAGCGTGGGCAATGAGTCCTTGGCCGACGGGGTGCCCAATCCTGTCAGGCTGAATGCCCCCAACATCCTGTAGCACGCTGGGAGCCTACCCCAGCGTGGCAAACGGTCCCACAACGCCTTTTGTTTTTTAAACCTGAAAATGAAAACGGTCCAGCGGAGCGCCTCCCCACCCTCCCACAACCCGCACCCACCCACTGCGACCCAGCCTCCTACACACCCCTCACCCCATACTTACCTCCAGACTCGCGCCGACGATCTTCGTGGACCGGGAACATGTCTGCACTCTTCAAAGCCGACCGCTAACTGAGGAAATGCCGGTAAGCTGTATAATGGCCTAGATAGGGGTTTCAACTTTTTGCATATCTCAGGCATTTTTGGAATTTTTCACCAATTTCAACATGAGGTTTTGGGACCTTCTCATGATGATGTCACTGTCATGGCGTTATTCAGACCCAAAGGGTGATTTCGTGCAGTGACTTTCCAGTGACTGAGAAATCACCCTTCGGGCCCAAATAATGCCATGACAGTGAATCATTCATGAGAAGGGGTCCCAAAAACCCCATGTTGAAAATTTGGTGCAAAAATTCCAAAAAATGACTGTTTTATGAGCGTGCATTGCGCAGTTCCTACGCAGGCTCTTAAGTTTGCGAAATTTCAATATTTTCACTCCAGATTTTCAACATTGCCATTTTACCACACCTTCTTATGAGTAGTACAGCTGTCATTTTTCACATCTCACCCAAAATGTGTTTCCGCCCATGTAGCACAGAATGGCACAGTCGGTGTGCGAAATCAATGTACTGGACAAATTAAGAAAATCACAGTGACACTGTTCATGAGCAGAGGTCTTAAAATGGCTATGTTGAAAATTTGGTGAAAAGAATTCCCTAAAACTGACTGTTTTCACAGGCGTGCGTGCGCGGTTCCTCGCGGGCGCAATGAGTCGCCAAATTTTCAGTATTTTCACTCCAGATTTTCAACATTGCCATTTTACCACACCTCCTTATGAGCAGTACAGCTGTCATTTTTCACATCCTGCCCAAAACGTGTTTCCGCCTATAGCTCACAATGGCTCAGTCGGTGTGCAAAATCAATGTATGGGACACATTAAGAAAATCACAGTGACACTGTTCATGAGCAGAGGTCTTAAAATGGCTATGTTGAAAATTTGGTGAAAAAATTCCTAAAAATGACTGTTTTACGAGCGCGCGTTGCGCAGTTCCTACGCACGCTCGTAAGTTCGCAAATTTTCAATATTTGCACTCCAGTGACTTCCAAATACCTAAACAGCACATAGAAGCAAGCAACATTCGGCATTGACAAATGCTTGTTTTAGTCTGCATTCCTTGTCTTGCTGATAATGCATAGGGATGTGGCCATTTTCCTTCAGTGTATAGACATACTATGCCAGTTGCATCACTGTAGGCAAGCTTCCTGCAATACTCATCATCACCAAATCACCAACTCAAACCTCCCCATCCTTTGCACCAGCTATAAAACAGCTCCAGTGCAGGAAGACTAAAACACAGCTCTGTAACAGGGCAGAGCATCAGTGTGTGATTGTGGGTCAGCAACAGTACAGACTGAGCAGCTTCAGTGACGTGGACAGTGGCAGTGCGTGCAACTGATTTGTTGAGTAAATGCACCATTCCATTGCTCAGCTGGACTCTGACAACAGAGACAGGATAGTAAGGACCCTGAGTTTAAATCCCTGTACAATTACAGGAGACATAACTAAAGTCCTGCATTCAGGAAATAAAAATGTGCCAGCTATCAATTTATCTATTTGTTTTTTGAAAACTGGTGAAAAGGAAAGGCGCACTGAGTTGAGGCTCATTTCCAGGTGTTACCCTGCGGAAGGGGACAGGGGTTACAAAATGCATAGAACAGACACAGTTCATAGTTACAATAAAGTGCACTAAGAACAGCATAATGAACATAGGTAGAAGTGCAAAATGAATAAGCAAGGCAACACACTGCAATTAAGTACCTCAGCCACACCTGTGCCAGGTTAGGAAAACAATTGGATGGGAAATTTCAAGGAGAGGAAAAACAGAAGCAGGGGAAAGGAATGAGTTTCAGCTGATATTTATGGGAGCTGTGAAAAACACAGCGAAGAATGCAAAAAAACAACTGACAACTTACTGGTACTAGACTACCAAGAATATTTTAAAAGTGCTTGGGACCATGAAGGAAGGTCTGCTAAACTGCCAGGGGTATAATTAAAGTTGTTTGGGACTGTGATGGCATAATCCAGTAGACAAGCTGCTCAGGACTGTGATTAGCGAGGACCTCTAGACTACCAGGGATATATTTAATGCTGATCAGGACTGTGATCAGTAAGTGGGGCACTACCATACATCTGGTTAGTATCAGCTTTATGGAGACATTAAACTGCTTGGCACTAATGTTTGGTTAACATCTCCACAAACCTTTGAGTATGGCAAAGCACCTGTATGCACGGCACTGTCAAATGATTTCCATAGGCTCCCTGGCATATTTTAGAACTGGTCACTAATGGATTAGTGCCTCACCAACTGTGATTTTTTTTAATAAGGCACTTTTAACCAAGGTTAGCAAGGCAGGAACACTGATGTCACAAATAGCTTTGAAATTCTGGGACATTGTTTATTACTGTATATCAGGTCGGACATTTCAAATTATATCACATTGATCATTACCCAATAAAGTGCAGTAGGAAATGTCTCATGGTGAGGATTGACCTTCCTATGTTACAGGTAGTAATTTACATAAATCTGTTCTCTTGGTTTACTCCAGAGAGTGGATTATTAAAAGATTCTGTTAGTTTAAATTTCACCATGCCTTCTTTGTCCCTCTGAGAATTAAAGTGGTATCTACTGAAATAAAAATCTTGAAAGTGACATACAGTATATTCATAACAATTAACTTTAGTTTTAAAGTTTTACAGGTTATGTTAATTTCCTCTGTTAAATCTTTCAGATTATGCAGTACTCATTCACTATGCCTTTCAAAAGCCTCTGACTGTCCTCAACTAACCTCACAATTTCTGTTTGCAACATCAGAGATTGTCACCATGGTAAGCACTGTGATGCCATAAACAATAAAATAATATGAGGGCAGTCTGGGTAAGCCAATTTTTCATATACAGACATCTTGATAGGCTCTAAATTGTGAAAGTAAAGTTTCAATTTAAGGAATGTAAAGTATGGTTAGCAGAGATGTTGCAACGTTTTACTTCACGAGCAACATTCTGGTGAATTTGTGAAATTTACCTTCAAGAAAAAATTTGCAAATTGCCTACAGTAAAAGTCATATTAAACTGTTCCCTCAACTCACTGGTGTAGCATTGTTCAATGAGTGTCCTAATCTGTGAAGGGTTTAATTCAATGAATTAGTAAAAGGTTAGTATTGGTTTGCATCTAGGTGTTATGTGCTATAAGCTTTATTTTCAGCTGAGTGCTTATGAGCTTCATTTCAGAAGGCAGACTAAACAACTCTTAAGGAATGCTGTGATATTTATAAACAATGTTTTTAAGGAAAGCTGTGATATTTATAAACAAAATGCAGCTACTGTAATTTCACTAAACAGTTACATGTGAGCTGAATAGACAGTGAAGGATGGTTGGAAAATAGTTGAAAGCTTCAGCAGTTTGAGTTGACACTCCAGTAGCATCACAAAAAAAAAAATTATACACCAGTGAGTTGATGCAACAGTTTAATGTGACTTCTACTGTACTTTGTCACTCACAATGAGTTTTTCTGTGGAAGTGACATTTATCCAGGCAAATACAGGTGAGGTCATGGTGAAATTGCAATTTCACCAGGAATGTTTCATGATCTTGCTTTCAAAATTGTCACTTTAGCTGCCAAAAAACATTACAAAGTCACTACATCATATTTCATACATTTGGTGAACTTTGAGAAGTAATAAATAATGGAAACATTATTTTTATTTATTTTTTTTACCTATCATTTTTACCTCCTCCTTGGCAACCTGTTCTGTCCCCATGTCCTCGCATCCTAATAGGGATCCAGCTGCCATCTGTGTCTACTGCAACTTCTCACCAACACCCTATAACTCCTGCAGCTTACCCCCCCCACAGTGGGGTGGCAGGGAGCCCTCAACTCCCCATCCAACATGGATCCAGTTTTGGGTGCAATGTTAGCTCAATGAATGCACTGATGGCCATCAAGCCACTCAAAATGTGCCATCTTTTCACTTTTTCTTGTTCCTTGGAGTCTGGGGCATGCAATGACACTGGCAGAGGGAAGTGCACACATGCTCCCTCCAGGTGTCTGCCTAAACTCCTCCCCAAGCTGCTACCCAGTGCGCTGTCTACCAGCCTCCACCAGGGGGTGACCTGGCACCAACTAGTGAAGACCACCCCTCCCCAGAGAAGGAGAGACATCCATCAGATGCTCAGTCCTTCACAAGCCCTGCCAACCCCTGGCAGCCCATGCTCATTCCCAAACACAGGTCACCAGTGTAGCGCGAAGGAATAAGTCCAGTGCCTCAGCCCTCAGCACCACTGGGCCAGCACACTTTATTTATTTTTTTTTTAAGAAAATACTGAAGTGGATACCTGCTCTTTCAAATTTGCCCCAGAACTGCCACTTTCATGTGGTTCCTATTGTGACCTGACTGCAGGCGTGCCCACACCCTGATGTGCCCAGGTCTTGGTTTTTGATGCCAAAGAACTATGTGTTCATTCTTTGCACCCAAACAAAATTTATGCCTGGTCATTCTGCACTCATCATCAGATAAAATATCCAGAAACCCTAGACCCTGAGGTAACAGCCGTGTGGTTTTGAAAAATGGGGTTTCAGACACTTTCATCACTGAATGTGGCTATTGGAGAAAACAAAATACCGTTATCTAATTTTGTCCAAAACTCTGTCGTCAGTGAGGCCTTGGAGATGCTGCCATCTCATATTGTATTCTATGAGTGTTTGGAGCATTGCACCCTGTTTGATCCCCACTGAGTGCTTCCCGTTTGTTATCTTTGCATTAGATAAATCATGTTGGTGAAGATGCAATTAAATGTTCCTTGAATTTTTAGCCCTCTTCCTGATTAGCATGGAGACTGTATTTGCTTTCTTGACATGGTAATGTTAGAAGTTAGACATTTCCTTGATTTGCACTGGGGATTTGTCAGATTTGGTTCTGTCTGCCTCAGAAAAAAAATGCCATTTCTGTTTTTTGAGTTGCTTGCATGTCCAGGCTGAGGGTTCTTAGGGAAACATATTTCAATCTCTAATGCTACAGGATAATGTTTGGGAGGTCATTGGTGAACTTCCATGTAGATTCTAAATAGTGTCAAATTAAATGTGGAGCAATTAAGAGAATGTGGTCATGTTCTTCTTAGGCTCTGTATTCCCTCTGGGTTACCTGGTGGTCTTGCATATTGGGTTGAGGACGCTTTGAGGACTACTGCATTTTTATGTGATAGCTTACCTATGAATTCATATTGTATGTGATAGTTCATGCTTGTTGAGCCTGAACACATCACATTGTATCTTATGACTGCCTGGTTACAATATATGATAGAGTATTCTTTGTTTTTAGGATGGACATTTCAGTTGTGGCTTGCACACTAACTCAGTAGCTGGATTTACAATTGATTGATGTATGCAGTCTTCTGTCTTTTAACTTACTTAATTAATCTTGGTATTATTGCAGGGCCATTGATGTGCATTGTGCCCCTAGTCCCCCAGGAATGACGAAACTCCAAGCCATTTAAATTTGGATGCTCATTGGCAATATTTATTATTTGGCACAAATATCATATTTACATTCCAAAAATACCTTGGTTCAATAAATCATAACACATTGACAATTATGTCACAATAATTATCTTCCATCCAGCCTCTTAGTGGAGCTAAACATGTGGCTCAAGGGCTGGTGCCAGGAAAAAGGACACAAATTTGTAGGTAACTGACATCAGTTTTGGGAACAAAAATTCTTTAAATTTGATGGACTGCATCTGACTAAGGAGGGAGTCAGTGCATTGGGGCAGAAGTTTGATGTCTTTTCAGAATATTTAAACTAGCAAATGGGGAGAGAGGTGCAGCACCCGATACGTTGAATGGGAAGAACCCCCCTCAGCTAGTGATCAAACAGGAGTTCAGCATATTTGTAGTTCATTTGCATCACCAGGTAAGGAAAAGGTTCAGCTCCCATATGATGTGCAGGGAAATGCCGACCTCACCCAACAACCAACACACCAAAATCTGTCCAGTGGAAAATCATGTAATATAATGCTCGCAGTCTGGGAAACAAGATCCCAGACATGCAGGCAATAATGACAGAGGCTAAACTGGACAAAGCAGCCACTAGCGAGACATGGTTCACCAGTAAACACACTTGGGAGACTTCAGTACCTGGCTATGTACTGTTCAGAAGAGACCAAGCTGCAAAAAGGGGGGTGGAGTGCCCTTTATGTCAATGAAAATATCAAAGCTACAGAAATTCAGAATACACATAAGGAGCCAGAAGAATTGTGGGTCACCCAAAATGGGACAGCCATATGAACTGGGGTTGTTTACAGGTCTCCAGACCAGGGGGAGGACATAGACACATTACTGTTAGAAGATATACAAAACATGACAGCTAAGGGGGGGGGTTCTGATAATGGGAGAATTCAACATGCCAGATACAGATTGGTCAATACCAGCAGGAACATCCACCAGAACTAGAACATAGTGGATTACCTTCAGGGAGGGCCTCAAACAACTGGTATGACGACTCACAAGAGACAGGGCTATCCTAGATCTAGTACTGACTAACAGGGAAAGGATCACAGATCTCCAGGTAGAAGGTCACCTGGGGGCCAGTGACCATCACATGGTATGGTTCAATTTGGCCAGTAGAATAAAATCATCCCATTCCAAGGCAAAAATATGGGACTTCAGAGGAGCTGACTTTGATAGGATGGCCAACAGAGTTAAGCTAGCCCTGGCAAGAAGAAATACAGGTGAGGGGTACAAGCAAAGTGAGCAAGTATCAAGGATACAATACTTGAAGCAACATCCCATTGTGTCGGAGAGAAAAGTAAGTGTAAAAGAAGAAGAAAACCACTTTGGTTCTCAAAAACAGTAGCAGAAAAGGTCAGAGCCAAAATACTGGCCTTCAGGAAATATAAGGGAATGCAGTGGGATAAAGATAGGGAGGCTTACCAAACTTCCCTAAGGGAAGCAGGGATGGCAGTAAGGCAGGCAAAGACCCAAACTGAGGAAACACTAGCACAAACAGTAAAAGGTGACAAGACTTTCTATAGATACTTTAGTGAAAGGAGAAAGTCCAGAGCGGGTTTTGCTAAGATCCAAGGGGATAAGGGGTGTGTGAAGAGGAGGACCATGTAAAAGCATCTATCCTAAATAGATACTTCTGCTCAGTATTTACTGAGGAGAAGGTAGGGCAGGGCCCACAGCTCAGCAGCATGGACACGGGAGGGAGGGAGGTGCAGTAGTCCTTCAGAAAAGAAAGGGTCCTACAACAGCTTGATAAGCTCAGGGTGGACAAGGCAATGGGACCTGATGGCATACATCCCAGGGTACTAAAGGATCTAAGGGTGGAACTAGCAGAGCCATTATCAGAACTGTTTAGTGAGTCTGAGCACAGGAGAGGTCCCAGAGGACTGCAGAAGGGCTCATGTGATCCCGCTCCACAAGAATGGTAGCAGGGAGGAGGCAGGGAACTACAGACCAGTCAGTCTTACCTCAGTAGTGAGCCAGATTATGGAGGTACTCCTTAAGGAAAGGAGAGTGTAACACCTGAAATCCATAGCAGACACAGGATTCAAGACAGCATGGGTTTACAACAGGAAGGTCCTGTCAAAATAATCTCATAGATTTCTTTGACTGTGTAACCAGAGTGGTGGACCAAGGGGAGCAGTTGATGTCACCTACCTTGACTTCAGCAAAACTTTTGATACTGTTCCACATAGAAGATGGATTAATAAGCTGGGTAGGCTCAGGGTGTGTCAGAAGCTGGTCAACTGGGTGGCAAACTGGTTGACGGGCAGAAAACAAAGAGTGGTGGTAAATGGTATAGGGTCAGAAGAGATGCAAGTCACAAGTGGGGTATCTCAGGGATCAGTCCTGGGGCCAGTCCTCTTCAATATCTTCATCAGTGACATTGCAGATGGACTGGAGGGTAAAGTTTGTCTGTTTGTAGATGACACTAAGATCTGCAACAGAGAAGATGATCCAGATGGGGTGGGCAGAATGAGAAGAGATCTGGATAAACTGGCAAAATGGTCAGAAAAGTGGCAACTGGGGTTTATCACAAATAAGTGCAAGATCATGCATATAGGGAAGAGAAACCCTGAAGCCACCTATAGGTTGGGAGGGGAGTTGCTGGCAGTCACAAGGGAAGAAAGAGACTTGGACATCATCATCCCAGATTACCTGAAATCATCCAAGCAGACCAGTAAAGCAGCAGGTAAGGCTAGGTGATGCTGGGATGTATTAGTAGGGGTATTGTAAATCGTAAGAGGGAGGTAATAATCCCTCTTTACAAGACACTGGTTAGGCCCCATCTGGAGTACTGTGTGCAGTACTGAGGCTGCACCTTCACAAGGACATTAACCAAATTGAGGCAGTCCAGAGAAGGGCAACCAAAATGGTACAGGGACTGCATCAGAAAACATATGAGGACAGATTAACTCATTGCCTCCACAGGCTCACTCTCAGATTACACCACTTGCCTCCTGAATCTCCTGTATACTTTTAACAGTGAATCCTGGGCTTTTCTAAGCAAATCAAGCCATAGTTAGCATGTCACAAACAAATGCTAATAGCTCAATAACCGTACATGCTAGACACAAAGTATGAGTGGCAGAGTTATTCAGCACAAGATTGCCTTTCCAATGGTGGTATGCATGTAATAATAAGTAATTTACTTTTTTCTATGCTGGTCTAAACCGTAAAAAAATTTCACTAAAAAAGGCAACATAAGCCATTTTTTATTGGAAAATATGTCAAATATCAACACAAAAATAAGCATACATTGCACGGTGTTTTACTATTATGTTTGTTAAAAAAAATATTCTTTTACCATGAAATATAATTTTTCCCCATTTTTGTCAAGGTGGTTTGTTTCGATTTGAGGATGAATCTCAACCACACACACCATATCATAAACAAATGCACATAACTCCAAAAATATACATTATACACACAAAGTATCAGCATGAAAGATGATCACCACAAAATTGCCTTTCCAACGATGCTATGCGATCAATTGTAATCAATACGGTATTTTTTTTATGCCTGCTGAAGTGTCAAAAAAGTGCATTTTAGTAAAGCTGCTTAGGTGAGTCTTGATGGAAAAAATGTTAGCCATTCACACCATACCATAAACAAATGTAAATAGCTCCTAAAGTATACATGATACACACAAAGTATCAGCATGAAAGTTGTTTAGCACTAAATTGCCTTTCCAACGATGCTATGCTATCAATTGTAATCAATACAGTATTTTTTTTATACCCGTTGACGTGGCAAAAAAGTGCATTTTATTCAAGCTGTTTAGGTGACTCTTGACAGACAACTGTCAGACACACACTCACTCGCGCGCGTGCACGCGCACACACACACACACAGCACCACAAACAAATGTGCATAACTTTTCATTTATATGCGAAAGACAAAGCATCAGATAACTTCTTCAGCACAAATAACCTTGCTAATGGGTCCAAGCATTCAGTCATAATCAATTTTTTTTGTACTACCGGAAAAACAAATTCAGTTTTCTGAAACTAAAAGCAGTTATTATACAATAGGAGTGAGCAGAAAAAGTATTCTCACTGCAGTATGAAAACTCCAGATGTCGCAATGTCTCCAGATATCTCCACATATCACTCTGTAATTCTCCATTTATTACTGATTACTACCAAAACCCAGTACAAAACACTCCTGTTGTATGAAAGCACTGTAATGGACAGGTGTATGATACGGACTAGATCTGAACTCATTGCAAGTGAACTCAGGCAACTCATCCGTGTCATTGCTAAGCTCCATCATTCGTTCTTGCTATTCCACCAGCTCACTTGCCAAGCATTCAGATATATTCTGCATCACACCCTTAGCCATCATGTACCCCTTTAGTCCTTTGGTACAAAAGACCAATCTTTCATATCTGTCTATCGCACCAACATATGCAATGACATTCAACACAGTTTAATACCAAATATCAGAAGGTGCATCGTGGCACACTCTTTCATACACCCACATGTAAGAATGAGCACATCACAACACATACAAGCATGTGCACGGCGGCACCCATGTTATTCGGTACAATGCCCACAAGTTGCAACACAGAAAACAGAATGTCAACAAATGTTATGTCGACCAAATTATTACAATCACCACAATTTCATTTTTCTTACCTTTTCAGGTGGCCCCATGATGATGTCACTGCACTGAAGCGCTTTCAACATCCTCACCTGGTGTCGCTCCAACCTCTCCTCTGTTGTCTGTCATCTTCTGTAAATGAAGTAGTTCCATCCTCTCGCCTGTGTCATCCTTCTGTAAATAAAGTATTTTCATCCTCCACTGTTGTCTGTGTCATTTTATAAAAGGAAAAATAAAAATGTCCTGCCTCTACCCTGCTGTCTCTGCGTCCTCGATGACGAGAAAATAAAAAAGTTAGTTACAACCAATTGTTCGTAGTCTGTGTAGATATTTTGCCTTTACAAAGTCCTCTAGCTGTGCTCCTGTAGTCCTCTGTGGCAAATTTGTCATCTTCTGTAGTCCTCTGCTGTTCACTTTGTTGTGTTCCACTCAGCTGCCACCTTCACATAAATGTGGGACCACCACCTCTGCAGGTCTCTCCACTCCATGCACTGCAGCTGCTTGCTGAAGGTGATGCTCCATCTAGCATGTCTTCAGATTTTCTTCCATTCTTCTTTCTTCCCCGGTAGGGTAGGACTTTGTTTCAACCAATGTGCAGTGCAAAGGACAGTGCAAACACAGAGCAGCCAATGTGCCAAGGTGTCCATCAAGTCCAGTGCTCTTTCTCCTCCGCAGTTTCATGGGTCATGCTCCACTATGCACCAACCACCACCTCTTGTGTGTATCTCCACCCATCCATGGCAGCTGCTGTAGCCCTAGTGATTGGGAATATGGTCTATTTGGTGTCTTCCAGTTTCCATCCTCCCCGGGCTGGACTTTGTGTCAACCATATATTCAGCGCCATGCACAAAGAGAGAAGAATCAGCATTTATATAGTGCTTTTCATACACAATGTATCCCAAAGCGCTATACAAGCAATGTTAAACTGGTAGTGAAGTGACTGAATGTGCAGTGGTGGCCATATGGCACCTTACCCATCTACAGCCTGGAAAATTGCATGAACCAGTTTTATGGGAAGAGGACTGTTGGCCATGACACCGGGAATGTTCCCGACTCTTTGCAAAGAGTACCATGGTTTCTTTTACTTCCACCTGGACACCCACCATGATGGGTAGAAGGGATCTCAGTTTAACATCTCATCTGAACGATGGCACACCTCAGCAGCACTGCGCCCCACCCCCCAATACTGCACTCGAAGAATGATCATTTTTAAGTGCAAGTCCAATCCCAGTGTGGGACGAGGAACCCACTCACCCTCTGGCCCAGAGAGGCATGATTAGCAACTCAGCCACAATTCGACACCTTTTGGTGTCACAATGGACAGTTGAACACAGAACAGCCAATGTGGCGCTAAATGAAAATAAAAATACTGAGCTAAACCTCCACTCCACATAAATTATACTGAAAGTGGTACTGGAGACAAACAGGCACACTGACATAGTCACCGCTACCTTATTTCTGAAGTTTTGTTTTGTATTCCTTTTGATCCTTTTGGTCAGAACAATTCTCTGTCTGCCAACCGACACATCAACCCCTATGAGACCACACCACCACATCATCATTGCGATCGCTCAATGAAAACACTGTCAGTACACTAACACATGATGTGGGTGGGTATATTACAGATATGTGCTTAGTCAAGCAGGGCTGCTATGCTCATCATCACATAACGGCAGGTGACAGCAGTTCCGGACTGAACAAAAGGAAAAGAAAGTACTTTAGTTAAAACAAGGTGATGGCTGACTCAAAGGAATGCAAGCCTCAGCCTCCACTAGCACTTTCTAGTTGGCCCCTTGGTCTGGCAGGAGTGAAATAATCCTCACACTGTCATCCGCTGTGTGAAGCCACACTTGCAACTCTTTCTGAACACACCCACTTTTCTCTCACCAAACGTCAACTCCTGTGCTAACGCTTTGCTACTTTTCCCCTTTACTTTCACTCACCAGACCTCTTTTTAGCTCCGTCTTTCTCATTTTCATTTGGCGCAGCCCATTCAATGACTGGCATGTCACTGCATTACGACTGAAACACCAACGGGCCTAACCTACTCTCTCTCGCTGGTCTTCTCTGTCTCTCTCTCTCTCTCTCAGTCAGAGTCTCTTTCTCTCTCTCTCTCAGTCGAGACGTCTCTCTCTCCCTCCTCGGTCGATTTGGTCTTCTCTCTCTCTCGGTCGATGGTCTCTTTCTCTCTCTCTCTCTCTCTCTCAGTCGAGAGTCTCTCTCTCTCTCTCCTCTCGTCTCTCGGTCTCTCTCTCTCTCTGTTGACGGTCTCTCTCTCTCGGTCTGATGGTCTCTCTCTCTCTCTCTCTCGGTCGACGGTCTCTTTCTTCTCTCTCTCTGAGTCGAGTCTCTCTCTCTTCTCTCTCTCTCTCGCACCCTCTCTCTCTCTGTCAGTAGGTCTCTCTCTCTCTCTCTCTTGGATCTATCGTCCTTCTCTCTCTCTCTCTCTTGGTCGAGAGTTCATCCTCTCCCTCCCTCTCTCTCGATTGACTGTCTCTCTCTCTCCTCGGCCCACGTCTCTCTCTCTCTCTCTCTTCAGTCGAGAGTCCTCTCTCTCCTCTTCTCTCTTCTCTTGTCGATTCTGTCCCTCTCTCTCTCTCTCTTTGCTTTCTCTCTCTCGGATGACAGTCTCTCTCTCTCTTCTCTCGTCGATTTCTCTCTCTCTCCTCAGCTCCATGTCTCTTTTCTCTCTCTCTCAGTCGAGAGTCTCTCTCTCTCTCTCTCTGGACGACGGTCTCTCTCTTTCTCTCTCTCTTGGTCGAGAGTCCTCTCTTTCCCTCTCTCGATCGATGGTCTCTCTCTCTCTCTCGGCTCGATCTGTCTCTCTGTCTCTCCTCAGACGACTGTCTCTTTCTCTCTCTCTCTCTCTCTCTCTCAGTCGAGAGTCTCTCTCTCTCTCGGTCGACGGTCTTTCTCTCTCTCTCTCTCAGCTCGACAGTCTCTCTCTCTCTCTCAGTCGAGAGTCTCTCTCTCTCTCTCTCTGGTCGACGGTCTTTCTCTCTCTCTCTCGGTCGACGGTCTCTCTCTCTCTCTCGGTCGATGGTCTCTCTCCTCTCGTCAGATCGGGTCTCTTCTCTCTCTCTCTCAGCTCAGTCGCTGGTCTCTCTCTCTCTCTCTCATCGATGGTCCTCTTCTCTCTCTCTCTCAGCGATCTCTCTCTCTCTCTTGCTTTCTCTCTCTCTCGGAAGGAATGGTCTCTTTCTCTGTCTCCTCTCAGTCTCTTTCTCTCCTTTCTCGGTTGGCCGGTCTCTCTCTCGGTTGATGGTCTCTCTCTCTCTCTCTCGATTCGATAGTCTTTCTCTCTCTCTCTCAGTGAGAGTCTCTCTCTCTCTCTTCTCGGACTGACGGTCTCTTTCTCTCTCTCTCTCTTGGTCGAGGTCTCTCTCTCCCTCCCTCTCTCGATTGACGGTCTCTCTCTCTCTCTCTCTCTCTCTGATTGACAATGATCTCTCTCTCTCTCTCTCTCTCTTTCTCGGATGACAGTCTCTCTCTCTCTCTCTCTCTCTCTCAGTCGAGAGTCTCTCTCTCTCTCTCTCTCTCCCCTTCTCTCTTGGTCGACGGTCTCTCTCTCTCTCTTGCTTTCTCTCTCTCGGATGATGGTCTCTTTCTCTGTCTCTCTCGGTCGAGAGTCTCTCTCTCCCTCTCTCGGTTGTGGTCTCCTCTCTCTCTCTCTCTCTCAGCTGTCAGTCTTTTTCGCTCTCTCGGTCAAGAGTCTCTCTCTCCTCTCTCGGTCGGCGGTCTCTCTCTCTCTCTCTCTCGATCCGGCGGTCTCTCTTTCTCTCGATTGGCGGTTCTCTCTCTCTTCTCTCTCTCGGTCGGGTCTCTCTCTCCTCGGTTGACGGTCTCTCTCTCTCTGTCTCGGTCCCATCGTGTCTCTCTCTCTCTCTTGCTCGCCAGTCTGTCTCACAAACTCTTCCTGGTACCATTGTCTGCTTCCTGCAGCTCCTCATCATGTACACTCAGAGAAGCTGCAGAGGGACTATTGGGGCAAGTCTTTGTGTCGCTTGTGATCCCTCATTATCTGTAGTGTGATACTCTGAAAAGCAATCAACACAGAGGTGACATTACACGTCGGTATATATATGATGGTTCAGCACGCTTCTTTTCAGTGAACAATTTCCGCCTACCCTTCTTCACTTTCACCGGTAGTGTGGTCCAGCTGCAATAGGATCCTGCTCAGTTACAGCAACTGGGGTACTTTGTCTCCTATTGGTGTACCCTTCCAGAGATGCTCTGAGAGTGCAATGCTAAAATTTAGCTGCCTATGCTTGTTCACCCTTCCGACTTGGATCGCTGAACATGATGCACACTCTCTCGAAACAAAGTAAAAGCATTTGCCAATGCCATGTCCCACAAAAACCAGAAAAGATATATCCACCACTTCTTAGATTTTCTGTCACATCAGGTACTGGCCCTGGCTGGTCAGCGACATCCACGCCTGCTCATGTGCATGTTATACATGCTTCAGGACTTCAGGACAGGAACGGATACTTCAGTGCCATTTCTTTGTCGCCTGGTCACAGATGTTGCTGGTAAGGTTGAGTCATGTTGTGTTGAGAGAAGGAAAACAGGATTGTTGTCTTTCCAGCTGTGGTGACAAGTGATCCATCCTGTAGCTGTTCGCATGACCACGGACTTTCTTCTTGATTGCTACTTTGTTAAGTTCTGCAGGCCACCCAACCCTGTTGGTACCGATTGACAGCGTTACAAGCCAACATTCAAACGCTCTTTGCCAGGTGAACCGATGTGAAACAATTATCATATATACATGGTGTCTTTGCCATGCAGATCTTTAGTCAGGTGTGTCATCACCCTCTCCAAGGCCACTTCCACAGTGCCAGCAACCTTTCCTGTGTAGACTTGGAAGTCTGATACATAACCATTGTGAGGATCTGCAAGAACCCACACCTTTATTCCATACCATTTGGCTTGCTTCACATGTACTGCTTGAATGAGAGCCGTCCTCTGAATCCTACCATGGCCTCATCGATTGACACTTCTCGGTGTAGGCAGTACTCCATCTTGCAGGTCATCCAATGCGCCCAGGATGGGACGACATGATGAAGTTTGTAGTGATTTTCCGATCCTCTGGTGGATTTAGTGTGCTCATCGCTAGCATGTAGATACTATGTAATCTTTTGTAACGCCACGGGTCATCACCTTTGAAATCAGACAATGTCCATAGAGATGGTGCTTCTCAGTACATACAATAGTGTAGCGCTTCATAATAGATATGTATAGCCGTATTCCAAAAAAATTTTATGTCACACGCCATCACCGGAGTCCATCGGTGTCCACTTTATTTGTTTCTGCCTGCTTACGGCACTGTACCAGTTTGTCTCCTCGGCTATCAGTTCGTAGAGTATCTGTGGAAATGTAAGGTTCATGAAATCCATGGCAGTCTTCTCTGCTCCCATCACTGTGGCTGGGCCCACAGGCTCCTTGAAGTCTTCAACATGCACTGGCTGGACCAGACGTGTCCAACCATCACTGCGAGCCGCATCAAGATGTGTTGAAAGTTGCTCATGTTCTTCAGCAGCATCCACTTCAACAGGGCTACATGCACGCTGCAGTCTAGCCAAAGGGAGATCATCTTCACTATCCGTGTAGTTGCTCTGCCACCATAGCTTGGCTAGTGGAACATCATCCTCTTCGCTCTCTGAGGAGTGCCTCTTCCGGCTCAACGTGGCCAGGGGCAGATCATCTTCTTCACTGAATTCACTATCTGGTGTACTCAAAGGCATCATGCGCATCAAGTCCACCTGGATGTCAGAATCATCAGAACTGCCAAACCCCGGAAAGTCATCTGCCTCATTTTCACTAGCACTATCAAACAAGCACAGCAGGTCGTTATTGTACACATTCTCCATATTCTCCACTTTGATTGCTCTGCACTCTTTACAAGGTTCTGAGACTGTCTCGGGATGGTCTTTCTGGAGGTTATAATGATCGAGGTTCTAACAATCTCCAGCAGTTTCAATGATCTCTGGCAGTCACGCACAGTCGCTACAATAGAAAAATAAAGCCATATCTTTGCACTGCGAGCCACACAAACTTGCTGCATTCAACATATGTTCCCCTACTATGTCTGCTACCTGGTACAATAAAAGACAAACCGCAGGGTGTTTAACATTTTGGAGGGTGGGTGGCCCACAAGCCATGGAATCCATGTTATGTAATGCAGCTGTGTGTTTGAAGGTGGAGGTCAGGACTCACACCAGGGAATCCATCCTGTGCATGCATTCCCTGGTGTCAGGGACCTCCCTCCAAATAGCAAACATAGAGTGCCATCACAAGAAAAGGATTCCCACGTACAGACCAACAAATCCGACAGCATTCTCAATGGTGTGTAGTGGTACCTCCCCCCACCCCCCAATGCCCTGCAACAACACGAAATGGCATTCGGTTTACATCACATCTCTTTTGCAAACAGCTAGCCACAGGTCGGAGACCACAAGAATCCAGGGAATCCATTTTGTGTGATGGTGCCTGGTGTTTGAAGGTGGGATGGAGCACCCTAACAGCAGAGCAACCATTTTGTGTGCTGGAGTCAGGTCTCCGGGGGGGGAGGCACCCAGAAAACAGGACTGCTCTTTGTTGGATGGTGCATGGCCTTGCGTCACCTGCCACCATCCCACAAACAGCAATGACTGTTGTCTGGTGCCCCCAAGACCTGATGCCAGCACACAAATGGTTACTATGCTGTCAGGGTCCTCCATCCAACCGCCAAACATATGCGCCATCCCACAAAATGGATTTCCTGGTGGCCTGTGGCCTCCACAGCTACAGTATCCATGAAACAAATCAGACAGCATTCTCAACAGTGTGTAGGGTACCTCTCCCACCCCCAATGCCCAGCAACAACACAAAATGGCATTCGGTTTACATCACATCTCTGTTGCAAACAGCTAGGCGCAGTCGGAGACCACGAGACTCAGGAATCCATTTTGTGTGATGGTGCCTGGTGTTTGAAGGTGGGGTGGAGCACCCTAACAGCATAGCAACCATTTTGTGTGCTGAGTCAGGTCTCAGGGGCACCCAGAAAACAGGACTGCTCTTTGCTGGATGGTGCCGGGCCTTTGTGCCACCTGCCACCATCCCACAAACAGCAATGCCTGTTGTCTGGTCCCCCTGAGATCTGATGCCAGCACACAAAATGGTTTACTATGCTATCAGGGTCCTCCATCAAACCATCAAACATATGGCGCCATCCCACAAAATGGATTCCCTGGTGGCCTGTGGCTCCACAGCTATGGTATCCACTAACAAATCAGATAGTATTCTCAACGGTGTGTAGTGGTACCTCCCCCACCCCAATGCCTGGCAACAACACAAAATGGCATTCGGTTTACATCACATCTCTTTTGCAAACAGCTAGCGCAGGTCAGAGACCACAGACTCCAAGGAAACCATTTTGTGTGATGGTGCTTGGTGTTTGAAGGTGGGATGGAGCACCCTAACAGCATAGCAACCATTTTGTGTGCTAGAGTCAGGTCTCGGGGGGGCACCCAGAAAACAGGACTGCTCTTTGTTGGATGGTGCCGGGCCTTGCGTCACCTGCCACCATCCTACAAACAGCAATGACTGTTGTCTGCGTCCCCGAGACCTGACGCCAGCACACAAAATGGTTACTATGCTGTCAGGGTCCTCCATCCAACCGTCAAACATATGAGCGCCATCTCACAAATGGATTCCCTGAGCGAGATTCTCTGGTGGCCTGTAGTAGCTGCATGAAACTCCATTTTGTGTGTGATGGCCCTATTGTCGTGGGGGCTCTCACCATCTCTCCCATCAGACCAGCAAACACACAGCGCCTTACTTTTCCCTGGTGTTCTCCTCCCTACACTCTCCGAGACACCACTTTTTCAGCTAGCAACCACCTGTAGTTCAAAACCAACACTGATCCAAAAGGAAGGACACACACAGCAATGACCCACAAGTACCCTTACCTGCAGACGACATCCATACCAAGACAGCCAGAATAGCCACAAAGACAAGCTATAACCAAAATAACCCAAAAATAACAGGGAGTTTGACTGGGGCCCATACATATCTGCAGAACACAGCAAGGCAGCATAAATCTGGCAGAAGACGGAATCGCCTCTTTTGAAATTAGTTAGACAACTGGCATGGAACAAAACAAATAAACACTGAAGTGACCGGAAGCGAATTCAGCTTTTCCAGCTTCTCAGTTCAGCGTTTTCCAGCTTGCAAGCAATTGAAAGCACAAGGCAAACGAATGAAAAAAATAGCGGAAGGCAAGAATGGGAGCCATGTTTTCAGCTTCTAACTAACATGGCTCTGGGTACTAGTGTCTTGGCAGAATGCCACAAAAAAAGCAACCCAAACAAAACAAAAAAAAGAACCTAAAACAAACAAAAAAACGGGGGACTGAGAAGCCATAAATCTTGCCAGTTTCTCGTGTAATGCTTTGCAGATTCTCGGTGACACGGCTCAAATAAACAAGAAAAAGCATAGAATAACACTGCACAGCAACTAAATTAAAGTATTAAAAATATCAAAACCTGAAACTGACTGTTGGGTGAAATCTGGTATGCACAGTATTCAAAGACACCGATTCAAACACTCAAGACTGCAGTAGTGCAATGCAGAGTAGGAAAGTGAGGATGCCAGCAATACAAACGGGGTTTTCTCAAGATTTTCAAATAGGACCCCTACACTTGCCAGCCAATCCCAAGAGGCATAACATGTAAAGTATCATCTAAAGAGGGTTTATAAGCCATGTCTGGATTGGCTGGCAAGTAATATTAAAATATTTTACCGACGTGTCCAGACGTCGCAAGGGTACACAGGGACCATTCAGCTGACGTCTGAAGTCGTCCTCGGAGACACTAAGGAAATTGATCTGACAACTCCAGTCAGTGGCTTGGACACAAAGAGTTAACGGAGCTCAGTAAGTATACCCTAGAGCAAAGGAGGGAGAGAGGTGATATGATTGAAACATTCAAACACCTTAAGGGCATTAACAAGGTGAAAGAGTCTAACATGTTTCAATATAAGAAAAACAGCAATACGAGAGGACACAGCATGAGATTAGAGGAGGCCAATTAAGGAGTAATGTGAGGAAGTTCTTTTCACAGAAATGGTGGTGGATGCATGGAATGGCCTACCTCAGGAAGTGGTGGATATGAATACAGTGCAGGGCTCAAACAGGCATGGGATAGGCATAAAGAGCAATATAGATAAGTATGAATAGATAGGCCATTGACAGAGCAAATGCTGAAGGCACATTCATAAGGTAGAAATAGAAATGGTCAGACTGAATGGGCCTTGCAGTCCTTATCTGCCATCAACGTCTATGTTTCTATGTTTCTTCCTTCTTCTGGCTGCTTGTCCTTTTCATGTTCCTTGGTCTGAACACTGTGAATCCAGCCCCCTCCTCCATCATCAGAACCAGGCCATTTTACCCTTACAGGGACCTCTGCCCTCCAGGCCCAGATCCTATGAATCCGGCAGGTGGGCTTATACTCCTCCCTGCATTAACACCAGGTCTGGGTGCCTTGTCCCCAGCCTGTGTAGCCTACCCCCCTTTTCTGCCCCCCCATTTCTCCCCTGGTCCCACTTTCCCTTCTTCCCCTCTTGTTGCCTCTCCTGAGTTCCTTTCCAGGCAGTTTTCTGCCCCCTGCAGGGCTATACCCCAGTCCCCAGGCCCAAAACTGCCTACCCATAGCACCATATCAACTGGTCCAATGCCCAGTGCTCCTGGGCACCACCTCTTGCCCAGTGCTTCCATCTCTGTGCCAAAATGACCCCCAGAGCCTTACTTACAAGGGTGGGTGAGCAGGGAATTTCTCATCAAAAAAAGGGCTGGCTGAGTGTGACCAACCCTGATATACCCCCATAGAACTCCAATCAGGACCCCTATTAGCTCCGCCTCCAACCAATGCCAAGAGCCCTTATCCTTCTCTGTCATATTACCTGCCTTTCTCCTGGATGATGTCATCCCCACCCCTCCCCCTTTCCCTCTACCTTCCCCTTGCTCTACCTGGCAGGGACCGTGGGATAAGCTGGCCTGTCATTTAGTGGTGAGCCTAATTATCCCCTGAGTCCCCCCAGGAATGATGAAACTCCACAACCATTTAAATTTGGATGCTCGTTGACAATATTTATTATTTGGCACAAAGATCATATTTACATTCCAAAAATGCCTTTGTTCAATAAATCATAACACACTGACAACTATGTCACAATAATTGTCTTCCATCCGGCCTCTTCCTTTTATGGCTGCTTGTCCTTTTCATGTTCCTGGGTCTGGACACTGTGAATCCGGCCCCTCCTCTATCACCAGAACCAGGGCATTTTACCCTTATGCAAGCCCTCTGCCCTCCAGGCCCTGACCCTATGAATCCGGGCGCCTGGACCTATCCCCCTTCCTGCATTAATACCAGGTCTGGGTTCCTTGTCCCCAGCACATGTAGCCTACCCTCCCCTTTTCTGACCCTCTTTCTCCCCCTTGGCTTCGCTTTCCCTTCTTCCACTGCCCTGCCTCCAGCTTGCGATGGGCGGCAGGGCTCCCCTGCGGGGCTAGTATCAGAGACCTTTCTTGGCTATCTCCTCCCACCAAGTCACTGATCGGCCTTAGGAATAGGCACATCCCAAATTTGTACAAATGACCCCTTTTCGATCTGTACACTGCAGCTTGATCAAAGAAAATGTCCTTGTGCTGTATGTGTACTCCCATTTCAATCACTGCCCTCGCTACCCTCCTATTAAGGAGCTTCCTTACCTTTTCAATTAACTTGATGTCCCTGGCCCTCCTCCAAACCCTCGGAGGTGATCTTGCACCATCTGATGGTCACCCTTGACCACCACCCTTAATCTTCTAGGTTGCCTTATGGTCTGCCCTAGCTCTCCCCACATGGCAAACCCCAAGTTGTTGCCCCCATCATCTATGACAATGCAATCTGGCCTACCCCACTGCACCCTTAGATCTTCCAACAGCGGCGGCAGCAGTTGGGCCCACCTCATGCCCCAATGCCTTTCCACTGCACCTTGGTGTGCTCCATGTTGTAGTGCAACTCTGCTCCTCTGGACATGGTAGCCGCAAAACCTCCCGCCAAATAGATGAAGGAATGTCCGACTATCCAGACCATCCTCTTGGAACCTGCCATGGAAACAAGAGAAACAGTGAGTCACTGTTATTAACACCTGACATATTTCATATAGCAGTTGGACTTCCATTACCCAACCCTTTTAATTCCTCAAATAAGACTCCTTTTCCATGTCTCTGAGGCTGCTCCAATCCAGAAGGAGTGAGGGGCAAACTCCCCCGGCTCCTCACCTATGAAAACTAGGGCCTTCCTGAGCACTGCCCCCACCTTAAAAACCTGTGACCAGGGAGCCATGCCCATGGTGGAAAAACACCCCCCTGCCACTTCCCGAGTGCTCTCGTATTCCTTCATAGTGGACACTGCTCAGCTGGTGTTCTGTGGCAGCCATACCAGCATCATCCTGGTCCCTCTCCCCTTGGTCCATTTTGACCTGCCCAAAATGATGGTCAATCTACTGTATCTCTTCCTCAGACCACAATCTTGTGTTGCAAAGCCAGTCCAGCTGCTGATTTTCATGGCACCACCACTTCCCCACTTGAAAAGCCCCTGCTGCCATGACTGCAAAAATGACCCTGAAGAGAGCACCTCCTGTGTGGAGGGTACACCTGTTTGGTTGCCCCCAGGACCCTGGCCAGCAGTTGCCCCTTAATGGGTCATCTCCCATCCCTTCTAGTACCCTGGCCCCTTTGCCATGCCATGACCATCCTTTTGACTCTCCTGCTGGCCATGACATCCTGCCACCCTCTGTCCTGGCACACCCAGCTGATGCCCGCTAGCTGTACCACCACTGTTGCATGGTCCAAGCTCTCTTCTCACTTTTCCACTATAAACCTTCTTACCTGTTTGTCCCAGGCCAGATCATCCCAATCCCACCCATGCTTCCCCCTAAACTCCTGAAATCTTGCCCACCCACCTTCATAAGCCCTCAAGGTGTTGGCTGACCATGCACCCTTGTACAGTGCCCTGGCTGTGTCCCTCCAATTTCCCACAACTGGTCCGGGGCCGTGATCTTGTCTGTTGCCACCTGTGGCCTCAGTGCCCGAAACCTGCCAAGCTATAAACAGGAAAGACTGTCAGCCACATCATTCTTCAACCCCTCGACATACTGTGCATTAAAAGACAAATCCATCCATAGTCCCAGCAATACCATGTACCTTAGGATTCAGTCCACTGAGCCTGTCTTGCCACCCTACCTATTAATGACCTCCACCACCCCTTTATTCTCGCACCAAAAAAGGATGCACTTTCCACTCATCCTGGTCCCCTAAACCTCCAATGCCACCATAGTGGAAATATCTCCAGGAATGTGATATCCTTCAACACACTGCTGGCCCTCCACCATGCCAGTTAGGCTTGACATCCAATGCCCTTGAAAATATGCTCCCATTCCCAGAGCACCCGAGGTGTCCATGTACAGTTCCAGATCCGAATTCCATTCCCAGTCTTCCTGCCAGAAAGTTACCCAGGTGTAACTGTCTAAAAATTCCTCCCATAACTCAGAACTTCCCTTACCCCTTTCAATACATCTACCCAGTGGTGTGGTAGCTTGGCCTTCCCTGTGACCCTGCCCATCCACCTCGTAAATGCCCTACCCAGGCTGATGGATTTACATGTGAAATTAAGGTGCCCCCATTAGTTGCTGTACTTGTATCAGTGGCACCCTCCTCCTCCCTGTCACCTGCACCAGTAACTCTTTCAGCTGGGCCACCTTAGCTCCAGGTATCTGGAAACATCCTTGCTCTGTGTCTACCTCGATGCCCAGAAATTCCAATCTGTGGGCCAAGTCCTCTGTTTTGCCCTGCACCAGCGGTATCCCTATCCACTGGCACTTACCCTTGAAGTCCTGTAACATTGCCTGCCCTTCCACTCATATCTTGCCATTGAGGAGGAAATCATCCAGGTAATGCAGCACCCTCTCATGCCCATACCTAAAACCAAAGACCCACTGCACCCAGGAGCTGAATGCCTCAAAAGTGGAACACGCCACCAAGCAGCTCATAGGCATGGCCTTGTCGAAATAGAGCCCTCCTTCAAACTGAAACCCAAGAGGTCCCAATCAAGTGGACTGACTGGTAGAAGCTGGAATGCTGACTCTATGTCTGTCTTGGCTAGCCATGCCCACAGACTGCCCTTATCAGCTTAATGGCCTGTTCCAGTGAGGCATAAGACACTGTCCTTACGTATTCTGGTATGCCCTCATTCATCCCTTTGGGTAAGACAGGTGGTGGATCAAGCGGAACTCCCCCTCATGCAATTTTGGCACTACTCCCATTGGGGACACCTGAAAGTTGCTGCAAGGGGGGTCCCCAATGGTCCTTCCACCTGACCTGCTTCCACTTCCTTACAGAGTTTTGCCAAACCACTTTTTCCTGCCCTTTCACTGACCCAAGGTTCTTCACCCTCATCCCTGTCCTCCCCCATTGAAAACCCAGAGGAAACCTTCCCAGAAACCTGCTCTTAACAGCGCAGCTCCTTTTATGTCTAGGTGGTCCTGGTCCCTGAGCCTCCACCACCTCCTAAGGATATGGATGTGCGCTGGCGTGCAGCCCCACCTGCCCCTGGTTCTGAGCCTTTAATTTCTTCCATAGTTGGAATTGTAGCTCCCCTGTTGTGGCCCCTCAGCCTCTGCCCTGTCCTCCCCTGTTCCCCTGAAAGGGCCGTGCATGGTATCACTCCCGCCCTAACCCCTTTTCTCATTTATTTGCCTGCAGCTGGACACCAGATGCTGTCCCCTGCATTTTAAACAGATGTGCCAGAACTTACAATTGTTCCAGGTGCACATGGCCTTGATAAAATCCCAACAGGCTTTGGCCCCTGGGTCCAGGGGGGGCTTCTTCTTCACCTGCTCTGTACTGTTCTCTCCCTCGTCTGCTGACAAAGTTCTTACCCATAACTCTGAGTGGGTGCAATCCCACCTCAAATTGCCTTCTGCTGCCATTCTCCTCCAGAAGGCCTCATGGTATTTCAAGCATTCATAGCCCAATTTCACCTTGTAAGAGTCCCTAATGATGGACATGTATGTGAAAAGAGGAATGGCCAGATCTGGCTGCTTGTTTCTCCAGTATTAGCACACTGTAAATGATAAATTCCCCTTGACAACTGTCAATCATCGTCCCCTTATACTTGGCCTTCTCTGCTTTATGCCCCACCACTGCCAATGCCACTGCCATCTCCGACTTTCCCAATGACTCTTTCTGCTCATATTTCATGGCCATGTCATTGTCCACCAGCCCAAAGATAGCCACATTCTCCCCTTTTCATATCTTTTCTTTGAGAAAGGCCAGCACATGATCCCACAACGAGCACCCTGGGGGTCCCTCATATAATTTCTTACCCTGCTTGCCCCCTGCCCCCCACTTTTCCTTCCCAGACCCTTTTCCTTTGATGGCCTGTAAGGTGCGCCTATCTTCTCTATCCCGCATCCCACATATCACCCAGCAGCCCTTCCAGATATTTCTTCAAATCGCCTCATCTGTAATATCTACACTATCTTATACCATCCAGGCATTCTGCATCTGGTTCGTGTGGAATGGGCACTGGTGCACCTGCAGGGTTTGGGCCAGCCCTTCTATGCCTCTTCCCACCTCCTTTGACCAGCCATTCCTCTCTCTCCTTCTGCTTCCTTTACGCCTCCTCCCCGGCCTCTCTCGCTGCTTGGCCGCAGCTACCAGCTCAGTCATCTGGCTCATCAGCTTTGCCGCCTCTTCCAATATTTTCTCGCTGGAAACTGGGACTCGCTTTAGTGCCATATTCCTTTATCCACTTCCTATATACAAAACAACATTGAGAGTGTAAACTCGCCTATATGTACTGGGGTATCCATTGCCATTGAACCCACTGGTGGCAGGTCACAAGTGAGTATCTGCCCGTGCCCCACCCTAAGGCTGGCTGGTTCCTTCGTTCAGTCCCCCAGTCCCAGAGGGAAATGCCTCCAGGAGGCATCCACCCCACTGCCTGCAGGACCCGCCTCCTGCCCACTTTCATGTCTCCTTTACTGCGGCTTTCAACCCCGTGAGTTTTATGCTTGGGCCCGCCTATGACCCTGTATCAGGCTACACTAGCGGAAGGAGGCACACTTACATACCTCTCACCCCATAGTCCCTTTCCATGCCCTATATTGATCTGTTCCCTGGCCTAGCACCCAGCAATGTGCCAAATGCGATTCTGAAATAAATTCCTCCTATGATGTATATATTTTGGGCTCTGTCACCATGTTAGCCACCTCAACTGCATTTCTTCCCCATGTGCCACCGTTGTTCCCCAAGCAGCTGCCATTTGCCATTTCTTGGGTTGTCTCTAGTGATCTCTATCCCCCATGCTTCTTCTGCTAGGGCTGTTTATCTGCCCAGAAACACTCAGATATTGCACCCAACTATCTGGCTGGGCCTGCTTGGCCCATGCACACCCTGTCCCCATCCATTATCTTTGTCCCTCATGGCCTCACACCACTTGCCTCTTACAGCTCCTCTTTGGTATGACTCCAACTGCCTTAGCCAAAGCGCTTCCCTAAATGACCGTCGCTCCCCTTGGTGCCCAAAATCCTGGCCTTACATATCTCCTGCCCTGTAGCAACACCCTGCTTTGGCCTGTGCTGCTACTCCCCCATGTCCAGGATCCCGCTCTGTCCGCCTCCTTCCGTGGCATCTGGGTTGCCAACTCCACTTCCATTCCCCAACTATGCTTTATAGTTTTTATTGAGCTGTTTAGGAGTTAACTTATTCCAAACCTGGAGAACTGTTTGTGTGCACAGTGCCAAATATTTCTTCTTAAGCTTATGTACACCTTTGTATAAGCCTGCCTAATATCGGAGTGTGTGGTATCCACTGTTTCCATCATATATGAAGGATCACTATTATCCCCTATGGACCATGATGAAGTTGATGGTAATACAGCAGCATAATAACAATATTTAGAATGGGGAACATAAAAAATTTGCCCAATCCCCTTCCACTCGGCACTCTGGTGCCATCTTGTGCCTCCACGTGGCAGGGTCTATCCTCCATCCCTTCTCAGAAGATGCCACAGGTCACCACGCTTGCCAATCTGTTTCCTCTCTCAGCAAAAACTCCAAATGCACTTACCATAAACTCTGAGCGGGGTTCATTGCACCCAGCCCCTCCCCATCCACTTTCCTTGTCCAGTCCATGTATGCACCGCTCTCCTGCTGACTGTCCCCCCCAGGCCCCCCTGTGTTGCTACTGCTCCTCCACTCAGCATGGGCTCCTGGCCTTTCTCCCCAGGAGGCCACCTGTTTTCATTCTGTTCCTTAACAAGCTTGCCCCTTACCCCTCCTCTAGGTGGATCAGCACCTTCTTGTGCCTCCACATGGCAGGGCCTACCCTGCTCACTCTAGGAAATGCTGCTGATCACCAGACTCAGCCCACCTGCTCCAC
This sequence comes from Neoceratodus forsteri, assembly GCA_016271365.2. Lineage (NCBI taxonomy): Eukaryota > Metazoa > Chordata > Ceratodontiformes > Ceratodontidae > Neoceratodus > Neoceratodus forsteri. The sequence goes on from CM057450.1 coordinate 75,788,966, forward strand.
CAGGCCCTTCTCCCCTTGGACCCTCCTGATGAAAAGCACCAACCACTTTGCAACCAGCTCCCCAGCAATCCTCGCCAACACTGCACACTAATAATACTGCCGACTAAGCCATGCTGCCTACATCTGTGTTGCTTGCAGTTGCTTCTCACTCACATCCTGCCCTTTCCTTCATTGTGCCTGACTGCTGGCCTGCTCCCACACCCCGGCATGCATCCACCCACCACCAGTACTCCACATGATGGATGCAAAAATGGCTGTGTTCCATGGCATCTGCCCTACACACCGGATCTTGCTCGCTTTTTACAGCTCAAACTGATTACCTCTTTCCACCGAGTGCTACTCAGCCCATGACTTCCATTTTACCTGCCGTCTCTTGCTCAGGGAAACAACTACCTATCCTGGTAATTACTGCAATCAACAGAGAAACTTCATATGAGAACTCACATTCTACCTTCTCAAGCTTCAAAACATTCTGTAGAATTCAAACCAGTGCCTCTAATTCCCACAATGCACCTGCCTTGCCACAGTGTACCCTGTAACTGCAGTAATTCTTTCCAAGTTTAAACCTTTCCTCCTAAGCCTCACAACAAGAAACTACTTTAAACAGCAATCCCCCCAAAAATTTCAATAAAACCACAGCTAAAATGCACAAGGCCTCCTGCCATGTGCTTGTGCGATACCTGTCTTCTTGCCAACGATGCACCGAGTTCCAAAGTTAGTGAATTTCTCAGCAAAAAGGAGGCTGGCTAAGGGTGACCAGCCTTGATATACCACCTCAGGACTCCAATCAGGGCCCCTGCTAGCTCTGCCCCTCGACCAATGCCAAGAGCCCTGACCCTTCCCTGTCATATTACCTGCCTTTCTCCTGGATGATGTCATCCCCTCCCCCTTTCCCTCTACCTTCCCCTTGCCCCTCCTGGCAGGGACTGTGAGAAACCTGCCCTGCCTTTTAGTGGCAAGCCTAATTAACATACTATTTTGCAGATCATTTGCGTACTAATTTGGAAAAAAATACGAAAGCATCTTCATAGTGATGCTCAGTGCACTACATCTGAAGCTTGCTATGTGAGTGTCCTGCAGGGCCACTTGCAAACAAGCTGCATGGTGACACTCACTATGCCAGATCTGTAGCTTGCTTCACAACTACTCATGAAGCAGCTGTATAGAGAAGTGCACTCTGCCAGCCCTTCAGTATTCTTCATGAGTGGCAATGCCACTGACAAAGCAACTGCATAATAATGCCCACTTACTCAGACATGTAGTTTGCCCTCATGCAGAGCTCTGCTTGGCCATATGTGCAGTAGCACTCCATTGGATGGCAGGTCAGATCTGCAGCTTGTATCATGCAGGGCTCAGCAATCCCTTACACAAAGCAGCACAACTGTCAGGCATGGCCCCAGGCCTTTATTTCATGAAAGACTCTGTGGGCCCTTGTTAAAGCAGTACACCTATTGAGCAGGTGTGAAGCTTGTCAATTGAGTGTTTATGTGGAGAGGTAACACCGCTCCTCAGATTTGGTGAAGAAATATTTAAAAAACTATCAGTGTTAGAAAAAAACACTGATAAAACACTAAGTCAGAACACAAAAAATTATTTGCACATCTGCACTTCAGATTTCATAGGACAAAGGTTTTTAAGGGTCATTTTCAATAGCACCCATCACTTTTCTTTAATATGTTATTACCAACTCTAAGGGTTGGAGTTCTTACCTCCCCAAACCATGAACTCCCAATTTAGATTTTTCCAAACTGTTCCATTTTTGACACCCCTTTTTTTCTTCCTTAAAAGAGCCTAATTCCAGTTGTGTAACTTAGTGCTTTTTCATTATTTTGTTTTTCTTACCTGCAGGAAGAGGAGTCCAACAAGGGGCATTGGGGAACTCTGAGATGGGACATTGAGGAATCTGAATGATGGGCATTCCAAGATCACAAGGAACATGTAATACTGGGAACAGGTGGGGAGGAAGTGGTATGGGTAATTGAGGGACTAGTTTTTTATGATTATGAATGTGTCTGGGAAGGAAAACATTACTGGAGGAAAGGAAGGGATATGTGATAGATAGGGGCCAGGGGATACCAGCAGCAGGGTTTTGGTACCAACCACTAGGTTTTTCTTGAAGGTGGGTGGTAACAGCAAAAGGATTAGGCACCTGAAGCCAGTGATTTAAGATCTTGTACTGGTGGTAGGGGTACCAGTGGCTGGGATTGGTCATTTGCTGTGTTTTTGTTAATGCAGGCACGGGATTCCAGTGACAAGGTTAGACAATGGCTAGCAGTTCTTATAAAGTTCTGACAAATGGATATGGGGTGCCAGCAGCGATGATGGATTCCTGACCAGTAACAATCTAAGGACAGTGGGGGAGGCCATTTTCATTAGTTAAATCTGCATACAAATACTGTAGCAGCCCCTCATAAAACTGATGTTCATCAAATTTGTCAAATTTGAGTTATTCTTAAAATGTTAAACAACACCCTGCACATGTGTAAAATAGTACTTTATTTTGTAGAAAAACCTAAAATGGACACCTTTACCAAGACATGAGTATGAGATTAGTATAGGAATGTAGGAGACATTGAACTGGTTTGCACAGGCCCTGACTGGAAGGTTTAGGCATGATTTGGCTATTGCATGGCCCAATCTGATTTTTTTTTCAGATTTCTTGTCATTATGCTGAGTTTGATTTCTGGCATGCTAGAAGAATATCAGCAAAAAGTACAGTGTACAGATAAGTATCAAGGCAGCAGGCAAGAGAAGGGCCATTGCAATTGTGAGGGGAGAGAAGAGGGACCAAAAACATGGAAACAGAAAATGAGGGGGGAGGCTGGAAAAAAGTGATGACAAGCTAGAAAGAAAACCTGAAAGGAAAGATGGAGGCTACAAAAGAAGGAAAGGGGAGAGATGCACTTTAAATCAAAGATGAAGACGGGGTGGAAAAGAAGGAAACATGAAGAAAATGTTAAAAAGACAGAGGAAAGAAGCTGTATAGATGAGAAAGAGGTTGGCAATAAGGGAACAGTCTTGAAAAGTAAGAAAAGGAGAGATTTAAAAGAGATTGGGATGGAAAACAAGGAGGTACAGTAAGTAACTGTAGCCAATCTGCTAACAAGTTGCTAGATTCATACCTCTCAACTGAAATTAATGTTGAATGGTGCTATGATTTTTGCACTCAAATTTACTCTCACTCTGTGAAGGTTTACTGATGTTCCTCATAATTTCTCCTATGCATCAAGGTGCAAGCCGCCTACATGCCATGGTACATAGGGAACCCTAAGAAAGAATGCCTCAGACTGGGTAGTCCAGCAGATGGCATTCACAGAAGGGATGCCCATCCCTTCCATGCTGGATCCCCCGGGCAGCTATGCACAAGATCAGTTCAGGGGTGTGTCTCGGACACTGTTCATTCATGAAGGTGCAGAGTGCCAGGCATGGAGGGCACAGGATACAGCAACAGGGGCCATGCCATATCCATTGCATGCCTCCCCAGATTTCACCCACTGGCCTGTATCCTCCAAATCACCCACAAGTAGTTGCTTGCCAGAAGGTTGGTGCTCCAGACAGGCACATGGTGGTGGCCAGCATTCATGTATGTCGCCCACAGTGCACCTGTCGAGGGTGCAGAGCTATGCATGCCAGGTACTCACCAATCTTGCATACCCAGCCCATCAACAGTGCATAGCCCAGTTTGTTAGAGCAGGGCTATTTCTGGGCAAACAAACTACTAGAACATTGAACTAACTTGGTAGAAACATTCCTTAACAGTGAATGTATGGGACTGCTATTCCTTGACATGTTATTCTCTAAAATTAGAAAGTGTTACACATTCTGGCAATTTGCTCTGAATTTTGAAGGCAGGTGCTATGCATTGTAATGCTGAGAGGTTGAGAAGTATACTTAGCTTCCAACCACTCAACAGCCAGCTAGTCTTCAGTCCCTCAGTCACCTAATAGCTAGCAGAGAGCCTGCTAATAAGTATGTTGCTGCTAGTTGCCAACCAACAGCACACTAGCACAAGCTTAAGAGTTATGCATTTGTCAGCCAACCACAGTGCTTGCCAGACTAGTCATTCATGTTAAAAATATTTTGCAGGTCTTGGATGCCTGTATACTGTATCTACAAGCCCCCCAAATTATCACCTCTGCAATTTTGTGCCTAGTAATTGTTACTTGACAGATTTCTACCATTTCCAGCCAGCTAGCAAGATAAACTGTTCTGCTATTGAACACCAAGTAGAAATGGCAGGCAGTCATAGAAACTGGGGGAAGCAGAGTGAGGCGGGGGAGATGCAGTGATATACAAGACGTAAGAAAAATAACAAAATTTACTAAGTTTGTAGTCTGATCTTTGATTTGTTAGATATTGGAGCAAGCTGGTCTTTAGCTGATATTGCAGGTTTGTCCCGATATCCCCAGATCAACCCATTTAACAGTGACGTGCCCTGAGAGTTCCTTATTGAACTGACAAAGCTAAAACGCATTCTCCTAGCTTCCATTTCATCCAAGAAAAAAACTACACGTGTCACTACTTTTTACTATCAAGTTGCACACCTGTTAATTTAATAAAGAATAATGACTGTGGCTTTGTCATTTATTCAGTACACAGCATTTGAAAAGCTAGAAAAGTCAAGGTTTAAAAAGCATCACGTCTGCCTTCAATGAAGCAATGAAAATAATGAATCCCTCCTTAATTTCATTTAGTTGATCATTAATTCTAATTAACTGCATCCATAACTCAATTTCCCAGTGATTGTAGAGCCAGGATTATTTCCTACAGGAATGCTGTTTTATGTATTTTGTTTGTTTGTAAGGAAAGTACGTCACGATGGGACCCACAATAATTTGCTGCTGTTCAAGAGAGGTACAGGAAGTTGTTTCTCAGAGTGTAAGTTTAATGATTTTGAAAGCAGTTTAGAGAAAGGGAGTTCATATTTGGAAAATTAGTGACGGTGAGGGACCCACTGAGATGCAACTCATTTGCAGATTTGATCTGGGGCAAAGAATAACGTAAGGGATAATGCATGACATGGTGTGAAGTGTTAAGGGAACAATGCATGCCTTGCTTGGTAATATTTGGCATGAGGTGCAGCAACTGCCTAAGAAATGCATTGTTTGCTTATGACAGCATACCCTGGAGTGTTTTATAACCCTTATAACCTTGTCTTTTATATGTTACAAAAAATATGTATAGCTCAGATGAGGTGTTTAGTTCTTGGAAAATAATCAAAGGACATCTGACTTGTTTTGACCAGTGAGGTTCAGGATTTTTATGTCTCATTTTATAAAGAAGAAAGGAGCAAGTACGGTGAATACAGATAATAACAATAAATAAATACAATGAATAAAATGTTGGTGGTTGGTCAACAAGAATACATGGTACAGAGAATGCAGATTAAAACAAATGTGCAGATAAATTATTTACCTATTTAAATTGCAACTTTTTGCATAATGGCAGTTGTAGCAATAATTACAGTCACAACTAACAGAGTACTAAATTGTTCAGCATGTAAATCGTAACAGAATGTGGAGGTACAGAAATGTTTAAGGTTCAGAAACAGAGCAGGGGGAGGCAAAGTGAGTTTGAATGAGTAGATTGAGAGAGAGCTATGAAGAGCAGAAGCAGATGGGAGGAGGAAGGACAGGTGTAGAGAGAAGGCGATCTGAAAAGTAGAGGTGTTGCAGCAGGGAAGGCTATATGAGTGAGAATCTTAGGACTGGGATGTGTAGGAGGAGTGAGAGGGCTTGAAAGGTCAAAGAGGTACTAGAAAGGGAGGCTGAGGGGTTGGGGCTTGAAAGGTCAGAGAGGTATTAGAAAGGGAAGGAAGAAGGGAGGGAGACAAATCTTCATTTTGAGTGGAAGAAAGCACAATGAATGATGCACCAACATTCAACATAGGGGAAGGAAAGACTTTAGTAGAAGGAACAGTGGTGAGTGGGAGGAGTTGGCAGTGAAATGGCAGAAAGAGCTGAAAACAGAAAAAAAGCCTAGCTCGGTATTTTTAATGTTGTATTTTATTATCATGTAGAAATGTTATGTTGCTTCTCCCACTTCAGATTCACTATCTCTGTTTCTGGGGAGTGAGGGGGTTATTCTTCCCAATTTTACAGGTAGTAAGTCAAAAGCAAGCAGATCATGGGAAACCACTGGCAACATTAGAATTTCATTCAGAATATCATTGCTGTCACACAGTCTGGAAGCTGGGACTTGAACACATTACTTGGGAGCTGGGCTTCAGACCAAGCCCTCTTGGTTCACAATCCTTTGTTGTCCTTAGATTAGGCATGCCGCCACTACAGTGACACCAGCACAATGAACCCCCAACAGCGAAACCCCCACTGTGCCTAAATCGACAGTGATGGGGTTTTTACATTGAGACACTTTAGGGTGAAGGGGGTAAATATCTAACTCCACTGCTTGTCTGATGTAGAGTTAGATATCTATAATGGGGGGTGCTGGGGGCACATTCCCCCCGCATTGTGCACAGCAATGTTATTGGTCAGTTCGGGGTCGCATCATGGTCCGGTATGTCGACGGGTTCCTGGCACTGTAGTGGTCATTGCGGTTGGGGTTGTTGTGCCGGTGTCATGAATCCCTTAGATTATACTTTTCTGTGGAACACTAGTTTGATAATGCAGACTTTGAACTCACAGCTTATTACCTTCTAGACCACTGTACTTGCTTAAAAACTTGAATTTTAGCAAAGCTGTCCTGGCCCACAGTCCTTTGCTTTGACCATTAGACCGCAATGACTGGGATCTGGAATGCAAGCCAGACTATCCTTATTCAGCCTTTTGCTCTAACCTCTAAATCACACTGTCTATGAGCTGGAATTTGTACCTTGTTCCTTTGGCTCACTGAACTTTGCTGTAACACAGACTTTATTTCCAACTAGGGCTCTTTATCTTGCGTGCACTGGTGGCACAAGAATTCCTTTTATAGTTTTTGGGTGTACTGCATAAATTAGCCAAGGGGGGGAGAGCTCAGATACAGCATCTTCAGAAATTCAATTTCCAATCCTGCTGAGTAAGGAACGTGGATCCTCTAAATAATATATGATTAACATCTCACACACCTAAGAGACATGTTTCAGTAAATAATTTGCAACCAGCTCACTCTCAAACATACACACACATTGCAGTACTCTTTCATGCTGAGTTTGTCTGCCTCCCAGCCAGGGCTTTTGCACTGTGTTGGTCAACACCGACTTACAGTTTTAATGCTGGGGATGTTCTGTGGAAAGGGAATGGAAAATGAGCAATGGCCTCATACTGTATTTGGAAACCTCACTTTAACATCACTTTCTTCCCTGCTCATTTGATCTTATTATATTAAGTCATTTATCTTCCATAGGAAATTAGAAAGTCTTAATGCATTAAATATTAAAAACAAACCAAGTACATTATCCAGAAAAAAAGGGTTATTAAAAGTCTCAATTTATAAATGCTGACCTATATATTTTAATTAAGAACACTTCCTTGTAATTAAGAAAAACAGAGTTATTTCAAATAATTCAGTAGGAGTGTTGGAATGTAGTATAGTTCCTTCACTTTGATGTACCTTATTTATTTGATCCGGACTACCACGTATTCAATAGGGATAATAGTCCTTGATCAAAATTGCAGATTCTTGCCAAGATGTTATCAGAGTTTATGTCTATGTAGCCATTTTGCTCTAGGTTTTCAGCCTAAAACATCACTCCAACTTGAATTAGGCTTCTCTGCACAACCTGAACAAGAATAGAGCCCTTGGGTTCTTAATTCTGAGAACAGAGCAGTTTATGAAGGATATTAAACAGCTAATCTTGACATTTTGCCTGCCGGCTGAAGGCAGGCCTGCAGTGAAACATACTGTACCATAGCAAGAGGCATTGTTTCCTGCATATCATGTGGCTAGGTAGACAGATGAATAGATAGATAGATAGATAGATAGATAGATAGATAGATAGATAGATAAACCGACAAACAGGCAGATAGATTGAGAGATTAAGTAACATTTTGCTCTATATGCCTGTCACTGAATTTTTTTTATTTTATTCAGTTCATTCTGTATAGGTATCAGTTAGAACATAGCAGCTGCAGGGACAAAGCAGGGCAGGTATTGCTGGGAAAAGTCTGGATTTTTTTCAGGGACAGATCAACTGGCTCTGAGAGAAATTACTATTCGTGTTTTCCTGCATCACAGCAGGACCCTTCGACAATTTATTGGAGAACATAGAACTTGTCTTTTTCAAGTTTAATGGATGAGTCTCTCTTGCTGGGCTAGACAGGACTTGGGACAAAAACAGAGGTATTTCTATATACAAAGTCTGAAGACCAGATCAGACTGGTTTTACAAATGAGCACAGCATTCAAGGCAATTACTATCTGTGCTGTCCTGTATCACAGCAGACCACCTAAAACATTTATGGGAGAGCTTAGAAAGTGTATTTTCATGTTTCATGGAGGACTCTCTCCTGCTGTGCTTTACAGGTCTTGGGACAAAAAGCAGATGTATTTGTATATACAAAGTCCAAAGTCCAGATCAGACTGGTTTGCTAAGTGAACCCAGGTTTTAGGACACAAATAATGAAAAAATTATGAGGTCAGAGTGAAATACTGCATGACATGTCATGGGCAGGAGGGCAACTGGAGGGTATTAAGATCTGTCAGAGCCTGAAAGAGACAGTCAGATCTGGAACTTTAAACAGCTGACTTCTAAGGTGCAAGTGTGCACTGATTCACCAAAGTGTCCAGTGTGGGTAAACCTCTGTACTTTGGGACAGTGTCAGTGGCTCAGCAGGTTTCACACTTGCCTCTGAGACCAGAAGATCAGAAAGCTGTGGGTTCTATCCCCACACCAGGCACTTGGGTTATATCCCAATACTGACACTGTAGTGCAGCATGGGGGGGGGGGGGGGTGCAATCCTATTTAATGCAATTTTGATTTCACATAATGTCATAGAATTGGCCATTCTTTAAATTTTTCTCCCATTGTTGAGGGCTGCAAAAAATAGAATAACCAAAGTACATGACAGTCAAGTCATGTGCTCAAGGCCACCCTGTGAGCCAGTGGCAATGGTGGATTTTGAACCTGTGAGCTTTTCTTTCACAACTGAGTCTTATTAGACCTGGCATACACTGTCATCCTACTAAACAAACCTGACCCCATACTGCAGCTGTTTTAGTTGAGCCAGTATTCTTAGTTTTAGGACCTTCTCATCCCTTGGGACTCAGAACAAAACTTTACAATAGCTCAAAAGTGGTGATTGACACAGACACAAATGAAAGAATGGTGAAAACAGGCAGTAATGGCCACTTTCCTCTGACTCAAGGAAAAGGTTAAACATTTTGAGCAATACTGTAATTTTATTTATTGATTTATTTGGTTTTTGTTGACCAAGAAAGGAGGACTAAACAATTCTGCCTATTTTCAGCCTTGTCCAAGGGGATGGGGGAATACAGATGGAAACCAAGTGACATTGAACCAGATTAAGGTGTAGATGGTACTTTTAATGAATGGTAACACCAACAGTATTCCTGTTTGTTTAATCTGAGCAGCGCATAATGCTAATGCAGAAGAAATTCAGTACACAAGAAGATTGTGCAATGTTCCCCTTTTGAATTCCACAAGACGAAAAAGTCATAGATTCTTAAAAACTACAGTATTTGTAAATGTCGTTAGAAAATCCTGTTTTTTATGATTTCTGCAACCCTGTTAACAGAATGACAATAGGATTGTGGGGAGTAGTCAACAACATCATGTTCCGATTATTATTATTGAACAGGTCACAGTAAATTCCAAGGGATGTAGGCCCAAAACTGCTGACACTTCAAGAGATGTGCCATCACATCTTGTTATTGAATTTCTCCCAATGCGCTGGAATAAATTGGTAGAAAATTGAAGGAAAATGTAAATGCTTAAGCAAAAAAAAACATTCTAGATTCAAAAGTTGCTGCAAGGCTGTTTATTCCTTTGATTGAACCTTGAAGTGAGACCAGCATGGCAATGTGGATTGCTAAACATTGGGAAACATGATGGACATGCAAGCTTGCTATCAGACTCTATCTAAGCAGCTGCTAGATTGAGGAAGAGCAGAGGTCTGCACTATAGCCGTACTTCAAGGCAGTACTGTTTGAAATTAAACTCTTCACATCTCTATGGATTTTCATCTCAGCTTGATTGGTACCTGGATGGTCCCTGTTGTTGTTATTGATCATCTAGGTATCATATTGTTATGATATATTTATTTATTTATTTGCTATATTGGGTTTACAACCTTTGAGCCAGAGGCTCATTTACAAAGGTACCTCGTCACATGTAAGACAGAAACTAATACAGACAGGGTATAACAACAATTACATTAAGCATGTGTTACAGACATTTGTCACAGACATTATTTACAGTATTTAGATGTAGATATTTACAGACATTTTTTACAGCATTTGGGTGATGATATTTACATCACCACAGCAGAAAGACATGATTAGCTTGTGAAAGCATCTAAACAGAGTAGTCAGTCCTATTCATGGGTTTGATATTATTGATGGAGATTGCAATCCATAATGGACTCTATCAGAGAATTTGGATCAGAGTGGGTGAGAGAGAGAAATGTTAGTTGCAGTTACAGGAGCGGATATTGAAAAGGTGGTTGTGAAGAGTGGTTTTGAAGTGGGCGATCTTGGGTGCAATAGTGCTGGTGTTTGGGAATGCATTAAACCATGTGGGGGCCCTGTAGTGGAAAGACCTCTGGGCAAGAGAGGTTTTTACCCTGGGCACAACCAGTGGTGCTTTCTCTGAGTTGCGGGTGGAGATAGTGGGGGAGGCAGGATGAAGAGAGGTGGTGACCCTGGGGGGAGAGTCCAAGCAGTATTTTCTTGGACAGTATGCAGGTCTGGTAGCAAAGCCTTTCATCGAGGTTGAGAAGATTGGCAGAGGTATAGAGGGAGCAGGTGTGAGTGAGTCTAGGTGCACCAGTTAGGAGCCTGCAGGCCTTGTTTAGGGAGACCTGGATTTTCTGGAGTGCAGACTTATCTGCTGCCCATATACAGGGAGCCCATATTCCACTAGGGACAGTATTGATGAGGTGATGGCAAGCCTAAGGGCATGGGGGGGAGGCAGTCCCTGTGTCAGTAAAGGAGTCCAATCCGGGTGTTTGTTGTGGCAGCAAGGGTGTTTATGTGGTCAAGGAAATTAAGGTCCGAGTCTAGGGTAAGTCCAAGATATCTGTAGTTGGATACGTGTTCAAGGGAGTGCTGGGTGCTGGGGAGGATGCGTAGAGGTGCACTTTTTGCTTTGTTTTGGCAGTGAGAGAAGATCATTGATTTAGTCTTTTTTAAGTTTATGACCAGTCTACAGTCCTTAAACCATGTTTCGGCCTGGGAGAAGTCATGTTGGAGTGAGTCCTGAAAGGGCGTGGGTTTATGATGCGAAGCAAAGAGCACTGCATCATCTGCATATAGTAAGATTTTTGTGGAACAGGCCTTTGGTAAGGAGTTTAGGTAGAGGGAGAAAAGAAGTGGCCCCGGGATAGAGCTCTGGGGCACCCCGGAGCAGACGGGTAGTGTATCGGATAGGGTTCCATTAATTTTGATGTATTGGGACTGGGCAGAAAGGTAACTGGAGCACCAGGCTAGGGGGCTCTGTGGAGAAACCAAGTTGGTGGAGGGAGTTGAGAAGGAGAGGGTGGCAGACCATGTCAAAGGCCTTGGATAGGTCTATCAATACAGCTCCTGCAATGTTACTGGCGTCTAGGGAGGAGTGCAGAAAGTTGGTGAATTCTAGAAGGGCTGTGGTGGTGGTGCTATGGGCTGAATGGAAGCCATGCTGGTCTGGGCATAGAATGTCATACTTGGCTAGGTATTCAGTAAGTTGGGTGGCAACCACTTTTTCTAATGCTTTGGGGGGGGGAATGGAGATGGGTCGATAGTTATTTGGGGAGGCTTTCTCACCATGTTTATGGATGGGGGTAATGACAGCTGTTTTTCAGGCACTAGGGAATTGCCCTAGGCATAGGGATTTGTTGAGCAGGTCTGTTAGGGGGACTAGGACCTCGTCGGGACTAGTCGAAGGAGCCTGGCATCTAGGGGGTCATTTATAGGGTTATTGCTGTTTAGCGCTTTTTGTAGGTAAGGATGAGCTTCATGGGTGGATATTTTGCGCAGGAGAAAACAAGGATGCTGCAGGGTTGGGGGTTGGGATTGGGGCACAGGGTCAAATAAACAACTAGGGAGAACATTGATGAGATCCGAGAAGGTGGTGTTTAGACAGTTTGCTATGTGAGTGTGTCTGTGGAGGCAGTGCCATTTATGGTGAGCTGGGACGGAGGTGGGGATCGTGATTTCGCATTGAGTTATTTGATATTACTCCAGAAGATCCTTGCAGACCCCCATGTGGTTGTGAGAGTGGACTGATAGTGGTCAGCTTTGGCCTTACGGATGGCTCGAGTGCATCTATTGCGAGCGGCATTATAGGATTGTCTGTCCAACAACCTGCCAGATTCTGTGGCTTTGTGCCAGATATTATCCCTATCTCTCAACATTTGGAGTAGGGAGGGGGTTATCCAAGGAGCATGTTGTCTTTTGGTGTGGAGTTTGGTGAGTGGAGCATAGAGGTCACAGGCCTTGGTGAAGGCCTGTGTAAACAGGTTGAGTGCAATGTTGATGCTGGGGGCTATATTAATGGGGACCAATCTATTTGGGTGAGCAGCTGTTTAAGTTTTATTAACCCTCCTGGGCGGAGACACCTTCGGAAGGTTGTTTGGGTTATGGGTTTTGGTGTGGAAGAGGTCCATTGAAATAGGATGGGCGAGTGGTCACTTAGGGAGTCAGGGAGTACTTTTATATCCTCGATTTTGTTGGGGCAGTTAGAGATAATGATATCCAGAAGGGTGCGGGTAACAGTAGAAGGGTGAAGTCTAGTGGGTTGGATAACAAATTGGACCATGTCAGGGGCCGAGAATGAGTCCTTTGTTGGTGTGGCTGAGGGGCCAAGCCAGTTGATATTGAGGTCCCCTACTAGTGTCTGCTCTGCATTGTGTGGTAGGGTAGAGAGGTATTCAGTGAGGGATGTGACGGCAGGCTTTTGGTTCTTAGGGGGTATGTAGGCAACTGTGAGGTATAGTGGGCCCCTGGAGGGGTCAGGGGTGATTTTTAGGGTGAGAGCTTGTGCTCCATTTGTGAGTTTGGGGGGTGGGAGCATGTGACCAATAATGTTATTATTGATGTAGAATGCACAGCCACCACCACGCTTTCCTACCCTGTCTTCCTGATACATGGTGTATCCGGGGAGTGAGACAAAGGTGTCGGGAGTAGACTTGGAGAGCCAGATCCCCACTAGGGCAATGTCGTCTGGTTGGTGAAGGGTGGCCCAACACTGAAGTGCTGCAGATTTCTTTGGCAGGCTTTGTATATTCAGGGAGGCAATGCGGAGTCCAGAGGGTCTGGTAGGTGTAGTGGTGGGGGCAGGGCCTGGATTAGGGTGGATATTACCAGAGAGGAGTAGTAGGATGACTAAGGCTCTAACCATAGGGCAGCAGGTTGTTACATATTTGGGAGTACATTTAGAGGTGGGGAAGATGTAGTGGAGCAGGGGATGGGTAGGGTTTGAAGGGATGGGCGGACGCAGAAGGGGTGGAGCCGGGGGGGCCCGGGTGGGTGCTGGAATTGGGGCTGCTGGTGGGAGGTGGATGCAGGGGTCCAGTGTGTGATGACAAGGTGGGGGCGGGTGGCCAATTCTGGAGTGATGCAATGATGCAGTCCACAATGGGCATAGGGTGAGGTCTGGCTGGTGGGAGGTGAACCCCAGGGTGGTTATGAGGATGAGGCACATAAGATGGAAGTGAACAGACATGGTGCCTAGATAGCTTTGGGGCAGAACAAAGAGGTTGTGCGGGGAGCCAGAGAAGCTATAAGAGCTTTGAGATATGCCATGATACAGTAGTTTGACATCTAGGCTCAGTGGCAGAGCTGCTGACTATGGTGACAAAGGCACAGGGTTTGAGACATGCAGTGGGACAGAGGAGAGATATATTTTAGGCAAACTATAATGATAGAGGCTTTGAGAGCTTTGAAAACTAAACATGAGTTAATCTACTGTGGTTATCTCAGCGGTAGAGCTGAGGATACTGGTGGGAGGGGTGCAGGGTTTGAAGCCTGCAGTGGTACTAAGAATATTATTTTAGCAGACTATGGGGGTTAGAAGCTTTGAGAGCCTTAAAAATTATAGCTAAAAATAGTCCGATATGATGACTGAGTGGTAGAGTCGCTGATGCTGGTAGCAAGGGTGCAGGCCTGCAGTGGTGGTTAAAAAAAAAAAGACATATAAATATATATTTTAGCAGACTGGGGGGTGGGCAATAACTATGAGAGCCTTAGACAGTAAGGATAAAAATAGACAGATACCTCTCATGTTCTATTTTTGCTCAAGACTTTGAGTTTGCTTTAGAAAAATCTGCATTTATATAGTGCTTTTCATACACAGTGTATCCCAAAGTGCTTTACAAGCAATGCTAGACTGGTAGTGAAGTGACTGAATGTGTAGTGGCAGCCATATCACACATCAGCACCCACACAACTGCATGAACCAGTTTATGGGAAGTTGAATGTCCCCTACTCTTTGCAAAGAGTGCCCTGGGTTCTTTTACTTCCACCTGGACACCCACCAGGATGGGTAGAAGGGACCTTGGTTTAACATCTCATCTGTAGGACAGCACCCCCCCCCAAAAAAAAATACTGTACTCAAATGCTAGCATTTTAGGTGCAAGCCCAGTCCATGTGTGGGACAAGAACCCATTACCTTCTGGTCTAGAGGCAGATGTGCTACCAACTGAGCCACGCTGACACCCTTGGAAGTAGCTGTCTAATGTTGCTATTGCTAGACTGTTTCTGAAAGAGCTGCTCATGGATTCATTTTCCAGGCAAAGTGATCTGGAATCCATTTACTGTGAAAATACTTTACTTCAACAGCTACTGTTTCATGCACTAATCTCCCATTAATGTAGATTAACTATTCTTGCACCATGCTGCCATGGATCACCACTCTAACTAAGCTGGCTGTATAGCCTAGAGGTTAGAGTAATGAGCTTAGTACATCCTGCAGATCTGGGTTTGATGCCTACAACCTCCACTTGCATACTGTGTGACTCTGAGCAAATCACCTAACCATGTTAGTGCTCCTGAAAATAGGCACCTGTGCCTAGTGGGTCTTACCTAGTTACCAAAGGGAAAAAAAAATAAGCTTAAGGAAAATTGGGCTTTTAGAACTTTTATGACCTTGTTTGGATTCAAACCAAGATCTCTTGGCTCACAACCATTTATTCTAACCATGATGCTATTTTGGCTGCTGTTCTGTAAGCCTGTAGTTAAACAAATGTTTTGACACACATTGATCCCAGATAAATGTTTGTCTGGTACTTGATCCAGCATCAGATTGGCTGGTAATCTCATCTGGCATCAGTTTAGTTTAGCTGGCAAACTGATCCAGGATCAGTTTACTTCAGTTGTTAAACTGATCCAGGATCAGTTTGGTTTGACTGCTAGACTAATTCTGGATCCTTGGTTCAGCTGGTAAACAGATCCTGGATACATTCTTTTGGGAAAGTGATCCCGGGGCAGTTGTTATTGGCACAGTCAAGCTACATCATATACAATCAGTCCAATACTTTCATGGGACCCATAGGAAAATAAGAATCTGCACTTCAGGGAGCATTTCCCTGTTGACAAAATTGTAACTCAATAAAAATGAGGCCATGGATATGGAAAAGGTCTAGGGGGCTGCTGGATGTCTATGCTGAGACTGGGGAAGTGGATTTAGCTGCTGCTTGGGTGGACAACCTTCACACTTTATTGGCCACTGCAGGCTAGTTTCAGGCTTTGGCCAGTCAAATAGTCAGTAGAGAAAGAACTTCCTTCAGTATCTCCATTTATTTTTCTTCATGAATGTTCCCTTTTTTCATCTCTTGCCTCTCATGCTCCCATATATATTGCTGTAGTGTTGCACTCACAGTAACATCTGTTGGAAGTGTCAGAGCTGTGACACTGCTGTTAGCAGCTTCTCCAGTACCTGTGCTCTGCCTCTGACATTGCCATCTATGACAGGGTTGCTGCTCAACTCAATAAGCGGGTTTCCCCATCTTAGTGTGACAGAGTCATTGAAAACAAGCTGTATCCCATATATGAGATCTCTCTCTCTCTCTCTCTCTCTCTCAATGGCGAGGTTCAGCATGGACTGCAAATCCCAGAATGCGGTGCTGCTTTCTTATGCCATGTCCTGGATTTCTGCTGTATGCTGACCTGGTGATCTTTACTTTGATAAAATTGCAGTGATCTATTTTTGCTGTCAACCTGTGTGCTCAGAGGGACTGCTGCCTTGTCTGTAATTACATGCTGCAACTAAATAAAATTATTACACTTTATGTGTGTGCTTTCATCCGGATCTTTTCAGTTTTTACAACCTACCTGCACACAAGTGCTACATTTAAGTTTATGTTGCAGAGCTATTCAGACTTCCACAGGCACACACCAAAAACAACAAACAATATTGCACCAACCCATTGAGCAAAATGCTGACATTGCCAAACTCAAGACTAGTGAAGGCATCCCCTGATGTGAACACTTGTCTTCAGCCATCCTAGCAAACCTGTCATTTGCTGCAGTCTGGGAGTTTCATTAAAGGGGAACAGTCATGACAGAGGACCCTACATTCAAGTGTGGGGCTGGTCAGGAAAACATATTTGTTTACTTACTGTTAATTGTAGTAGGGTAGATTATCTCAGACTAATTTTACATAGTTGTAGGCTGACATTTTCTTTTACTAGAAATATCAGAATCCCCTGTGGGGGACATCAGAGCTGTAGGCAGCAGTGGGAGATTCAATAGCCTGCAGTGAATGTAGAACTTTTATAGTCTCTGATCAGATGCTTTTCCAGGACTGCGTCTTTCCAGGCATTATGTACATTCCTCTGTGACTGTATATATCCCATGGAGGACAGCCAAAACAGCAAGCAAATGATCAGAGCATATATAAAATGTAATGTGCACTGCAGGCTATTAAATCTTTTCACTACTCGCTACGGCCTACTGCTCTGATGTCATCTGCAAGGAATTCTGGGTTTACAACTAAGCAAAATTAGTCTGATACAATCTTTTATACTACAGTAAACAATAAGTAAACCAAAGTGTTTTGCATACAGAGTGCGCATTGGGACCAGCCCCACACTCGAGTGTGGGGGTCCTTGCTGGTAAGATTACCACCTACTCGGTTTTTGACCGAATGGCTTCGGTTTTCTAGGTCCAGATTCGGTCCTCCTGTTTTCACCATTGCAAATTCGGTTTTTATGGTGGGTCAAACAACATCTGTGAGATCCTCCACTAAGAGTTTTATTTTCTTCTCATCTGACTGTAAGCAAGTGTCTGACATTTCAGTGTGCTTGCTTGCATGCAGTGCATGCTAATCAGGAAGTGCCTTCAAGAGCAGGGCACTTAAAAGAGCCAAATGTGTCCTTGTCTGTTGTCACCTCTAACTTCACATCAGCAAATTGGAAGATTATTCCTGGAGAGGGTAAATAATACCACCTTAATTAACACCTTCATTTTTTTGAAACCCTTAGACGTTCAGACAGGCACCACATTAGGGTAGCCTCCTGTCCCAGTGTGGACTGTATAATCTGCGTTTCAGAAATTTTACCTGCTAATCCAGTTTTATTTAGTGGTAGTACTTTTTCAGTCATTTTGAATGCTCACATACTTGTAAAACAGATTCTGTTAAATCTTTCACTATTTTACTTGCATGTTCAGATTACAAACAAATTCTGATGTCATGCAGACCTTTGTCTGTATACCAGTCAGTCTGAGAGGTGTAAAGCAGGGCCATTAAGACCATTTGCAGAAAATCAACCTAATCCTTTCTGGGCTTCATTGTGAGCATGGTCTTTGCTATGATAGGGAATACTTTTATACCTTTAAATGCTCACCAGATTTTCTTTTAAAGTCTGTCCTGCATGTTAATATTTTTTACCCCTTTTGTTGTTAAATTAATAATCTAATTTGTATTCAATTTCTAGCAATACTACACCCCCTCTCTCCTCAGTAGTTATTGCTGTCAATTTTCATACTACCTGGATATTCCAGGAAGACCATTCCAGGCCTTTCAGATGAACAGCACAGAATAGTGTGGCTAATGTCATGCTAAGCCACAGAAATGAGAAAATAAAGAGAGTAGTGGCTGATGAGGTGAAAGGAACACAATCTAGATTTGATGGCACTGCAAATTTAGGTAATTTATCAAACATTTATCAAAATATTATTTTTTTTTTAACCAGAAGAGACACACTAAGCTGAAGCTTGTTTACAGGTGCAACCTGGGAGGACAAGGGAGTTTAGTGACTTGCTAAGGGTTGCGCAGTATGCAAGTCTAGACTGTGGGGTTCAAACCCTGGTCTCCAGGATTGTAGCTCAGAGCCTTAAACTACTGCACTATACTGCCCCCATGCTACATATCATACTATCTGCTATGTATGACTGACATGGAAAGAAATAAGGTATTTAACAGCATAGAATAGTTCCTAACACTTTTAAAAAGTTCTCTGACATTACAAATAACTTTAGAGTAGGAGCAATGGGAGGGACAGTAGCACATTTAAAATGGCTGATGATATTTGTAATTACATCTCATCCACCATTACTGGTGTAGTTTATTTATTTATTGAAAGAGTTTTACCAGAAAAGGCCACCTGATCCAAAATAGCCAGTTGTCAGAGGTGTCCTTGTAGTCACTCAATGTGTGAGCTAGGCTGTGTATACAGGATGCAAAGTCCCCTGAACGCCCTCTCTAACCCCACCAAATGTTAACATACACTGAAATTAAAAATATTTAAATCTAAATAAACAAACCAAAAATAATAATCATGATGTAATTTAAAGAAGTTGTACACAATGCAATACTGTATCAGCAGCAATTCTGAATAAATCAAGCGAATTAGAGTCCAAGCGATGCCCTCATTAGTCATAAAAAGGGCGGGGTTGGGGTGGAGTTTGGGGGTGTGGTTTAGTATTCGGTTTTCATCTCATCCAAAGGTGGCAACCCTACTTGCTGGTGATGGTTTTCCTTTAAATGCTGTGGCAGAAAATGGTGAAAAGCCACCAGGGATTACTTCCTTAGTTCAACATCGGTATCAGCACTTTGTACAATCATCTGACAGCCAGTTTTATCTTTAAAACATTGACAATGATTAGCTGGAAAAGCAAACATACATTATGAAGATACAGAAAAATTCTTTAAGTATCAAATGGATTCTTGGGTTAGTACTTTCCATTCTGAGAATAATTAGTTGTGTTCCTTAAAGAAAGAGCAAGTAAATAATTAAGAATTTCAAAAAGGTATGTATAACTGGAAAAGGGTATTGAAAAAAGTAACAAAATTAACTGGGTGAGCACCAAAGATTTTTTTTTACTTTCTGAAACAGTCAAGTAAGAAATGAAAAATGAATGAAACCAGTCCATATACAGAGTTATAAAATGGCAGTGAGAAAAAGAAGAACACGATTGACTGAACCATGACATGTGACTACACAGAAAGGTTTTCTCTTTCTCCATGGCTGTCTCTTAATCAAATTTAAAATGTCTTAGACAAACATTTTTCTGCCTCACTGAGACATTTTATAAATGCAATAGCCCACTCCAGGGTACATGGCAGGATATATCTTCAGGCATTTTCCGGGTGGTTAAAAGCACTTGATTGTGCCTTATGATTTACAACCTACCTGGGATCTGTGGAAAGATCTGTCTTAATGCATACCCTGCTGTGGCTTATTAGTTCTGTACAAAATGAAAAAATATATATATATGTATTATATATATATATATATATATATATATATATATATATATATATACAGTATAACTCGATTATCCGAATGCCTCGGAGACATGAATTTTATTTGGATAATCAGGGTCTGGTTAAACAGAAGAGTGCACTTTTTTGTCAAAAGAAAGGCGCAGGCTGTTTGGTGTAAGTTATGTTATGTTTTTAATACAGTATAATGCATCAATAATACAATGCTGAACAGTGCAGACAATTAAAGTGCATTGCAGTACAATTTAAAAAAGCAGTGAATAATGCATCAATAATACGGTGCTGAAATTGCTCAACAGTACAGACAATTAAAGTGCATTGCAGTACTGTACTGTATTGCAGCACAGAGAAGAAAGAGCTAATGTCAGATACAGTACTGTAAATGTTAGTGCAACGTGAAAAGTTGTAAGTCTACATCACTGTAAAAAATTGTGTTATGGCACTCTGCTTCTTTGCTTTGTTTAATTTTTCTGCAGCTTGTAATTTCAGTTTTCGCAGGAGCAGAGTGTGTAGGTAGTCAGTGCTGTCTTGGTTTTCAAGCCACAAAATACATTTTGCAAATGCATCAACCACTTCTGATGTGGTTGGTATCTGAACAACTGAGTTTCCCTGCTCCCGGTGTCCTCCTCCTCCTCTGCTGTAACCCATGACTTTGTCTGCGTTGATACAAGCGTTAGCGATATCTTCGTAGCTCAATTCAGCGCCATAGCCATCATCTTCAGCATCACATTTCAACCACTTGTGCACTGCCTCTAATGTACAATTTGTTTGCTGGGCAATCTGTAGAAGTGCCTCGTTGGCTTCTTCTTCTTGTGGTACAGCAAGTGGTTCGGCAGATTGCACTCTTGGCTCAGTTAGAACTTCTGATTTATCCCAGCAGCGCTTTATTGTTTCCTGCTGCTTAAGTAAACGAGTGAGCAACAATCATTTTAATGACTGTGTTAGCCAGAGTAAACGCTACAATATCGCATTATGGTGGGGGACATAACCTACTTTCAGATAATCCAGAGATTCGGATAATAGGATTTCGGATAATCGAGGTTATACTGTATATATATATATATATATATGAACTTCATTGGTAGAGACACCTCATGCATTGCATTCCTAGCACAACACGGTCAGCTTCCCATCCCCAAAGATGATGTACAGGTTATTTATAAGCGCAGTAAGCAACTTCATGGTGCACGTAGGCAGGATTTGTTTAATTCTCACAGGATAAGATATTCGGCCTTCCGCCTTTGTGCTTGACTTCACCCTGGGCATGCATTTGACATCTTGTAATGTACACTTGTCAGAGATTATTACTTACTGTTCCTGATTAGATATGCTAATAAAGAACTGTAGTGACCAGTAAAAACATTGGCAATGATTGCAGCCTCTCTCACTGTTGCCATGTGCTATCAGTTAACCTACCATATATTTTGCTTACCAACAAATTCTGTACCACTGCCACCCCTTTTATGGTAGGGGTCCTGTATGTGTGAACAAAGATTTCCTGAAACATTGAGTCAACTGTGGGGCTACAGCTAGCATGCATTTCCAGAGCTGACAATTGAGCATAGCCTGCCCTTCAAAAGCCAGGAATGGGGATTCTTTACATCCTAACTAAATGTGCTCCAGTGAGCTTATCACAGGCACAGAACCACAGGATATATGATGCACCCCATACTTTGAGGGTGGGAGCTGGGGACCAGCAGTTATGGAATGAACACTTTGCAATGCACATCAGAGATCAGGGTTCATGGATTTAGCCTGTTATTTGCTATTATAGTAACTATTTGCCTCCATTATTCATGTCTGTGTACGTGGCACAAAGAGGGAGGGAGGACATTTTGCAAGACTGGAAACAGTGGAGCCATTTGCAAGCTGTGCTTCAGTAGCAGTATGCTTATCAGGCCTGGAGCATTTAAATAAGTATCATTCAAACAGGTTAAAATGCTGGTAACACATTCAGGAGAACTTTAACAAAACCTAATGTTTAGACACGGTCCAGCTTGTATTTTCCATTAGTGCTGTATTCATCCTCCTGGTTATTTAGCAATAAGGTCATTTCTATGAAAACAGGATCTTTGCTCATGAAGAGTTCATATATTCCTGCTCTTTTCTCCCTACCTGAAGTCATAGAACACTGCTTGTGGTGTCACAGATACTCCCATAGCAACAGACTGTGATGTCACAACAGAGAATTATGCCTTGAATTAGGGAGTAAGCTATAGAGACAGATGGGCCCTGAAGTAACTCTAAGGGATAAATAGCATGTATTTATGCAAATGTCCTTAGTAATAAATAATGGGGGAAGTGAAATATACAAAATATAAATTGAATGTAGCACAACTGTACCTAATTGTTAAGTTTTAAAGTTTTCTTTGAAGCGTCAGTAGTTCTTTAAGAGTCCCTTTCTTTCTGATCAGATCCAAAAGCAAATGGTTTGATACCTTTTATTGGACCAACATGGATGTTACAAAAAGAGCAAAGTGCCTGAGCTTTTGGACCAACCAAGTCCTTACTCAGAAGCTTATACAGTAGAAGCTTATATATAAGCTTTCGAGGAAGGACTTGGTTGGTCTGAAAGCTTAGGCACTTTAATCTTTTTGTAACATCTGTTTTGGTCCAATAAAAGGTATCAAACCATTTCCTTCTGTATGTGTTCTTGCAAGGACCAATACGGCAACTAAACTAAATCTGTATGCCTTTCTTTCTGAGAAATGCAATTTCATTTGCTTTGCTTTCAGAAGTGAGAAAGATGTAAACTGCTAAAAATCAACCACTAAGATAAGGAATTCCTCACACCCCAAATCAATGAGATTTGTCAGGTTCCCTTTTTGCAGTTTAAATCTAATTGATGAATTTAATGCTGTTGTTGTTATTGCTTTGGTTGAATGTAGAATAAAGGTTTATACTGTTTAAGCTGCTGGGTCTGGTCCTGTCACAATGCAACTGGTAGAACTCCTGCTTTTAGATAGAAAGGGTGTGAGTTCACATTCCTTTTTAGCTACAGTACCTGCTGCTTAAAATGCAAAACTGTGAACACGGAGATGCAGGATAGTCTTTCTACCACTTATTTACATGACCATGAGCAATATGACCCTGAGCAATCTCTGTACTTAACTCTTACCCCTGCGAATTCCTTAACTTCATTAAATCTCACTTATAATAACTGTAAAAACAATAGCAACCGTAATAATAATTAAAGTAACAGCAGGTTCATTCAAATCTACTATAAAAGGAACAGTGTTGGTGCAATCTGAAACACTTAAACTCTCTGCACAATATGGGTTTAATGGCAGTCAGCCTTTCATTGCAAAGCATTTTGGGATGCAGATTGTATCAACCCACATTCCTTGTGTTACTACACTGATATAAATGTAGTTCTTTTTCTTGGCTACAGATGGAGCCAAAGTACAAATAGCTCACCAGGGGAACAGCTGCAAGAGAAAATGCAGTATATTCATATTATGGAGGTGAACACTCCAGTGCAAGTTTCCTCGAAGTGTGAGGGATTTTAGTGACAAATTGCAAGTAAGGGACTGATAACATAAGAGACAAAAGTCATCTGGCTGTGGTCCAGTAAGGTATACTAAGGAATGGCGTAATTGGGTAGTCACCTACACTGCCCTGCCTGAATAAACTTCATTTCATAAACATACAGTACAAGACAGGAACTCTGCATCTGTGTTTGTTGATTTCAGGGTCTTTTGTTATGCAGATACTTCCAGCAGCATGCCCTGTGCTGAAATGAGGGGGGATGTTTTGGAGTGCAGAGCACTGGTCGCACCACTGTTATTTCATATGCTTAGCATGCAGCCAGTTTACAGAGGTGAAGGACTAGTGTGAATTTAACAACTTGTCCACATTCTTTAAGTCGCTACTTGGATGAGTTTATTTATTTATGTAAAATTGCTCCAGATAGGATAACCCCATAAGATGCAACATTTCATTTTCATGGGGGACCCAGGAAGAAAAACAGCAGTCACCTGGTTAACATTATCCATCAAGAATAGTTATGTACAGACTATAATGTAACAGGAAAAACAAGTACATCTGAACAGTAATCAAAACAAGCCAACAAAGTGGGGTCACTGCAAAGAGCAAGAACAGTTATGTAGCATGATCATGCTCAGTTAAATGGAGGTCCTGGACCACAACAAATACAGGGGCTTTTAAGTTTGGAATTGGGTGGGGTGAAAAGAACTCAAAAAGCTTCCATTCTGGGTATGTTTGCATCAGGTTTAAATTCAATATCCTATGCTTATTTACAAGGGAATTTGAACCCCCCTGGCCTGCTATTTACAAAGCTGTGCCTCTTTAAATCTCTCAAAGTGCCATGTAACTACATTATGCAGTAATTATACTGCACTTCCTCCTGCAGTTATAGAGTTGTTACTTGTAATTAGGTGTACCATAGTTAGTACCCAGTGCCTAATGTGAACTCATCAAGTGTACTTCTGCAGCGAATGTAATTGTACTGTACAAGCTTATAGATTGGAAAGTACAAAAAGTGATTGCAATTCAAATGTGCTCCTTCTGCGTGTTAAAGAGAAAGTTTGCAGGATCTCTTAAAGTCTGAAAGCTAATGCAAAGCTATTTCAAAGAATTTCTTAAAGTCTGAAAGCTAATGTAAAGCTGTTTCAGACAAGGTACTCGACTTACCAAGAGTTGTTATCATCCAGAGATATTCACATCTAAATCATTTATAAATCTACAGAAGGCAGTGGCTATATCATGAAAATTTGAAACTGGAAGTGACTTCACAGTTGGACAAGTTGTGCTTCAAGAGATGGCAGCCTATTTTCAGAAGTGGAAAAATGACACACATGTAAAAAAAAATACACAAGGGACAGTTACCTTCTGCAGGTGCTATTTTTTGCTGTATGCACTCAATTCACTGAAAGAGTATCTTTTTTAACCTCTTGCACAATTTACAGCAGCTTGTGCATATTTTTTGTGCAGCTGCGGAAAAATGTTATGTATGGCATTACAAAGGGAGGCCTTTTTTACTGCAAATTCACAAATAAAGGAAATTTCTGCCCATGTGCACTAAATGCAGACAATAGCATTTTTTCAGGTGCATGGACTTTTCCCCACAGCAGGGAGTTGCACGTGGTAACTTAGTCCTTGGGCCATGTCAGACCCTTTAGAAAAAGACCCTCTGGTGTTCACTATTATTACCTAAATAATCAGCTGTTCTACTGATTGCATTTCATGTGTTTGTGCAGTAACACTAGTGGGTTTTCTTTACTTTCCAAACTGATACTTAAAAGAATTCCATAACATCCTGATACTGTGATACGAGCAAATCCCATCTTCTACAGAGCCCAAGTTAGTTTAATGAGAAGTGGTATTTTTTTTATTTTTCAAAAGAAATAGGCACTACTTTCAATAATACACTGCAGCTTGTATATGCTCATAAATTTACTGTCATCTATGTAACTTGCAATTAAGTTATTAACTTCCATTTTATTTTCCCAACTAAGATCTGGTTAGGTAGACAATATCTGTGCTAAATTATAGCAAAAGCCGGCAGATTATAAAAAAAAATCATATCTGATTCCATGGTGCTGAGCAGTACAAGACTGTTCTGTTATGTTAGTGATCCAGGTTCATGCCTAACACAGCATACTGTATGTTGAGACCAGCAGGGAGGGCAAATGAGAATCTTGAAGGACACCTTCTACCAAGATAAGCAATAACACACAAAAAGGTATGGGTTAGTGTGTGATAAATGCACAACTAGGGTAGTAGTGAGGCATGAGGCCCCAGACTTAGTGTCCTTACTGCTTCTAGTGTGTTATTGTGCTTTTAAAAAGAGTTTGTATTGCTATAAAAAATTCTAAAATAAAAAAGCCTCATTTAGTTTGAAATGGTCCCTCCACTTTCCATTTCTTACTGGGGGCACAGTTGTATTATCAGGTGTCACTAGGGTCACTATGCTGTTCTGCAGCATGGTTAACAGAGCCACTGGGTCACTACCATAGATAGCCAGCAAGACCACAGCTTCCTTAAGGTCTTGCTGGCAGCATGCTATTATCTACAGTAGCACGCTGTGAGAAACTCCTAGTGGTCTCTGTCTACCTACAGGATGGGATGGTGTTCCTTGAGTCCACCATGTGTGCTGCTCAGGAGGGGAAGTGAACAAGTCATGAAGGACAGCAAGAGAGATTTCAGAGCACAAACAACATCTTAAATGTGTCTTAAGTCTTTTTTGACATCTGATTTTATACTGACCAGCTGGCCAAAACACACAAAAAAAATAACAAACCAAATGGTCTAAAAAGACTGGCATCAGTGGGGCATGGATTGCTACTGTAATGCGGGCACAGGTATTGGCAATAATTATTTACTATGCATTATGGGTTCAAGTGTGATTTTGTATTTCTTTGAATCTTGGCTTCCCGGCTAATGCCCTTTGGGGTCACTTTTGCCTTAGTGCCCCAGGTCCACCTCAAAAATGAGCTTGCTCAACGGTGATCACCTGGTTAAATAAAGACTTTGATTGATTGATTGATAGTGCTTGTGCACTGAGGTTTTTTGTCTTTTAACTTGTTTTTTGTTTTAATTGGGTTCACCACAACATAACCCAGACAGACCATCTTAGGGTAGCTGGTTCATTCCACTGGGGTGTCAAACAGACAAGGCACACTGATGAGTTCTGGCAGGACAAAACACGTGTCTGTGTCGTCTGTTGGCACCATTTGCAAACTGTGTGAGAGGCCTTTCGGCACCATGCATTTCTGTTTAAAGTTGAACCAGCATAATATTCTGTGGTGATTTGCATATGTAGCCCATGATGCTTTGCATTATGGGGGCATTTGTGATTTTGTATTTCTTTGAATCTTGGCTTCCCGGCCAATGCCCTTTGGGGTAACCTTTGCCTTAGTGCTTGCGCACTGAGGGTTTTTGTTTTTTAACTATTTGCTGTGCATATATACAAAAAAGTATTGCTAGAGCATCCTCTCAGCCAATCATATTTCAAAATTATCTATTCCCATTTTATAAGAAAGGCAGAGCTACTTCTAGTAGATACATTGTGGTGCACGGGCGGCCTGTAGCATCCATGATGCTGCAGCTTGTGCATATCAGAATTGAGGATGCTGGCTATGAAGAATGGGGACAGACCTTCACTTCACATGAAAAGCCTTTACATTGGTTGGCCCATCCTGGCAATGGCCAGAAATGCAAATGCTCAAGGGGATGATAATGACAGGGGAGCCAGTGGCAGACATTGTACTGGAGATGTGGGTGATTAGCAGAAGATATTATGAACCAGCACAGCTGATTGGTTCACATTTTTGCCATTTACCCTCCCTCCCTCAATTATGAGTCCTAACACCTAACATGCTGGCCTCTGCTCCTCCCATCCTAGGTACAAGGCTTGAACTGGGGTCTCTAAGCCTGCTAAAGAGTTGCTGTATGGCTCAATGCCACAGATTCAGTTTTGAAAACTGATAATCCATGAGCTTTTGGTATCATGCAGCAGGTGAAGTTTTCTTCCTAATCAAAATTGTTTTGGAGGGAAGAAGAGAATAGAAGCTAATCATTCTGTACTGATTGCCAAATTACACAGCTAGACACCATTACAACCCTATAAAGGTACAATGTTTTATTGAAAGAAGTTTATATTTCTTTTGAAAAGAGAGAAATAATGTATTCTCACTTTGGCCATTTATTCTCACTTTAGACAAGTTGGCAGGGAACCCTACGCCTATTAGAGAGCAGCTTGAGCAGTGCCTGATGACATTTCAATGGCCCCTGTTACTCTGCAAACAGAGTAGTGATATCAAACAGAAATTGTTAACTCATGATAAACACTGCAATTTTAAGGTTTTACCATTTATAATACATAGTATAAATTGGACATACAAATACATGACTCAGAATAAGCTATTGAACACTACCAAACCTGTATCTATGATCTTCAGCACTGCTCAGAAACTTAGCAAATCCTCCCACCCACCCCCATCACCTCTCTGGATGGAACCCCACTAGACCAGGTCACTAAGTACAGATACCTGGGTGTTTGACTCAATCTCAACCTATCCTACACCTCCCACATTGATGCTACTATCGGCCAACTGTGCCCCTACCTATCAGACTGTCTCTCTCCTACTGGCGTCACACCATACTAACTAAGGCAAAGAAACAAATGCTCGTTCAGCATCCCTCACCCATCTTCCTCATCTGGACTTGCTGCTTTTTCCTACTGGCTGCCCAGTTTGTGAAACAGACTCAGCCCCTCCATCACCAGCTCCTCCTCTCATGTCACATGTAAAAATCAGCTTTGTTCCCTTCCACCACCCTCATGCCTATGCTCCAGATGACAAACTCTACTACCATCAGGCTCACACGATTTTGCTATCTACTCACTTCCTCTACCCAGCTTCTACATGCACTTGCTACCTGTAGATTCTGCACCAAGTATTTTCTCATCTGACCTAAACTGTGGTTATGACTCACATCGAGCTACCAATTATTCATTGTTTTACTGTAAATCCCACTGTACTGTTTTACAGCTGTATTACTGAAAATCAGATCTCTTTCTTGTAAAATGTTATACTGTTTCTTTACTATTGTATCACGTACTACTGTAACACACTGAAATTATGCCTATGTGCTAAATGTATGTATCTTGCACTAATTTGTATGTAATACAACCCCCCCCAGGTCACACCAGGAATCGAGCTTCAGCTCAGTGTGCCTTTCCTGGTTACCAACGGTTTAAATAAAAAAAAAAAACTTGTGAAAGGGCTAAACTTACATACATTACCTACATGTGGAGCTGCCACTTGTGAGCCACTGTTCTGCTTCCTCATATGTGAAGTTAAATGGCACAATTTGAGTTGGCCCATTGTGTACTCAATATTATATTTTTAATTTGGTGACCAAGAAATAAAAAGGAAAACTCATTAGTTTAATAGCATAAACAACGCAGTTTTTAAAAGCTGAAAGTCTTTTTTTAACACATCAAAACACAATTACTAAAACAACCAGGTGGTTATTTTATAGAAGTGAACCTGCTCAATCAGCACAGCTTGTTCAACCACGATATCACTTTCTCATTTCCATATGATTTTTACTATGTTTTAATACATAGCTGAATTGGATAAGAATACCTCCCAAAAGCAAACAGCTACAGTAAAGATCAATTGCTTGTTTAAAAGAACTTTACAAAGGCTTTCAGACTTTGAGGTCTTAACTGCATATGTAAACATAGAAACAGAAAAAAGAAGGAGAGAAAAAGAAGCCAACCAGTCCATCTAGCATGTCCCAATATTTCTTATAATCACTCTAATGTTAGTTATTTCCTCTTATAACATGGTGAGAAACATCTAAGCATTGTGACTTGCTGAGAGATCATTACAGGAGTGTGAAAATGAGACCATAATTGCACTCCTGTACTTCTTTTAGACTAAGAGCCTGTGTACCACATCAAATCACTACTGTATACTCTACAGCATCTAGAGTCTCAGACTGTCAGTCACTATTTACTGTTCTATAGTTCCCTTACTGATGAAAGGGACTTTGTTATCAATCTTGCAATACATTTAGTTTTACTTGCATTAACATAGTATATCCTATTTTTTAAATAAAAATTAGAAATACATTTTCTCAAGCGGTTATAAGTGTGATAAGATAATTCAGGGATGTGTAACTATGGGGACTAAATGCACTTTGCTCTCAGGTGTTTATAAGCACTTGGAGCAAGCACCTCATGCTAACAACACCCTCAAACCTAATAATTATTCCCCAATGATTACACACTATTGCATGTCTTATTGCTTACAAATTACCTTCTCCTTTCTCCATCATCTTTTCTTATAACTCCTTTAAATGCATCCAAATTTCTCTTCAACCCAATTTTTTTCTCTATATCCAAACCCTTCACAGAAAGTTTGGTCCATCCAACCACCATCCATTCCATGAGTTAATGCTTTATAAGTCTTTTTTTTTTTTGGACCTCCCCCTTCTTACGAACATGATCCCTAGTGGACAATATGTTTCTCAACTTAAACAAACTTGTTATGTCCACTCTGTTGAGCTTGAAAGGGTTTACCATGTCCCATTCTCCCTTCTATCCTCTTGTGGGTAAATGACTTGTTCATGTATCATCGTTGTTGCTCTGTACTGCCTCTAATATCATTGCATCCCTCTAGAGTATAATCTAATCATAGTTTTAATAAGCATAATCTCATGTGATTAATCCAGTATGATATAATGCACATACAATCACAGAGCACTTTACTTCTAACTTCCTGTGACTGTGCCTTTCCTATATCTTCACTAAAAGGTAAATTGCCTCTTGGTAATGGTGAATAGAGCAATAATTCAACCAGTCCAATAGAGTGGTGACATCAATTTTACTGTCAGTGCCACCTGGGAGATTAGGGTTCATGTGAGATCCCTGAAGTCCAACACAGGGTTGATTGCATCCCAGAAGCAAAGTCCGCAGTTCTTGGCCCCCATCCTCTTATTCATTCTTCTAAATGGCTCTCTTCCATCTATGCCTCCTCACACACCCACATGTATTTGGATGTCACTTCACGCCTCTGGAGCCTGAGTCATTGAATAAGAATTGTCACTCCAGCAGAGCTTTTAAGAAGTTCTAAGCTGGACGTGATCAACACACCTTAAACTAAATTAAAAAAAAAGAATATCTCAATGGCTTTGGACATTAGGCAGAGACTAGCAAGGATCCAGCTGCCCGGTCTTGGTGTGTGGCTGGACAAATACTTCAGTTTCACCACACACATTGACAATAGTCATAAAATTCTGCCCTAACCCTGAAGGACTTTATTGCAAAACAAATCCCATTATTCATACCCCATCTCCCAGGAGATAATACACGTAGGACAGGAATGGTTTACAGTGCTGCCACGAAGTCCATGCTTGCAAAACTAGACCCCTTTTCTACTTTTTTTGTTGTTTTGCTCTAAATAAACCACCTCTTACACATCACAATTCTTTTTAGACTAACCCTTCATTATGATTTAATTTTATTATTTGATTACTGTATAGATAAACAGTAGCCAAAAAGTCAATTTTCAGAAATGACATAGACCATTTTGGCACTTAATTATAGAATCAACAATACAATCATGACAGTAAAACTATGAAATTGTCACAAATGGTTAAAAACAATAATATAATGATTTTTCATTAATATACTTAAGAGTCTCTTTAAACAGTGAATGGCTTGTCTCCATAAACAAACAACAAGCAAAACAGATCCATAACTTAGGGGCATAAAGACAAAAGCTTCTCTCACCCACCGGGGTGAAAAGAGCTAGAACAAAAATCAGTTGCTGATCGTCAACCTCAGCATGCACTAACATGATTTTTTACATATCAGTTTTTAAATATCAACCCAGACATGGAGAAACACCAGTGGATCACAAAAACTTAGCAATACAAAAAAGTACTGTAGAAAAAACCTTATGTGTTTGTGGAGAGAGCCATCCTAGGTTATTACATTATATATGGAACAACAGGGACTCTTAACAACTAGCTGGGAGAACATAATGATAGATATCAGTTTAAGCTGTGTCTAGCCAACTTATCTCTGTTAGAGAAGCATTCATAAAAATTATGGAGCTGCATTTTTAGATTGGAAGTACAATCCTCTTGCTATAGCTTATCTGTCTCCTGGCATTAATAAAAACATAACCTAATCATTGATTGTCCAGTTTACAAGTATGCGCTGTGTATTCTGAAATAGAGAGACATCTGCCAGGAAAGGCCCCTTAAATATTTAAATAGCATAACTTGCCTTAAAAGAAGTAACTCTAAATCAATGATCCATAAATACGGATTCAGTTTCCATTTAGGTTTTGATCCAGTTAGCTTCCCTCTTCTATTTTTAGTATGTCCCTCAGTAGAGATCTATTTCCTTTTATATTGCTCATTCTTCATGGCTAAATGCTGCCTTTCCACTGTTATACCATATCTCTTTTCTTTCCTTACCACCTCCCCAATACCCACCAACTCCTCATATGATGCTTGCACCTTCCAGTTGAGATTTGTCTGTCTGTCTGCTTCTCTATCTTTCTGTCTGTCTGTCTATCTCTATCTATCTATCTATCTATCTATCATTATCTATCTATCTATCTATCTATCTATCCTGTGTGTGCATATATATATAGATATATATATATATATATATATATATATATACACATGTATGTCAAAAAACTTAATTTAATGCATCAGTTAGGGTTGTTCCACAATGACAAAAGCAAGGAAATTCAATGTTAGTGTTGAAACCCCCTTGCACCCCTCCAGCCCACACCCCCAACCGGCATTGGGGTGCATGTTGGGGTTGTCAGTCTTAACTCTCACCCCATTCTCCTATTCCTCAGCTTCTTTCTACATGTGATGGGATAAGAGTTAGGGCCGATGACCCCAATGCGCACCCTGATGCCAGTTGGGGGGTGGGGTGGAGGGGTGCAAGGGGGGTTTCAACCCTAACATTGAATTTCTTCGCTATTGACGCTGTGGAACAACCCTAACTGATGCATTAAACAGAGTTTTTTTTGCCTCTAATTTCCCTTCTTTTTGAGAATGATAATGAGAAATAGGGAATGCAATGTGGTGGCGGGAACACAGGGACCAAAAGGCCTTGTGCTCTCGCCATGTGATGTCTTGTCACATAGTAACATGGTGCCTGCAAACACAAATGGCAATGCGCATGGTGATGCAAAGTAAAACAGAAGGAGAAGCAGTACTGTAGACACAAATGGTAAAAATAATGCAAATGTAAGCTTAAATGAAAATGCAAAGGGTAACGGACATGGTGGCATAGACGGGTACAGTAAGTGAAACAGGTACGAAACCACAAGCAGAAGCAGTAAGGGTAACAGTAATGAAAGCGCACAGGCTGGTTTTCCCCAAAAGCTGCATAGAGAAAGACAGTGAGTACGAAGAATGTATGCACAATAATGGGTCTCGGAGCAAAAAATGAGGAGTTGGAAGACTAAACTGCTTATATCTCATGAGCCATACGACATACAAAAAAAATGTAAAAGTCATATGATTTATGACTTTCCTAGCTAGTTTTGTACCTATCCCCCACTAGGGGGCTAAGTATTTTTCTGACAAAAAGTCCGTATTTCACACAGTTTCCCAGATACAGGCCTTGAAAGGTGCAGCGAATGCCGTAATGTTATCCTATGGGAAAAAAGAAAAGTTCGGAGTGCCATAACTTTGCCGCCCTGTCATATTTTTTCACTAAAACACCAAAAGGCACATCTGATGGATGTTGGCTTTCTTCTCTCCAAATTTCACTGTAAAAGACCAAACCGTTATTTTGCAGCAGGGTGGCAAAGAATTCCTGTCATGCAGCGGATGCCACAATGTTAGTCTATGGGAAAAAGTGTCAATTTCGGAGTACCGTAACTTTGCATCCATACAATGTTTTGTCACCAAACTATGAAAAGGCACATATGTGTGATGTTGGCTGCCTTCCCCCCAAATTTCAGCCCACAAGACCAAACCGTACATTTGCAGCAGGGTGGCAAAGAATTCCTGTTATTTTGGGCATAGTGTCGCAAAGTAGTGTTGTGCTTTGCGAAAGCTTTCGCACAGATTTGCAAAAGTATAGTGAGTTTGCGACACTACTTTTTCCAAAAATTTTAAAAACACATTTCTGGGGTGTTTAACCACAAAATAAAGACATGTCCAGCATCCTCGGGGTCCAACTAGGTGAACACAGAAAGAATTGTGTCCCTAGAGGGTCCCAATTTTAAATGCCAAGCATTTTCTGATCACTAACTGAAAACAAAATAGCAGATTTGCAACACTACTAGGGCCATTTGTGACACTAAAAAGTGCATTTGTGAAAGTGTCAAACTTTTGTTAACTTTTCCCATTGACGTATAATGGGAAATTGTTTTTTGAATAACTTTTGAACCGTTTAATATTTTTTCACGAAATCTTCAAAAGGCACATTGGGGGCCCTGGCCGCATGTTCCCTGAAGTTTTTGGGCTGGTCATGTAAACTTTGTGACCTGGAGGGATGAGAAAAGAATTCAGAAAAGCGTAAATGCGCGCGCAGATCATGCTCAATAACTCCGCAGCCGTATATCCAAACAGTACAAAAGTTGACAGATCCCAAGATGTATGATTCTTGATTGTGCATTCCAAATTTCAGGCAAATCTGTTGAACAGTTGCAAAGTTATTAAGGTGCAAAATTTTAGGTTTAACATGTAAATGGCTCCTCAACCCTAACTGTGGTAGCACTATCGTGCTACCGTAATATATATATATATATATATATATATAGTAGAGGCAAAAACTCCATTTAATGCATTAGTTAGGGTTGTTCCACAGTGACAAAAAGTGAGGAAATTAGGTGTTAGGTTGAAAGCCCCCTGGACCACCTCTTCCCACTCCCCAACCAGCATCGGGGTGTGCTTTGGGGTTGTCGGTCCTAACTCTCACCCCATTTTCCTATACCTCTGCTTCATCACACTTGTGATGGGGTGAGAGTTAGGGCCAGTGACCCCAATGTGCACCCTGATGCCTGGTTGGGGGAGTGGGTGGGGTGGTCCAAGGGGGGCTTTCAAACCTAACACTGAATTTCCTCTCTTTTGTCTCTGTGGAACAACCCTAACTAATGCATTAAATGGAGTTTGTTGCCTCTAATACATATATATATATATATGTATATGTATATATATGTATGTATATATATATACACATATATATATGTATATTCATTTATTGCCAAAAACATAATTAATGCACTGATTAGGGTTTAGGCAACAAAAGTAGGTAATTGTGGCATTAGCATTTCCAACCCTAACACCCCACTTCCACCCACCCTGCAGGTAGCAACAAGAAAAGCCATTATGGTTTCACCTTTCTTGCCTTTTCATAAATCAGGAGTGGGGTGTTCCTTGGGGTTGTAAAACATCATGTTCAACCCATTCCATCATTAAATATGCTGAGATGGATGCAGTTTATAAGAATGGGGTGAGCTTTAGGACTGACAACCTCAAGACACATGCCATGCTTGATTTGCAAAGAATTAAGAGAGGTGAAACCATAATGTTTTTTTCTGTTGCTGCCTGCAGGGTGATGGTAAGGTGTTAGGGATGTAAACCCTAGTGCCACATTTCCCTACTTTTGTCACTTTAACCCTAACTAGTGCATTAATGAAGTTTTTTTAAATGAATTTCCTTACTTTTTGAGACAGTATAATCACATTGTTATTTGGCTGTGGGATTGCTGGGTCCTCCAGACCTTGCATTCCCATCCATCTAAATTTCAGATAGTGTAATTGTATCCTTATTTGCCTGTGGGAGCACAGGGCCTCCTGGGACCTGTGTTACCATCCATCTAAAGCGGTGCATATGTTGTTGTGGAAGTGCACTTCAATTAGTAACACAACAGAAAGCAAATTGTCATCATAGCCTTCTTATTACCCAACCTCATTAACCCAGTACTAAAACTTTTAAAATCCCAGCTGAAACATTATTCCATGCACCGCAGCATGAGCCCACATCAGGGGTGTGAAAATACATTTTGCTGAAGATTTGAAAAATGACAGCTGTCACATTCAGCAGTTGATTTAAAGAAATTGCTAAGTTGAAAATTTGAGTTTAAAATATTGAAAATTGTGAAAGTTATGAGTGAGCGTAACTTAATTTCAATGGATGCAGTTAACTTCACCATTGTAACATATTTTACCCCACGTTTTGAGCATTTATTTATTTATTCAAGTCTCAGATTACAACCTTTGAGTTAGAAGCTCATTTACAAAGGTTCTACATCAGATGGAAAATTATGCAGGTAGGATACATATAGTGAATCAGGTTTACAGCAATATACAAACATTTGAAAAGTGAAGATTACAAGCAGTCAAAGACAGGTTACAGAGAAGAGTTATACAAATCAATTAGTAGGTTTTTAGGGTCTGACAAGCAGGTACCAGGCTATGGTAATAAATTAATTCACAATAGTATAGGGGGTATGACTAATATCTGACAAGTATCTGGAGTTGAGGCAGATACAGTTGAGGCTAGGGAAGTCATGTAACTAGGTGTAGCGAGGAATGGGGGATAGAGAATAGATAGTTGAAGGTATTCAAGATTGGAAATTCTGGACAGATCCAAATTCTCATTTTTCATGGAGATAGAGAGGGAGAGGGTGAGGGTTAGAGGAGGTAATTGTGGGGGAATAGGGTGGAGGGAGAGGTGGCAGGAGGGTCTAATAGGGTGGTGTGGTGGGGAGCTGGTTAGGTGGTTGAGAAAGCAGGGGGTCAGTAGTAGGCCATGGGAATAGAGTGCTTAGTAGAAGGCCATATAGTTAAGTGCTGACAGTAGGTTCAGCAGTCAAGATCATGGACCAAACTTACTGGGAGCATGAGCAAGTAATTTGATTGGTTAGGTGAGAGTGAAGATGTAGTTTGAAAGGTCCTTAATTGGGTTCAGTATGGAGGTCACCCAGAGGGGAGTTTAGCAGCTTTGGGGCATGTATTGAGTATTGTGAGATCCTCTTGTCAGCCTGTTAGGGGCTGATAGACATAGCATTGACTGAACTCCAGGGGGGACAGGCCTAGAGTGGCTTTCTTGGCCAGTAGGCAGGGCTAATATTGTATTTGGTGTTTCAGGTTCAGCCAGCCAGTGAGTGTTATAGGTCACATGTGTGGGTTTGGAGAGGAGCACCAAGAAGTAGCCTGCAGTACTTGTTTAGGTCAAGGGCTACTCTTTTTAGGGCAGACTCAGGTGCTGCACAACATACAACGAGACCGTAGTCAATGATAGAAAGCACTGAGCTGGATACTGCAAGTTTAACAGCATCAGTAGTGAGGCAGTGTCAGTACCTATATAGTTGCCTAATTTTCCTATCAATATTCTTAGAGTTATTGTCAAAATGTAGTGAATAGCATATGTGCTGTCCAGAGTAACACCAAGGTACTGGAAGTTGTGCACCATCTCGAGAATTTAATTTTGTTTGTTTCAGATAAATAGGCGGTCAGATTAATTTCTACTGTGTGAGGAGGGGAAAAGCATTGTTTTTGTTTTCCTATTGAGTAGTAACCATTTGTTGCTAAACTACTCTTCAACAAGATTGAAATTACTCTAAAGGTTTTGCTCAAGAGTGTTGAGGTTAGGATGGCTGGCGTAGAGGATGGCATTTTTCGAGTATAACAGAATTTTGTCTTGGCATACTATAGAGGGATTGTTTAGAAAGAGACTGAAGAGCAGAGATCCTGATATGGACCCTAGCAGACACATGTGCAAACAATTTGTCTGTCAGGGAGGCCTCTGCCTATTTTCACCTGTTGAACTTGTTCGGTGAGATAGCTGTGGAATCGCTCAGGGGGTAGTGAACATGGTGAATCCATGCAGTTGGGCTAGTAGGAGCTCATGATTAACTGTTTCGAAGACCTTAGTGAGGTCAATGAAGGTAGCCCCCACTAAGTGCTGCCTATCAAGAGAGTCATGTATGAACCCAATGAATTCAACAAGGGTAGTCGTATTGCTGCGTAGTTTTCAAAAGTCATGCTGTTTTTTACACTGAAGTTGATACTTATTGAGGTGGCTGATAAGCTGGCCATAAACTATGCATTCCAAGACTTTAGTGATATGTGAAAGGATCAAAATTGGTCTGTAGTTGGTGTGGATGGTCCTGTCTCCACTTTTGAAGACTGGTGTTACAACAGTGGCTTTCCAGAGTTTGGAAAATACCCAGAAATAAGGGAGAAGTTAAGAACTCTAGTTAAGGGGACCAACATCTCGTCTATAGTGAGAGCTAGTAGCTTCATGTCTAGACCACCGGTGCTATGCTTTGATTTGCACAGTACTTGTAGCAGATAATTTTTAGCTTCAGAGGATTTGATTACCCTAAGGTAGAAAGGTGGAACAGGGATACCCTGACAATGGGTATAGTCAGTTGCTGTTGGGCTTTGGAGGTTATTGACAGGGCTAAGGTAGTTAGGGGGGAGCACTTCACTAAGGTCAGTAAAGGCTCTGTTGAAAGTGTTAGCAATGGTTTTAGGGTCCTGGGTTATGATTCCATTTAGGTTAAGTAGGACAGGAGGGGATTTGTTAGGTGTTCCTGTTAATAATGTGATGTTTGCCCAGAATTTGTGGCTGTCTCCACAGGAATTGTTCAGTTCTGTCCTAAAGAAGTGTGATTAGGCCTGTTGAATGGCCTGGATACAGGAATTGTGGGCAGCACAGTATTTTTGGAGGTCAGATTGTGAATCCAAACTTTTAGCTTTATGCCATAGGTTATCCCTTGTTTGCATAAGGTTGATAAGTGAGGGAGTTATCCACAACTTGTGGGAGCCTCTGACTTTCTTTGTGGTGAGTGGTGCAAAATGTCACAGTCCATGTTGAACGTCCGGATGAAGTAGTCTAGTGCCTTGTCAACATTAGTGTTGAGTAGAGTGGTGATCAATCAAGCTGGCAGAGGCACTCTTTTAGGGGGCCCAGTGACCCTCTATGCAAGATGCAGGTGGTTATTGCTTTAGCTGGAAATTATGGGGACTAATTCAACCATGTGCAGAGGATGGGGCAGTGGTCACTTATGGAATCAGGTAGAATGACCATGCTGGTGATTCATTCTGGTCAATTAGTCAATAGTCAGTCGAAGAGGGTACTGGATCCAGTGCAGTAGTTGATTGATGTCTGAGTTTCAACAAGTTGGGAAATATTTAAGGCAATAATGGCATCTCTGTAGGTTGCAGCATTAGAGGCAAGTCAGTTTATATTGAGGTCAGCCACCATGATAACCTCAGAGTTTAGGTGGTGGTTAGAGAGGTATTCAAGGAGTGCATTGAAGCCCACAGCCTGTTTCTTGGGTGGGATATAGGTGGAGATTAGTGTAATGCCCTTCCCATGGGTTCCAAGTAAGATTTGGATATTACTGCCTAATTTTACTGGTGGAAGGGACTGGCCCTGTATGGGATCTTTAATATAAATGACACAGCCACCTCCTCATTTGCCAATTCTGTCAAGTCTAACAAAGTTATAGCCATTTAGCTGAATGCTGGTGTTAGGTGTTCTGGGAGTAAACCAGTTTTCTACCACGGATATGATTTTGGGGTTGTGTTGGGACACCCATGCTTGCAGTGAATCGAATTTAGCTGAAAAACTGCAGATATTGATAGAAGCAATCATGAGATGGCTTTACTTCCTCCTTGTGCTAGTAAGCACGGTCTTAGGACCACGGTCGGGGTGAATGCTTCCGGATAGGATTAGGAGCAGCAAGATTAAATGAGTTGTCTGCAGTTTGAGTTGTTTTAGAGCATGAGAGTGGCATTTGTGGTCATTGGTTCTTTTGGTGTGTTTGCCAGTTAGTATGAGTAGATTAGTGAGTGGAGGAGGGCAGGGATAGGTTTTGCACTGCTGCGGTGGCTTGAAGAACAAGTTACAGTGGTACTGTTTAAGTGATGTATCAGATGTGGCCAGCATCATTTTTAAGCAGTTTGTAGTAAAATTTGTTGACAAGTTATCAAGGGCCTTGTGGGTAGGGTGTTTCAAGGAAGGGAACATCAAGATCGAGAAGAAGGTTAAGAGAACAGGTAAGTGCAGCTGAAGTTCCATATCCTCAGTTGCTGAGTTGAGAAATGGTGTCACTCAAAATAACCTGGGGTTGAAATACCCCTGGAGGTTTAAACTTGATAGGAGATAGTGTGTGGTCACATGTGTGAGGGGTATGCCATAGGTGAGGGACTGCCAAGAGTATAGTATCCTGTGGATGGTGGGACTGTATCTTTAAGAGGAGGGTGCAGTTAAACCTAGTGAACTATATTCAGTGCCTGGTAGGGGAGCGGATGAGGGAGATGGAGTATAGTGGGAGAGATAGAGGATTAACTATTGCCCATCTAAATACAGCCACAAAATACAGTCACACTTTGAAATGTGAAAAAGTTGACACTGTATTTCGGCTGCTGGAGAAGCTGAGTGCAACCCCCGGTCCAACAGGGAGTTGACTGAGGTTAGAAGCAGCCAATGATCAGCAGGCTCAGACTCCAGTTGGCCAATTGTAAGTACAGCTTTCAAAGCACAGCTTCAGTGGCTATCATACCTGATGGTTGTTGCTGGGTGGGCAGGCTGGAGATGGGTATCCACCAGCTGGAAGGCCATGCTGGTTCCCTTGGCCCGTTCAGGGAGAATCTGGAAGGAAGGGTGGGTGTGATTAGAGAAAGTAGCGACAGATAAAACATTGAGTGCAGCCTGGTCTAAATTTGTGGGTGGTCTTAGAAGCAGGGGACAATAGATGAGGGCAGGGCAAGAAGAGAAGACGTTAGAGCACAGGTAATGGCTCGAAAATCATACCCTTCTTAAAACCCCAACTCATGAACAAGAGTGGTGAAAATTTTAAAATCTTGCCCAAAAGGTTATTTCATGAAGTGAGTGCAAATTCGCCTTTTGGAATGGATTTACGTAATTCCAGTGACATTGTTCATGAGGTGGGGTCTCAAAAAGGACATGTTGAAAATTTTGTTTCAAAATGTACAGAAATGGACAAGTTAAGTTGAAAACCCAGTTGAAATACATTTCCCCCTCACTTACCTTATTTTTCATATAGCAGTCGCTGGTTCCAGCAGCAAGACATGTCTTCAATCAGAGAGTGGATCTTCACACTGGGATCTGTTCAGATGAGTGAGGGTGTGCATGGAGTCTGGGGGAAGTGGGGTGCTCAGTGGGAGGTCAGTGTGGGGGGTTGTACCACTTATGGACCATTATTCTCACAGATTAAAAAAAGACATTAAGGGACAGCTTTCTTTTTTCAGTGTTAGACAGAAAGTGGAGAATGGGGGGGTGCCAGTTGCCACCAGAGCAAACATAAACATTAAGGGGGATGGCCATCAGAGGGTGGGGGGAGACACTAGACACCAGAGATAAAATGGAGATTGGGGGCTTCCACTAGACAACAGGGAGAAATATCTAATGTATAACATTAAAAAAATATGTTAAGGGTAATCAGAGGGTGGGTGGTGGTGGGTACCACTAGACACCAGAGAAATATACTTTGTTACAGGGACAGTGACTGGACAGTGGGGAGCACCACTAGACACCAAAGAAATGATGCCGGCAAAGGGAAAATAATTTTCCCGTCACAAAAAGGATCTTTTTACATGACTCATGATACAAAAAAAAGAATATATTTTCATATCACGAGTCACGAAAAAAGATTTATAATAAAAAAACAACAACATTTAAAGGGCATGTCTCCAACAGTAAAGTGAAGAATCCAGCAAAAGGGGTTCCCAATAAACAAGCAACATGTGTTGGTTGGTCTCCAGAATGTAATTTTTGTGGTTTCATAATTAGAATTTTTAGGGAAAAACAGAAAACACGATGGTACCAAATGGAAAATGATTTTTGCCATCATGAAAAAGGATTTCCCATACAAAAACTTAATATAGCTATTTTGAAATGCTGACTGAGAATGCTCAGATCCAGAAATTTTTAAATGTAATGACTTTGGAATGGATTGATATTTTTTCACCAAATTAGCAAATTAAATCCTTCCGAGCCAAGGGCTTTCTACTTTTAAAATTTCATATCAAAATTCCAAACCTTCTGGGTGCTACACGATGGCAAAAAAAACAGCAAATAACAGTGATCTTTCATGTTTTTTCACTATCTGCATCTCGGAATCTGCACATCTGAATGGAACAAAACTTGGCACATCAAGAGATCTAACCCCACAAGACTGTATATGCAAAATTTCAAGCAAATTCATTCAATGGTTGTGAAGATACTAAAGTGCAAAAATTGAGTTTTACATTAAAGTGTCTACTCAACCCTAACTATAGTGGCGCTACCACACAGCTATATCACCATCACATATTCCATTTATACAGTAAGGCCACTTATTGTGGGGGGATCATTCAAAAGTTGACCATTAACGGAGTATAGTGTAGTGTGTGTGGATGCACAATACATTTTGTTCAATGGTATTCAATCATGCTGTACCATTCAAATGGTGACATTTTGCATGATCCATTGAATAATTTGTTTATTTAATGGCTTTGAAGATTTATTTAATGGCTTTGAAGATACATGGATTTATACAATGGTTTATCAGCTCACCCCTATATATATATGTATATATATATATATATATATCTACATCTATCTATATATATATATAGGGGATATGACATATCTGACAGAAGATATCATATTTATCTTCACAGAGGCCAATGATATCATGATATCTCACAAATGGTGAAGCAACGAGTGAGATATCTTGATGTCATTGGCCTAGAGTGAAGATAAATATGATATCTCTCTGTCAGGCCATGTCATGTTCTGTTTATACAACAGGTGTTTTGACCTCCCCAAAAAAAAAAAAATAAGCCCTGTACATCTATCCCTCGAGGTAATTTCCCACATGGGGTTTTCAATTTTCAGATAGAAGTTTTGAGCTTCTCTCCCCAGATGACTAAAATTATGTTTTACCCCCCAATAGAACTGTACATAGAACCAAAAGAAGATAGGGCATATTTTATTTTGAAGACAAAATCTGTTAGATCCTGCCATTAGTGCTGTATTTTAAACTAGTACCATCACTTTTGTTATGTTTGTAGAAGGGTTTCATTTGCCAGATATCGTTTTGGACTTTCTCCTCCCAGTTATGTTATGCCCCCCATACAACTCTGCATATTTCACCAACACACAAAAATGCATTTTCGATTGTACTTGTCTGGTGCAATTTGTGGCATGTTTTGCAACAGGAGTTTCAGTTGTTCTTTCAAGTAGCGTGACCAAGTAAATGAAGAGGTGGCAGGGGCTGAAATTAAGACACTCTGTACTACAGAGATTTAGAAACTCTGCATGTTTTTATAATCTTGCTGTGTTTCATTTAAAAGATACCACCGACTGTGCAGAGATGACAGTAAACAAGTTGCGGCTTTAGCATGTAGACACGAGCCTGAGCTAGCGTTGTTGCTATAGCAATGCTCGGTGGGGATTGCGTCTACTACTCTAAAGCCACAACTTAATCACTGTCATCTCTACGCAGTCGGTGGTATCTTTTAAACAAAAAGGGAGCAGGATTAATAAAATGCACACCTTTCCTAAGTCCTCTTAGTGCAAAGTGTTTTTATTTCATTTCCTGGCCCACTTTATTTACACTACTCGGTCACGCTGTGTAACAAGAGGCACTAACGGTTTCTGTATAGTCAGTTTCATTTGGGGAGAAGTGAGTACAAGAATGAAAAAAACACAGTTTTTATTTTGATACTGATTCGGAATGCTTTAGTTTAAATTACTGCCACAGTCCCAATACATAATTAATACCGCTCGGCCACGCTACTTAACAGGAGGAACATTAGAAAAAGTGAAAGTGATAGTACAAATGGCAGGATCAACCAGATGACGTATAGGAATGTGGGGATAACACTATGACATATAGGAGTGTGAAGATATCATAATGACGTATAGGAATGTGGAGATATCAATGATATCTTCACTGGGTGATTCAGATATTACTTTTAATCCTTGGATTTATCCTTAAACACATGTTGTCTAAATATATATATATATATATAATTATGGAAGCACTGTAGTGCTACCATAGTTAGGGCTGACGAGCCATTTACATGTAAACCTAAAATTTTGCACCTTAATAACTTTGCAACTGTTCAACGGATTTGCCTGAAATTTGGAATAGTTGATCAAGAACCATACATCTTGGGATCTGCCAATGTTTGTACTGTCGATATATGGCTGGACTTATTAAGCATGACCTGCATGTGTTTTTATGCTTTTTTGGAATTCTTTGCTCATCCCTATAGGTCGCACAGTTTGGTTGACCAGTCTGAAAACATCAGGGACTGTGCAGTTGGGGTCCCAGATATGCCTTTTGAAGATTTCATGAAAAAATATTAAACGGTTCAAAAGTTATTAAAAAAACAATTTCCCATTATAAGTCAATGGGAAAAGTTAACAAAAAGTTTGACAGTGTCACAAATGCACTTTTTAGTGTCGCAAATGGCCCTAGTAGTGCAGCAAATCTGCCATTTTGTTTTCAGTTAGTGATCAGAAAATGCTTGGCATTTAAATTTGGGACCCTCTAGGAACACAATTCTTTTTGTGTTTATCTAGTCGGACCCTGAGGATGCTAGGCATGTCTTTATTTTGAGGTTAAACGTCCAAGAAATATGTTTTTTCAATTTCTGGAAAAAGTTGTGTCGCAAAGTACTGCCGCACTCACGAAAGTGTCGCAAATGCTTGCGAAAGCTGTCACAAATCCTGACACTACTTTGCAACACTATGGCCAAAATAACAGGAATTATTTGCCACCCTGCTGCAAATGAACGGTTTGGTCTTTGGGGCTGAAATTTGGAGAGAAGGCAGCCAACATCCCACAGATGTGCCTTGTGGTGGTTTGCTGACAAAATATTGCATGGATGCAAAGCTACGGTGCTCTGAAGTTGACACTTTTTCCCATAGACTAACATTGTGGCGACCGCTGCATGACAGAAATTATTTGCCACCCTGCTGCAAAATAATGGTTTGGTATTTTACATTGAAATTTGGAGGAAAGAAAGCCAACATCCTACAAATGTGCCTTTTGGTGGTTTGGTGAAAAAATATTACAAGGCAGCAAAGTTATGGCAGTCTGAGCTTCTCTTTTTTTCCTCATAGGATAACATTACTGCGTTTGCTGCGCCTTTCAGGGCCCGTATCTCAGAAATTGTGTGAGATACAGACTTTTCATCAGAAAAATGCTTAGCCCTCTAGTGGGAGATAAGTAC
This sequence comes from Neoceratodus forsteri, assembly GCA_016271365.2. Classification (NCBI taxonomy): domain Eukaryota; kingdom Metazoa; phylum Chordata; order Ceratodontiformes; family Ceratodontidae; genus Neoceratodus; species Neoceratodus forsteri. The sequence continues at coordinate 75,833,512 of CM057450.1, forward strand.
AAAACTAGCCAGGAAAGTCATAAATCATATGACTTTTAAATTTTTTTTCTACATCGTACAGTTCCTGAGATATATGCAATTTAGTATTCCAACTCCTCATTTTCTGCTCCGAGACCCATTATTATGCATACATTCTTTGTACTCACTGTCTTTCTCTATGTAGCTTTTGGGGAAAACCAGCCTGGCAGCTTGCATTACTGTTACCGTTACCACTTCCGCTTGTAATTCCGTAACCGTATAACTTAACGTTCCCATCTCGTCACCATGTGTGTACCCTTGCATTTTCATTTGTGTTTGCATTATTTTTGCCATTTGTGTCTACGTACTGTTCCTCTTTCTGTTTTGCTTTGCATCACCATCGTATTACCATTTCGTTTATGGGCACCATGTTACTATGTGACAAGACATCACGTGGCGGGAGAGCACTCCCACCGCTGCATTACATTCACTATTTCTTGTTATCATTCTCAAAAAGAAGGGAAATTAGAGGCCAAAAGCTCCATTTACTGCATCAGTTAGGGTTGTTCCACAGCGACAAAAGTGAGGAAATTCAGTGTTAGGGTTGAAATCTCCCCTTGGATCCCCAACCACCCCCCAACAGGCATTGGGGTGCGCATTGGGGTGTGCATTGAGGTCATCAGACCTAACTCTCACTCCATTCTCCTATACCTCTGCTTCTTTACACATGTGATGGGGTGAGAGTTAGGGCCAATCACCCAATGCGCATCCCGATGCCGACTGGTGGGGTGGGTTGGGGGGATCAAGGGGGGCCTTCAACCCTAAAACTGAATTTCCTCACTTTTGTTGCTGTGGAACAACCTAACTGAAGCATTAAACAGAGTTTTTGCCTCTAATGTATATATATATATATACACATAGATATGTATATATATATATATATATATATATATATATATATATATATATATATATATATATATATATATATATATATATATATATATACACATATATAATATATATATATATATATATAGATATAATAGAGCAAAAACTCCATTTAATGCATCAGTTAGGGTTGTTCCCACAGCGAAAAGTGAGAAATTCAGTGTTAGGGTTGAAAGCCCCTGACCCCCCAGCCCACCCCCCAAATGGCACTGTGTGCTCATTGGGGTCATCGCCCTAACTCACCCCATCACATATGTAAAGAACCAGAGGTATAGGAAAATGGGGTGAGAGTTAGGACCGATGACCCCAATATTGCACCCGATGCTGGTTGGGAGTGGGCTGAGGGTCCAGGGGGCTCCAACAAAACACCAAATTTCGCTTTTTGTCGCTGTGAAACAACCCTAACTGAAGCATTAAATGGAGTTTTTGCCTCTAATTTCCTTTGTGAATGATAATGAGAATAGTGTATGTAATGCGGTGGCAGGCCCCGCGCTCCCGCCATATGATGTCTTGTCACATAGTAACACGGTGCCCGAAAATGACATGGTAATGTGCATGGTGACGCAAAGCAAAACAGAAAGAGAAAAAGTACTAAAAGACACAAATGGTAAAAATAATGCAAACACAAGCTCAAATGAAAATGCAAAGGGTAACGCACATGGTGCCGTAGATGGGAACGGTAAGTGAAATGGGTACAGAACTGCAAGCTGAAGCGGTAATGGTAGCAGTAATGTAAGTGCACAGGCTGGTTTTCCCCAAAAGCTACACAGAGAAAGACAGTGACTACAAAGAATGTATGCATAATAATGGGTCTCAGAGCAGAAAATGAGGAGTCGGAATACTGAATTGCTTATATCTCAGGAACCGTGCCACGTAGAAAAACATTCTAAAAATCATATGATTTTTGACTTTCCTGGCTAGATTTGTACTTAGTCCCTCCTAGGGACTAAGCATTTTTGATGAAAAGTCCGTATCTCGCACTGTTTCTGAGATACGGGCCCTGAAAGGCGCGGTGAACACCATAATGTTATCCTATGGGTAAAAAAGAGAATTTCAGAGAGCCATAACTTTGCCACCCTGTAGTATTTTTTCACCAAACCACCAAAAGGCACATCTGCGCAGTGTTGGCTTTCTTCCCTCCAAATTTCAATGTAAAAGACTAAACTATTATTTTGCAGCAGGGTGGCAAAGAATTCCTGTCATGCAGCGGACGCCGCAATGTTAGTCTATGGGAAAAAGTGCCAACTTTGGAGTACCATAACTTTACATCCATGCAATATTTTGTCACCAAACCACCACAAGGCACATTTGTAAGATGTAGGATGCCTTCCCTCAAAAGTTCAGCTCAAAAGACCAAACTGTTCTTTCTCAGCAGGGTGGCAAAGAATTCCTGTCATTTTGCCCAAGTCTGAAAAAGTAGTGTCGCAATTTGTGGGAATTTTCAAACATTTTTGAAAAAGTATCATGCCTGCAACACTACTTTGTGACACTACTGGTTCCATAAATTTAAAAAAACATATTTCTGGGCTGCTTTACTTTAGAATAAAGACATGGCTAGCATCCTCAGGGTCCAACTAGGTGAACACAAAAATAATTGTGTCCCTAGATGGTCCCAAATTTAAATGCCAAGCATTTTTCTGATCACCAACTGAAAACAAAATGGTGGATTTGCGACACTACTAGGGCCATTTGCGACACTAAAAAGTGCATTTGCGACACTGTCGAACTTTTCAACTTTTCCTATTGACTGTTTGTGGGAACTTGTTTTTTGAATAACTTTTGAACCGTTTAATATTTTTTCACGAAATCTTCAAAAGGCATATTGGGGACACTGGTTGCACGATCCCTGAAGTTTTCAGACCGGTCATGCAAACCGTGCAACCTGTAGGTGAGAGCAAAGAATTTGCAAAAAAGTATAAATGCACATTTCGTTGGTGCTTAATAACTCTGCAGTTGTATGTCTGACCAGTACAAACCTTGGCAGATCCCAAGATCTGCCATGCCCAATCTTGCATACCAAATTTCAGGCACATCTGTTGAATGGTGGCAAAGTTATTAAGGTGCAAAGTTTGACCCTTTAACCTTAAAATGGCTCCTCAACCCTAACTATAGTGTCACTACTAGGGTTACCACCTGTCCCTATTTTCGCAGGACAGTCCTGATTTGGGCAGCTGTGTCCTGCAAAAAAAACATGAAAAATGCTACATGTCCTGACTTTATGGTAATAAAAATATTTTCTAATTTTCCACTAAACGTTGCAGAAAACTATAATACCTTAACTAAAATACCTTAAAATGATAAGAAACAATAGAAGCAACTAAGAAACTACAATACTTAGCCTTAATTCTGATTATGTAGTGAAAACAAGTCTGTTGTATTGGTGGAGGTTATTTACTGTCCTGCGAAAAATCATGTTTCAATAAGAAATGTCCCACTTTGGGCTTCTTGAAAGGTGGTAACCCTAGTCACTACCGTGCCACTAATATATATATATATATATATATATATATATATATATAGACTCTCCTTCTGACTTGAAAGCAGTCTGTGACTGCACCTCTATAATAGGAATATAGATACACACATATATATGTACACACACAGACATACACGCACTCACACACACATATATATATACTGTATATATACACATATATGTATGTATATATGCGTGTGTATATATATATATATATATATATATTTATATTCATATTATAGTGGTGTGGTTGCATCACTATATTTAGGGTTGAGTAGGAAGTTTAATGTTAAAGCAGCAGTACTACGAAATCAGGAAGTGACCAATCAAAATTCTGTTTTTCAGCTGTAAGCATGCGCCAAGATTCCAGTTTCCATACCAGTAAATATTTTTCCCAGTGCGTCCTTAGTTTTTAGATATTTGCAATTTATTTGAAGTGTTGTACTTTTCTAGCGAATATGGCTGACTGATTAATTTCAGCTGCGCTTTTCTTCAGGTAGCATCACGTCTTTTGACAACAGCAGAGGACCCTCTGCTGACCATTCTGATGTCCTGCAAGTCATTCAAATGTGCAGTTGGCAGTGGAGGGGGTTCCAGTGCAACATGCTGGGTGGCAGAAATGTAAACAAAAGCGGAGAATAACTGAGCAAATTACTCGGCGATAGTACAATGCCGATCAGAAAGAGTACCAGGTGTATGATTAGCAGGGCACAGGGAATAAACTGACAAAAAAGCGCAATTTTTTTTTCGTAGTACTGCTGCTTTAAACCCCAATTTTTGCACTGTAATAACTTTGAAACCGTTCAATGGATTTGTACAATATTTAGCATATGCTATACTGTGGGGCAGGTCTCTTGATGGGTAATGTTTTGTTCAGATAGGATGTGCGGATTCTGAGATCTGGACAGTGAGAAAAAGTGATTTGGGGGGTTTCCTTTGCTATTTTCTTTGTCCACCTCCAGTGCCTCGATGGTTTGGAAATTTGGTCTGACATTTTCAGAGTAGAAAGGACTTGGCCTACAGATGTGCTTTTTGCTGATTTGGTGAGAAAATATGAATCCATTCCAAAGTTATTCATTTTTTAAATTTCAGTTCTGAGCATGCCTAATAGACACTTTCAGTACAGCTGTGTGCAATGAAAAAAGAATCATGTCATATGAAAAAGAAACCTTTTCTGTATGGGTGAATCCTTTTTCATGAGAAAAAAGTAATTTTTTATATGCTGCCATCTTGTTTTATTTTTTTTATAAAAAAAAAGTTCAAACACCACAACACTGGCATGCTGCAGAGAGACTAGCACATGTATATTGCTCATTGGGACCCTATTAGGTGGATTCTGCATGGTACTATTGTTAAAATGACACCCACATGTGTTTTTTTTCCATTGTTTGTTGTGACTCACTTCAGCTTTTTTCGTATGGCCATACAAAAAAAATAATTCAGCCATATGAAAAAGGATCCCTTAATATGCAAAAAGATTTTGGAATTATATTAACAACAGGATATAAGCGACACATCCTTTGTGAGCTCTCTTTAGAACAGACTGGAGTCTTGCAAAGGTTAATTTCCTGTTCAGAATTTCCTTTTTTAGTACCATGGTTTTCAGAGGAATTTGGGACAATGATTTTGTTTATTGGACACATTTTCTTAAGACTTAAATTTATTAGAAAGTGGACCTTTATTTCTTTTTTTTTAATGTGCTTCAGTTTTCTTATAGCATATTCTTTTCTAATTGTAGTCCTTGCAGTTTCAAATAATTTAGTGTGGTCATTGCACATTTAGGTCCTTTCATGGTTGGTGAACCCACATCCCCTGGTGTAATTTGGTTCTTTATTTGGCTTCTTTTTTTTTAGCTAGTCTTCTTCTCCCTGGGTCCTGCTGGCCACCTCTGATGCCCCCCCCTCACCTTCCCCAAGGATCAGGACCCCCTCCATAATCCCCCCATGACTTACCCTTCATGGCAGGGGGTGTGGAGTGACTCAACTCACCAACTCAGATCCAGCTCGGGAGGTGTCCTCTCAGGGTAGCTCATGGGGGGAACCATCATCATTCTACATGGCAGGACCATTTTCCAATGTTCTTTTTGTAGCATGGAGTGTGCAAGGCCACCAGCGATGCACCACATGCATGTCCACATGCTGCACATCAGGCGACTGCTCCAACTCTGCACCCACATTGTGGGACCTGGCTTGTCAGTCACCAATCACCACTAGTGCTCAGGCAAGTACTGATCTGTGTCCCCACCCTGCCCCAGGAGAGGAGAGCTGTTCTCCAGATGCTCAATCCTCTCCAACCCCAGCCAGCCCCCAGTGCCCTCCTTACACCATGAACACGGGTCACCAGTGTGGCAGGAGGTAAGGCATCACTACCTCAGCCCTCCATACCACTGGGCTTTCTAATTTGGCTTCTTTTTATGGAAATGATGGCATACTGAGGGGCAATTTCTGGTAGCCATGGAAATTAGATGATTCCTCTCTTTGGGGTTCTCTAGGAGTCATGCTCTTTTTAGTTGAAGCTTTTAAAGACTGACCCCAATAATATCTGTGTTTTCTTCATTTTATATGTAAAAAAAATGTGTATTTTTTTATTTTGTTTATCTTCTGTTGTTAATGTTGAGGCTATATACCCACATGCCCTGAGAGCAAACAACAATAAGCATAGCAGATTTTGAGGCAGTTTACTGATAGCATGCTGTATGAAATAAAAGAAAAGATTTAGCCCTGTTATATTAAAATACCTACAGTAGCAGAATAAATCCCTGCATTGTGCAGGCACTGTAACTATTGTTGTTCACTGCTCACTGTCTGACTCGGGCTGGATCTCTCTACCCTTGACTTTTGTTTCTTGTCCTCTTTTCAACATTGCAATAGTGTTCTGTTCTTGTCTTTCTTGTACCCTGTTATATTATTTCATTTTTGACATGGAGCCTTTGCAAAGGAGTCCTTGACTCAAAGGTTGTAATTCTGAGTCTTTCAATTAATAAATAACTAAATAAGATTACTTGCTTTGAAAGGACATAAGGAATATCCTACACCATATAAGCAGTCCTACTGTGAATCACTGAATGGTGTCAATCTGTTAACAATGATTAGATGAGTGCCATTTTTTGCAGTGGACATGGCCTATCTGGACTTCAGCAAGGCCTTTGAAACTGTGCCACATAGAAGACAATTACACAAACTGGGGAATATGGGTGTGGGCAGGATAGTAGTGTGGTGAGTAGGTAACTGGCTGGGTGGCAGGACACAGAGGGTGGTGGTAAATGGCTGTCACTCCACAGAGGGAAGAGTGACAGGTGGGGTACCACAGGAATCAGTGCTGTGATCAGTCCTATTCAACATCTTCATCAGTGACATTGTGCAGGACCTAGAAGGCAGAATTTCCCTGTTCACTGACAATACAAAGCTCTGTAACAGAGTAGACACACCAGAGGGTGTAGACAGAATGAGAAGGGACCTGCAGAAACTTGAAGAATGATCAGGGGTTTGGCAGCTGAAATTCAATGCAAAGAAGTGCAAGATAATGCATATGGGGCACAAAAACCCTGGCACAATATATCATTTGGGTGGTGAGGACATACAGTAGCTTGCACCAAGCAGGAAAGGGATCTTGGGGTTATCATCTCTGATGACCTCAAGGTAGGGAAACAGTGCAACAAGACAGCAGGTAAAGCAAATAGGATGCTGTGATGCATAGGCAGGGGCATCACCAGCAGGAAAAGGGAGGTCATAATTCCGCTATACAAGACACTAGTGAGGCCCCACCTGGAGTACAGTGTACAGTTCGGGAGATCTACCTACATAAGGACATAGGGTAGGGAAGGTTCAGAGGAGGGCAACAAACGTGGTACATGGACTGCATCACAAGTCCTATGAGGACAGATTGAAGGACTTGAATATGTACTCCATGGAGGAGGGATAGAGGGGATATGATAGAGACATACAAGTATCTTACAGGGAGGAATAGGGTGCAGGAATTCACTATTTTTAAGTGAAAAAGATGTTCCAGGACTAGAGGGCATGGGATGAAGTTGGAGGAAGAACTATTCAGAGGAAACATGAGGAAGAATTTCTTCACAGAACGGGTAGTGGACAAGTGGAACACCCTGCCAGAGCAAGTGGTGGGGGGCTGAAACAATCACAGGATTTAAGAATGTATGGGATAGACATAAGGGAATTCTGGAGGTCAGGAGTAAGGGGCAACAGACTTCTAGGAAAACATAAAGTGAACTTAAAAGCTCAAACGGGCAGACTGGGTGGGCTGTAGGCCCTTATCTGTCGACACTGTCTATGTATCTATGTATATATGCATGCCACCTACAGAACTCCCAGTCTTTTGAATAAAGAGTAATAAAATGGTGTAAGATCAGTTATAAGGAGTTTGGGGATTAAATTAGGGTACACTGTTGAAGTGCATATTTGCATCAGTAAAGTGAAGGGCAAGCCATGCCACGAAAGGGCAGTTTGACTGCTTGCATTATATGTTAGAAAATGAATTTTGATATTATCACTAATATTAGAACAGTTTATTCTGAGGATATGTACTGATTCATATCAGAAAACCTATATGAGTTAAATACTTTATAAGACTTATATTATTTAGAAAGTGGACCTTTATTTTTAAAAAACAAATTTCCTCAATTTTCTTATAGCATATTCTTGTGTTATTATAGCCCTTGCAGCTTTAAATAATTTAGTGTGATCACTGCACATTTAGGTCCTGGCATGGTTCATGAACCCCCATCCCGTGGTGTAATTTGGTTCTTTATTTAATTTTTTTTATGGAAATGATGATATATTGAGGGGCAATTTTAGTTAGCCCTGGAAATTAGATGATCCCTCTCTTTGGGGGTTCTCTAGGAGTCATGCTCTTTTAAGTTGAGGCAGTTAAGGACTGAACCAAATAACATCTGTGCTTTGATCATTTTATATGTAAAAAAACAAAACATGTGTATTGTTTATTTTGTTTATCTTTGGCTGTTACTGTTCGGACTATATACCCATCCTCCCCAAGACCAAACAATAGTAAGCATACCAGGTTTTGAAGTGATTTACTGACAGCATGCTTTATGAAATAAAAGAAAAGGTTTAGCCCTTTTATATTGAAAGACCTAGAAGGGTAAATCCCTGCATTGTGCAGGAAAGATTAGCTGCTTGCTTGCTTAGAAGGGATACAAGAAATATCCTGCACCATAGTGGTTATACCCAGCCCTTCCGAAAATCAGAATGTTGTCAGTCTGTTAACAGTGATTAGATGAGTGCCATTTTTTGTAAGGGCATATGCATGCCACCTAGAGAACTCCCAATCTTTGGAATAATGATAATAATAATATGGTATAAGTTTAGCTATAAGTAGTTTTTGGATTAAATTAGGGTGCACTGTTGAAGTGCATATTGTATGCATCTGTGGCGCGATGGACACTCCATGCCACAAAATGACAGTGTAACTGCTTGCATTATATGTTGGAAAATGCATTTTGATATTATTACTAATATTAGAACAGTTTATTCTGTGGTTATGTGCTGATTTATATCTGAAAACCCATATGAGTTAAATATGTATTAAAATTCTGAACGGCTGCATATAACAACTTGAAGAATGAATAAGAGTTGAGAACTTCAGTAGTTGTAGCTTGTCTACTTTTTGGAAAGTGTCAGTGCTTTGGTAAATTGACAGTTTGACTGCTTATATTTTATGTTGCAAAATTAATTTTTGATTATCACTAATGTCAGAACAGTTAATTCTGAGGTCATGCACTGATTTATTAAAAATAGCCCATGAGGTAAGTATGTTTTAATTCTGAACAGTCACACATGACTTTAAGAGCAAATGGGAGTTAAGCACATCAGTAGTTGTGACTTGTTTACTTTTTGTAAAGTGTTAGTGCTTAGAAAAACTAAGGTTCTTTAGTGATCACTAGTAATTATTGTCAGGAGAGTAACATTAAGTTTAAAATGAAATATGCTCCATCTTATGTCCACGCTGATATTTTAGTAGTTTGAAGATTAATCTGCACTGTTTCTACCTTTCTGCTTTTGGACAATCGTCACCATATGAGACAGAAGTGTAGTTGTGCATAAAAGTAAGTTCAGTCCTCTTGTGACATTCCAGCAGTCAACATCTATGGCAAACAATTTAAATGAGGGTTGAAGCAGGGATTGCCATTTTTTTAAGGAAGCACAAGGTCTATAATGTAATTGCCCTGCTCCATTATTTTAATATAAGCAGCAGTTAAATTCTGATGGACAGTGGGGAGAGAAACATTAGGAAGAAAAAGGGATATGATCCCTCTTCTGACCTCATTGATACTTACATAGCCTAAATTAGCATTCGACACTAATTGGCATAATAGCAGTGAAAGAACCTAAATATGATTGCCCTTCCCTCTATCTCCATAGATTTCTATGGTAAAATGTTTGATGAATAACAGGTATATGATAGCAGGAGAACACAGGCTGAAAATGTCTATCAGCTTTTTTAGTGCCCTAAAATGAAGCTGTGGGCCCCTTTAAAAATGTTTAAAATCTTTAAGTTTCACTACAGTGTATTACATTTTTAGGTGCTGGTGTTTTATGTGTATATAAAAATATTTCATTGTTACCACCATAGGCTATAGCAACCATTGTGTATATAAAGCATCTGATCTTATGAATGGATTGCTCAGAGGAAAGTGTCATTGTATATTTTTGTAATGTTACCCTGGTGTCTAGTGGCACCCCACCCCTCCGATCACTGTTCCCATAATTTTTAATGTTTCCCTGGTGTCTAGTTGCACTGCCACTATCCGATTTCCATCCCCGTATTGTTTGTCTTTCCCTGGTGTCTAGTGGCACCCCCACCAGTCCAGTCATCATCCCTGTATTTTGTAATGTTTTCCTAGTTTATTGTGGCACCATCACTTCCTCTAATCACCATCCCCATAGTTAACTAAGCTATAATAAAGAAAAACATCCTTCTATGTCTTTTTTTCAAACCTGTAAAAAAGAAAATGGTCCCTCTCCCATTGAACTTCCCCCACCCCAGCCTTCAACTGAGCACCCCACACCTCCCACACACCCTCACTCACCTGAACAGGTTTCAGGACAAAGATCCACTTCCTGATCTAAGACATATCTTGCTATCAGAACCGAAACACCAATATGAGAAATTAAGGTATTTGCTGTTTAATGTATTTCAACTGGGTTTTCAACTATGATGCATAACCTGCCGTTTTTGCATATTTTGAGCCCAAATTTTCAACATGGCCTTTTTGGGACCCTCACATCATGAACAATGGCAGTAGAATTATGCAGATCTGGCCCAAAAGGCAATTTTGTGGTTGCTTGTTGAAATTACCTTTTGGGCAAGATTTGAACATTTGCATCACCCTTGTTCATGATGTGGGGTCATGAAAAGGCTATGTTGAAAATTTTGGGTCAAAATATATAAAAATGTCAAAGTTATGTGCATAGATTGAAATTTTACTATGCTCACTGGTAACTTTGGTAATTTAAAATACTTTGACCCCAGATAGTCATTTTTATACCACCTCATTAATGTGACAGCTGCCATTTTTCAAATCCCTGCCAAATTGTGTTTTTGTACCTATGGCGAGGAATAATGTTTCTTTGGGATTTGAAATTTTTCAGTACTGTGTTCATGATTTGGGTAATAAGAAGGCTATGCTAACAGCTTAGTTGCTGTTTTGCTACAGATGCTTCCACAGCAACATGTGTGTGTATGCATCTATAGAGGGATGGGAGTGCAGGGCCTGGAGGGCCATATAAACCCACATGCAAATGAGGATACAATACTGTCTCAAAGAGTGAGGAAATTCCTTGAAAAACTGCATTAATGCAACATTTAGGTTCAGCCTAAAGCAACACAAGTAGGGAAATGTGGTGTAGGGTTTCCAACCTTAAAACCCCAACCCCACAACTGAAGAAAATCAGGAGTGCAGTCCTCCATGGAGTTTTCAACCCTAAATCTCCCCTTATTGCAATAGCAAGAAAGTGCAGATGTGATGGAAACAGTTGTGTATGTTTCAGGACTGAACAGAATGGAGTGAGCACTAAGACTGACAACCCCAAGGAAGACTACACCCCTGATTTGCTTCACGGGCAAGGGTAGGGTTTTTATACCTATATATAAAGTATACCTTCCTGGTTAAACTCTTAAATAAATAATATATATATATATATATATATATATATATATATATATGTATCTTATGGTATGGTAGCACTGTAGTGCTACCATAGTTAAGGTTGAGTAGCCCTTGTAAGGTTATATATATATATGTGTGTGTATATATGTATATACATATACATAAATATATATATATATATATATATGTGTGTGTGTGTGTGTGTATATATAATATGTATGCATGTATATCAACAATAATCCACAACAGGACATGTGTTTCTTAAGAATTAATGCACCCCCTTGGTGAATTAAAAGGAATGTGGCCAATGGGCGAGTGATTTTCCATACACCCAGGAAGTGCATTAATTATGAAGAAACCCATGCCCTGGAGTGGGTTATTGCACTTATACTATAAAATGGAAAATGCTTTGTTTTAATGTAAAAAGGTTTTCTTTTTCTTTTTTTTTTGTATATAGACATTTTATTAAGGAATATGCAGAATACGTGCAATACAATCCTGTAACCAACATGAGAAGAAACAAAAGCACATATCCAACTAACTGGATAATGAAGTAAGAAACCATTCAGTGGGGAGTCAAGTGTGAACATAATTGAGCCACAAAAACATTTCATATAACAGTGGAACAATCCTAAACACTGCCAAAAACAGAACAGAAACATCTACCTTCCCTCATTATCCACCTACCCCACTCATTATAAAAGCATTGAAGAGTGTTCCTCCTCCAAAAAATTACCATATAAAAACTGTCGCTTTGGAGACAGCTTGTTTCCACCTAGAAATAGATGGCACCTCTGTAGACCTCCAATTTAAAAGTAGAAGTCTCTTAGCTTCCAATGAGGCAGAAAAAAGCAACCCCTTGTGTCCCAAAATCTGCTTATCCAACAAACTAGGATCCCCGAAATCGCAAAAAGTGAGGACCTGGGAATAAGGCGTTGTGTAGTGATCTCTAGAAAGCTAATAATATTATCCCACCATATTTTCAACAAGGTGCATCCCCATAAGATATGATAGATCATGCATGAACTCTGAAGGCTCCTCCAGCACAAGTCTGATCCTATGATACCCAATTTCACTAAATGAACAGGTGTGCGATGCCATCTACCTAGCATTTTCTTTCTGGAATAATTGAATTTTGAGGTCAGGAAAGGCCTTCTGCACTTCTGGCCAACAGCACATCCAGGTCTCAGTGTCCAAAACAACCTGCATATCCTCCTCCCACTTTAACCTGTGAGAATCGCAATCAGGTGGAAAAACCTTCTGCATCTCTTTATATAACAGACTAATATGACCTTTAGAAACCTTTAACCACTTCTGTAAGTGGGTTGTAACCTGGGTCTGCACAATACGAAATGACTTAAAAAACTTAGCAAACAATGCATGCCGTAGCTGCAGGTACCTCCACATATGATGCGAGGGAATCTCGTACTTATCCTGCAATTCCCTAAATGACTAAAGGATGCCCTGAATATGATCCATTACATCTGCAATTACACGAATGCCTCTCAATAACCAACTACCCTAAGAAATGGGATGCCCACCCACTGAAATAGCAGGGTTATGCCATAATGGTTCATGGAAACCTAGAAATGATGAGTCCCAACCTAAAAGTTGAAAAAGCCGCCTCCACGCCTATCAGGAAAAAGCCATCTGATAAGGTTTCAGTCTTAAAAAGCACACCAGAGGTTTTAAAAAATACAGGAAATGGCACTTCTTCAGCCAATGCCTGTTCAGTCTCAACCCACATAGGAGAACCCAAAGATATGGGGGACAACCAATGCAATCACTGCTTCACCCTTAGGCATACGTGGTAGGCCCACAACCAAGGCATGTTCCAGACCCCAGCAACCTCAGGAGCATGATGGATTTTCTAACTGAATCTCAGAGGTTCCCCATCCCCAATAAAGTCCAACAGTACCTTATTGATCCTAATCCAGGCATGCATGGTTACTTGAAAGGGCAGATTGCTCAACCTATAAAAGAGCCAGGGGAACACCATCATCTTAAAATTTGCTATTTTGCCCCAAAGGGACAGACCCAGTTGCTTCCAGCTACAAAACTCCAGCTTAATCTCCTCTAAGGAATCCAGTATGTTTTTAGAACACATACCCTGAAGGTTGCTGGAGATGAATATGCTGAGATATTTCACGCCCACTGGAGACCATTTCATGACATGGGGACCCATGTTTGTCCTAGCCTGATCCACATTAAAAAGGGTAAGATTTCCATTTTCCCCCAGTTGATCCACAAGCCCAAAATTATGCTGAAGGATTCTATCTCCCCCTCCAGGCCTTAGGTAATGAGGATTCCACCTTAGGCAATAACAGAAGTAAATCATCAATGTATTATAAAGTGGTGTAGAATTTCCCTCTCACAGGTATACCAGAAATATCTGGGTGTTGACAAATGGCTAGACTTAAGAGCCACATGTCCAGAAATAACTTGGGACTTAACAAGCAACCCTGTCTGGTACCCTGAAATAGGGAAAAACAGTCTGAGAGTACACCATTAGCTAAAACTCATGCCCGGGGATTGGAGTACAAACATCCAACCCAATGCCGGAATTTAGGCCCAAACCCAAACTGAGACAGGACAACCTGTAAATAGTGCCACTTTACTGAGTTGAACGCTTTTCCAGTGTCCAACCCTATAAGTGCCTCAGAGTCCGGTACCTCTACCACCACCTTAATAAGATCAATGACAGCTTGCAAATTGTCACTGCCCTGCCTGCCACCCATAAATCTAGATTGAGACCCGGGAGTATTATCATGGGGTGAGAGTACCAGTCAGAAATGGACTGAGGTAAACAGGAAAAAAATTTGGGGCCATCATCATTGTGCGCATATAAATTAACCAGCAAAACCTGTACCAACTCTAGCTTACCTAGCACCATTACCCAGCGCTCATCCATATCAGCATCCCAGTTCTCCATCATGAGGGGGCAACTCTGTTTGATAAGGATAGAAACCCCTCTCCTTTTAGAAATATAAGATCTGGAGTAGGCTTTATTAATCCACCCCAGAGCCAGACTGCCCTCATCTCTTTTTAACAAATGAGTTTCTTGTAGAAACATAACCTCACAGTAAGTAGATTTCAGAAACGCCAGCACTTTTTTCATTTTACAGGGATATTCAGTCCCTGAACATTCCAAGTTATAAAGGATATTTGAGCCATGTCCTGCAACTTACAAAGCAATTAATAGAGATGCAATAGCTAATAACATGCACATCATATAACCTGTAAACATCTAAATATCGGAAGGTAGATGTTTTCCTAAAGCACCCATCAAATCAAAGAGGATCTTTCCCCCATGAAAACCATCATCTCCAAAAACAAATACAAACCCTCAATAACTCCCAAGTCAAGCAGACCCTACCCACTGTATGTGAGCCCCCAATCACCCACCCAGATGCCATACCCCACAAAGAAAACTCATAAAGCCCATTGCAATCATGATCACCCACTGATATCAACCACACCAGTCCAGCATGTTCCCCTTATCCAACTCTCATACTGGACACTACTCTACTGGCAGAGACTCATGGGGTCTTATCCCCTCATACGCTCTGGTTTACCCATAGCGCTGCGACATCTAGTATGCCGACATTGGTGTGTTTCCTTCAGGGGTCCTGGGCCCCCCAAATCCCCCATGTGGGGGCTCCACCCCCACCTCCAGGTCTATAATTATTCAACTCCAAGTCTGCGTTGTCTTGGGGAGGGAGTGAAACACCGGTAGATGCAATGCCAGTGTCTGTGGGGACCATCACAGTGACCCAACGCTTTTTGTCAAAATCTGTCACCGTGATGGTCTTAAGAGTGGTGGTGTCAATGTGCAGTCAGCATACCATCCCCTTCCCCCAACAGTTCCACTCATGAGCTTGAGGAGTGAAAATACCTGTGCCAGCCATATCCCATCACCAATGTCCTCCACTCTTCAGCTGGTGCAGAGGAACCCATATGCACCAGTAGCTGGCAACTGTTGGGTACCAGTCTCCTCCTGCCACCAGATATCTGACCAAGGCACTAGGCCAAATCTGCCCTTACAATCAGAGAAGCTCAAACCCCAGGAAACATCCCAACATGAGAAAGGCTAGTTTCTGTCCCCCCTCTTTCCACAAACCCCACAGCATAAACCCCTTTGGGAGATAAATGCAATTGCTGGCCCCCCCAGTTCTTCAAGGAAACCCTGCAGCAAATGCCCCACATAATAACGACGAATTGAGACCCTCAACTGCACACAGGAATAGTACTACAGCTCCCCGCAATAGTCCTCTGTTCATGGAAATAAACAGGTTAAAACCACAAGTCCCTCTAAAGGAGTCCAGCCTAGTATCACCAGTCCTTTACCAAAATAAAGAGGGGAATATTCCACATCTTCAGAGAGATCTCCAGTTGAAAACTGCTAACAGAGTATGGCTAGGTGCAGGGGTGGAGAGAGTCCTCAAGTTTTAACAGTTCTGTGATCGCTGGTGCAAGAAGTGGCTACAAGCATCTCAGCATCCTTGATTGATCGAGGTATCCCATGGTAAGGGTGCTGGGGAAAGGGCACCAACTGTAATGGCGACCCACTCCCCAGTGAAGCCCTCACAGCAATGGGAGGGTAGGGTGGATGGATATATCGGGGGGTTGGCGAGTATGGCGACAGGATGTCGCTATACGTATGCACGTGGGGGGGAAGTGAGCTTGCACAGCGAGGAGACATGAGGGTTTGTACCTTGGTGGTTGCTGAGCTGATCCCGTGGTGAGGTGGGTGGGTTGCCAGTGCTGGTCGATGAGTTACGGGGTTCGGGTCTGGGTGCTGGTTCAATTTCATCCTGGACAAAACCTTTTATTTTTTTAATGTTTTCACCCCCCCATGGAGTTGAGAATCCTTTAGTGGGGGGGGTGTGTGGGTAGAAGTGCTTTGCTGTGCACTGGGGTGTCAGAGTGCCAAAAATGGTTTGGGCACTCTGGACTTCTTGTAACTGCAATCACCTTTAGGCTTTCACTGTTATCACATAGAACCATCGATCTAGGATGTTGAGCTAAGCCATGCTGAGAGTCCTGAACACAGTTTGATGAAGAATCCTCTGCTGCAGCAATTTGAGATGTGGCTAGCAAATCCTCCTCTCCATAGTCAGCCCTTTCTAGCTCATTCCGATCCACTAGAGGGTCTTGAGGCTTAGGGGAAAGTTGAGGATGTTTGGGGTCTGGGGTCGAGAAGTGCTGCACATATCCAGTGGACAACCGGAGTGAGACAGTGAAACTGAGGGTTCATGAACAGCTCTCACAACCTGGGAGCAAACAGCAGAGCTCCTCATTGGCTCCCTATGCTGTTTTTGATGTTGCCAGCCCAAAGCTTTCACTCCAGCCTTGTTCCCAGGTCCCAGTTGAGATGATGCTAAAGACAATGAAGAAACTCCTGAAAGTTGGAGTTCCCCTCTGCACTACAGATTGGTTCTTTGTGCTGTCCTGTGCCATCAAATTCACAGCAGCACTGGGGATTACAGAGTTCTGCCATGAAGAATTGTTCAGGGACAGCACAAAAGAATGGGCATCCTTAGGAGAGACAAAGCAGACCCATCAGTCCTCCCACCACACTTACAGGACTGCTGGATACTGCATGGCAAATATAATTCATCTGGAAGCAAGATCCTTTTTAACTGCAGCAAAGGCTTTTCTCTGGTCCACTACTGATTTGGAAAACTCTTGAAAAATATGGCTGGAATGCCCATTTCATGTCAAGAGGCCCTGTTCTCTTGCCAACCGCAGAACAGTCTCCTTAATAGAGAAACATAGAAAACATGTGATGATGGGTCATGGAGGGGAGCCCCGTGCAGAGAGGATGCCAAAGGAATGGTGCACCCATTCTAGCTCCAAAGGGTGATCCCATGTAAAGTTCAGAAGCCAGGAGAAGAAGGCCTGCAAGTAGGAACACATATTATCCCCTTTGGTCCTCTCCGGGAGACCGATAATCCAGATATTGTTCCTTCTACCTCAGTTCTCAAGGTCTTCCACTTTGCAAGGTAGGGAGCAGACCTGTTGCTCCAAAGCCAAGATCTTGTCCTGCTGTTGGGCCATGGTGGAGTCAACCTGCATACAAAACAGCTTGGTACAGGCAATTCTGTTCTCTGTCGCCTCTACCTGATCCTCCAGCTGTGCAACCGAAGCCTTCAAAGTTGGGATATCCTGGACGAGGGCTTGGAGCATCGAGCAGATATCTGAACTGTCCTTTTTATTCTTCATAATGGATGTTTCCATGGAATACATGACTTGGGAGCCAAGAACATACACAGCAAGATGACACAGTCTTTCAGATAGGTGGAAATTGGTGAACAACCCCACATCCAAAGCACCATGTCCGATAGCCTGGAGTTCAGACTACAACCCGGTACATAAAATGTTCCAGAAAATGGGTGGTCTGCAGTAATGTTTGAAGAAATATCACCAGCGTCAGGTGGAGCTCACTCCCTAGGCTTTCATCTTGCTGCCACTGCATTGGAAGTCACCTATTTTTCTTTACTGAGGTTGATGCTAGGTGATATATGAGTTTGATAGCAAAGGCTAAGTTCCTTTGAATGAACCAGGGAAATGCATTTATTCTGAGGAAACCTATTTACAGTTGTGTGTTTTTGTGTTTAAAAGGAGCACACCTTGTTTATTTTAAATGGGAAAAAGGTTTTATTTTCAATTTCTTAGGTTGCAGTGAGGCAGACTAGAGCAGGTTAGTTAGGAACCATTTTTTATATAGGAGATTAATGAATGGTCAGGTGATGTGTTTAGACCAAGGAAGTTGCTAGGAATCTGAAGGAATCTGAAGCCCCTTTTATATATAGGGCAGTATATATCCCTGAGGTAGAACACGAAGCTATGAAATTAGAGACCCAGGAGACCTGGTTTTGAATCTTTCACAACCTCCACTTTCAAGACATGTGATCCTAAGCAAGTCTCTTAATGACCCTGTGCTCTTGGGTCAAATCTGGAAACAATATTTGGCTAAGTGTGCCTTTCTTGGTCAAATGTTCTAAACTAAAATAGGAAAATATATCCCTTCACTAAAAACAGATCAGTCTGACTTCTCTATTTGATAGTCATCACTGTGGAATAACCTCCCTCTTCCTGTTCATTTTTCATATTCACTCCATTTTCTCAAACCTCTCTTGCTGGCACACTTTTCTAAAACATGCACTTCTAGTTTGCCGTATATTGGTGCAGCCCAGTACCCTGCACCCTGCAACTACTACGCCTTATTGACTTATTCCAGAGCACCTCAGTTACTTTCTTTATTGGTATATCTCAGAACTAGGGCAATTTGTATTTTGCTCTATTGTTGTTTTGTACTCTTGCTGTTGACACATTATTGTTGTTGGTTCTCCCCTCCCCCCCCCATATACCCTCCACCAGGTGACAACTGGAAATGAACCAAAGCTTATTGTGTCTCTTCTTGTCAACAAATTAAAATCAATCAATTAATAAGGCAGCTCCAATAGCTGTGAGCTGACTGACTCTCCCTTTGTGAGATCCTTCTGGGCAAATAAAAACTAATTTTTTTTTCTGCAAATGCAAGGTGTTCCAATTGCAGTGCCTAGGCTCCTCCAGAGTGTTCACACCTCCAGTGGGCTTCTTATTATATATTTAATAGGGCCTCTGATGGACAATTATTATGGCATGAGAGATTCCAAGTGTGAGGTTTTGAGTAAGAGGACTGCAAAGCAAAGCTGAGCTGATCTGTCTGCTCAAACCTCATGAGAGGTGTCTCTTGTATCATAAGAGACATCCCTCAGATGTCAAACTGCCTAATTATAAAGCACTCAAGTTTAGCTGGAGTGATTTATATTAAGATTAGAGTATTTTTTTTAATTTTATTATGCCATCCTCCATCCTGGTGCCAGACTGGATCACTTGCTTCTAGTGCTCCTGCATGAGAGCACACTGTACACAGAATAAGAGGTGAGGTAGCTCTGTGTGCTGATTGAATGAAATCATGTTAGTGATTTATAATGTGACTAAAAACAACAGAGTATGCTTAGCCCTTTTAATTAGGTCAATCTGACTCCTGAACCCTTCTCCCAATGTTCAGGAATGGGGAAATTATAAAACTGAAATAAAGTATGTTTGGTATGGTTTAGCTCTCTTTAATTGAACTGCATTTTTGACAAGCAGTTCATTTCTTCTCTGAATGGCTGAGATCTCTTTCAGTCAACCACATGCCATGTTCCCACATTGCTAATGTGAGTGCCACTTTCTCCCTAATCCACTGCCAGTCATGAATCCTTGGAAATGTTGCTCCCAGGTAGGGTGGATGACTCTCCAATCTGGGCCAACTGAAGCCAAACCTTTTTGAGTCAGGGTGTCTAAACTGGGTGGGGTGCTGTATAACCATCCATCCATAACTCCTCTATTTCCAATCATTATTATGTTTGCTTGCACGCATGTGCAAGAAACATAGTGCAATCATCCAAAATGCAGTGCCGTACAGTTGAAAGGGAGAGCCCTGCTTCAGTGAGCAGCCCTCCCCCCCACACACACATGCACGCAAGCATGCATATTACACGCTCATGTGCTCCTCCCCCCATGCACATACTGTATGGTTGACAGGGGTACTCAATCCCCCGTCAGCTCCAGGCCACCCCCAACCAGCTTTCCAGCTGCCACACTGGGAGCCCACCCCAGCATGGCAAACGTCCCACGTCATCTTCCTAAAAAAAAAAAAACTGTAAACAAAAAAAGTTCCCTCGGTGGTCTCCCTAACCACCTATGCCCACCCTCTGTGCACTATGCCTTGTCACACCCCCACCTCACCCCATACTTACCTCTGGAGTCTGGCACAACGATCTTCGGTGGACCGGGAACAAGTCTGAACTCTTCAAAACAAACTGCGAACTGAGGAAATGCTGGTAAGGTGTATAATGAAATAAATAGGGTTTTTTCAACTTTGATGCATATCTCAGGCATATTTTTGAATTGTGGCACCAAATTTTCAACATGGGGTTTTTGGGACCCCTCCTCATGAATTCTTGAACAGTCATGGCATTAATTGAGCTTGAAGGGTGATTTTGCGGTCACTGCGCAAAATCACCTTTCAGGACTGATTAAGTAAATTACAGTGCCAGTGTTCATAAGGTGGGGTCTCAAAAAGCCTATGTTGCAAATCTGGTGAAAAAAATTCTAAAAATGACTGTTTTATGAGCGTGCATTGCACAGTTCCTATAGACGCTCTTAAGTTCATGAATGTTTAATATTTGCACTCTGGATTTTCAAAATTGCCATTTTACCATACCTCCTTATGAGCAGTACAGCTGTCATTTTTCACATCTAACCCAAAATGTGTTTCCGCGCATGTAGTGCACAATGGCGCAATCGGTGTACCCAATCAATGTTTGGGACAGATTAAGAAAATCACAGTGACACTGTTCACGAGCAGAGGTCTTAAAATGGCTATGTTGAAAATTTGGTGAAAAAATTCCTAAAAATGACTGTTTTACTAGCGTGTGTTGTGCAGTTCCTACGCACGCTTGCAAGTTTGAGAATTTTTAATATTTGCATGCCAGATTTTCAACATTGCCATTTTACCACTCTTCCTTATGAGCAGTAGAGATGACATTTTTTGCATCTTGCCCAAAATGTGTTTCCGCACATGCAGCACACAATGGTGCAGTTGGTGAGCGAAAGCAATGTTTGGGACACATTAAGAAAATCAGTGACACTGGTTATAAGCAGAGGTCTTAAAATGGCTATGTTGAAAATTTGGTGACAAACGTCCATAAAATTGTTGTGTTATGAGTGAGCATTGCGCAGTTTCCACACACCCTCATAAGTTCATGAATTTGTAATATTTTCAGTCCAGATTTTCACCAGTGGCATTTTTCCACACTTCCTTATGAACAGTACAGCTGTCATTTTTCACAACATGGCCAAAATGTGTTTTTACACTTTCAGCACAGAAATGCATGGTCGCTGTGGGAAATCATTGGGACAGATAAAGAAAATCACAGTGACACTGTTCATGATCAGAGGTCCCAAAATGCCTGTGGTGACAATCTGCTGTAAAAAATCCCCAAACTAATTTCATTCAGGTGTGTGTTGCACAGTTTCTACGCACGCTCGTGACTTCACCAGTTTTTTTTATATTTTCACTGCAGATTTTCAACATTGCTATTTTTTACAGCTCCCCATGAACAGTACAGCTGTTATTTTTCACATCCTGTTCGGAATGTGTTTTTGCACCTGTGGTGACAAATGCCATAGTCGCTGTGCAAAAGCAGCTTCGACTAACAAACTGATATTGCCACTGTTCATGAGGTGGGGGTCACAAAAACCATGTTGAAAATTTGGAGTGAAAATACTAGAAGAATGCCTGAGGCGTTAGGGTTTCCGACCATAACACCCCACCCTGTAGAGAATGACAGGCATCTGGGTCGTGACTTGGGATTGTCGCCTGCAATGCTCATACCATTCCACCTCCACCCACACCCTGCAGCCACTGAGAGGCATCTAGGTGTGCCTTGGAATCTTCAGTCCCAAAGTTCACCCCATTCTCCTACACTGCACCCATCTCACTGTATTTCCTGATGGAATGGGGTGCACATAAGGGCCAAAGACCCCAAGGCACACCGTGACACTTGTCAGTGTCTGCAGAGTAGGGTGTGGTGAAATGGCATGGCTGTTATGCCTGACAACCCAAAGGCACACCCCAATGCCTGTCACTATCTGCAGGATGGTGATGGGGTTGGCTTCAGTTCAATACTTCACTGCCATTCTTATTATGCAGCTCTGTAACTCCTACACTACCAATGCCAATGCCAACAAACTAACATTCGGCATTGACAAATGCTTGTTATTCTCTTGATGCTGCCAACACATCACGCCTGATGTAAAAGTGCCTCAGAGGCATCCTCAGGCTACAATGCATCCCTGCTTCAAAAACTTACTACCCCTCTGCCATCAGTGGGCAGTTGGGGGAGTGATCCACAACTCCCTCACTCCAGAGGAGACCAGTATCTGGCCAGATGCAAATGACTCCTCTGGCCTGTCCACCCTTGATGTATTTGACTCAGTCATGATCCCAGGTTGCCAGCATTCCAGGAAATCCCATTTTGCCTGGTGCCACAGAACGAACCCTGTACCAAACATATTTATGCTGTGCAATGGTACAGTCCTTTACCTGTAAATTTTCTAACCATACATATTATATTTTTGGTATAATAATTAGAAACAGAACATTGGAAGGCACAATAGTTTCAATGCCTAGTCTGCTGCTCCCAAAATATTTTAATAAGGCACGGGATCATAATGTCACAAGACATTATACTGCAGCAATATACCGCACTGCCAATATAGCTCGATATATTGCAAGCAGCATATGTCTTTCTTTTGTGGGGGGCTATGTCCCCAGCACCCCCCATTACCTGGGATTGTGCCCCCTGAATCCCGCCCCAACTAGAATAACTTCACACAAAGTGCAAGAAATAAAAAAAATCCTTGTTTCTGGGACCAGGAATCGAAACCCGGTCCCAAATGTACTGCCGCCCTCCCTTGCTGCCTGTGGCTCATCCTGTCCAGCCACAGCAGCTGCCCGCCAGCCCCACCTCCCAGCACAGGTCTCATCCCCTACTTGGGAAGAGTGAGAGGGTGCACTACTGCGTATACACTCTTTTGCGGTTTTGCACCCTCGCGCTGTACCCCACCACGCTGTTCCTGTTGTGCAGTTTTAACGTATGCTATTAAGAGTACAAGATACTGATCCGGTAGGTTTTAATAATACTTAAGGTTCAGTTTTTAAATCCCAACATATTTAATCATTATAGTTTGTGTTGCAAAGTGTGATTTCTTTTATTTGAAAGACAAATACATTGTGCAGTACTTATTATAATACACATCTTTATACATGTATTTTGGTACAGTAAAAATTTTAGTACTATCCAGTGAATCTGGATCAGAAAGGAACAGTGTGGCTGCAGTGAACATACCTTTTTACTAACATATGCTTTAAAACTACTGAATAGTATAATACTGTATATGCAATATTTGAATTGGGAAATGAGAAATTAAGATATACCCAGTAGAATAAACTATTGGACTGGTACTAGTACCCTTATCGACCTGTTATTTTCTAACCACCCTGAGAGGATCATAGGTAGAGATGCAGTGAAGTAAAATTCTGTCCACGAAGTGGTCATGAATGGCCACCTCATGTTAGTATTCCACTACTCAAAGTGCCCATTTTAAACCTTCACTTCACCACTTTGCATTGTAATTATGACTTTGTGTTGTGTGGTGGAGTGAGAATTCACAGACAGCCCACAAACATCACATGGCTTACACAGTGTAGGTCACATGCTGCAGGTAGGCAGGAGATTATCATCAAAAACATTCTCCAACATGGACTGACTTACACATTTTGCACTGGGTGTGACAAATGGCTCGGCTCAGCGAATGGCTGGGGGGTGGGGTGTAGGCATTTGATGAAGAGGGGTGCACAGGTGACAAGTCCACAAATGAAGTTATTTTCCCCATTTTACGCACAGGGGTTGATGTACTACTTGCACTAGACATACTGCATTGACCACCACCACTACTGCTGCTCTGACCACCACTTGACAAGATTTCTAAATCATAATCCTCCCCTCATCATGCCTGTAGTAATCCTCTGGTGCTATTTTGTCGCTGCTGCAGACATTCTTACTGGGCCTTACACTCATGGAAGGGGATAACATGCTCAGTAAGGTTGATGACAAGGACAAGCCCCCTACTATGGCATTAGCTGCCATCTGGTGCAGGGTCCACAGTGCCATGTGCCTGTTCTTAAGATGTATATGATGGCCCCACATGTTCAGATGACTCCTCTTTTTACCTTGACTCACACATGCATGGCAAAGCTTGCAGACTTCAAATCCCAAAAAAGGGATTGTGATCCCCTATTTTTAACATGTCCCTGATGCTGCTTATTGGACTCCATTTTTTAACCCCTGAAATGGGGGGTGTGCTACATGATTTTTCAGGCTGGACACATTTGGACTCCAACTGACCATGATGACAACCTATGATTATTACTGGATCATTATCATTATCATCAACAAGAACTGCTAAATCACAATTATTTTGAAGAAGGATGTTTTAACGCCAACAGACCCAGACACAGCCACATTGACTTTCTTTTTCTCTGGTTCCGAACAAGGGTCACTGACATCATTATCATAATCATCAACATCATTTGCATCCACATTTTCAACATGAATGCTGTCATGTGGAGAACATATTCCAACCACAGCATCATCACCATCATCATCATCACCAGATACTTTTGCGTCACACTTTGAATCACTGGATGGCAAAGGCATGACCTCAGCAGCACTGGAAGAAATGGGACATTGTGAGTTATCTTTAACAGGATCAGAATCATGTTAAACTACCATGGGGCTGTTAATGGGGAGTATGACATCATCTACACTGTCAGTCACAGCTTTAGACTCAACTATATTTTTTTAAACCGTTAACCGGTCAGAAGTGGAACTTGAGGCAGCAATACTCATGCCAGCAGAAACTGCACTAACCCCACCAGCTAGGACAACATCACCTCCTCCAACTATGAGAGAAACTACACATGTCACTGTAGAAAACATTGATGGAGAAATCCCTTTACTGACATTAGCTATGTGCTTCTGTGTACTTCCATGCCACGGACAATCTTGCCACTGGCAGCAGTGCCATGGCCAGAAACAGCTTTGCTTGCATGTCTCTTTGCAGACATTTTGGGGGATCACCAAGAAAATTCTAAACAAATTTAGATTTCTGAACTTTCAGTCTGGGACAGTGGATGTGAAGCTAAAAAAAAAACAAACACTGTGTCTTGCAGATGGAGATTGGGCACTAAATAGATGCAAAAGCACAGACAGATTAAGACTGCACTGCACAATCAAGAAGAGATGCAGACGCAAAGTCACAATAACACCTTAACCAGTGCTCACATGTCACAGTCCAATCTAGAAAAGAATACCTTTTGCTGGTTGGGGGGGGGAAGGTGTAGTGCACTGCAGTAACAAAACCAAAATACCACAAAGCAGTGCAAAATCATGCAGGTGCGATGAACAGCAGGTTCACACTGCTGCATTTACTCTGTGGTACATTAAAATGTGTCTGATTTGATGGCATGTGTCACACATACACTCACACACACACTATGAGTAATACATAGCAAATTGAAAACTTCAGTAATATAATCAAATCTTTTAAACAAACTGAAATTATGCCCTGCTGCACTACAACAATCAGCAAAAAAAAGGTCAAGAATTACTGAAAATATTACTGTGCATACATAAACAGTTGTACAAGAAAAATATGACATAGAAACATAGAAGCTGATGGCAGATAGAGGACCGCAAAGCCCATCCAGTCTGCCCATTTCTTTTTCTACCTTACGAATGTGCCATCGGCCTTTGCTCTGTCAATGGCCTATCTATTCATACTTATCTGTATTGGTCCCTTATGCCTATCCCATGTCTGTTTGAAGCCCTGCACTGTATTCATATCCACCACTTCCTGAGGTAGACCATTCCACGCATCCACCACTCTTTCTGTAAAAAAGAACTTCCTCACATTACCCCTTGATTGGCCTCCTTCTAATCTAATGCTGTGTCCTCTTGGCCTGCTATTTTTCTTATAATGAAAGATGTTAGACTCTTTCACCTTGTTAATGCCCTTAAGGTGTTTGAATGTTTCAATCATATCACCTCTCTCCCTCCTTTGCTCTAGGGTATACATATTGTGCTCCATAAATCTGTCCTCATATGTTTTCTGATGCAGTCCCTGCAACATTTTGGTTGCCCTTCTCTGGACTGCCTCAATTTGGTTAATGTCCTTGTGAAGGTGTGGCGTCCAGTACTGCATGCAGTACTCTAGATGAGGCCTAACTGGTGTCTTCTAAAGAGAGATTATTACCTCTCTCTTCTGACTTGTGATACCCCTACTAATACACCCCAACATCCCTCTAGCCTTACCTACTGCTTTAGTGATTTGCTTGGATGATTTCAGGTCATTGGTGATGATGACGCCCAAGTCTCTTTCTTCCCTTGTGAATGCCAGCAACTCCCCTCCCAGCCTATAGGTGGCTTCAGGATTTCTCTTCCCCATGTGCATGATCTTGCACTTCTTTGTGTTAAGCCCCAGTTGCTACTCTTCTGACCATTTGCTAGTTTATCCAGATCTCTTCTCATTCTGCCCACCCCATCAGGATCATGTACTGTGTTGCAGATCTTGGTGTCATCTGCAAACAGACAAACCTTACCCTCCAGTCCATCTGCAATGTCACTGATGAAGATATTGAAGAGGACTGACCACAGGACTGATCCCTGAGGTACCCCACTTGTGACTTGCATCTCTTCTGACTGTACACTGTTTACCACCACTCTCTGTTTTCTGCTCATCAACCAGTTTGCCACCCAGTTGACCAACATCTGACCCACACTGAGTCTTCCCAGCTTATTAATCAATCTTCTATGTGGAACAGCATCGAAAGCTTTGCTGAAGTCAAGGTAGATGGCATCAACTGCTCCCCCTTGGTCCACCATGCTGATTACCCAGTCAAAGAAATCTATGAGATTAGTTTGACAGGATCTTCCTTTTGTAAACCCATGCTGTCTTGGATCCTGTGCACCTATGGATTCCAGGTGTTGCACTATCCTTTCCTTAAGGAGTGCCTCCATAATTTTGCCAACTAATGAGGTAAGACTGACTGGTCTGTAATTCCCTGTCTCGTCCCTGCTACCACTCTTGTGGAGAGGGATCACATGAGCCCTTCTCTAGTCTTCTGGGACCTCTCCTGTGCAAAGAGATTCACTAAACAGTTCTGATAATGGCTCTGCTAGTTCCATCCTTAGCTCCTTTAGTACCCTGGGATGTACGCCATCAGGTCCCATTGCCTTGTCCACCCTGAGCTTATCGAGCTGTTGTAGGACCCTTTCTTTTCTGAAGGGACTTGTGCACACTTCCCTCCCCCCTGTGTCCATGGTGCTGAGCTGTGGGCCCTGCCCCACCTTCTGTTCAGTAAATACTGAGCAGAAGTATCTATTTAGGATAGATGCTTTTACATGGTCCTCCTCCTCACATGCCACCTTATTCCCAATTGATCTTAGCAATACCCCCTCTGGACTTTCTCTTTTCACTAATGTATCTATAGAAAGTCATGTCACCTTCTTTTACTTTTTATGCTAGTGTTTCCTCGGTTTGGGCCTTTGCCTGCCTTACTGCCTTCCCTGCTTTCCTTAGGGATGTTTGGTATGCCTCCCTATCTTCATCCTGCTGCATTTCCTTATATTTCCTGAAGGCCAGCCTTTTGACTCTGACCTTTTCTGCTACTGTTTTTGAGAACCAAAGTCATTTCCTTCTTCTTTTGCACTTCCTTTTCTCGCTAACACAATGGAATATTGCTTTAAGCATTGCATCTTTAATGCTTGCCCACTTTGCCTGTTCCCCCTCACCTGTATTTCTTTTTGCCAGGGCTAGCTTAACTCTGTTGGCCATCTTATCAAAGTCAGCTCCTCTGAAGTCCCATATTTTTGCCTTGGAATAGGATGATTTAGTTCTAGTGGCCAAACTGAACCATGGTCACTGGCCCCCAAAACCAAACAGAAAGACTGCCTTTTTTTCTCAGTTTTAGCCTACCTCCACCACAGATACGCCCCTCCTCCAAAGCACACTTCAAGTGTCTGTCAGTACACAGACTGAATGTTCTAAATTAACATTCAAAATCCACACCAAACAATAAACATTCAATGATATGAGCGCAGGAGGGTTTCCTACAATCGATGTACTAAATTTTGAGCAAAACAAATGTCTCAGAAAGGTTTTTTTAACAGTTTTTAGAGGATTTGAATTGCAGAGCTCTGAGAGGAAACTGTCTCCATCTACCACTAAACACACACTACACAGAACTGAGGCTGTGTAGAACAATCTAGAGCCCATGTGACCTGCAGTCCCATGAATCACTGTAAAATTCGCTTTGGAGCTCAATAACAAGGCAAAGTGATGCGAAGTACAATTGCTTTCTATGTACTTTGCATTAACATTGGTGCAGAAGGTGTTGGGGGAAGGCAGAGTAATGTAAAGTCATTGTTATAAATGGACTTCACGTTCCTCATTATGACGCAAAGTACTCCGCTTCATGTTGTGGATTACTTTGCGGATTCCACATTACTCCATGAACTGCTTCGCAAAGCGAATTTTGGCTACTTCACCTACCTCTAATCACAGGCACCACAGTGTTACCAGATGCCGTGAGTGACCACTCCCCTTTTACCTGTCGCTGGACCAATAAGGCTCCTAAATGACCTAGCATGCCAATCTATCGGTGGGTCCAGAGGAAGGGAAATCAGGAGCATCTCCTAGAATACTTCTACAACTGCGACTTGTCCCCAGTCTTCCATGCAGTTAATGTAGATGAAGTACTAAGCCACTTTATCACTCGATTTAACTCAGCCTGTAATATATTTGCCCCCCTCAGGAAGCACAAGGTGAAAGGGGTCTCCCAAGCCATGGATTACACACTCTCTCCTGTGCCTTATGGCCACTCATGACCACCTCTGGAAGGTGGCACATGCCACTGGCAAACAGATCGAATGTCAGTGTTTTAGGGCTACTAGAAATAATTGCACCTGAACCATTCAGCATGCAAAGACCTCATACTAAAAAGGCATGTTTGCTAACTCCTGAGATAATAGTAAAAAAATTTCTGGGACGATATTAAAAACCTTACTGGAAAACCCATATAACCCCCCCCACCCTACTCAGTCATAATGGTCTCACTGTTCAAGACCCAAGTGAAATTGCCAACATTCTCAATATCTCATTCACTGACTTGAGTAGAGTCCTCCACCCCCAACTTCTTTGATGAACCATCTGCTACTGACATTGCCTGCCACAGACCTGCCCCCCTAACATCCCCCAGTTCTATTTCAGGTTGATATCCCCATCAACTGCCAGGAAACACCTTTTGAAAGTGCTCATTAAGTCTAGGCACAGCTCTCATATCCTTGACCTCAAAGTACATCTCTCCTTAGATGCTGTCCTGGCCCCACTTACCTGGATCCTGAATCTATCCCTATGACTCTGTCAGTATCCCACTGTCTGGAATGCTGCAGTAACTCCTATCCCCAAGAGTGGTGGCAGAACAAACCAGTCCAACTACTGCCCCATCTCAATACAGACACCCCTCTCAAAAGCTCTTGAGCGCATTGTTGCCGAACAACTAACAGCATATCTCTCTGCTCATGATATCCATTGCCCTCAGCAACATGGGTTTAGGAAGGATCATAGTACTTCCACTGCTCTGCTCTCATGTACAGACCTTATCCACAAAGCCCTCGACTGTGGCCACCTTATAGGGTCTAACTATATAGACCTTACAAAGGCCTTTGATATGGTCAATCACTCTTTACTGCTCCTGACAATACCTTCCTAGGACTCTCTAATGATGTTACCACTTGGTTCAGAAGTTACCTAGGAGGCAGATTCCAGTATGTAAAAATCTCTGACTCACTCTCTACAAGAGACCCAGTACAATCCAGTGTTCCTCAGGGATCAATCCTGGGCCTTCTCCTATTTAGCCTCTACCACAATACCCTCCCCTAGCCTGCCCTAACAGCCTTCTTCTGTATGTAGATGATGCAGTGAGTTACTCAAGCCAGCATGACCCTGCACCCCTTACCTATAACCTGAAACAGAGCTTTGCCTCCATTGAAACATGGGTCTCTGAACAGAGATTAATCATGAACTATAAAAAGACCAAATCCATGGTCTTTACTGGACCACATAATAAGTTTAAAGCAGCCCAACTAACCATCACCAACAACACTGTCTCACCCCTTGAACAGGTAGCTTGTTTTAAGTACCTGGGCATTACCCTGAACAGCATGCTCTCCTACCAGGAACACATCTCAAACATCTCTAAAACTGCTAATATTAGACTAGGTCTCATCTATAGACATCGGCAACATATGACCCAAGAGGCTCTACATCTTGCTGTAACCAGCTCCATCTTGTCTATCATTGATTATGGCATTGTTTTCTATGGCTCTGCCACTGCCCTCAGAAGGATTGATATCACCCTTAATAAAATGTGTAGGCTACTTACTGGTGCTAGGCATGATACATACACCTATGACCTTTACACACAAGCCAATTGGCTCAACATCCATAATAGAATCTCTTACCACACCTGCCTTGCTGCCAAAAAGATCTCCCTAGGGCTAGACCCCCCCATATGGGCACTCCTTAAGAATGCCCCTGTAAATTCACGCTGCATGAGAAGCATGCCTAACCAAGCCTTTCAAGTACTATTATGCTGGACTTCCCAAGGGCAAAGAACCTTTATGTATAGAGCCTCTATCTGATTTATCAACCTCACTGCTCATATCCAATCCACTCCTAACATAGGTCCTTTCAAAAATTGTCTCCTACAACACCTAGCCAACATCAGCAGCTATGACTGCAACACTTCATTTTATTTTATTTTTATCATGCCATATTTTCTCCCCGAGCTGTCACTGACCTGCCTATCTCCAGCCAAAGCTCCAGCGCCACCTCCGAACCTGAAGTCTGCATGCCCAGCTGGCATATGCAGCTCTGCCTTTGAGAGGGGCACCCCCCCATTTCCCCCATGCCAGATGAGGAACCATTACCAGCACGCACCATCCAGGCATCTTCAGCTGGTGGAGAGTGGCTATCAAGCTGCCTCAGCTTGTACTGCTCCATTTTTTCCATTTTTCTGTCCCCAGGGTGTGAACGTGCAATGACGTCCGGGCACGCACGTGCCGACATCTGTCGCACCCCCCTGTATCTGTGCCTGCTTTAGCAGTACCCCTGATTGTCACCAGGGGCCGCTGCAGAGCAATGGTGCCCTGGATCCCTCCTCAGGGATAGGGATAGCAGTCCATCGGATGTTCAATCCTATCCTCCTCCTGCTGACCCCTGATGTCCCAGGCTCGCGTCTGAACCCAGGTCACCAGAGTGGTGCTAGGTGTGGCGTCCAGTGCCTCAACCCACAGCACCACCGGCCAGCTCCACACTTAATTTTAATGACCTGCTGTTAGAATCTACCCACCTATTTGTTGACAGTGCCCTTTGGGCTGCTATTCTGCATGACTTCTGAGTCCAAGGTTATCCTTAACTCTACTTACTTCTTTCAGGGTCATCACCTATATTATCCCTGTCCACAGGAATACACCACCCCTACTCTACTTCCTCCTCTCCTCCACCTCCAGCTATTGCACAATCACCTTTTCTCTTTTTTCTATCCTAGTCTACCACTTATCTGCCCTTCTATCCAACTAGGCTCACCTGACAATATTTGACTTGATCGTACTGCTAACACTTATCCATTGTTTTAGTATGTAATTGTTTTAGTATGTCATTTTAGTTTTTTTCTATTATTCCAATTTGTTGTATCCCACCATGATTGTTTAATTTTACCCAATGTGCTTGTGTTTGTTACTTTTTCCTATGTATTACCTTAACCGTTTGATGTGTAACCTTTGTAAATGAGCCCCTGGCCCAAAGATCTTAATTCTGAAACCCAATAAATAAATAGCTTTCACTAATAAATCAGTAGTCACAATTTCTAATGCCACACCTTCATTCCCCATTCATCTCCATCTATTCAAGATATCCTCAAAAAGTGTGACCAACAGTCTCCTTAGTATATTATACAATATAAACTGTAGTTTAGGGATATAGAAGCAAATTACTGATCATGAGGCATGATCTATGGACTAGGGGTGTATGGGTCAGCAGAATGATGTTACACAGCAGAAAGCAGATCAGTATCTGCTACACTGAGAAGGTCAATGTGAATCAATTGCTTCATTTTCCCTCCATCTGTTCCATCTCATTCAACCCTGATCTATGGTATGTTCACCCCTGGCTGGCAGCTGAGTAGCAATTAACTGGTAGGCTGAGAGGTCCCACTCCATATGTATTTTGCTGTTACAATTGTCTGATGATAATGAAGAAAACATACTGTATACAAGTGCTTTAATAGCAACTAGCCTTTGGGACAACAGGCAAAGCACCACTCAATGGCTGGCAACTGGAATGACAATGGTTTATAAGGAAACATGGGGGAGACTTAAAGGACTCCTACTACACTGCCACAGTACAGAATGTGACTGTTGATAATGAAGAAACAAGTACTTAAACAGCAAAACATAGGCTTCAGGCAACAAGAGGCTGCTCAAGGCAGCATTGTTGTTATCCTGTGTCCGGCACCATCCAATAAGACACAGGCATTTGTTCACACACCAGTGCTTTAAGAGAGGATGATGAAGTTAGGGTAATGCCAATACTACTTCATGCAGTCATTTAAACCGGGAGGAACATAACTCTACACATTCACCAACATTTTGGGGATTGTTTACCCCAGTTCATATTTCCATACTTTTGAGGTTTTGTGTTTAAAGCCTATCTGATGACACAGCATAATATTTTGTAACATATTTCTATCCATTTGTAAACCGATGCACACTGATTTTTATTGCTAATGCCAGCCATTGGACCTCATTGTCAATGTTTTCAATTGAATGCAGTTCCTTGTGTTTTGTGGTACTGCCTGCTCTCATCCTTTGCCAGGGAGTCTCTGGCATCCAGAAGCAACCTTTCCCTTCCTCAAGCCCCACACCAAGCAATCTTTGGCATCAAGTATCCTACTTCCCTCACCCTGGACCCATGTCTAGCAGTCCCTTGTTTCTGTTGGCACCTCCACTCTCCTTTCCCCCTGCAAAACAGTACCTGGTGTCCAGTAGCACTGCTCCCTTACCCTGCCCAATCCCAAGCAGCCACTGGCGTCCAGTGGCACTCTCTCCTCCCTCACTTTGCCCAAATCATAGCAGTTCCTAGCAATCAAGGGACCCTCCCCACACACACACTCACCCCACAAAATTTCTTGCAGTCCCTGACATCTATTTGAACCCTTTCCCTCATCCTGTCCTGATCCATGCAGTCAGGGCAGTTCAGTGGAATGCCATGCCCTCATCATTGCTAAATACATGCAATTTCTAATATCCAGTACCACCCTCCATACCCTGCCACAACTACAATGGAACACTGGCTTCCAGACCTATCCTTTTGCATGCCCCACCTTACCAGATGGTGGCTGGCAAAAATCTTCCTCTCACCTCCATAGTCAGTCATCATCAGAACTCCCCATTCTCCAGTTGTCTATGTGGATATTTCTAGTTATCCCTGCTCTGTCCCCAACCTTTGTCCATGATAACGCCATCCATAGTTTGTCCATGATTCATGGAAAATATTGTACATGGTTGATGAACATGTGAAAATGCCTGGAAAAACACACAATAAAGAGAAACTAAACAGGGAAAGGTAATCCATTTTAAATTGCTAAATGAAAGAAGAAAATGTGACAAAAATATAAATTATTTCATGTAAAGAAGTAGCTATGATTGTCCACATTCTATTAAGCTAAAAACAAAATACATTCATTTTTGTGTCCTGTATATGATTATATCATGGGTCATATCTTGGTTTAAATATAAACATTGTATTTGTCACCTTGATACTTTATGTCCACCATTCAAACTACTTGTAGTATAAATTTTAAAACTGTGTAAAATAGTACAGTTGCCAATTTAATCTAATTTTAAGATGGATTCATTTAATCCTTTAATAGGCATCTAGATAATGTGAAGAAGCAATGATGTTATAAACCCCCAAATGTAAAGATCCGATTAAAAAGAAACAATTTTCTTGAATTATTTTATTTCCATTTAGCTGTGTTTGATAGTTTAGGCCATCTTTTATTCCACAACTGTGTTGTAAACTACAGTTACATTCAGTGGCATGTCTTGATTTTTTTAAGTTAAAAGCAGTTATTAGTAGATAATGCTTATTAATAAATTGCTTTGGTTCCATTTGGCTGCTGTTCTTATTCAAGTTTGGTACAGAATTCGTGAGAGATCTCTATGAATTATGACCTTTCCCAAATATGTTTTCAAAATCTTCTGGATGGATCATAGTCACCAATGTTCAACAGTGGTTTGTCCATGTTTAATCATGGTGTGTCCATGATCATGACAGCATGGGATAGCAACCAAATTTACATAATGCATTTGCATATCAGAATGGGGAAATTGACTCCTTCACTAATATTATTTATCATAATAATTGTTCTACTATATGAAGTCAAAATAAGGCTTATATGGTATAAGGAAATTGTTTTAGCATAAAACATGTACAGTATGTGTGAACTCAACACATCTTAAAAGAGTTTCATTTTATTGTGGTAAAAATAGCAATAAGGTTATTCTGTATGAATGAAAAGCAACACCAAAATAAAGAGGAACAGAAGCAGCAAATAATGACTACCACATCTAAGAATTATGAAAAGTATGTGTACATAAAATATACAGTACTTCATATAGAATGTTAAGGTTCTGGGGAACATGAAATTACAGTACCTGAGCTGTGCAGAAATGTGTTTTATAACAATGCTTTTTTTCTGGCAAAGAGCTACAGACCCATGTGCCTGTCACTGTCACTGAATATATAAATAAAGAAAGAAATAAAATTAACAACCATGGAATACCACAAATGACCATGGTCAACTGGAGTACTTACCAAACTAGATTGACCATAGTCATTCCTGTTCACTCCCTGGGCTGTTTACCATCACCATGGATAACCATGGTTAAAATCATGTACAAACCCTGAATAACAATATTTGCTGTCAATGGTCTAACCTGCTACAACAATAGTTATTCCATGAACATAAGAGCAGGGTCATTGCTGCAACTGCAATTTTGGTTTCCTGAAATGATGATTGTAATAATTAGACAGTCAAAAACCAGCAGAAGAAGAAGAAGAAGAAGAATGAGGAGGACCTTTTCCCAGCTGCTGTCCGGAGCAGGGGCTGCTCATGGTGGTGGTGGTGGGGGGAGGTCAGCTGTGACAGTAAGAATCAGACTCCCAATTTAGGTGGGAGTAATGGGGACATGTCTTTTTGTAAATGTATATGGGCTTCTGGTGTCAGAATAGGATAGGGCAGTGAAGTGTTGGGTACAGAGACCATATATTTTCACAGATGATTGGCTCCCAGTGACTGCATTTGCATTTTGGGAGGTTCCAGTGGTTCAGGCATTAGGGTGCCACCAAGGATGTGCTCCCAGTGCCCACATTTACAATTTGGGGAGTGTTCATCTATAGGAGGCCTATTATTTTCTTAGCTCTAACAAACTGGTTGCTGAGTAAAAAATAAGATTAAAACAAAGAAAAAATGATGGCACCAAAACCAAAGATAGCTCCCATTGTTAAGCAAGAATACAAGTGTTTTTTCCCCCAAGATTGGGTTACCAGAATCAGAAGTGTATTGAAAACAACTCTCTATTATAATAAAAAGTTTAAACCTCTAGCTTTACACCAATTATGCTTTACCATTATTGTTTTGTTGAGTTTTTTTCCTTTTTGCTTTTGTTGGTCTACCAAATATTGTAGACAATGCAGTACTTATTTAATGTAATCTTTCAAATTGTATTTGATTTTCCCCTACTCATTTCACAATAGCTGTTTGTGACATCACAGTCTGTTATCATAGTGACTAGTAAGATGTTATAAAAGAGCACTGTGAGATTAACTAGGGAGAGGCAAAAGGTTTTTAAAACAGGCTGTTTAAACAGGCTTCCCAGATATCATGTAAATCTTGGAAAGGAGCATTGGAAATGAAAAAAAAGGATGTATTCTCTAGCAAACTGTAATAGAATAAACATATTTTTATCATACTCTTGCTGAAGTGCAGAGTTACTCTTTAAGGGGTTAGTAGAAGCATTACTGGAAAGATATGAATGTGATCACAGTGTGGTTGTATGTTCTCATGAAAACACCCTATGAAAAAATCTTTGTTAAATGCTACTGTGCAAGTCTGCCCGTGTTACTTAAAACATTCACAGTGGAACATAGCTATTAAGAGTTGCTTCAGGACATAAGAATCTGTCCTACATATCTGTTTGTCTATGATATGCAGATTTTATATTACTTAATTAATCACAGGCAGGATTACAAAAATGTCCCTAATATGCTATCATTCATACACAGTGCCCTTAATAGGAAAGTTTTACAATACACACACACACAGACACACAAAAATATCTATATAAATATAATAGTGGCGTGGTAGTGCTGCTATACTTAGGGTTTTGTAGGCAGTGTAATGTTAAACCTCAATGTTTGTACTTTAATAACTTTGCAATCTTTCAACTGATTTGCATGACATTTTGCAAGTGCAGTCTCGGGTAGTAGATATCTGAATCTGCCAAGTTTCATTGTGGTTGGATGTGATTTTTTAGTGTTATGGATAGTGCAAAAAGTGAATTTTCATGACTATTTTCCAATTGGTTTTGTGGGG
Organism: Neoceratodus forsteri; assembly: GCA_016271365.2. Taxonomy (NCBI): domain Eukaryota; kingdom Metazoa; phylum Chordata; order Ceratodontiformes; family Ceratodontidae; genus Neoceratodus; species Neoceratodus forsteri. Next base: position 75,870,424 of record CM057450.1, read on the forward strand.
GTTTCTATCAAGAGGTGTAGCACCCAGACAATTTGGAATTTTGTCCTGAAATTTTCTTTTTAGAAAAAGAATGGCCTACAGATGTACCTTTTGCTTGTTTGGTGAACAAATATTAATCCATTCCAAAGTTATTTAATGTAGAAATTTTGTAAAATTGGTTCTGCACATGCTCAGCAAGCACTTCAAAATAGATGTATGAAACAAAAAAATAATCTTTGTTTTGTTTTGACATCATCCTTTTTCATGAGGAGAAAATCCTTTTTAGTTTGCCACCATCTTGTTTTCCATTTTCCTCTACAAATTCAAATTCAAAAGCCACAAAAATGACATTCTGGACAGCAACCAACACCTGTACCTTGATTGTTCGGACTCCACAAGCTGGGTTCTGCACTTAGCTGTTAGAGAAATGCCCATGACATGTTCTTTTTTAAGAGAATAAATCTTTTTTCTTGACTTGTGATACAAAGAAAAATTCTTTATTTGTATCATGACTCATGAAAAATGATTTCTAATCTTTAAAAAAAAAATTTCAAGGGCATTTCTCCAATACTTAAGTGCAGAATCCATCTAAAGGGGTTCTGTAAGTGAGATACATGTGTTGGTCACTGTCCACAATGTCATTTTTGTGGATTACTTTAGAAACATATTTTTATACATGTTTAATATTAGAAAGTTGAAATTTTGACATTGAAATCCTTTACAGTGACAACTTCAAGGTTGTCGCTGTAAAGGACCAGATGTCAAAATATCATCCCTTTGCCACTATTTCACCCCCCCCATAAACAAAGTCTGACTTGGAGCTTGTAATCTAAAAGTAGGAGGCATGGGGAGTAAGCCCCCCCCTAGGGGGCGAGGGGCAAAGCCACCCGTGAAAAAACACCCAATATCGGACAGGTGAAATTTCACCAGTCAACATTGTTTGTGTTGTCAAGCCACATTTTGACAACTTTGTTGTCAATGCAGCTTGCTGGAACCTTTCATACAGCCCCTCTCCCCCAAAATGTGTATTACAACAGTTCATTTATTGGGCATGACATTTCCTATCTTGCTAGTATCCAGCTTCATAACACAAGTTTTACAAATTGAACATCAGCAAGCATTATGTCAAATTTGGAATTGTTCAAACACTGACAAATATTTTAGTCACTTGTCATGTACTGGACAATGAATAGACAAGGGAGACATCTGTGCAAAGTTGTACAGAAAAGATACAAAAGGGGAAGTGAATGCTTCCAGTTCTCTACTTTTGGTTTGCACACAGAGCAATCCCATAGACTGCAGGGGTGGTCAGAAAAAAACACCCCCAATAGAGGAAACGAATATTGTAATGGATAAGAAAACTGTTGAGACAAATAACTGTAACCAAACCAAGAAAAACAGGTGAACTTCTGATTCAAAAAGTATTTCTACACAGCTGAGACTGATTCTCCTGCATCTCCTGTTGATCACCATCTTCTGCTCTCCCTTCCCCATGCCCCCTCCCCCACGGAGTACATGTCTGAGGAGGAGACCCAACAGCACTATGGAACACTGAAGTCTAGGATGAACATCACAAATTTATATCAGCTAAAAGCACCAGTCTAAAGCCAGCCCAGTGGCACTGAGGGTTGAGGTGCTGGATGTCACACCTTGCACCACACTGATGATCTGGGTTCAGGAATGAGCCTGGGTCACTGGGGGTTGGCAGGAAGGAGAGAGGATTGAGCATCTGAAGGACTGCTCTCCTCTCTCTGGGGAAGGGAACTAGTCATCCCACTCACTGACTGTCCTCTAGCGGTGGCTGGAGGGCAGTATGGGTAGGGAGGCTCGGAAGCTGATGTTATTACATTGGAGGGGAAGGAAGGGTAAAAACCGGAAATTTCCAGGGCTCCATAGACCCATGATTGCCCAATCACTCCAGCGAAGTCTGCCCCCACCACTAGATATGACATACTGGGTGGCGGGGACTGCCGCCACACCCCCAACTGGCCCTGCACCATGGAAGGGGAATTGATGGGGAAACCTCGGGGGGTGGACAAGCTAGGTGTCAGGCTGGAGGATGTACCCCCTCTGAGGGGGGGTCATAGCCCCATGAAGCCTGTGGCAAAGAGGTAAATAGTAATAAAAAAAATTTTTGAAAAACCCACCAGTCTGGAACACCACATTTAGAGTACTCATAATCACCCAAAGGAAGCAGACTGTGTATACAGGTAGAGCCTCTGAAGTGACTGCATGCCCTACAAGAGGAGACTTGCAATTTTCATAAGCACTAAGCAACAGACAATGCAATCAATTATCTGATGGAAAACAACCACCCCATGCCAAAAAGAAGTGAAACCAGCTGGCCCAGTGGCATGGAGGGCTGAGGCATCCATGCCTTACCTCCTGTCACACCAACGATCTGTGTTCATGGTGTGAGCGAACCTCTGGGGGTCGGCCAGGGAGGAAGAGGATTAAGAATTCGAAGGACTGCTCTCCTCTCCCAGGGAGGGGTGGGGATGGAGTCTGCTGCTTGATTGGCCCCTGGTGGCGGCTGCGGCTGGTGCAATGGACCCACAATATAGAGGGTGGATGTGGAGCAGATGCCTGGCATGCCACATGTGGAAGCATGCCATTGGCATCATTGCATGCCTTCTCTCTGCACTCGGGGCCAGGAAGTAAAAGAGAGGAAAAAAAAGGAATCCCGACTTGCGAGATGATGCTGACTGCCTGCAGGCACCACACCCAGCCAGCTGGCACCTTGTGGAAGCAGAGGTGAGTCTGATAGATACCAGGGAGATGGAGCTGGGGGGGCGCTGGAAGTGGGCTGGTTGGGAAAGGAAAGAAAAGAAATTAACAAAAAAGAAAAGGAGTGAAATCAGTCTTTTACACAAGCAATGTACAATTTTGCAATGCAATTCTGGCACCCTTATCTGAAGAGAGATGTGAGATTGTTGGAGGGGATACAAAGAAGGGTGACAACGTTGATTCAGGGATTACGGGATATGCCCTTCCAGGAGAGATTAAGGGAATTGAACATGTATTGCCTTGAGGAGAAAGGGATTGGGGATATGAGTGAGACCTTTAAGTACATAAAGGGAATCAATAAGTCTGTTACTGAAGAGATATTCAAGCTCTGGAAGGGTAAGGACATGAGAGGGTAGAGACTTAGACTGGAAGAAGGTATGTATAAGAGGGAAATGAGGAGGCACTTTTTCACAGAGATAGTAGTGGCAGTTTGGAACCCTTTGCTGGAGAAGGTTGTATCCTGTTGGACAGTGGGTAGTTTCAAGAGGGGATGTGACAGGGTGAGAGGAGGGTATTTTGGAAGGTGGGGGAGGGGCAGCTGCAAAGTAGGGTGTTAGTTGCACACTCAAGCAGACTAAATAGACCTAGAGCCCTAATTTCTGTTGGCAATTTCCATATGTTTGTATGTTTGTATGTACAGTTCTGAGAGCTATACTAGCAGGATAAATTCTCCAAAAAGACAAACAAGAAAAGCATTCATCTCCTTTGAGGAGCAATGTGCTTACAGGTAAACAAAATAAATGATCATGACCTGGGAGGGGATTACTAGAAAGAAATCAGGGTGGACCGTGACATTCCAAAATCCAACATTCTTATTAGGACAATACCTACTATACAGTCTGGGGTTATCTTTTTGCCCACAAATTGAAATTTACATTGTTCCCTAGTGTTTAGTGGCACCCCAGCCTCTGATGGTTTTCCCCACATTTCTTAAATTTTTCCTGGTGTCTAGTGGTGCATCCAACCCTCTGATTCCTGTCCCTGTTTATTATAATGCTGTAATACAGCACAGCATCCCCCAATGTCTTTTTTTATTCTCCTGTTAAAAAAAATGGTCTCTTAACTCTAGTGGCTCCCTCAACAGTCCAGTCATCAGCCCTCCAATTATTTGTTATTTCCCTGGTATCTAGTGGCATCCCACCACCCTCTGATCCTGTACCTGTATTATAGTATTTACCCCTGGTGTCTAGAGGTACCCCCCACCCTCTGACTGCCACTCCCATATTTTATAAATTGTCCCCTGATGTTTAGTGGCACCCACCACCTTCTAATTAGCTTCCCCCTATTTCTTATAATTTCCTTGGTGTCTAGTGGTGCTCCCACCCTATGATTGCTGTCCCAGTTTTTTATGAGACTGTAATATAGCAAAGTGTCCCTCAATGTCTTTTTTTCTCCTGCAAAAAAGAAAATGTTTCCTCGTTTATATGATGATACGACCTCCCCTTACCCTGACCTCCCACTGAGCAACTACCATTCTGCACCCCTACACACCCCCACACAGCCTGCAGTTCAATGTATTTCAATGGGGCTTTCAAGTAAGTGGAAAAGCTCTGCCATTTTTGCATATTTTAAGCCCAAATTTTCAACATGACCTTTCTGAGATTCCACATCCGGAACAATATAAGTGGAATTATACAAATGTGGCCCAAAAGGTGATTTCACTGTAACTTGGCAAAAATACCTTTCATGTGGGATTTGAAAATTTTCACCAGCCTTTTTCATGAGGTGGGGTCATAAGAAGGCCGTGTTGAAAATTTGGGAAAAAAGTATGTAAAAATGGCAATGTCATGTGCATACATTGACATTTTGCTACGTTCACTCATAAGTTTGGCAATTTTAAATATTTTGACCCCAAATTTTCAACATACTGTACATATCTTTTAACACCACCTCATGAATGTGACAGCCATCATTTTTTAAACCCTGGCCAGACTGTGTTTTCACTCCTGTGGCATGAAATGGCATTGCAGTGATGCGGAATCACATTTTGGCAAGGATTTTAAAATTTTCATTATTGGGCTCATGATGTGGGGTAATAAGAAGGCTATGATGACAATTTTGTTCCTCTTTTATGATAAATGGAAGCGCAGGACCCAGAGGTCCCTGCACTTCCACAGACAAATGAGGATTCAATTATACTATCTCAAAAAGTAAGCAAATTCTTTGTAAAAAAAAAAATGTGTTAATGCACTAGTTAGGGTTAAAGTGACAAAAGCATGGAAATGTGGTGCTAGGGTTTCCAACCATAACACCACACCCCCACCCTGCAGAGAGCAATGGAAAAAACATTACAGCTTCACGCTCTTGCCTATTTGCAAATCAGTGTGTGATGTGTGCCTTGGGTTGTCAACCTTAATGCTCACTCCATTCCATCAGTAAATAAGCTGAGATGGGTACAGTATATGAGAATGGGGTGTGCGTTGGTGTTGACAACCCTGGCACAGATCTGTAGAGGAGAGAGGAGGCAAAGATGGTAGAAACTGTAATGGTTTATCTCATTGCTGCCTACATTGTGGGGTGAGGTGTTATGGTTGAAAACTCAACACAAAGTTCCCCACTTTTGTTACTTTAACCCTAACTACTGCATTAATAATTTTGTTTCCTGAAGAATACATATATATATATATATATATATATATATATATATATATGCACATATATTTATACAATGGGGTGAGACATATTCCAGTGAAATAAAACATGTTATTTTCACTGCAGTGAAATAAATCCTGATGACGTCAGCAGAGTTAAAATAAATACCATTTGTTATACCACCAAAACCCACGCTAAACCTGCGCAAAGCCACGCAATCGCACAAAGCCGTGCTAACCCCACTCAAGCCATGCAAATTGTACATTTTGCAACAGTGAGCCCCCACCGTATAAATAGGATACATGATGTTGACATAGTGGAATATGAAAAATATTTTCACTCCTGCCTCGTGAGCACTGTATATTTTACTCATGCCTTTGGCATTCATGAAATAGCCATGCTCACTCTGCAGGAGTGAAAATGTTTTCCATATTCTGCTCATGCCCATCATGTATCCCCTATCTATATATCTATGTATATCTATATATCTATATATATATATATATTACACTGGCATACTAGCACCAGTATAGCTAGGGTTGAGTGCTCATTTCTATGTTAAAGCCCAATTATTATACTTTAATAACTTTACAGTGGTTCAACAGATTTGCATGAAATTTTGTATGCATAATCTTGTTGGGCAGTTCTGTTGATGTGGCAAATTTAATTTGAATCACTTATGTGGTTTCTGAGATGCAGAGTCTGAAATAGTGTTACATTTACTTATATTTTGTTGTTTATTTGTCCACCAGTATCTCAGAAACTGTTTTAAATTGTGGCCTGAAATATTCAGGGTAAAAAAGCCTTTACCTCACAGATGTGTCTTTTGCTTGTTTGTTGAAAATATATGAATTTGTTCAAAATTTACTAAATGTTGAATTTCCCATTATTTTCAAAGGGAAATTATAGATGTTCAGCTCAAAAAAGGATTCTTTTTTCGCAGGAGCTAATCCATTTTCGCAGAGGGGTCATCCTGTATAGCAGATGGAAAATCCATTTTTCCATCTGTTGCCATTTTGTTTTTTAGTCAGCAAGAGAAAGAAAACACAAAAATTAATGAATTTCAAAAAAACAAACATCAGATCCTAACTAAATTGGACCCATTTAGCTACATTCTGATGTTTGTTTTTTAGAGTTATGGCAAAAAACACCTTTTATGGGCAGCCAAAATCCCAGGTGTCCAGCTTAGCAAGAGGAGAACTTCCTTCATGTTCTCTATATGAGAACAGTAGGATTTTCTTGACTTCTGAAGCCACAGCTAGAACTTGTGCTGCTGGCTGTAGTTTGAGCTGTGAACCACCATTTCCCCTGTGTCTAGTGGCACCCCCACCCTCCGATCCCCATATTTTATTTTATAAATTTTTCTATTCATGTTAGTAGCATCCTCCCACTCTCTTATATGTATCTCTAATGTCCAGTTGCACTGCCCAACCACCAATCCTTATATTTTATTTTATTGAATTTCTCCATTGGTGTTAGTGGTGCCCTCCACTGTCCCATATCTTTCCTTGGTGTCTTGTGGCACCCCCACCCTGTGATCCCCATATTTTAAATATTTGCATACATTGGTGGTTAGTGGCCACCCCCTTCTGTGTCATTTAAGCCTGAAAAAACAGAAAACTGTCCCTCAATGTTTTTTATTATTATTTTTTTACCTGTAAAAAAAAGTCCATTGGTGATCAGAACCACACTACCCACCTGATCTCCCACTGTGTAGCCACCAACCCACACCCTCCTTGACACCCCTACACACACCCTGAACAGGTCTCAGGTTAAGGATCCACTCTGAGATTGAAGACATGTCTTGCTGCTTGAACCAGTAACTGCAGTATGAGAAACTAGGGTAAATGTGGTTCAATGTATTTCAATGGATAGTTAAACTTTTATGCATGACTCAGCCTTTTTTTCAGATTTTTGACCCCAAATTTTCAACATGGCCTTTTGGGGACCCCACCCCAAGAAAAATATGACTGTCATTCTGCAACTCCCACCAGAAAGGTGATTTTGAGGTTGCTTGAGGAATTCACCTTTTAGGCAGGATTTGGATAATGACAGTCATATAGTTCATGAGATGGGGCCACAAGAAGGTTATGTTGAAAATTCAGTGTCCAAATCTTTAAAAATTGAAAAGTTATGACCATTTGTTTGAATTTTTCTATGCACACTCATAACTTTGACATTTTTAAATATCTTGACCCCAGATTTTCAACATAGCCTTCTTATTACCCATCCTCATGTATGTCATAGTTGCCAGTGTTCAAATCCTGGCTAAAATGCATTTTCATACCTGAAGCATGGAATGGTGCTGCAATTGCACAGAATTATGTTTTGGTGGGGATTTGAAAATTTTCTGTAAGGGGTACATGATGTGGGGTAATATAATGGATATGCTGACAATGGTCCCTGTTGTCCTGTAAATGGAAGTGCAATACCCAGATTGTCCTGTGCATCCACAGCTACATACATATATGCATAAGGACAATCATGGAGTATGGGCTCCTACAACAAAATAAGGACAGTTATGGAGAGTGGAAGTGCAGGGCCAAAGGGCCCTGTGCTCCCACAGGCAAATAAGGATACAAGTAAACTACCTGAAAAAGTCCAGAAATTTGTAACAAAAAATGTCATTAATTCATCAGTTAGGGCTGCAATAAAAAAGTAGGGAAATGTGGCATTAAGGTTTTCAAGCTGAACATCCAACCCCCACCTTGTAAACAGCAACAGGTATCAGTGTTGTCCCTTGGGGTCATCAGCCCTAACGCTCACCCATTCTGCTATACTGAACACATCTCAGTTTATTTGTTTATGGAATGAGGTTAGTGTTAGGGCTGATGACCCAAAGAACAGCCCCAATACCTATTGCTGTTTGCAGGGTGCAGTGGGGTGATAGACCTGGAAACCCTAATGCCACATTTCCCTACTTTTGTCGTGGCAGCCCTAACTGATGCATTAACAAAGTTTTTTTGCAATGACTATATCTATATATCTATCTATCTATATCTATATATATATATACACACACACAGAGTGTGTGTTTGTGTGTGTGTGTGTGTTCCTCCGATAAAAACTGGGTTAGTGTAACATTTAGAGTTCACGCTAAAGTGACAAAAGTAGAGAAGTGTAGGTATAGGGTTCTGAGCCCTAATACCCTCACATCCACCTCTAAAACAAATCAGGGGTGCACTCTTCCTTGGGGTAGTCAACACTAAAGCTCACCCCATTCTAGACACACCAGAAACATACACACATAATTGGGTAAGCTATAGGGTTGATATCCCCAAGGAAGAGTGCACCCCTGATTGGTTTTAGAGGTTAGTGAGGGGTTTTAGGGTTGGAAACCTTGAAGCCACATTTCCCTACTTTTGTCGCTCTGGTGTGCACCCTAAATGTTGCACTAATGCAGTTTTTGTTCAGATAATTTACTTAGGTTTTAAGATAGTATAATGGTTTCCTTTTTTGCCTGTGGCAGCACTCCCATTCATTCATATGTTTTCACATGGTGTAATTCTATCATTATGTGCCTGTGGGAGCTCATGGCCCATTGGGCCTTGCACTCCCATCATTCCATAGATGCATTTATGTATGTGGAATTGCAGGGCCCAGACTCTGTACTTCCATTTGCAGGACAACAGCAACTAAATTGTCAGCATCACCTTCTTATTGCCCCACCTCATGAACCCAGTACTGAAAATTTTCAAATCCCCACCAAAACCTCATTCCACACCACACAACTTCATTCCACACCACAGTGGCAAAATAGGGATTTTGGCCAGGATATGAAGCTGTCACATTCGTGAGGTGTTGTAAAGAAATGGCTATATTTAAAATTTCTGGTGAAAAAAAATTTAAATTACTAAAGTTACAAGCTAGCATAGCTAAATTTCAATGGATGTGCATAACATTGCCATTTCAGCAGATTTTGGCTGCCAGTTTTTAACATACCATTCTTATAAGCCCACCTCATGAACAAGGGTAGTGAAGTGCTCGTTCTGTGGTGCTGGGTGATAGGGGATCTCCTGGCAAGTTGGTGACCTGGGTTTGTGCCTGAGCCATGGATGATAAGAGCAGAGGCCAGTGGGGAGGGCATAGAACATCCCTCAGATGCTCTCCTCCCTTGGGGTTGGGTGTGAACCTGCATCACACTGGAGTGGATCCTGGTGGCTGGTTGCAGCAGTGCACTTTGCAGATTGGGTCACCATGTGCCATGGAGCATGTAACCAGGATGTCATATGCATGTGGCTATCTTTGGATGGTGGTGAGTTGCAGGAGAAAATGGAAAATGCCCACTCAGCTGGCTGGAGGATAGCAGCCAGACCACCCCACCTGTCAAGCAGCCCACTGGTGTTTATGCTGATCCCCTTGAGGAGTGTGTATGTGTCCTGGAAAATATGGAATGCCTACAGGCAAAATCTTACCTCCCCGGTTCCTCCTCCCTGGGGGGCACCCCCATGAAGGGATACAATGAGCAAACCAGGGCCACAGCTCAATGGACAGTGGGATGGTGATGGAGGCAATCGTTGGGCTAAAGAGGTTCTAGGTGGCATGAAGGAGTGGCCAACTTAGGGGCCAGGAAGCATAAACAGATAATATAAAAAAAAAGTGGTGAAAATGTTTAAATCCTGACTGAAAGGTGATTTTGCTAAGTGACTGCATCATGAAATTGTAAGGCAATAGTTTTATTTTCTTTTTCTAATCTTTTATTGAAAAATAAAAAAAAAAATTGCTAAAGCTGGTGACCATGTGAAATAACAGTCCCATAGGAAATAGGTAAGCACTATGAACTAGTATCTGTTTGCAGAATGAATGAGGTGTTTTCAGGTTTGATTCCAACCACCACATACATCACTGTGTCATTAAACAAGTCACTTCACCTTTCAATAATTTGTACTTCAAGTGTTACAATTATATAGAAAAATCGGGGTTGGCAAATCAGTACATCAGCACTCATGTTCAGTCCGGGAGGGCAATACTACACCCCAAACAAACAAAGCCCAAATATCTCAGAACTTTATATGTCAACCAACTTTTATCAGGTATTTAAAAAATGTTCTCAGTCACTTTACTGCATAGATGTAATGTGTTTTTCATGGCTCAGTTGTCTAATCCACTGGTCTCTTTTGATTGAGTAGTAAACAGTTTTATTAGGTGTTCAGAAAATAATAGATCTCAGTCACATTTCCAAATTGTCTTCATGGCATAATGGTACTTATTTACCTTATGGGCTTTTACACCAAAAAATGCCACTAGTCAGGGGTAAGAAGCGGTCCCTAATTAAAGCTGGATGGCCATAAGGTATTCAAGGACTAAGAAGGAAAAGCTGTCAGTTGAGCAATTGAACATAACTACAGGGATATCCATTGGTGGGTTAAGCGCACAGTTTACCTAATGGAGTCGCGATGAGAAAGATGAATGTCTTGCTCTCTCTGCAAGATGTCATGTTTGTAGGTTTTGAATTTTTTTTTTAGAAGAAAATGGACAATGAGATGGTGGCAAACTAAAAATGACTTTCCACTCATGAAGAAGGATTGGCCCAAAATGAATAAAAAAAAAGAGTCTTTCTTCATTTTATACAGCTATTTGAAGTGCTTACTGAGCAAGCTCAGAACCCAAAGTGGTTAAAATGTTATAACTTTTGAACAAATTAATGTTTTTTTACCAAACCAGCAAAAGGCACATTTGTGGGTCAGTCCCTTTCTACAATGAAAATGTCAGACCAAAATTCTAAACCATCTGGACACTGCAGATGTCAGAAAAAAACAGCTACAATCCCTGAAACTTTTACTTTTTGCACTGGGTCTTGGAATCCACAAATCCAACTGGAACTAACCTTTGCACATCCAGAAACCTACCCCACAAAATCATGCATGCAATATTGCATGCAAATCTATTGAGTGGTTGCAACATTATTAAAGTGCCAAAATTGGGGTTTAACATTAAAGAGTTTTCTCAGCCCTAAATATAGTGGTGCTACCATGCCACTATAATATATATATATATATATATATATATTTAGATAACCACGAGTGATAGTAGTCAAGGTCACTCTCCACTCATTCACATAAATTCTGTATTTCACCACTGGACATAATGTGTCCAATTTATACAATAAGACTGTGTTTTGTGCTATTTTTTTGGTTTGATGATGTCACCACAGTGGAATAAATGGATTTATTCCACTGTAGTGAGAACACATGTTTTTATCCAATGAGTTATTTGCTCACTCTGTGTGTGTGTGTGTGTGTGTGTGTGTGTGTGTGTGTGTGTGTGTGCATGTGTATATTATACGGGACTGTGCCCTTATATTAAGGTTCAACCTCCCCTTCTATGTTGAACTCAAAAGTTTGCGCTTTAATAACTTTGCAACTGATTGTCCAAGTTGCATAAAAGTTTGCATACACCATCGGGGACCAAAGATCCTTTGATATGCTAAGATTCATTCCAGTCAGATGTGTGGTTCCAGAGATGCAGAATGTTCAAAAAAATGTAATTACCATTTTTTATGCAAACTCTTTGTCATGCCATTTCTCAAACACTGCTTGGGGGTTTGTTATGAAATTTTCAGGGTGCATGGGTTCTCCAACATTGCTTGGGGGTTTGTTATGAAATTTTCAGGGTTCATGGGGTTTGGATCACAGATGTGTCTTTTGAAGGTTTGGTGAAAAAGTATTAAACCATTCAAAAGTTATTAATATTCAAAGTTTCTCATTATTTCCTATGTGAAAAATTAGGTGTGCTGTGCAAAAGACTATTTTTCTTTCATGAAAGCATGTTTTCCATTCACAAATGCTGGAAGTAGTGTCATGCTTCCACCATCTTTTTTTCAGTTAGCAACGTAGAAAAAATGATATGATTAAAAAATTACAGCACCTTGGTAAAAACCAACACTTGTGTTGGGTCACGCAGGGAAGGTCTTGTCTGACCAACCTTGTGGCTTTTACGACTAAGTGACTAGGTCTCTGGATGAAGGCAAGGTGGTTGATGTCCTGTATTTGGACTTCAGCAAGGCCTTCAGATCTGTACCACATGGGAGGCTGATAGGCAAGCTGAAAGACTTGGAAGTGGGGAATAAGGTGGACAGATGGATTGGGAGCTGACTGGAAAACAAACAACTGAGGGTGGTGTTAAGGGGAGAACTATCATCACCATGGGCAGTCATCAGTGGGGTCCCACAGGGCTCAGTGCTGAGACTGGTGCTATTCAACATCTATGTAGTGGATATGGCAGTCAGTATTCAGAGTCAGATAAGCTTGTTTGCAGATGACACCAAACTGGGAGTAATGGTGGATGGGGTAGGGGGTTCTGCAGAAAGATCTAGATGCATTGGAGTGATGGTCATGCACCTGGTAGTTGAATTTCAATGCAAAGAAGTGAAGGATTATGCACTTCGGAAACAAGAATCCTGGATACAGTTACCAGCTGGGGACTGTGCAGTTATCGATATCCATCGAGGAAAAAGATCTGGGTGTGCTGGTCTCAGACTGTATGAATCACAATGTAGGAAAGCGGTGTTGAAGTCCAATAAGATGCCGGGGTGCATAGCAAGGAGAATCACTCATGAGGGTCTGTTTAAATTTAGAAAACTAGGGATCACAAGAGGGAATAGTCTGAAATTGGAGGGGGGGGTTCAGAAGAGAGAGAGATGAGGATGCACTTTCTCACAGACAGGGTGGTGATGGCATGGAATACTTTGCCCAAGGAACTGGTTTCACAAACATCAGTAGGGGAATCTAAGAGGGGTTTGCCTTTCACAACTCCCCATCTCTTGTTTTTTTATTATTCTTTCTATTTATCCTCATCTGCAGAGTGGATCTCCATGATCCCCCAGCTGCCAGCACCCGCACCCCCTGGGCTCAGTCTGGCACCCCCACAGAGCCATACATTATCGCTCACATCGCTCTGTATACAGGATCCTCTTGGGTACTGGAGAGCACTAGGCATGGCAATCAGCCACTGAGATCATGCTCCACCATTTTCTGCCTGGGTTTCTTGCACTGGAGAGCCAGACATGCAATGGTGTCCAGGCACATACATGCTGATATCTGCTGCACTCTCCCCCTATTCTGCCGCTCACTATTATAGTGCTACTGGCCTCCATCAGTCACTGCTACAGTGTGCTGCAGTGCCCCAACCCTCCCCAGAGGAAAGAGAGCAGTCATGGGATGAATGATCCTTCCTCTCCCCTGCCAACCCCCGGCAGCCTGAATCCATTCCCAAACCCAGGTTGCCAGTGTGACATGAGGTGTGGCATCCAAAGCCTCAACCCTCAGTGCCACCAGGCTGGCTTCACAGCCCCTCATCTCTAAATAACCAACTCTGAGTTGGAGTTGGCTTGGGGTGTGGGCATAACATCAGGAGACAGAGTGCTGGTGTACAGCAGGACCATCACAGCGACCTGGCAAGATTTGTCACTGTGATGGTCTTCGCTGTAAAAATGTTGATGTGCTGTTGGTAAACTGTAGAATCCCAATGATGAATTCTGAGGTGCATATTAGGTCCTTTTCCCAAGCAGACCTAACCTGAGCTATCGAATGAGGCTGGAAGGCCAAGAGTGCAGTATATATTTGTGAGATGAAGTGGTTAATTGATAGTTCTCCTGCAAGTAGGTGAGTTAATAATACAACAAATAGAGGGGGATCACCAGTTAGACAGTATATTTGAATCTTGGATTTTAAGATAATCATGTACCTGTAAGTACCTAAAAAAGGAAACAGATAGTAAGGGAAAATGTACCATGTCTGCAAAAGATTGGATTGAGGAGCCATGCATAAATTGGCACCAAAAGAAAAGGCCAAAATGCGATCATTTGTGATATGTTAAATTCAAGCTTATAGGTAGAAAGTAGTATCTGCAGTACATGGATCAGCAGATTGACTACTCCTAGTTGAGGAGACTAGTTAAAAGGGTTTTAGGAAAAAAAGAAAGATCTCCCTCTGATATTTTTAAAGTTTTCCAATGAGCCTCGTAATTGTCTGACAATTAGTAAAATATTGTGCAAAGCTGTGCAGTTTGATGATATGTCAAAAAATTAAGAAGAGCTAGTCTGCCTACCCTCTTAGATAGTTGTAATACCTTATATCTAACAAGAGGTTTCTTTTCTTGCCATATATACCTAGCTATATATTTGTTCCAATTCTGAAAATATAATTGGGGAGGAGTAACAGGAAATGCTTGGGCTAAATCAAGATAAAGAGGGAGAACAATCATGCATACACTATCTACGGGCTGAGGTAATGATAATGGTAAATGAGATCAGGTGGCTAGGTCTTTACACAACATTTTAGTAAAAGTATCATAATTACATTTGCACACCTGGTTAGGGTCAATAGTTAGAGTAACCCCCATACTTGTATATCATAAAGAAGTAAGACCACACTTAAAAGGGAACTGATGTTGAGTGTCCTGAGAGGAAGTATAGTGGATAGGTAAAACTTTTTTTTTTTACATATTTAAATTATAAGTGGATAATTGCCCAAATTGTGTTAATGAGGACCAGAGAAATGGGAGGGCTTTATCCGGCACAGTTAAATAAATCAAGAGATCATCTACTTAGAGAGCTAATGTGTGCTCCCTACTGCCAATATGTATCCCTGAAATATTAGAATTCTTGCAAAGGGCTTGAGCCAAATCCTCCAAATGAAGGGCAAAAAGGTGGGGAGGGCAGAGGGAAACCTTGTCATGTTCCCCTTCCAAGGGTGAAGGTTAGAGAGAGTTGACCATTGACTTTCACATGGGCTAAGGGTTGATCATATAGGGGCTATAGCATTTGAACAAACTGGAGTGGGAATCCAAATCCAAAGAGAGCTTGAAACAGGAAAGGCCATGCCACCCAGTTGGAAGCCTTCTCAGCATCTAAACTAAGTAAAAGAAAAGGGATGTTCGACTGGGAGGCATGGTGTAGTAAATGTAGGGTGTACGTAATGTTATCTTGGGTTCGACACATAGAAATAAAGCCAGTTTGACCTCTATCAATAAGTGCAGGGAGGATCTGTTCTAGACGTCTAGCTAATATAGAGGTGCAGAGTTTATAATCAATATTCAGAACTGAAATCAGTAAATAATATGAGCAGTGGGTTTTGTCTCTACCTGCCTTCAATACTGCCAAAATAGTGGCCTGTTTCTGGGTAGCGGGAATCTAACCTTCCAAAAGGGTGGCTCTACAGACCAACAAAAAATGCGGAGTAGAAATTTTAATAAAGTTTTGTAAAATTCTGTGGTGTATTCAATGGGGCCAGGGGATTTATTATTCTTCAAATTTTTTACTGAGGTCAATAATTCTATTTGAGAGATGGGGACAGAAGGGTTTGTTGCTGTTGCTCAGTTAGGGAGGCAAACTGCAGTTGAGCTAAGTACTGCTTAATGGAGTCCTAAGCTTGGGTGGGACTATCTGGGTTATAGAGTTTAACATAAAATGCTCAAAAGGCTTCTAAAATGGCTGCTGGAGAAGAGATAATGTGATTGGTATAGGGGTGTTGAATATAAGGAACAGAGCTTTGGCTAATCCACTGATGTAATCTATATGTCAAGACCTTAGCTGCCCTCATAGTATTTTTGCTGGAGGAATTTCAATGCCTGCTCTGTGTGGGCATCTAAGAGGCATGTATCATGTTTTAGGTCTGGGTTAAATCATCTAGCACAGAGCGGTCCCCCTGCATATGGCATGCCTGGAGAGCTGTCAGTTTTTGCTGTATTTCAGATAATTGGTCTTTCCTTTGTTTTTTTTCTAATATGAGGTTATTTAATTAGCTCCCCTCGAAAAACTACTTTAATAGTATCTCAGAGAACAGCTGGAGCTATGTCAGTACTAACATTTTCATTGATAATGTGCTGCAAGGTGGTAGAGGCTCACTGTTTGTAATTCTTATTGTTCAAAATAGAATTATTAAATTTCCATAAGGAGGGGCCCCCTTGTTCTCTGGAGGTGAAATTCTAAAGACAAGGAAGTGTGGTCTGACAGCAATATATGGTTTATTGTACAATTATGTATCCAATGCATATGCTTCTAAGGGATCAGTAGCCAATCAGTTTGAGTGTAAATGCCATGGGGTGCTGAGTAATGAGTATAGGACCTAGTGGTAGGATATAAGCAATGCCAAGCATCTACCCAGCCTAGTTCTTCCAAATAGGATTTAACCAAATGCTGCACAGGTGACATATGGCGGGGTCGCAGGATTGGTTGCATCCCTATTATCCAGGATCAAGTTGAAGTCCCCGCTAAGGAATAGGATGTCCTCTTGAAATGCTGTGATTTGTTGCAAGAGGTTTTTAATGAATAAGGTCAAGGAGCCAGGAGGTGTATATATATAAACTAACTAATGCTATTGTTTGCCCCATGTAAGACACTTTAACTATAACTAGACATCCTTGATCATCAACTTGTGAAGAAATTAAATGAAAAGGGGTAGAGCGTGGTATCAAAATTGCTGTTCCCCTCCTTTAACCCTTTCAATAGGAAGAGACAACTTCACTACAAAAACCAAAACAAGACTAATTTATCATGCTTTGATTTTGACAAGTGGGTCTCCTGGATAAAGATTTTTTAAGAGAGGTTAATACCTGCAGGCATTTCATAGGGTTATTTAAGCAGTCTATGTTTTGTGAGATAATTTTCACATTTAGGCTAGAAAGCTATAAAAAATAATGCTGCAGAACTTCAAAAAAACTTCCCTTCCCATTTAAGAGAAGAAAGAGATATAAATGTAGAGACCCACTTGAAAGGAATTGTATTTAGCCCATATAAGAACAGCAAGGTACTAAAATAGTGGCACCAGGAAAATATGTGCTGGCGTTCACTAACAACTATCCTACGACAACGTATAACAAAGCCATGAACAGCAACTATTAACAGATAAACTGAAACAAATGCTTTGGCATTAATATGAATATTGAATACAGAACTCATAAAGGAATTCCCAACATCAAACAAACTTAATATCACAAATGTTATTTCTGTGACAATAAGAAATCCCCAAAAGCCAATTACAGGTTATGGCACTTCCAAAGCAGGGAGGGGATAGCACAGTCCCACTCCTGGATGAATCCCAGGAAAACTGGGAGTCATAGGGGGAAGGTGGTAATAACCACACACCCTTGGTTCCAAAGAACCACTTACAGTAAACAAAAGAAAGCAAAACAGCTAACTGAGGTGGGGAGGTGGAGAAATCACACCTCCACTCAACAACATAATCCATAAATAGGTCTTTCTCACCAAATTCAACATAATTTCAAAATAAAATCCCAAATACCCAAATGTAAAATACTGTAATCCCTCTTTAAATCAGTGTCCTCTTAGAGAAGCATCAAATTTCTAAAAAAAAAAAAAAAAGAAGGAACCTTTTAACCAACGTTTTAATAATCTCCCCATATATTCTTTATTAGCACACATAGTTTCGATAATCTCCTCAACAGAATTGTTATTCTAATTGCTATGTCACTCTTAGGGGAATATCTTAAAACCAGTGAGAGTTAAAATAAGCAAGTGCTATGGTATCTGAGTAGAGACCACGCTCAGATCTCTGAACTAGACATATCAATTAAAAACAAGAAGAAAAAGAATTACAACTTCTGCAACCAGCAAATAATGAGAAAAAAAGGGTTGTAGTACTGAAGCAAGGTCACAGGATGGTGACAAAGACCATAAAATAGCATTTCCCTCAGAGAAGTGTAAGCTAATGAAGAATGTAAAAGTAACCAAGTTGCACAGAATAGCTAAACTAAAATAAAAAGAAAAACGGACATGTGAGCAGACTAAGAGGAAGTGATCAAAAGACCACAACAGGTGCATGAATGTAAAAAAGAACAGACAAAAACACAGAAAAGAAAAACATGAATGGAGATAGGGAAACAGGAACACCATCACGACACAGCAAAGCAAGCAGAAGCAGAAGCAGAACCCAAAGCGATCGGTCTCATAATAAACAAGTCAACACAGAAACAGTTGCCAAAACAAAGAATATAACAAAAAGCAACATACCAGTCCAGTGGCAAGTGCAAAAAGACAAATGGAGAGGGAACACATAGCCACCACATGGATTGCAGCACAGGAAAGACAGACACAGTGGCGACAACAAAGTGAAAGCCAACAAAAAGCAAACATCTTTGTAAGTGAAAAAGCAACACCAAAGAAGCTCTACAAAACTGAAAAGAGAATATAAAAGCAAATAATGAAAAGGAGATGGCAGACAAACATAAAAAGAAGAGGGATATAAAAAGAAATATTGAAAGAAAAAGAATAATAAATCAAGAATAGAAAATTAAAAGGGCACTGAGAAAGAAAAAAGGAAACCAAGATTCACAGCCAGAAGGCTTAAAGTATATCAGACAGCAGTGCCATCTGACAAAAAACTCAGCTCCGAAGTAAGGGAGCTTCAAAGCTAGTGAGAGAACCAGTCCTAAATTTTTAGTCAATTGGCATCTTCTCTTCAGAATGCCTGAAGCATTTCCCTGATTTCCGCCATATGTTTGGCCATATGTTTGTTTTGCCTCTGTTTCTTGCTCTTTGATGACACCTTGCTCCATTGGTCTTTTTTTAAGGCCCGTTTCTCTCTGGAAATATCATAGCTTTTTCGGCTGTAGTAATTTGTGGCTCTTTGGTTCTTGGAAGGCAGTCTTTGGATCTTTGAAGAGATGGACCCTGTCAAAAAACTGAATGCACAATTTAGCAGGGTATGGAGTAGTGAATTTGATTTTGTGTTCACTAAGGTGGCAAAAGAGAGGGGCAAAGGCTGTTCTTCTGGCCATTAAAAGAGGTGAATGATCATTATCTATGTAGATCCACTGACCCTTGTAAAACAGTTGCCCTTTGCGCCAAGCTCAAAAAAGTATTTATTGCTTCACAGTAAAATTTAGAAAGCAGGCAGTTATTGAGCGAGGACGTGCAGTATCTGACGCAGGTTTTTCCACTAAAGATCGGTGAGCCCATTCATGTTGTAAGAGCATAAGGTCCATAACATCTAAGAGCGAGGAAAAGAAATCTTGTAAAAAAGAGCAAATGTCCCAACCTTGTGCACCCTCAACTACAATTATTCCTGTGGGACGTCTTCTTTATGTCCTCGCAGCGTTCTAACAGGTCCTGCTGGTCTTGGAGATATTTAGCCAGTACCCGTTCCAAATGTTCCATTCTGGCATATGTACCAGTGACTGATTTTTCTAATTCCCCACTCAACCTTCTAAAGCTGTGAGGGAGTTTTTAAGATTGATTTACAAATTGCAGTACTCCACGTAAAACTCCCTTACTTCATCCATCAGGGCTGCATTTGTAGGCTGCTCCTGCAAGGTCAGAGGCACCATCAGTATTGCTGACTGTGCCACCGGTATAGAAGAATGAATCAGAGACTGTGATGTAAGCTCTGGTGCTCGATCCTCCAATTTTGCTGATTTCTTTTTGCCTTCCATGCAAAAATGAAAGCGAGTGAGGTATTTTGAGACTCCAAACAGAGAAGTAATTGGATTAGAAACAAATATGTAGCCGGGTGGAGACAGAGCTATAGAATTACCCCTCCATCTTGTAAAGCCACATCTCCGAAAGTCACCAAATGTTTCAGTTTTCAAATCTTTACCATTTTTCTCTTTACTTTATGGACCAGAGAATTGTTACTTGTTTACAGTCTAAAATTAATATTAACTTTCACAAGCAGTGAAGTGTAACTTTTTGTGTCTGAAATCCTTTTTATTTTCCTTTTTGTTATTTAGAAGATAGTCTACCTGACAGTGCTATATATGATGTATTGGGCAATAATGTATGATTGGCCTGTTTTTCTAGTGGTTTCTAAAACCAATAATCCACCTTTTAGAATGTTCAGAGAAATAATTATCATCCTAGAATGTGAATTATTTCTCTGACCAATTTCCCTCATCAGAATCATGCTCAAGCCAACCAGAGGCATGGCCTGGAAAGAAATCTGATTAGGACAGCTGGCTGGCAAACCCCCTTCACGAGCGTGTGTATCGAGGGGTTGAAGGTAGTACACTCTAAATAATGTGCACTATACCTGGGAGTGCTAAAAAAGTCTTTCACAACCAACTCCACTCTGTGGAGGTAAGGTTACAAGTGCTCAGTTTAAAATGTCATTCAATACTATTTGGAAACACACAATAATTAAAAAACTTTTTGTAATAAACAGGCAGCTCTTACATTGCATTTTAACAAGAAATACCCTTCCATGAGGAACACACTGATAACCTCACAACTGGTGACAAACTGGTGACATCATGAGGATACTCAAGCAACACTCTCATGCCCATGATGCTACCAGCCTGTCTCCGAATGAGGTTACAAGCTTGTTCTTCACGGGGTGGGGGTCATTATTCTTTACATAATATGCCTTTATGATTATATATTTAAGCAATAAGGCACAGCAGAGCATTGGTTGTAGCAGGTTTACCCGATGGTCAGGGGCATTGTAAGGCACAGAGCAAAGCTGAGTGCCTTCAGCCCCTGCCAGTAGGGCAAACCTAGTACAACCAACATCCCTGAAGTGCCTTATTATGTATGTAAAATGGGCTCAGAGGCAACTTTTAGAAAACAAACACTCTAAAGGTTTTCGAGCCCATAAAAATAATAATACAATGTTGCTAAATAATGTAATATAATCCTCCACAGGTGTTTTTACCTGTCAGTCATCTGTCTTTCTTCATATTCAGTACACTGTGTGATTGTTTACAATGGAATAGAAAAATTCCAAGCTCATCATTATTCCAGTAGCAGAACATCCCATCACCACCACCACCACCACCATACCTCTCAACCTCCTGCCTCATAAATCAGGGACAAGGCTTAAAATAATCAGGGACAAAGGACCAAAATTAGGGACACTTCTTCAGAATTGGAGATATCCACTCGGGAAGCTGATAGAATAAAGAGCTTAGTGTAAAATGCATTTTCTAAGGGAGAACAAGTCTGTAACTTTAATGTTTGACATTATTTTGTGCTTATAACCACTGCTGTTTGGTCACAGAAACATAATTTTTTAGGAGTGACAGAGTAAAATTTTGAGGCAAAATCAGGGACATCCTTGAAAATCAGGGACAGTTGAGAGGTATGACCACCACACACATGGAATGGTAACATGGACTACATCAATTCAAAATTCTTCAGAGTTCCACTGGTAGACACACACACATCCACTCATGTTCATGTGCATGTACACACACACACCCCTCAAGTGGAGCCTGAACCTCAATTTTATCTATTGCCAGGTTAGGAACAAGGAGTTCTCCGATAAACTGGTGGGGATAGGAGGTGGATTTTTCATGGTCATTAAAGAAACACCAGCAATGGAAACTCTGAATAGTACTTGATTTTCTAAGTTTATGAATGTGTGTAAGGAGGAGCTGTTGAGTGAAAAAAACATTAAATTATTTACTTACTTTAATTTTATGGACTTTCATTTTTATGGACTAGTTGAAGGTTTCTTTGTATGAGTAAAGGTTGCAGCCATATTTGTGATGGAGATTAGGAAGCAAGTGGCTTATAAAGTCTGTGGTTTGCCCCAGTTGGCAGGAACTTGTTTTTAGTCATTGGCAGTGCTCTCTTACAGGGTACCTAAACAAGCATTTTTTTTAAACTGCAAACTCCAAAATCTGGCTTCATTGCAAGGTAAAGTAAAGGCTACTGTTTACATTTATGCTAAAACTGCATTTATGTAAACAACATAAATGCAG
Source organism: Neoceratodus forsteri (assembly GCA_016271365.2). Classification (NCBI taxonomy): domain Eukaryota; kingdom Metazoa; phylum Chordata; order Ceratodontiformes; family Ceratodontidae; genus Neoceratodus; species Neoceratodus forsteri. The sequence continues at coordinate 75,892,441 of CM057450.1, forward strand.
TTTCATAGCTTTTAAAAAATGTAAACATCAGCCTTTTACTTACAAAATACAGTCTGCCTTCTCCCTAAGATGTCTGCCAACTGTGTTAAGTGATGAGTCATGATGACATCATCGGAGCCAGAGCCAGAGACCAATATAGAGTTCTATAGGCTAACTAGTTCTTCTTTCCCTCTTTGTTTTGAATTGTTTTACCAGAATGATCAACACCATGGCCCAGATATTCAAAAGGGTTGCTCATGGCGCAATAGTGTTGCACCATGCGCAACCCACTGATGCATTCCAGTGCAATATTCAAACAGGGATTGTGCCTGGCACAAATCTCGATGCGCCGCAGCACATCAGTAATGTATGCGGCACAGGTAGGGGAGGCATGCCCATGCATACTCCGCACATCCCGATATTCAGTCCATGCATGCGCGACCCCTACTTACACCGCACATAGGTGAGCCAAAAAAAAAAAGGAACAACGGCTGGCCACCCAGAGGTGAGCTGCCATATTGCAGGGTGCAACATGGCAGCTGCCACCTGTGGGCGGCTACCCAAGCTCCAGCTGCACCTCTGTGGTGGCACCCCCCCATGCCTGATTGTGGGCATCTGTTTAAATAATTACATCCTAACTCCCTGCTGGTCCTGTGGACTGCTGTCAGCCCAATCACGGGCTTAAGTATATAATATTTCACGTCCAATATCCCTGGTGGTCCAGTGGACCGCTGTCAGCCCGATCGCGGGCATTTGTAAAAATAAAATTAAGTCCTATATCCCTGGTGGTCGAGTGGACTGCTCGCAGCCCGATCATGGGCATTTGTATTAAGAATAATGAAGTCCAATAGCCCTGGTGGTCCAGCAGTACCCTTCCTTCCCACCCGCCCACTGAGCCCCACCGCTCCGCTCCCCCCCGGTCAGCGGTGGGTGGCTGCACCCCAACCACCTACTACCCCGCTGCCCACTGACTGACACCGTAGGTAGGGCTGTATGCCCATTGGTCCACAACATAAGCCAATGTGTGTGCAGCCCATACCGTACTACATTCCAGATATGTGAATGGATCCATTCACATATCTGGAATGTAGTATATTATGGGCTCACATGCCCAAGCTCACACTGTGGACCAGTGGGTGTCTGCCCACCTGGCTGTCAATCGGCTGTGGCGGGCAGCAAGCGGGTGGGGTGCTGCTCCCGCCCGCTGACTGGAGGAGGCGGGCGGTGAGGCTCAGTGAGGCGGTGATGGTACCGCTGGACCACGGGACTGTGTACTTCATTATTTTATTATAAATGACGCGATTGGGCTGCAAGCGGTCCACTGGACCACCAGGGATATAGGACTTCATTTTATTTTTACAAATGCCCGTGATCGGGCTGCGAGCGGTCCACTGAACCACCAGGGATATAGGACTTCATTTTATTTTTACATATGCCCACGATTGGGCTGACAGCAGTTGACTGGACCACCAGGGATATGGGACGTTATTCATTTCTACTGAAGCCTGCGATCGGGCTGACAGCAGTCCACTGTACCACCAGGGATATAGGACTTCATTTTATTTTTACAAATGCCCGCAATCGGGCTGACAGCGGTCCACTGGACCACCAGGGATATAGGACACGATTTATATTTACTTAAGCCCACGATCGGGCTGTGGGGCTCATTGCCATGCTGTGCAGGGGGTGTCAGTCCCCGACGGCTGCTTCCTGACAGGGCGCCAGGCGCAAGTCACCAGGGATAGGTGCACCTGCATGCAAATGGGGCCATAATGACATGCAAATGGCCCCATTTGCACCTTGCATACATTATGGCCCTATTTGCATGTGCACTTTTGAATATCACGGTTGTTGAGTATAGCGCAACAGAAGTTGCGCTAGCGCATCCCCCTGCTCCACTCTGGCCACTTGCACTGATGCAGTGCCACTGCACCATGAGCACTGCGGGTGGCCAGTCTGTGATATTAAAGGATGCTGTGCCATGGTGCAGCTCCGTTGAATATTGCCCATTCAATGCCCCTGCGCAGCCAAGTTGCACTGTGCCCAGGCTTGCGCCACAGCCTGGCGCAGTCTGAATATACGGGCCCATGTGTTAACATATGGATTATTTTGATCAGTACATGTGTTAGGCTATGATTTTGTTCATTTTATTTACTTTGACTTGCTGAAAATGTTTTGCAATCTAGCTGACTTTCTCTTTGGCAAACTGCAGAACAGTACAACACTTCAAATACCTGATGATCTAGTGGTTATGTGATGCCCTGAAATTTTTTTTTAACCAGGAGAGACACACTATGCTGAAACCTAATTTACAGATGTGGCCTGGCAGCACAAGGAAGTTAAGTGACTTGCTCAGGGTCACACAGCGAAGTACTGGTCTGGTCCCACTCCAAAGCTCATGCACTCTTGTTTATCCACAAAAGAAAGCTTCTCTTGTATTCTTTTTCCAAGTGAACCCCCTGCACCTAGCCTGTCTTCTGTTGAACACCCCACCATCGATACCATGTCCTTAGTACTGCCTCAGGCTGCATATGAGCTTGTGGTCTCATGAAGAGATTTATCACATTTCACACTGTAATCGTATACCTCAGAGAGTTGTGCATACCTACACCGATATGGGTCTTCAGCTGGCACTGTTAATAAATACCTCCCAAATCACACTTAGGTCCACTTTTCCAATGTTTGACTTCTGCCCACCACAGTAAGCATTGAGTGGATCACCACCCTTCAGCACACTGAAGGCAGTATGTACAGTTCCCCTGTTGTGTTTTGTCCCACCTCATTAACCAACAATTGGGTCCTCGTGGAGGGCCAAGTAATAAGCCTCAGGACTCACCAGAAAAACTGCTGTTCATGCACTCATAAGAGCTGTGCTTACTATGGATAGCAATATTATTAGCAGGAGAGGCATACTAATGCCTTGAGCGAATCCACCAGACTTCCAGTGTCAGTCTACTCCTTTACCTGTAATCTGCAGAATCCCACAGGATGGTTCCCTGCAAATCTTCTCCAGTACTTTTTAGTGCCCTACTCCACAATGCGGGCTGGTTGGCTACCACCCTTCTATATCTTGAATGATCTAGACACAGCTCCCTCAATACTGTCCTAACAAATGTCACCCCACCACCTAAGGGTAATCTCCTTACACTGAATTCAAGTAACACTTTAAGTGCAGTCCTGCCACTCTGATTATTTGTAATTACTGGCTGCTCTCATTCACAGTCAGATAGTGATCACCGTGCTGGCAGCCCTACATTTCAGATCTCACAATAATCTGCTAAACCTCCCTTTTCCTGTTTTCCACTAACCTGATAATAGCTCTTCCCTGCTGGAATGGTCTCCTCAGTACTTTGCTGGCATTCTTTCTTCCCTTCTGCTCCCCACATCAAAAACTGGTGAGCTCACTACCTTTCTGCATCATGAATGTGGTTAGTACAGTTACCTGTGTCATTTTTACATATTAATAATAAACATGATCTTTTGGTAAGCCAGGCTGATAGCAGTGGGGCACAAGGGGAAACATAGGCATTCCAACCCATATAAGATGTAATCAACCCATGATTAGGCACTATTAAATGACGTGCATAATGATGTGCATACCCATCATTTAATAGTGCCTAATCAAAGGTAGCCTAGATCTTTTAAGGATAGGAAAGCCTATAATTCCCCTTGTTCCCTGCTGCTATCAGCCTGACTTACTAGAATGATTTATTTATTTTTGATATGTCAAAAAACCTGGGGACTGTACTACTTCCATTCATGATGCACAAGGGTGATGAGCTTACCAGTTTTTGGCGTGGGGAGTAGTGAAGAATGAATACCAGAGGGCAACTGAAAAGACCACTCCTGCAAGGTACTGCTATATTCAGGGAATGGGGAAGACAGAAGGGGAGAAATATGAGCAGATCACTGTGAGAAATAAGATGTGGGGCTGCCAGCACCATGATCACTACCTGACCCTATTGTCCTGGCCAACATTCCCCTTCTCATAAAACCAGTTCATGCAATTGTCCAAGGCTGTGTGTGGGTATTAATGTGTGAATTGGCTGCCACTACACATTCATTCACTTCACTACCAGTCTATCATTTTTGTAAAGCACTTTGGGATACAATGTGTATGAAAAGCACTATATAAATACTGATTCTTATTATTATTATTTCCCATGACAAAAGAAGACAAGACAAGCATATTTTTGATTTCCAAGAAAGCATGAACTCTGGCATTGGACTACAGAAGAACCCTGCTACAAACAAGTGGTGGATCTATGGGCTGGTGAAGGGTACAGCTGTAACCTCCCCTTCCCATTGTAAAGTACTCACTTGCTGCTGCTGCATTTCACTTTGTTGAAGAAGTCTGATTTATTGATTGTACAAATGTTTACATTCAAAAATATGGATTACATTTGTAGTTTCAGTCAAAAACATACTAGAACAGTATAATAGCAGAAAATGTAAAGGTTTCATAAAAATGTTAAAAAGTGCATATCAAGTATGCACACACTCCCAGCACCCCCCCACCCCCACACACACACACACATTGTCGCATCCTGGATCTGATATAACCAGTAAACCACCTGGTTATTCAATATGCATACTGCACTGTGGTTTGCCAAAGAGAAAGTCGGTTGGATTAAAACACAATTTCAGCATGTTAAAATAAACAAAATGAACAGAACCATAGCCTAACATGCACATTGATCTAAATAATGCACATGGTTTTGACCATTTTGGTGAAACAATTCTATACAAAGGGAAAAATGAACTAGTTAGCACTATAGAGAGCCATATAGCTAGCTCTCTGACTTTGACTCCGATGATGTCATCATGCAATACATTTGGCGGCCATTTTAAGAAGCAGGTAAGGAATTTTTTTTTAAATTGGAAAGCTGATTTTACATTTTTCAAATGCTTTGGAACCACATTTAGGTAACTTATATAAATTAAGTTTTAGCATTAACGAATTCAGCAGCCTTTCCTTTAGTCCCGTTTGAGGTCAGATTTTTGAATAGTTTGTTGTCAAAATGTTGTTTAGGTATCCTTTAAGGCAATAGTTAGAACCCAGTCTCAGTCAGTCAAGACACACAGATTTTCTTGCCCATTTTATATCTTGTTCTATTCAACTTCCTACCTAATCAGCAATTTGACTTTACTAATTGTGACCTCACCCATTATGAGATCACAAATGACCAGGAGGAGTCAATCATCTACTGCCCAATTGGACACTTATAAGGGCTCAAATGGGAATATTACTAGATACAGTTGTTCTGCTTCCAGACTCAGACTGCTCTGTCCACTACATTAAGTACTATTACAGTAGGTAAAACATTAATTAATAAAAATAACAAAAGTTATTTCTTAAGTAATAAGCAACTACTACTTACTAAACAATGTCATTTTCTGTCTGCTGTTTTTGGCATAACGTGCTGTTTAATTTGAATATTTGTTCCTGTTTTTAATACTCTATTTTCCAACTTTTCAAGTTTGTATGGTATACAGATTCTGCTGTGAGGGGTTTGCATGCCATTTTTCAGAGACATTGGACAAATGATGGCCAAACTATAAGCTGATGAAAATAAATGTTTAACATACATGTGCCTACTCCACCCTAACAATTGCAATGCTGCCTCACCACTATGATATATAATGGTTTGATAATGAGTGAAACAAGTATATACTATTTCTCATTTAGCATTATGTATTTTATTTATTCATTTGTAATTTTTGTCCAGAAAAGGCACACTAAGTTATTATAGATTGTTTCCAGGCATGTCCTGGGGGATGGGTTGCATGGAACTGTTTTACTGACTGGCGGAAAGCTGAGTATTACACCAGGAAACTACCATGCTCTTCTTGTACTAGGAAAGACATAAACTCTCTCATTTTAGCCACTAATTTTGATTTGCCTTTGCAATTCAAAAACTGCACATCAGGGAATGAGGGATCCACCAGATAAATGTGCAGTCAAAAACTGTGCTGTCAAAAATTGCACTGCGTGAACACCCCAAAAGCACGTGGTGGAAAACCACGCTAATATAAATAAACTAACTTCAAACTGAACACATTGTTTGACTTCATGGCATTTGACCACCCATTTATTTTTTTGAGTTCTTGATGGTATACTGGGAAAGAAAAAGGAGCCCTAATTCAATTATTAAACTAGCAAACACATTTCACAGTAGATATGGGACAAATCCTTGCTTAGTGTACACAGAAGAATGGCAGTGAAAAACATGATGAAAAAGAAGAAGGTTGAGGAAAGGTGATGCCAAAAGACAGCTGCACACAGCTGTTGGAAACACAGTCCTACCTCTTGTTAGAGTACCCTTTTTCAGTTTTTCTGGCAACAATTGATCCAGAAATGGCACAAACCATTATTCCACTCAGTATATTACCAGACAGTGGTACTTGGAGTTTACCTAGGGGGTTGGAATACGTTTCATAGCTCTACTCTACAGTTGTGTTTTCCATGCTATAGATACTACTACCTCTATCAGGCAAGATGTGCCTTACAGATGCAGCAGAAGCATCCCACACAGTGTGGTTACTGATATGATTTTTAGAGCATTAAAAACAAATGATATGATTTTAGAGCATTATAGACAAAGTACAGCAAAGAGAATGAAAAATTACCTCCATTAGTGTTCAGAGATCTGTGGAAACAGTGCCAGTAGTTGTACAGAAGGGGGACCATGGGACTATAGTTTCAAGCTGCCTGGCATGTGCCCTAAGGTAAGTGCCATTTGGTTTTACTCTGATGTTTTGTTTTCTAAGAGAATATTAGCATGATATCAGGGATTGAATTTGCTACACTTTTTCATTGTATTGCTTTAACACTTGATCAGTTGTAGGTTTGTATGCATTTGTTGGGTGTTTTTTTTTTATTCTTATTTTCTTGAAATAATATTCCCCTGCTTTTTTTCAATAAGTGCCATGAAGGCTGGGACATCACTAATGCAACACCCCCCCCCCCCCTTGTACCACGCTATGCTGTCAGTTCTGGGTATTACCACAAGTACCAGGTGAGAGGCTAGAATCCACACCCTTCTGAGCTGAGCATTCTACCTGCTGCCACTGATACTGCTATAGATACCATGTAAAACAAGTGAATTTATATGAACATATAGATTGAACATCTTATGATTACTGAAAACAACCAATAGTGTTAAAGTGCTTTGTTACTGTCTTAAACTTCTTTCAGGAAGGATCTACTGTACCTCAGACTTATCTTCTCTGTGGCATTTTTATGGGTTCATACATATAGTACAGTAGGGTAAACATTGTCATTAAAATGTAACACTACATCAGTTCACAAAGTATAGTAATCAGGTTTGATGTTCCTTCTTTGTACTTCACAAATTCTAGGAAGGGTAGACAGTAATAGTTTTTTTTTTTTCATGTTGCAATCTAAAGACTGTTGCAACCTTTTCTCATTTAATGATCTGTGTATTTTATCTGATTCTGAAATTGGTGCTACCAGTATTTGGTTGCAGAATTGTTTTGAATGCTAACATTTTTTTATCTACATGAAAGGGGATTTGTTATATTTTTAAGAACAATGAATTTTGAACTATGTTACTGTTGTTCAGACTTTCAAATCTGAGTGATCATATCATGTACTGAGAAATGATGACCCTTGGGAAAATAACCTAATTGGCTGGAGGAATAATCAAGTTTTATGTAATTAGCACTGCAGGTGGCATTGTTGCAGACTTATGAATCCTGCTGAGAACCACTAACCCAGAGTCCATTAATTTCACATAGTTGTAGCAGGTAAACTATCAGGAGCATATATCTGTCTTTTGACATGTGTATATTTAGACTTGAAGAGCAGCTGTAGGTCTTGGATTATTCACAAGACTATCAACAAGTAAATCTGTGATAGATTCTAAAGTGAAAATTCTGTCTCATACCTGATGAAGAAAGGGGACTGTGACTGATGGTGTGAAGGTAAAATGTAAACGGATCCCAAATGGTGCCAGCACTCAAATAGCACTGACTGCATGTACATACTGTATGTACAGTCTGAAAGCATGTACACATATATGTATGTACAGCTGTACAGTATGTATGTACTTATGTTTGTATGTATGCATGCATGAACATATGTATGTATGTATGCACATACATGCATGTATACGGTATATATGCAGGTACACATGGATGCATGTGCATATGTAAGTATGCATGTGTGGATGTAAATATGTATGTACTATATGTACATATGTATGCATGAAAATATGCAACAGACCATCCACTATAGAGCATCCAATCATGTTCTGATATTTTTACTTCATGCTGTGTGCTGTGAGGCACAAGGCTGCAGGTCGAGTGCGTTCACCACCAAAGCAGTATGTATATCATAGTACAACTGTGCAGTTGTTATTCACTGAGTGCATACTGTATACAGTAGGTGTTCATTCAGAACTCAGTCAGTGGCTGGCCATGGTGGTGAGCAGTGGGCTGTGCCAGTCGCCAGCTCAGCTATGGGTTGTGGGGGATCAGGGTGGTGGGGCACTGCTGAGTGGGGGGTCCATTAGACCGCAAGGAATTTAAAAATGTCTTTTAATGTTGGATTGAAGCTGGGATGGTCCACTAAGACCACCAGGGATATTATAATTATCATATGGAGAGCTTGGGGCTTGGGAAGGCACTAGACTTCCAGGGATATTAAAATTATTATACTGGGAGATCGGAGCTTGGGGTGGGCACTAGACTACAAGCTATATTAAAATTATTATACTGGGAGATTGGGGCTGGGGCCCACTAGACTACCAGGAAAATTAAAAGTATTATACTGGGAGATCAGGGCTTGTGGGTTGGAAGCTGGACTACCAGGAATAGGAAAATTATTATACCAGAAGATTGGGACTTGGGGGGCCACTAGACTACTAGGGATATTACAATTATTATATTGGGAGATCAGGGCTGGGGTTGTGTGCTAGGCTGCCAGGGACTGCTCGGGGACATTGCTGCACAGCCACCCATGGCTTGTGGCAACCTGCCCAGGTGCACTCTCTGTTTGTTGCACCACTATGGTTGCCACAAGAAATGGGACTTTGCTGCCTGGACTCTGCCTGATAGAGAATCAGGTGCAAGGTCCATGGTGCACCAGCAATCGACACATACCACCTTTGACGCAGCTTGCACCTAGTTTTGAGAATCGGGGCCCAGGTTACAAGATGAAAGAATTTCCTGTCACCTAAACACCATTCTGCTTTTGTGTGTGTGATCAGGAGAGAGGGAGAACAGAAAACTTCCTTTCCAGGGTGGTGATCTGCTTCTGTTTTGGGGGACATATACTTTTTCTCATAAGAAGCTTTTTTCTTGGTGATTTCCCCAATTTGTGTGTGACTGGGGAAGGTCAGGTACATCCATTAAAATGCTGTCTGGATATGAATGTGATGTTCAGGTATAACAATGAAAATGATAATTATTATTTTCTGCATGAAAATGTTTTGGTGGCATCTGCTGTGGTCTGGGAGCTAGTTTGTATTGCATATTTACGTATTAAATTGCAGATTAGAATTCTGCAGAACTGACCACTCTGTTATCTATAAAACCGTGTTATTAGGATCACAGGTACTACAGATCAATGTATGAAATTGTGCACTGGAATTATGCAGAACTGTCATTCCCCAGTTCATGTTCACAATTTTGCAACTGAGCCAGAAATGTTTGCAAAACAGGGTGAAAATTCATTGAACACGTTTGGAGGATTTGCTTTTTTCTAATGTCAGAATTTTGTAAAATTTGAAAAAAATAATCGGGATTCTTAGGTTCTGCCCAGCTCTACTTCTTATTAGTAAAATGAACAAGAAAAATGATTCTGAAGTATATTATAAAGTAACCGCTGGCTACATAAAAAAAAAATTAAAAACATTCTCTTTCTGCTGTTTTTACCTGTACAACTGTACGTTCTTTCAAGTTTTATCTTTACCTGGGACACATTCTATACTAAAACTTAATTGCACTTATGTAGTGGTTCTCATAACATGAACCCAACAAAAACGTTTTAGAAAAGATCAGGATTAAACATAAAACTTTAAATATGTTTCATTATAGTGATAGGACCCATGTTGGCTAGCTAGTGAAATCCCACTCACATATGTCCCTTTCCATAATAGAAACAATTCTGATATACAAATTGTTGAAGAATTTAGAGAAAAATGTGAATTAAGCAATTTCGATGTGAATTTGTAGCAAATAAATGTATCACTAGAGAGAGGTTTACAACATTCCATCCAACTTGAGAGGAATGGTGAAGTACAGTGAATGACCTTTTTGTAACAGAAATGGGAATTTCAGTGAGAATTTTGAAAAAATGAAAAAGGATATGCAGAATGGGAGGAGATACAGTACCACAATTAGGCATACAGAAATTTTATCATTTACAATAGCTCCATGTAGAGTCCCAGGGCTGAATGGGTGGGCTCCAGGGCTTTCTCTGTGCTTATTTCTTCAATATTTCTATATTTGTGTGTTGTGAAAAATGTGCTAAAACCCAACTGTATCCTAAAACTTAATAAGGCCTGTGAGGGTTTATTATTCTATACAAGTGTCTTGTCAAGTCTGTGTGTGACATTTTCTAAGTTAGTCAGAGCAGCACTAGTAATTAGCAGTGTGCAGAATTTTCAAATGACAGCAGAATGGAATTTCACGGAATTTTGAAAATTCCATCACAATTCTGCAGAATTTCATCAGAATCGGAATGGCATATTCTGCTGCAGAAGAAAATGTAGAATGGGTTTTCTGCTACATTTCTGTGGCATTCTGTTCCACAGATCTCAATATTTTCTACAGAAAGGGTTGTGAAATGATTTTCTGTGGGCAAATGCTGTTCCATGGAACATAATTCTGTGGATCACAACAGGTGGAATTCTGCAGAAGGACCAGAAAAATTATGGGAGAAATTTCAACTGTAGAATTCATTCAATCATTCTACGTTAATTCTATCAGCAGAATTCAGCATTCTGCACAGCATTACTAGTAATCCAAAAAGAGCGAAAAGTATATTTTACACAATAAAGAGATGTTGCTCAAACAGAGTGAAAAGAAAGTGAATTTATCACTGGTCTTATCAATTTATTATTAGACATTTAAAATTACTACATCATTCTTAACTAGAGATGTTTTGAAATAAAATTCTGCTGCCAACTTGGCAATTTTGCAGAGTGAAATTTTTTCATGAAATTGCAATGAAATGGTGAAATGTCACCACAATTTCACACCCTGCCATTCCCATTATGTAAAACTCTCCCTGATGTCTAGTGGTTCCCCCGGCCAATCATTGGCCATAACTGAATAAAGCCCCTCTCCCAGTTACCCATGCCCCCTCATGTCCTTTTTTAATTAAAAAAAATGAAGCCCACACTTCCTAGTGTCTAGTGGTCCACCCTGGCTGATCACCACCAATAATTAAATAAAGTCCCCCCATCCACAGTTATGCTGGCCCCTTCATTTCCTTTTATTAAAAAATATAAATAAATAAAACCCACACTCCCTGGTGTCTAGTTGACCCCCAACCCCCTACCTTGTCATCATGAGCTAGAGCCCACCCTGCTCTCCCCCACTACCCCAATCGGGCCACCAGCACAGTCCTCTACTCACCTCCACAGCAGACAGCCCTACTGAGCACTTGAATGAAAGAGCATGTGCTTGTACAAGCACACACTTATTCATTCAAGTGCTCAGTGTGGCTGTCAGCCATGGAGGTGAGTGGAGGGCTGTGCTAGTGGCCTGATCAGGATACTGGGGGAGCAGGAAGGGCACTAGCTCATGATGACAGGGTGAGGGTGGTGGGCTATTAGACACCAGGGAGTGTGGGTTTGATTTTTTTTCATAAAAGGAAATGAGGGGGTCATGGTAACTGGGGGTGGAGGGGTCTTTATTCACTACTGCTGGTGATCAGCCATGGGGAGACCATTAGACACCAGGGAGAATAATTGAGCCCTGAGCGGCTGTGAGGGTGACCACTAGACACCAGCAAGTGTGGGTTTCATTTTTTTTTAAATTAAAACAGGACATGAGGGGACAGGGTAACTGGGGGCTTTATTCAATGATGGCCATTGATCAGCTGGGGGGACCCACTAGACACCAGGAAGAACTTTGGAAACTGGAAATTTCACTCACGGGTGGCTAAATTTTGCCTGTGGGAGTGAAATTTCACCGGTTTGCAGGTGAAATTTCACTTGCTCCAGGGATGAAATTTCACATTTTGCCCTGCGAAATATTTTGCCTACTGCACAAATTTCTCTAAATATTTCACTGGTCGAAATTTTTCAATTTCACACAACACTATTCTTAACCAATCAGGATTGTTTTTTTTGAAACATTCAGGCACTCTTACAGTGCAACAACAAGAGGGCATATTACACAAATAGTTCTTAAATTCTGAAGTTCTAAGTTAATTTGGCAAAGTCCAATTCATACACAGGGTTTCTTTTATTTTCTAAAAAGTAAAACATTTCAAATGCATATTCAAGTTCTGTTTCTTTAAATATTTGTTTATTAAGTTACTGATATTATAACCAATAATAGAACATTTCATACATATGTAAGGATGCAACTCATTGCATAAGGCAAAGAGCAATTTATACAATAAGCTAATGTTCTGTCTTAATTCAAAGTTAGATATTGAAAACAATAGTATAAGTCCATTTTTTGGTGGGGATAACCTACTTCAGAATATTAAACTGTAAAACAGGGTTAGATCAGAGGGAAAGACCTCTTTTCAACCCTGCAATTGTAATTTTAAACAGTACTTAATAAGAGAATAATTACAATAGCAAAAATATTTTCACATTCAACATATACCCTCTTGGATTTATCCTATCAGGTAACTAAGTAATATTCAAATTAATTATCAAGAACTGATATATAGCAAAAAACTTTTCATAATTGCAATAGAATATATACATGAAAATGAGGAGAAAAATATAATTGTTTACTCTCAGTTTTAGAGTCTCAATGTCATTTTGTTTTCATATAGTGCAAAACTTTACAGAATAAATTCAATTGACGTTGGTAATACTTTATACTACTTAAGCTGAAACCATCTGCTTTTCTTTCTTTACATGAATTAAAGCGCTGGTGTACTGCCTAAAACTAATATTAGTTTTTAAAAGCAGTCAACTATTACCTTTTATATTAGAGATGTTTTTTCTTTTCTCTTTGGGTTTTTAGAAGATGTTTTACCTGACGTTCGTTCTGTAGGTGTTGTCTGTGGAACAGCACTCTGCTTGGCAGCTGACATATCTAGTTGTATTCCCCCCACTACATCATCAGCATTGTAACCTCACTCACTGATAAATCACAGCTACTCTAGAAGAGCCACTCAGTAGCTACCAGGTCAATCACCTATAATGTCACAATCAGTGAGGTCACAGTACTGATGATGATGTAGTGAAGGGACTAGAACTAGATATGTCAGCTGCCACGCAAAGTGCTATTCCATACATCTAAAGTAGCATAATACTCTCACATGTGAAACTTTTGAATGAGCAAACGGAAAAAGAAAACTATTTCAGAAATAAAAAGTTACAACTGGATACTACTTAAAATTTGTTACATTTTCCTGTCTTCTGTTTTTAATTCTATTAGCTCTTTAAGATCAAGGCCACTGATTTACAATGATTAAAGTAATGACATTCCAATTTCAAGTCTTAAAATTCTGGCAATTATACTGGTGACTGTTAGTTTAATTTCTTTATCTAACATGGATTCTTCTTTCATTGTTTTAGTATGAGTGTAAGTTATCAGAAAAGAAGGAAGGCATAATATATTGAGCATTAAATTAAGCAAATTTAAAATAGTACAGAATACAATTCTAACTAGAATATATGTTCTGTAGATTATCACAAGTCTGGCCTAAAATGTCACATTATGTGAAATTCTTTGTTTTCATTGGTGTACAGCCAGTCCAAATTCCAAAATGTTACCAGGTTTTCCAGTATAAACCAAAAACTGGTGGCCTTGGATAAGATCTTTCTTTCTTAGGTAGCCATCTAAATTACAGGAGTGGGCAAAACATCTTTAGTTGAGTTGACTGCACTCTCATTTTTGAAGGACAGTGCCTGTTCTGGAGCTAGTACGTCAGATGCGGAAATCAAAGGATCCGAGTCTGTATTGTTTTAAAACTTAGGAGAGATTTCTGTTGTGGAATGATTTTTTTTTTTACCTGATAAGTCTATGTTTTCTGATTCAATTTCAAAATCCAAATCCTGGTCCAATATCCCATTACTCTCATCTCCTGTGGTTTTGTTGGAAGTCCTTAATTTGAGCCACATCAAAAAATATTTTCTTTGTGTCTCTTAAAGGTATGCATGCTTTGCAGGAATATGACACTGAAAGCTTACCCCTGATCTCCTGAACCTCATCCCAAAATTGCATGAAGTGTCTACTTCTGGCTTGAATTTGGAGGTTGGAACATTGGGATAGACATATTTTACTATGTGTGTATGTTATTGATCCCTTGCTCTTGTCTGCTTGACCACAACCTCTCAGTTGGTTTCCAATGAGAAAGTCACTAGAGTGTAGCAGGTAGTATCGAAATTTTTAACAAGAACTCTTCAACATGATTTATAAGTAAGCAATAAAGCATGATGGGGTGTGCGTTGGACAGTTCTATGGCAAGGCTAGGGGACATAGTGAGGCATAAGGCCACAGGCTGAGTGCATCCAGCCCCCTTTCTGTGTGTTAGAACTGTCTGACGCACACCCTAGAGTGGCTTATTGTGCTTATAAAATGGATCCCTGTATTTTCATTTTAAGGTACCACTGAAATGAAGAAGTTAAAATACTGAAAAATTTAAATCTTTATTTTAACCTAAAATAGTCCCTCCACCTGTATGGATTTGATTTGTTTTTTGATTAAGTGTAGAACTGTTGTCCTCAGTAGACTTCATTAGTTCTCATTTGTAACTCCTATTTGAATATCAAATCCTGAAGGGAAACTGTAAAACAGGGCACATACTGGGAGAGTCTGTAAGTTTTACTGTGAAAAAGTGAGAAAAAAATAGTGTATTTCATTTTTATCTTTTTAATTCATTGTCTTGACAGTTTCAGAGAAAGGAAGATGAGAGGAGCGACTGAGTATTGATCCAGGCAGGAGCTCCATTCATTGGGAAAAACAGTTTGATGCTGCCAGACAGTTCAAGTTTTTTTTTGTTTGGGTTTCAGAGGGTCGCTGATGTCTGTGGTCATATGGAGAACAATGGGGTGCATACACATGCACACACATAGACACACACACACCTAATTTATTTACATTACATTGTGTATTTGAGTACGGGACTGGAGAGATCCACCTGCAGATCAAAGAACAGAAGACCATTACAGTGTGTGTTTGTGTATGGGACAAAAGAAAACCCAGCAGCAGATAAAGAATGAGAGAGCAACAGAGGAGCAAGTGAGTTTAGATTCTGGTGGGAGCTGCATTCACTCAGAAACTCTAAGCAGTTTGAGACAAGGATTATTATGGTTGTCAGACTTGGGGAATTTTTACCCCATTAAAATGTATAAAAGCGGGCTGGCCCGATGGCACTGAGGGTTGAAGTGCTGGAGGTTACACCTCGCTCTACAGTGGCGACCCTGGTTCTGGAATACAGCCAGATCATCAGGGGTCAGTCAGGGAGGGAAAGGATTGAGCATCTGTAGAACTGCTCTCCTTTCCCTGAGGAGGGACTGGGGCATCCAAAAGCACTGCAGTGGAACCCGATGTAAATTGGGGACACTACAGGAGCGGGATACATGTGGGGTGAATTAAGGCAGACATCAGCACGTTGTGCCTTGATGTCATTGCACATGTGAACTTCTCAGGGAAAAAATACAGGGAGGAAAATGACAGACAACTGAGGCAGCTTGATGGCCAGACTTCAGCAACCAGGGGTCCTGTCATGAAGTTGCACTGCGATATTGGTTCCTGGCCCTAAGTGACACGAACATGATCCATGCACAGACTGGCAGCACAGAACAGGAGAATGACCTATGTTTCAGCAGGTGGAAAGATGGCAGGATTTTACTTATTAATAACCTTATATTTTAATTGTGGTCATGGTTACCTGAATTTGTTGATAGCCATGCATTAGACACTTCTAATGCATATCTAACAACCAATCAAAAACACAGGATTTTTTCTACCCATTTTATAATTATTTGACAATGTACAGTTCCTGTGACTTTTTTAGTTATAAGAGTGCATTCTTCACTCATTTGTATGCCAGAACCACTCAGCTTTGCTTCACAGTTCTCCCACCCAAAGAATTTGTGACTGTAATCTTATAACCACAAGAGACCTAGTAATCATATATACACTATAAACATAAATGATTATGTTCTCCCCCTCCCCAAGAGCAGCGACTCCTCTTCTCCAGGGAATTATCATCCCATCTATCTGCTCCCTACCCTGGCCAAACTGCAGTAACAACTTTTTTTTTATTCATCTCACTTTTTGTCCTCCTGCCATCATTCAGAGATTTGCCCTGGTCACAGTGCCCCCTAGCCTTCCACCACCTATTAAGCCCCGTGCTCCCCTCGTCACTCCTGGCTTGCCCCCCAGGAGGTGGGGCATGGCATCGCAGCAGGTATTGGTGTTGTGTGACTGTAACTGGTTGGGAGAGCCCTCAGCTAGGCAGCCAATTGAAGCCCGGGGGCAAGGGGTCATAGAGACATCCGGCAAGGATGGATTTTATTTGGTCCCTATAGGCTGGGGAGGAAATGTGCAATGATGCCTGCATCTGTCCCTCACCAGTGCCCCTTGAACGTGTGTCAGTGCTTGGGTGATATACCCAGCTACCGCTAGGTGCCACTCTTTCAGAGACCCCCAACCCCAGAGAAGGAGATCCGTTTTAGGGATGCTCACTCCTTCTCCCCCGGCAGGCCCTCTGATGACCTGGTCTCATTCCTGAAACCTGTTTGCCAGTGTTGCAAGAGGAAATCCAACCGCTGTGCCAGTGGGCCAGCATCAAACTGCAGGAACAACTTGTCCTATCTCAAATCTCTTCCTTTTTCTCTGGCTCCAACTTCTTCACCCTGTTCCAATCTGGATTTAGGAAAAAACACTACCACACTTCCCTGCTCAGGCTCACTGACATCATACTCACCAGAATGGACAATGGCCAGATCACTTCCACCATCTTTGTCAGCCTTGCTAAGGCCTTCAACACATTTCCCACAACCTCCTTCTTCATTACCTCTCTGCAGCTGGCCCTCACCAACTGCTATTAACTGGTTCAGGTTCTACCTCACTTGAAGGACACAGTCAGTTAGAATTGCCAACTCCTACTCCCATCCATGCCAAATACATACTGAAGTGTCTCAGGGTTTGGTAATGGGTCCCTTCCTATTCTTTATGTTCCTGAATGACTTACCATCTGCTTGCTCCACCTCCCTCATCCACATGTATGTTGATGATACTGTCTTGTTCACTACCGGACAATCTCCCTCTGATGTGGAAGTCACACTCCAGCTAAACTTCGATAAGATCCAGCATTGGCTTGCCTCCCATCAACTCTTCTGAAATGCCAAGAAAACAATCTCCTTGACCTTTGGCATTAGGCAGAGACTTGCTCAGCTCCCTGTTCTGACCACTTTCCACACCCTGGATGTGACATAACTTGAGGCTACTACCTTATTCAGACATCTTGAGGTCTGGCTGGACCAACACCTCAACTTCTCACGTCACATTGATGCTATCCTGAAAAAACTTGTACCCCAAGCTCAGCACCCTTTACAGGAACCATAATTGTGTTCCTCCTATGGCCAAGCATGCGATTGTCAAAAAGGTGATTCTCCCCATTTTCGATTACTGCGATGTAGTCTACATTGCTGCTCCCAAATCCACTTTATCCAGATTGGACTCCCTCTTCAATTCTATCTGCTGCCTCACCCTTGACTCTCCAGTGCATACTTATCACTGTGACCTTTATAACTCTCTCTCCTTCCCTTCACTTGCAAACTGGTGCATCTCTCACTGCACCAAATTCATCTCTAGCTTCTGGCTAGGTTCTCTGCCTCCATATTTTACCTCCTCCCTCTCAACCCCTCCTCTCCTGGCTCATTCTTTAAGATCCTCTGACTCACAGACCCTTGTTCTTTCTATTGCTACACACAGGCAGGTCAGTTGGCCTTCAAACTCTGCTTCTGCCAAATCTGGAATGCACTCCCTCCCCAAATTTGTCACAAATCATCCCTCCATTCCCTCTCCACCAGCCTACTAAACTTTTTCTTCTCAAACTGTACCTGTTTTCCACAGTCCTAATGCTGTCCTACACTTCTCTCTTGATTCCCTCTCCATAAATTTCTTAACTTATCAACTTCTGCACTTGTGGTTTGTAAAACCCGCATGTATAATCTGACCAATCATTCGCTTTTACTAAATGTATATTGCAACCATTGTAATTCTGTATTACCTGTATGATGCAAATTGTTGTACCCCTTTAATTTGTACTTTGTCTATTGAGACTACCTGTAGCCTTCCCCACAGGTCACACTGGGAGATGAGCAACTTGTTGTTCAGCGTGTCTTCCTGGTGAAACATTTTGATAAATAAATAAAATAAATAAATGATTAAACAAATATTATATAGTAAATCTGTTTTTGTGCAATAAAAATTAATTTAGTGATTTGACAGGTACACAATTATGCCTCCCACAGACACACTTTGAATTTCCAAAAATGGTGAAGTCTAAGAGATCATGCCTGTACTTCTGATGTTAAAATGGGAAAGTGCAAACATAATACTGCATGCATTGGTGCATTAAGGGAAAAACTAGGATTTTAAAATTTGTTGAGATTCTTATGTGCCCCATAAAATAAGGTGTCTTTTTTGTTTAGTCTATTTCTGCTCTATTCCTGTGAACACCACTAAGCCCCATTCACCACTGACCTCACTGTTGTAGCCAGCTCCCATGGTTTTTCAATATATGGCAGGGATCTTTGGTGACCCAGACAAGTGCCATTTTTGGGGAGAAAGCAAGCAGCTAACTGCAGCAGTAGGCAGCTGACAGCAGTAACAGGAAAAATAATGGCTCAGGAATAATATTAGGAAGCTGCTGACAGTATGAGATGCCAACTATACATAGAATAATAGTAGGCTGCTGCTGGCAAGCTCATATTAGATGTGGGTGATGTCATAATTTTTAATAGCAAATAATTGCATTGCCATGCCAATAAAGAAAAAAAAATATGTTTTAGATTGTGCTATTCATAAACATACTGTATTTCATAGCACTTTATAAGCCATGAAGAGCAACAATGGCCATTAGTTTCAAACAGAGAGATTGTCAAAGGGTGTAGCACTGAGGAGGAGCAGGATCTATATGTAGTATTGAGGAGGAGCAGGATATGTACTTAGTATCAGGAAGGAGCAGGATCTATACGTAGTATCAGTGAGGAGCAGGATTCATACTTAAGATTGAGGAAGGGCAGGCAATGTGCTTGTTATTGGTAGGAGCAGGAAATATATTTATTTTATTTATTTATATTTACATTTTTTTTATTGTTGACTAAAAAAGAGGGGCTAGGCAATTCTGCCTATTTTCAGCCCCGTCCCAGGGAAGGGGGAAGGATACAGATGGAAACTGACACACTGAATCAGGTTAAGCTGTTTTGGTATTTTAATGAATAGAGGAAATTTGGCCAAGACACATGGGAAATTCACCTGCTCTTTTGGAGAAGTGCCATGGGATCTTTAACATCCACCTGAACAGCCACCAGAACAGGCAGACAGGACCTCAGTTTAACATCTCATCCAAAAGACTTTGTATTGGAAGGAAGTGGATCTATACTTGCTCTCAACGAGAAACAGCATCCATACTTAGGATCAAGGAGGAGCAGGACAAATACTTTGTGTCAGGAAGGAGCTGGATCTTTAATTAGCATTGGTGAGAAGCAGGATCTATACTTAGTATTAGTAAAGAGCAGTATCTATATTTAGTATTGAGTAAGAGAAAGGTCTGTACTTAGTATGGGTAGGAGTCCTTAGTATTGGGGAGGAGCATGAATTATAATTAGTATCAGAGAACATCAGTATCTGTACTTTGTATCATGAAGAAGAATGGTCTATACTTAGTGTCAGGGAAGAGCAGGAGCTATACTTTGCATTGTATGAAACAGTATCATCTTCATATTGGGGAGGAACCAGATCTGTACTTGGTATGAGTAAGGAACAGGATGTAGAATTAGTACTTTGGAGGAGCAGGATTTATACTTAGTATCAGGAAGTCGCAGGATATATTCTTAGTATCAGGGAGAAGCAGGATAAATACTTTGTACTGGGGAGGAGCAGGATCTATAAATAGTACTGGGGAGGAGAAGGATTTATAATTAGTGTTGAGGAGCACCAGAATCTATATCTAATATCAGCAAAAAGCAGGATCTAGGCCTTGTATTGTGAGGACCAGAATTTTCTTCATACTAGGGAGGAACTGGCTCTATACTTGGTACTGGTGAGAAGCAGGGTCCATGGTTTGTATCTGAGAAGAGCAGGCTCTAGTATAGTATTGGGGAAGAGTGTGATCTATACTTTGTTTTGTAGAGGAACAGGATCTATACTTAGCATTGGTGAGGAGAAAGAACTATACCTAGTTTCAGGGAGGAGGAGTATCTATACTTAGTATCAGGGAGAAGTAGGATACATACCTAGTTACAGGTAGGAGAAGGACCTGTTCTTAATGTTGGTGAGGAGCAGGATTTATACTTCATATCGGTGAGATGTAGTATCTATATTTAATATTGGGGAAGAGGAGCATCTAACCTTAGTATCAGGGAGGAGAAGGGTCTATACTTAGTATTGGGAAGAGCAGGGTCTATTAAATGAGTCTATTAAAAACTTAAGATAAAAATTGCTAACAACCTATGGATCACCTCCACACTACTAAATCAAATGTCCAATAGGGATCACCTATGGCACAAAGCACGGGTCACTGGAAAACCAGCTGACTGGCAACAGTACAAGGCGACCAGAAACAAATGCACTTGAGCTATCCACCAAGCCAAAGCTGCCTATTACAAAGATGCTCTAACCAATTCCTGGGGAGACAGCAGGAAATTCTGGGACAATCTCAGGGAACTGTCAGGGAAGTCCAGCAAATCCCCTCCCTCAATGCTTAATTTAGATGATGCAACCATTCTGGACCCAAAATGCATAGCAGACACTTTCAACATTGCAAACACCAGTCTAAGTTGTGTACTCCCACCTGATGTTTTCAACACACAGTCCAACCTGTGTGATCCTAAGAACCCTACCCCAACATCACTTAACCCACTTTTCCACTTCAAAAAAGTCTCACTCACGGAGTCCATAAAATACCTTCTTAGGGTACTCAGCAAGGCCCACTTTAGTAGTGACTCACTGGACCTAAAGCTTCTGCACCTCATACTGGATGCTGTGCTTTTGCCTCTCACAAAAATTCTAAACATGTCACTGTGCCTTAGTCAATTCCCCATGTTATGGAAAATGGCATTAATGACCCCTATTCATAAATCTGGGGACAGGGCTGCTCCCTCAAACTATCACCCAATTTCCATTCTCCCCACTCTCCAAAGTACTTGAATGTATAGTCACAGACCAGCTCACTGACTGCCTTTCCACTTACAACATCCAATGTCCTGAACAGCATGGCTTCAGAACAGGCCATAGTGCCACATCTGCTCTCTTCCAGTACACAGATTTCATACACTAGGCAATTGATCAAGGGCACTTAGTGGAGTCAGTGTACATTGACTTCACCAAGGCATTTGATACTGTTAATCACCCCCTCCTACTGAATTCCCTTCTTGATATTGGCTTATTGATAGATGCAGTAGCTTGGTTTAATAGTTATCTAGCCGGAAGGTCCCAGCAGGTCAAAATAGGTGTCACCCTTTCAGACAGATGGCCGGTTCTCTTCAGTGTTCCCCAAGGCTCCATACTGGGGCCGCTGCTTTTCAGCCTCTTTCTAAACTCCCTCCCACTTGTCTGCACCAATAATCTCCTACTATATGCAGATGACACAGTTATATTCTCCAGCCACTCAGATCCACTCATATTAGCCGATAGCCTACAATGCAATTTCACAACTGTGGAGACCTGGTTCTCCAAGCACGAGTTAGTTATGAATTACAAACAAATAAAATCTATGATTTTTGCCAGCCCTCATAATAAACAAAAATCTACACCACTAATCATACAGAACAACCTTGATGTCCCTATAGAGCAGGTCTGCACCTTTAAGTACCTTGAAATGACCCTTGACAGCACCTTATCATTTTGTGAGCATATCAGTAATGTTTCTAAGATGGTTAACATAAGACTAGGGATCCTTTACAGGCACAGAGAGAGCATGGACCCTGATGCCCTTTGACTTGCTGTTACTAGCGCTGTGCTCTTCATAATAGATTATGGCCTATTCCTTTATGGCTCAGCCTCTGAGACATCCCTTAAAAGCATACACATGACCTTCAACAATTCCTGCCGTCTAGTCTTAGGTGCTCCCAGATGCATGCATACATGTGACCTCTACACCATTACTAAATGACTGAAACTCAGTGGTACAACTACTTATCATACCTGTCTACTCACGAAGAAAATCTCACTGGGACTGCTCCCCCATCCTCTCTGAAAATCATCATGCATGCTCCCAACCCATGCGTCACCAGGAGTGTCTCCAGGCACACTTACCTGACCCCTTTCTGTCAGAGCACACAAGCCCAATGGTCCTTCAGGTTTTGTGCTCCTAACCGGTTAAATAAACTCCCCATCAACATCCTGGAAGAACCTAAACTGGGTCCTTTCAAACAGAAACTTAGACAACACCTCACTGCTATTAGCAGCTGTGATTACCACACTTAAGCCCTTTTCAGCCTTACATGTTGCCTTCTCCCTGCACCATCACCATTCTGACCTCCCCGATCCATTGTCCCACCCCTTCTCCTTCCACCATTTCCCCATTCCTGCTACTTGTCCCTCCTCTCCCTTCCCCTTCCTGACTCTCCTTACCTTCTCCCTTCCTGTGCTCCCTCCTATCCTTGCACTTCCACTCCAAACACTGCTCACAGACCCCTGCCTGCCCTTTCTCCCCTACCCCACTGTCCTACTCCCACCCTGTCTCCCCTCCCATCACCCACTACACTCCCTACCAAATCTCTGTCCTCCCTCTCATCTCCCAATTCTCTGCTTGACAATGTCAAATCCTGACAGCATCCTTCCCTTCTTTCTTTTCTTCTGCACTCCTATGACAATGTCAGATTCCTGACAGCATCCCTCTCTGCTCTTTCCCCTGTGTACCTCAAGTCCCAAAACCTACTGCACTTCTTACCGAAACTTGAATGTAAAAATTTAACCCGATTGTAACTCTTGCTGTAACCTGAATTGTTAACTTTTTACCTGTCTGTAACTTTTATGAATGATTGTACCCAACTCCATGTATCATGTATTCCACTTGTCTTGTAGTTAGTTCTTTGTTGTGTTGTCCTTCTGTGATGTGGAACCTTTGTAAAAGAGTCTTTGACTCAAAGGTTCTTTAATCCGAGACTTGAATGAATGAATAAATAAATAAAATTATTATTAATATGGAGGAGTGGGGTCTATACTTCATATTGTAGAGGAGAAAGATACCCAGTATCAGGGAGGAGCAGTGTATATCTCTAGTATGGAGGGAGAGCAGAATCTATATCTAGTATAAGGGATGAGCAGGGTCTATATTTGTCTCAGGGAGAAGTAGGTTCTATACTTCATGTTGGTGAGGACCAGGACATACTTAATATCAGGGAGAAGCAAGGTCTATACTTAATACGGGGAAGTAGTAAGGTCAATACCTACAGTAATATTGGAGAGGAGGAGGGTCAATACTTAGTGCTGGGGAGGAGCAGAGTCTATACTTAGGTTTCGTGAGGAGGAGGATCTCTGCATAGTATCAGAGAGAAGCAGTATGTATACTTGGTATGGGGAGGAGCAGGGTCTATACTTATTATCAGGAAAGAGCAGTACCTGTATTTAGTATTGGGGGAAGAGCAGGCTCTATTCTTACTATCATACAGGATCAGTGTCTATATTTAATATTGGGGAGGAGCAGGGTCTCTACTTAGTATGGGGCAGATATTGGTCAATACTTAGTGTTGGGGAGGAGTGGGGTCTATATTTAGTATCGTTGAGGAGAAGGATCTCTATCTAGTATCAGAGAGGAGCAATATCTATACTCAGTATGGGGGAGTAGGACATATACTTAGTAATAGGGAGGAACATTATCTGTTGTTATTAGCTAGCAGGAGCAGTATTTATACTTCGTATTGGGAAGGAGTAGAATCTACAGTTAGTATCAGAGAGGAGCAGAGTATCAGAAAGGAACAATATCTACACTTTGTATGGGGGACGAGTAGGATCTATACTTAGTATCACAGAGGAGCAGTGCCTATACCTAGTGTAGGGGAAGAGCAGGGTCTATACGTAGTATCAGGGTGGAGCAGGATTCATACTTTGTTTTGGAGAAGAGCAGGATCTATACCTAGTATCAGTGAGGAGAAGGATGTATGCCTAGTACAAGGTAGGAACATGATCTATGCTTAGTATTCTGGAGGAGTAAGATCTATTTATAGTATCAAGAAGGCATATGATCTATACTTAGTGCAACAACCTCCTGCTACAAATAGGGGGTTGGGGCTGGATTATCAGACTGATAGACTCAAAGTCCTCATTCTTGTAGTGACTCTGATGTAGAAAGTCTTGTGGGAATGGCTTAACGATAGAAAGGCAGGTGCTGGGTGTCTTCAAGAAGCTTTTCCCCTGAGGTGGAAAGACCTCGCTCTTACCAGCCATTGTATTCAAACTAGGGAGAATAGATCAGCTCAATGTCTTGCCACTTGTGTGCCTCCAAGGACAAGACCAAGACAGCAATATAATGTAGATCCTAGGTATGGGATCTGGAGGCATCGTATGTAGATCACTTTCAATTAGAGTAGCTATGTGAGGGGACACACTATAAGGGTGTGAGGACACTGAGGGTCTTTTCCTCAAGGGCAGTTACTCAATGCCCTGTGGAGCAGGAGGGATTCCCCCAGAAGACAGAATATCACCTCTTGGGGTGTTTGAGGTCCTGTGCCCTAAAGATTCTGCCAGTAGAGCTGCTGATGGAGTGAGACCAGGTGAGAGATACAAGACTAATGACTAAAGGTAACTGATAATGCCTACATTATGCTTTTTGAGATCCAAAGCATAAGATAGGTACTGGGGCTTCTGCCACTGGCAGAGGAGCTGGGGTGATGGTAGAGAAGCAACAAAGCTTCAATTTGCCAGTGAATTTCTGGCGAAGTCACAAAATCTGCCTCCACAGATCATTTTGCAAAGATTCTCTGTTTGATAAGAAATTCACCACTTGTAACTTTGCCTTGCTTTTGTTTTTTTAAGTGCAAATTGGACTTAAAAAACCCAAAAGCAAGGGGAAGTTAGAAATGGCACCCCCCGATCCCTGGCCTAATCATTCCCTGGTGTCTAGTTGTCTCTCCTGCCCACTGATCACCACCCACATATAGAATAAAAGTCCCTGGTGCCTAGCAGCTCCCTGCCCAGCAATCCACCAGCCTGATATAGAACACAATTCTCTGGTGTCTTGGCCCCCCCCATGCTGATCGCCAGCCCTGTGTATAATTAAATGACCTGGTGTCCAGTGGTCCCCCCGCTGATTGCTAACCCTAGGTAAAATGAATTAAATTAATTCCCTGGTGTGTAGTGGTCTCTCCTCCCCCACTGATCACTAGCACGATGTAAGCTGTAATGTTTCTCTGGTGTCCTGTGATCCCTCCCCCCACCTGTATCCATGCTACATAACAACATATTCCCTGGTGTCTAGCAGTCCCTTCCCCCAATCTGCACCCATGCCCAATGTTTCAAAAAGTATCCCTATTAGTTCAACAGACCCCCACCCACAGGATGTGCTCCACCACCCTGCTCCTCCCCAACCCAATCCCAAGCAGGTGACAAGCACAGCCCTCTGCTCTCCACCCCGCTGGCCACCAGACAGAGCTGTCAATGAATTAGCATGTATTTGTTTTATTTATTTATTTACTTAACAAATCGGAAAGACCTTTGAGCCAAGGGCTCTTTTACAGAGGTTCCATGTCAAGTCACAATAATAGCAAATTACAATGGTTTCAGTAAGTAGTACAACATAAGGAAAGTAATTACATAAACAAAAGAACAATATGGCAAGATAAATATTGTGTCAAGTACAGCCAGTGGCCTTGTCTGAAGAGGGGTGAAAGGGCTTACAAGGAAAGAAAGTACAGGGGGTGAATTGGGGTGTGGAAGGAGCAAAAAAAGAGCAAGTAGGGTGATTCCACAATGAAGCTTGAGCAGGAAAGACCCATGGAGCGGGGGGTAGAGGGAGAGAACAAGGTGAGAAAACAGAGGAGAGGGGGGAGTGGGAGTGGAGGGGTAAGGGAAGGGGGGATGAGGTAGGATGAAAAGAGGGCAGGAATAGGAAAGGGATAAGGGAGGAAGTGCTGTGAGTGGAATAGCACAGCATCAGCATAGGTCTATACAAGGGCAAATGGTAAAAGAGGGAGGTCGCAGCACACACTCATTCACTGACAGTCCAGCTAACACACATTCATTCTGTCTGTGGCTCTGACAAGAGCAGAGGGCTGTTCCAGCACCGGTGGGGGGTCAGGATGGAGGGATGGATTTGTGGATTCCCAAGGAGTTCAAAATGCCACCCCTCCATCCCGACCCCCTGCTGATGACCGTCACAGCCCTCTGCTCTTGTCTGCACTGCTGACAGAATGAATGAACTCAATGAATGAGTGCAAGCTGGAACAGAAAAAGCATGTGCTTGCACAAGTATACTTTCACTCATTGACAGCTCAGTTGTGAGGCCAGCATGGTGGAGAGTGGAGGGCTGTGCCGGTCACCCATTTGAGGTCAGGGTTGGGGGAGAGCGGAGTGGTGTGGGGCTGTGAGGTGTGGGATTTAACAAGGAAGACGATGAAGGTACTTCAAACAAAATGATTTATTCAGGAGTGCATAAATAAATAAAAAATAAAACAAAATAAATTCAAACTTCAGGCAAAATAATAAAAAAAATAATCCAATAACATTAATGCAGAAACCAGACACCAGAATACCACTAGTGTACTGACACATGGAGGGCAGAGTACGTCTGCACCTCCCAGACTATCTATCTGAATGAACTAACAGATTTCTTTATATAGTCATATAACCATGTGACATCAAGTCCCTCCTACTTGATGAGTTAAACAGTGTTTTAATCCTAAAAACAGAAACTTCACATTCTGCACCTTTAAATACAAACTTATCATATAACTCATTGTTCAGGATTCAAATACAAATATAACAAAACGCTTTGAGAAATGAATTTGAAAATATCAGAACAAGGTTCCACCACTTGTGTAAACCTTTAAATAAGGATAGAGTCAGCCGGCCAGTCCTATAGAGAAGGCTGAGTTGTAGGATTAATATCAAGGAGGACTGGCATTAACCCACCCAGGTAAATCTCTAATATAAAATATAGCTTCCTACAAACAACTAATGGACAAAAGTTTTTATCATCCTGGGATAAAAATAATAAACTGGCATTCTGGCTTTAACTTAGTTGGTTTTACAAGTCTCAGAAGTTTTGCTTGAGAGCTTTGAAAAGCATAAAAAATGGCTGCCTATGTTTGTTCAGTGTTTTATCTGAACCTCTAACAATAAAGAAAACAAAACAAAACTCTTAAGTTATTTTCTAATTTTGCAGGCTACCGAAGGAAGAAGAAACAAAGTAAATTTCTATTTTACCAACGTGCAGGATACTTTCTCCAGGAACATTAACGTTTAAAAAAAACGGCACATAACAAACACGAGGGGTAAAGTAAAAAGCAGACCGAGTGACCGGATAATTAATTTCCTACGAAAAGTTAAATTTTCATTTAAAACAAGATCCACTTCCTTTCGGTAAACCAAGTCACTAGACTTTTTATTCTTCCATAATAAGGCGAGGTTTATCAATAACAATGTAAGCGAAGGGGGGGGGAGAAACCGCTCCTCGCATAAACGCGAGGCAATATCGCACATTCCTGTAGCAAACCGGACTCGCTACTGCCACTGCCTAGGAAAGTGCGCATACATAAAGAAAGATGCTAGTTAACGTTAGACTAGCAAAACAGCTTATTTTAGCTCTTAATTTAAACCGGATGAGATCGTTTCCACATTTGCTTTTTATCCCAACATATACTATGATGCCTTCTAAAATCCTGAGGGAGGGGATGGAATTACCACCATCTACCAAAATGCTTTGAAGAAGAACACAAGAAAGGTTTTATAGAATAATATATAGGTGGCCAGCCTATATACTGCTAGAGTTCAGGGAAAGAAAAGGAAAGAAAAATAAAAGGAAGTAAAGATGCTGTTGCAACAGGCTTTATTTTTTAACAAAAAAAAAATTTCTGGTAGATGGGTTTAAAACTCCCTTCCTACACTCCTTCCCCCTTAAGAGAAAACCAGAGGATTACGCCTCCAAGTTTCACCTCTGGTTTGATCATTAAACAACAGATCTCCCCTTTTTTTTTTTTTTATTCCAAAAGGGGAGATGGA
This sequence comes from Neoceratodus forsteri, assembly GCA_016271365.2. Taxonomy (NCBI): domain Eukaryota; kingdom Metazoa; phylum Chordata; order Ceratodontiformes; family Ceratodontidae; genus Neoceratodus; species Neoceratodus forsteri. Next base: position 75,920,980 of record CM057450.1, read on the forward strand.
GCTTTAGCCCACCCACTCCCAAAGCTCCACCCAGAGTCCCATAATGCGCTATAAAATCAACAATATATTTCAAAGCTTTTAAGTTCCAAACTAACTTACTCCGGGGTCTGTACTCATGTATCGATACCAGCTCCATAGCATGAAAGATAATCAGCGTTAACATGCATTTTTCCAGCTCTATGTTGTATTTCAAACTTGTATGGCTGCAGTGCTAAATACCACCTCATAATGCATGGGTTTCTATCCTTCATAGTCTGCAACCAACATAATGGATTGTGATCTGTTATGATCGTAAAGGGTCTTCCCCATAAATAAAATTTTAAAGCATTTATCACCCAACGAATAGCCAAACATTCCTTTTCAATAGTAGAATATTTAGTTTCCCTTTGGTGTAATTTCCGGCTAATATATATAACAGGATGCTCCTCTTCTCCATCCATTTGAGAGAGAACAGCTCCTATACCATGTTCAGAGGTGTCTGTCTGTACCATAAAGGGTTTATGGAAATCAGGGCTATACAGTACAGGGTATGAACATAATCTGGCCTTTAAGGCTAACAAAGCTTCTTCACATAGGTCAGTCCAATGGACTTTATCAGGGTTATTTTTTTGTTAGATTACTTAAAGGGTTGCAATCTCAGCAAAATCGCTATAAAGCGAGGAGTAATTGACCAATCCCAAAAACGAACGCATCTGTTTTTCGCTTGTGGTCTTGGACTGTTAGCTATAGCATCCAATTTGCTTATTTCGGGTTTTACCATTCCGTTTCCAATTATAAATCCAAGATATTTAGTTTCTTGCATGCCTATTGAACATTTTGCAGGATTAATGGTCAGTCCTGCTTTTGCTATAACAGTTAATATGTTACTCAAATGCTTTACATGTTCCACCCAGGAGGAACTGAAAATGATTGCATCATCCAAATAGGCTGCTTAATATTCCAGATGCAGATGTAACAACTGATCCATACATCTCTGGAATGTTGCAAGTGCTCCATGTAGCCCAAATGGCATTTTTGTAAATTGAAATAGTCCTACAGGAGTACTGAAGGCCGTTTTATCCTGTGAATCCGCATCTAGGGGGATCTGCCAATAGCCCTTCGAAAGGTCCAACGTACTGATGTACTGGGCATTGCCCAGTCTATCTATAATGTCATCAATACGTGGCATAGGATACCCATCAAACTTTGCTATCTCTTTCGCTTTCAAAATCTAAGCAAACCCGCACCCTCCTTCTTTTTATTCACAACAACCATGGGAAGCTCCATGGACTTTTAGAAGGGACGATTACCCCTAGTTGTTGCATCTTTAGTAATTCCTTAGTTACTTCTTCCCTCAAACTCTCTGGGATTCTACAAGATTTGTGTCTTAAGGGTTTATTATGAGTTAACTCAATGTGATGTTCAATTCCCTCTACCGTCCCAGGAGTGGCTGTAAAAATCTTTTGAAATACTTGAATTAATTGTTGTACTTCTTGTAATTGTTCCGTACTCAATTTATTGTTTATAGTTATTTCTTTTATATTTCCTGTACTTTCTAATTGCTCATATGCTAGTTCCAACTCACTGTCTGCTACCTCTGGGTATACAAATAGGGTCGGTGAACTTCTATCATGCCATTTTTTTAGTAGGTTAGCATGATAAATCTTTAACTGCTGCTTCTTATCAGGACAGATAATTTCATAGTTCATGGGCCCTATTTGACGGTGTACTGTATAGGGTCCCTGCCATTTCATTAACAGCTTGTTCTCTGTACAGGGTAACAATAGAAGCACCTTTCACCAGGTTGAAATGTCTTTCTACCCACTTTTGATCATAATACTGTTTCTGAGCCACCTGATGGTCTCTATTATTTTGTTGGGCTGCTTTTGCATATTTCTCTAGCCTGTGGTGTAGAGTGTTGACGTACTCGAATGTGGAAACTGGAATAGTGTCTGATTTAGACCCTTCCCACTTTTCTTTTACTATATCAAGGATTTCCCTTGGATTCTTCCCATAAAGTAATTCAAAAGGTGAATATCCAGTGGAAGCCTGGGGTACCTCATGATAAGCAAACATTAAATAGGGTAAATACTTATCCCAATGTTTACCTTCATCCTGAATACATTTTTTTAACATTTGTTTCAGTGTTTTATTGAAACGCTCCACTAGACCATCTGATTGTGGATGGTAAGGTGAGGTCAAAATGGAATGTACCCCTAGGGCATGATATAGGCGCTTCAATACCTGGGAACAAAAATTACTGCCTCTGTCTGTTAAAATCTCCTTTGGTATGCCCATCCTGGAAAATATTTTAACTAGTTCCTCTGCTATTTTATCTGCCGTAACTGTTCTTAAAGGACTGCTTCAGGGTACTTTGTAAAATAATCACATACCACTAGAATAAATCTGTTTCCTTTAGTACTCTTAGGCAAGGGGCCAATTATATCCATAGCAACTCCTGAGAATGGAGTACCACTACAGGTATAATCTGTAAGGGTACTTTATTCTTTGCAATACCGCCTCACTCTGTTGACACTGTGCACATGACTTACAGTACTCGGCCACTTGATCATGTATTCGCTCCAGAAAATCTGTATAAAAGCCTTTGTAATGTACGTTCATGACCTAAGTGGCCGGCCATTGGTAAGTCATGAGCAAGGGTCAGTAACTGTTTCCGGTAAGCAGTAGGTACCAACAGTTGTAATATAGTTTCTCCTTTTTTTTCATTAACACATTTTCGATATAATAACCCATTATGTAATACATATTTCTGTTTAGAGCTTTGTTCAGTACCTATTAAGGAAAATAAAGGTTTTAATGACATGTCTTGCAACTGGGCTGCTCTAAACTCTGCTTGGGAACTTAGATTTTCAACACTTGATACTTTAAAGTCATTATTGTCCTTTACATCTTTCTGGGTATGTTGCCACACCTGCTTCTCTTGGCGTTTTTCCCTTCTTGATTTCCTTGTTTTCCCGGGAAGCCCATATAGTTCATCTTCAAAAGGTAAAGTTCGTGAAAATTCCATATTTATTCGATCTTGTGCCCTGGTAGTCACAGCCCCAATACTCGTAGCATTACAAAGTAACTGAGCAAAATCTGGGTGGTCATGCCCCACAATGACTGGCACTGGAAGTTCTGGAACCACCCCAACATCCATTCTTCGCATATTGGACTGTGTTTGTATATCCACTGGTTGAACTGGGTATTTATGTGTGTCGCCATGTATACAGGTCACTATAGTTTGTGCAGCATTATAATTGATTGGAGGTACCAGGCCAGCTTTGATTAAAGTTTGCCGACTTCCAGAGTCTAGTATACCAAATGTCTTTTTGTCATTTATTGTGACAGGCGTGATATACTGACCCCAATTGGCCAAAGCTAGGTGTGTGGGGGCAGATTTCTTTTTGGGGCAAAATCTGGCTATATGACCTTTCCCTTGGCAATAATGACAAGTTATATCAGCATGCGATACTTTAAACATGTTTGGTGGCTTAGCATTAGTACCAGAAGCTGTTAAAGAAGGCATATTTGTCCTCACCGTAGGTTGGTTTATATTAGATCCAGTATGTCCTTTAGTCCTATTAGGTCGGGCAGTTAAGTAATCTTCCGCCAGCTGAACTGCTTTCTTAGATGTCTCTGGGCAATGTTCCCGTACCCACATCTGCACATCCTGTGGTAAAATATGAATAAATTGTTCCAATACCACTGCTTCTAACATCTGTTTTTTGGTGTTAGTTATCGGTTGCAACCACTTGGTACAAAGATCCTTTAACTTCGTATATGCTTCTTGAGGGGTGTCAGAGGTCTGAAACCGCAGGGTCCTAAACCTCTGTCTGTATGTCTCTAGGCAAATATCATAACGTTTAAGTATAGCTTCTTTGACCGTATCATAATTCTCACTCAGGGCACTGTCCACATTACCGTAAGCCAATTGGGCCTTCCTGGTCAAATATGGCAATAAACGGATGACCCACTGTTCTCTGGGCCACTGACAGGCTCTGGCAATATGTTCAAACGTAGTCAGATAAGTTTCAATATCATCAGTTTCACTTAGTTTAGTTAATTTAATGTCTTTTGGATTATTCCCTGCAGAGGGCGGTGACCTACCTATGCCAAGGGCTTGTATGGCTTTTAAGGTATCGGCCCATCTATCCTCATTCCTCTGCATATCCCTGCCTCTCTGCTTTGCCATAGCAATCTGTTGCATACACAACCAATGCAACAAGTCCTGAGAATCGCCAGTAGGAGGCTCCTTCTCCAACTCCTCCTTCTCTTCCCTCAACATCCTCTCCATCTTCTTCAGGCTTCATGGTTTTCCGTCTGACATCAGGCAATCCCGTCATCAAGGGTTGTCCAAATTTTTCCACCATGGTCCTGGTCAGCACTCCAGGAGGTACCTTCTGGGACATCCACAGCTTCCTCCAGATACTTAGAACAGTATCTTCGAATCCCACCACTGCCACCACGTGTGAGGTGTGGGATTTAATAAGGAAGATGATGAAGGTACTTCAAACAAAATGATTTATTCAGGAGTGCATAAATAAATAAAAAATAAAACAAAATAAATTCAAACTTCAGGCAAAATAATAAAAAAAAATAATCCAATAACATTAATGCAGAAACCAGACACCAGAATACCACTAGTGTACTGACACATGGAGGGCAGAGTATGTCTGCACCTCCCAGACTATCTATCTGAATGAACTAACAGATTTCTTTATATAGTCATATAACCATGTGACACCGAAGTCCCTCCTACTTCTGATGAGTTAAACAGTGTTTTAATCCTAAAAAACAGAAACTTCACATTCGTGCACCTTTTAAATACAAACTTATCATATAACTCATTGTTCAGGATTCAAATACAAATATAACAAAACGTTTTGAGAAATGAATTTGAAAAATATCAGAACAAGGTTCCGCCCACTTGTGTAAACCTTTAAATAAGGATAGAGCTCAGCCGGCCAGTCCTATAGAGAAGGCTGAGCTGTAGGATTAATATCAAGGAGGACTGGCATTAACCCACCCAGGTAAATCTCTAATATAAAATATAGCTTCCTACAAACAACTAATGGACAAAAGTTTTTTATCATCCTGGGATAAAAAATAATAAACTGGCATTCTGGCTTTAACTTAGTTGGTTTTACAAGTCTCAGAAGTTTTGCTTGAGAGCTTTGAAAAGCATAAAAAAAATGGCTGCCTATGTTTGTTCAGTGTTTTATCTGAACCCTCTAACACTAAAGAAAACAAAACAAAAACTCTTAAGTTATTTTCTAATTGTGCAGGCTACCGAAGGGAAGAAGAAACAAAGTAAATTTCTATTTTACCAACGTGCAGGATACTTTCTCCAGGAACATTAACGTTTAAAAAAAACGGCACATAACAAACGCGAGGGGTAAAGTAAAAAGCAGACCGAGTGACCGGATAATTAATTTCCTACGAAAAGTTAAATTTTCATTTAAAACAAGATCCACTTCCTTTCGGTAAACCAAGTCACTAGACTTTTTATTCTTCCATAATAAGGCGAGGTTTATCGATAACAATGTAAGCGAAGGGGGGGGAGAAACCGCTCCTCACATAAACGCGAGGCAATATCGCACATTCGTGTAGCAAACGGGACTCGCTACTGCCACTGCCTAGGAAAGTGCACATATACATAAAGAAAGATGCTAGTTAGTATTAGACTAGCAAAACAGCTTATTTTAGCTCTTAATTTAAACCGGATGAGATCGTTTCCACATTTGCTTTTTATCCCGACATATGCTATGATGCCTTCTAAAATCCTGAGGGAAGGGATGGAATTACCACCATCTACCAAAATGCTTTGAAGAAGAACACAAGAAAGGTTTTATAGAATAATATATAGGTGGCCTGCCTATATACTGCTGGAGTTCAGGGAAAGAAAAGGAAATAAAAATAAAAGGAAGTAAAGATGCTGTTGCAACAGGCTTTATTTTTAACAAAAAAAAATTTCTGGTAGATGGGTTTAAACTCCTTCCACAGGGCACTACCTGCTGGAGTCCACTAGACACCAGGGAATAAGTTTTAAACATTGGGCATGGGTGGGGGGGAGAGGGACCTCTAGACACTAGGGAATATGCTTTGATCTGGCATGGGTGCAGGTGGGGGAGGACCAATGGACACCAGGGAAACATTATGATTTACATCAGGCCAGTGATCAGTTAGGGGGACCATAAGATGTCAAGGAAATTCATTTTACATTGGGCTGGTGATCAGTGGGGGGTACCACTATATACCAGAGAAATTAATTTTATACCAAGCTGGCAATTGGCGATCAGTGGGGGACCACTATACACCAGGGAACTTAATTTTACATTGGGCCAACGATTAGTGGGTGCAACCAAGGAATGTAATTTTATATCAGGCTGGTGAGCGACAGGAGGGGGCCACTAGACACCATGGAATTTTATGCTACGTGGGGCAGTGATCATCGGGGGGGGGGAGACCACTGAACTCCACTGGCAAAGTTAAAACTCTGCATTTTACAAAGTTTTTTGGGGGGGTAAAGTTGGGACTTCACGCCATAGATTAACTTGAAGAACTGAGGGAAATCCGCAAATCAATTTGTGGGGTAGAGTTTCCCAACTTTGCACATCTCTAGGTGACAGCCAGCCAATGCTAGTGGGTAGGCAGGAGTATGTCCTGCCATATGTACCCAGTAAACCATCTGGTAAGAATTAGAGCAGCAAAGTGAGGCAACCAAAAAGGTGAATGACTGGCTCTCCAGAGAACACAGACCCTGCATGAAGCAGATGCCATCTAGATCAGGGGACTCATGGATGCCATAACAGTAAAGCAAATATTCTTACTTGCTTATTAAGCCCCTATATGTGAAAAACCCAGGTAGAAGGAAAATGGAGTCCTCATAGCTGATCTGACATCAATGTGTCCATGGAGTTTAAACCTGACCAAGTGCCATGGTGCTAAAGAATGTGTAATTTGTCAGATTACTAAAGCCATATAAAAGTGGTGGAACAATGAATTTCACAGATTGAATCAGGCCCTCTCCTAAGAAATTACCTCTCCCACTGTTGTATGAGGATCTGAATGTAAACAGTAGTAGAGGAGGTTGTGTGGCTTAAATATGTGTGTGGATCACAAGCTTTCCAATAGGGAATTCCAGTGGTCTGGACTTACAGAATGACCATGGTCAACACCGAACCTGTACAGTGCCAATATTGAGAGTGACCAGAGATCATTGTTTCTGACTGTAATTGCTAACAAGTTAGTAAAAGCATGACTACTGCATAATTCACTGGCCCAGATATTCAAACTGTGCCACAAAAGTGCACAACAGCAGGAGCAAGCACAAGTCCACTGTACCCATGTGCAACATGTGTGATATTCAAACACTGCGCAGGTCAGATGCACCTGTGGCACACGGCTGAATATCACACCAACTGCGCCATAACACAACCAGGGATGTGCAGTGGTACAGGTCAGATGCGCAATAGCAAAACCAGGGATGCCTAGTGGAGCAGGGCAGCAGCGCAACAGCACAACCAAGGATGCTCAGGGACAGGATGCAGGGGCCCACCACCCATGGTAGGGATGGGCAGAGGAGCACACAGCAGAACAGACATCGCCCCCCACACCCCATGCACCGCACAACCGGAGGAGAGCAGGAAGAACCACTGGCCCAGGGACACCTGCAAGAAACCCACCACCTTGGCATGGTGCACCAGCACACCCCCTTGCAAGCTGGGACTGCCACACATGGATGCCCATCCACTCCATGCCACACGAACCCACCAATGCAGAGCACACCCTGCACCACGATCTCCATACACCCTGCCCAGGAGTAGCACCCAACAGTGCAGGACACCCCAAGCATGCCACCACCCCCACTGTGACAATGCAACCCTGTGCACCACAGAACCATGTAAGGCAGCCCCACCAAGAGCACCCAACATAGGGCAGCAGCAGACAGCGAAGCAACGGCTGCAGACACAGTGCCGCCACGCACGTCCCCCTTCCAGGTACAACTGTGAGGCCGACCATGCATTGGCACACACATGAGGTACCACACATGTGACAGGGCATGCCCCAGACACCACCACCAGTGTCACAGCACCCTGCACACCCTCCCAAGGACACACCCCATCCCAGCACTGGCCACAACAGCCAGCACAGACACCCACAGTGTTGCATGGAAGCATGCGCCACACAGAATGCAACACAGTGCACAGACAAATGATCACCCATACCCAAGGGCACACCAACACAGGGACACAGTAGTGGGTCAACCAAGTCCCCAGCATGTGACCACGGCAGCCATGTACACACGGCCATAACCCCTCCACGGCACAGGTGTGCCAGCAACCCTGTGTAGGCACCATGACACTGTACGCCACCAGCATGCGGCTGGAGCACCAGTGACAGACAGTGGAGCACACCCCCTGCAACTGGCACAGGTGACAGCATCAAGGTTGGACAACAACAGCAGAGGCAACAGTGCCACCTAAGGCAGACATGCACCACACCAGTGACAGGAGGCAACCCGGCATCATGCTGGGTACAGTGGCAGTTCAGCATGGACAGCCACCACTGACATGCCAGTGGACTGTGCAGGTCACAGACATGCAAGGGTAGCAGCTGCACAAGCCATGGATGGTCTGACAGGTGTGCCATGGACACAGTGCATGCACCGTGTACCACTGCACACAGTCATCCATTGCACAGGGGACAACACACAAACCACAGACTGTGACTGACAGCTACGCCCACACCACACTTGCCTCCCCTATGGACACACACACACACACACCCATGATAGCACCACTCCCGACACCATGCACAGTACTGCAGCTGAGCACCATTAGTCTGCTGCAAATCAGAGACCACAACAGTAGGCATAACTAAACAAATATATTAGAAAAGTATTAACAAAACTACGTACAAATATATACAGTTGAAAGGGATGAGGGCCACAAATTGGGAGGAGGTGGGTAAGGGGCAGGGGTGAACAAATGGGCAAGGGAAGGAGGGGTGTAAGGGTGGGTCCAGGGGGGTTTTTGAGGTCCATGTGCGGTCCATCTTCAGTGGGGGCCCGCTTCTATTGCACCTCCTGCCATGTCGACGCGTCACACCATGGTGATCCATCCTTTCTAGGATGGCCAGAGAGGCCCTGGCCACCTGTAGCAGCTCCTGCAGTGCCTGCTTCACATGGACCATCCTCTGTCCACCTAGTACAAGGGAGCGGAGTCAATAGGCGTGAATGCACAGCCCCCTGCAGCCCACCCATTGTGCATGGCATACAGCCATAGGATACACCCCTGTGATGGTGTGTGACCACCCACAGTGATCATGTCCACAAGACCTGCCCACCCAGGTGCACACAGCCATGTGGACTGCTGCACATACCCATCGCCCAAGTCCCGAACAGCACCACCGTGGCTGTACAGTAACATGGCTTTGTGGTGCGAAGGCAGTGGCACAGTCATGTACCTGGTGCACACATGGACCACCAGTGATGCACTCTCAGACATGCAGTGCCACTGGACAGTGCTGACTATACTATGTTGCATCCACGGCAGTGGTGTCAATGGATGGTGGCCATGCCCCACCGCCCGCCCTGCTACAGAGCATGCACAAAAAATCCTGGATGTAAGGCACTCACCATCATCAGGCTGGTCCCGGTGCTGGGCCGGTATGGGTCCTCCGGCATCTGGATGTGCCTCACGCCACTGCCTCACCTCCCTTCCACACCGGTGCTCCTCAGGGCCTAGGGTGCAAACATGGGAAAGGAACATCAGTACAGTAAAATCCGGTAGCAAAGGCCCCCCCAGCCCCGGGTGTGTGCAATCCCACACAGCCAAACCCTTCTGCCCCCCACCCCTATACCACCCCCATCTCCACCACTGCCCACACTGGACGGACCACCCCCCCGTGTGGTGGGCACATGCCCACTACAATACCCATATGGACATAACCAGTGTATGGATGGGGCACCTACCTGGCCGTGGAACTGTGTCCCTCCTGACGCGTGCCTGCAGTCGGCAAGCATGTCCTGGTCCCTCTGCTGGAGGTCCCCATGCCATTGCCTGCACTGCTCTACTGTGCGCTGAAGCCCTGTCGCCTCCTCCAGGGCCACCGCCACCCCCTGCCACATGGCACTCCTGGCCCTGTCCAGTGATGCCTCCTCAAAGAGAGCACCAGCATGGGGCTCAACTAGGGACACAAGGTTAGCCAGGTCAACCTGGCTCCAGATTGGTGCCCATCTCTGTGCCATCTTTCCACGATTGAGAATCAATATGGCGCTCCCTAGTGCATGTCCGCCACGTGAGGATGCTGCTTGGTACTGTGCTGCCATTCCCCATCACGCTGTCACAGAACCACACGATAGAGGTGCACCCACGTGGACGCATGGTGCCTAGGGGCAAAGGTCAGCACAGGGTCAGAGGTCCCTCATGCACGGACTGCCACAACGTGATTGGTACTCACTGCATGTAGCATGGTACAGTGCCTGTGTGGCACTTCCTGTAATGACCTATCACGCTGTGGCACCACTGCGCCTATGGTGCCCCAGTGCAAGAGCGCTATACATGTGAACAGTGCACTAGCACCACTGGTACAGTTGTGGATGTGCCCTGCACTGCCTCCCACACTCTGCATGTCAGCAGCATGGCAGGCGTTGGCGTCAGCACCCCGGGCATGCACCGTTCGGTGTCTACTGCGCAGGTCACAGAGCTGCACCCTGCCTGAGCACGTTCAACACAATTGTGCAAGGTGCAACAGCACGATATTCAGCCGGCATATGCAAATCAGCTCATCAACAATTCAATGGCACAGCTACTGCATTAGCACCCACTTAAAATTGAGCCTCACCTCATTTGCATGTGTTGCGCTATATAAATGCGACATGGGGCTGCAGAGGCCATAGTCTGGTATTGCAGTCTATTGTGGTGAGTTGCATGCTGTTTGCCAGTGTGGACTGTGGTGTGTGGGAGATGCATGAGACTGCACATTCAGAGGTAACAACTGTCATTCCCACAGGATCAATGATGACAGAACGTGAGGTGGAGGAGGAGGAACAGAGACGTGGGAGACGGAGGAGGCCCAACTTCACCAAGGCAGAATCAGATGCCCTGTTTGAGGCCTACCTTGACCAGGAACTGCTGCTCAGCGGACAGCGGGGAACACCACAGGCCTGTGCTGTGGTATGGGGTGAGGTGGCATGTGCCGTCAACCAGCATGGCAGCCACCAGCAGTCCATGCAGGAGTGCAAGAAGAAGGCTGGCACAGACAGGAGGAGGAGGAGGATAAAAGATAAGGTGGCTGCCATCAGGGCAGCAATGGCTGCAACTGGTGGTGGACAGCCGGCCGTGCCATGCCTGACGCCACAGGAAGAGCAGGTTGCTGGCAGCATGTGGTGTTGTGCCCTAGAGTGTGTTCCAGGTGGTGGCTTCCAGGTGGGTGGTAGCCCGTCACTGCATGGTATGTCCTGATCTGTCACTGTGTGGGGGGGGGATGCCACAGGGTAGGGCAGAGACATTAATGCTACTGTGTTACTTTACAGCTCCTGAGTGTCTACATGGGTCAGCGGTGGTGGGCTCATCCACTGAGGGTGATACACTGGACACAGAGGGGCACCCATCCACCTCCACAGGTGTCCGAGGGTCAGGACGACAGTGTGCCCGCATGGCTGTCCAGACTGAAGTTGGTGGAGCTGGTGTGGAGGAGGCCCTGCCCATGACCCAGCATGACAGCGTCCATGGATGCCAGCATGCTGAGACTCTGACTGGTGCCGGATCCATCACCGATGATGATGGAGCTCACATCATGGACAGTGATACATGTGGGCTGCAGGATGGCCCCACAGCAGGTAACAGCACGGGCATAGCCATGGGTGGTGCCACCGTGGAGGCCTGCTTGACATCACAGTCCCAGCCTGTGCCTGTCTGCACCAGTGGGATAGCACTGGTGTGCATCCAAGACAGTGGGGCTGTCATGGCCGCTGTGGTGGCACCATTGAACCCTGTCGAGTGGTGGCTGGAGAGGCAGTGCAAGCAGTCAGCCAATGGCGACGGGGGGACAGTGTCGGGGGGCAGCATCAGTGCACCGCCTGTGGACATGCCTATGCATGGCCCTGGTGTGCAGCGTCCAACCTCAAGGGGTGAAGCCCAGCACAGCCATGAACACTACGAGGGACAGCATGCCGAGCAGGTGGATGACCTCTTAGATGAGCACACCCACATACTATATGAATCAGTGGATCAGCAGTTGCGGCTTGTGACAGTGGTGGATGCACTCAGTGCGGTCCTGAACCAGGCAGAGGAGTGGCGCAGCAGGGACACCAGTCTGCTCCTGGCAGGGATGGACTGGCTATGGGAGGATGTGACTGCCGCCATTGAAGGGCAGACACAGGCATTCACAGCTGTCATGGCCACAATGGGCACACAGTTATTTGCCCATGCGCTGCAGACACCACTCAGTGACATGTCCACCCCCCGTTCCTGGCATCATGTGACACCCTCCATGTTCACACTGGGTTCAGCTGTGGGCATCCCGAGCACGCCTGGCACAGGCATGTTCAGTGAGCTGCAGACCCCTGCTCAAGCACGGTTGCGTTCCCACAGTGGCACCCCTGGGGGACTGTCAGTGCCACCCCATGAGGCCAATAGTCAGCCTGTCATGGCTGGCAGGTCTTGGTAGGGCCACCCATGCATCCATGGTGGCCGTGGCATTGTGCCTCGTGACTGACCTGCCTCCCACCATAGCTACTGTCTGATGCTGCCCTGTGTGCAGTGTGTTGTTCAATGTGCAATGCACGGGTGGGATACTTGGCCCTGCACACACACACGATCCATGTGCACACCATCCCGGCTGCTGGCTGCTGTGGCGTGTGCATGAATATGCCTGCATTGTGCTGTCCGCCACTGTGCATGGTGCCCAGCATCTGAGACATGCACAATGATGGGCACTGGGTGTGGTGATCTGTGGACGTGTGTGTGGCTAGGGATGGCGGTTGGGTTCGGCGGGCCTCTTACCCTTTGTGCATGTATTGTGGGGGTGTGTGTGTGTGCATGACCGCATGCCGTGTTAGGCCTTGCTCATCCCTGACGGCTTGTGCAGTTCCATGCTCAGCCAATTCCCTTTCCGCCATGCGCCCCTGGGGTTTGTCTATGCTAGTTTAAGGGTTGTACCCTTGCCATTGGTGGTTGCACATGGCCCCATGACTTACCTGGGTTGGTTGAAGTGCTTCTTTGTGATGGTGTCCTGGTGCAGCTGTGACATCTGGATCAGTCGGGGGTCCCTTCGACCAAAGGGGGCTGCCTATTACCATCTGCACTGGCATCCTCATCGTCCCCTTCACTACCCCCTTTTCGACCTCTACAGCTATCCCACAGTCATTGGCCATGTTGTGCAGGATGCAACAGGCCAGGAATAGCCCACAGGCCTTCGAGGGGCTGTACTGTAGGGCACTGCCAGACATCTCCAGGCAACAGAAATGTGCCTTCAGCATCCCGAACACCCGCTCTATGACATTGCATGTGGTGGCATGTGCCTCATTGTACCATTGCTGCGATGAGGTCACAGGCCACCGGTATGGTGTGAGCAGCCAGGGACAGAGTGGATAGCCACTGTCACCTGTGTGTAGAGGGTGGACATTAGTTTGGTGATCAGCGTCGCCCTGCCATGGGCCATCTAGGCCAGTACCCATGGCACCTCTGACTATGCCCCTCCCAAGATCCATGTCATCCTGCGATAGTTGCATACTCACCCACTAGGTGGCCAGTGGGGATGTCCCCACTCTCAAACCTGTGGCACAGTGCAGACTGGTGCCAGATGAAGGCATCATGTGCTCCCCCAGGATGCGTGGCACAGACATTGGTTATGCGACCCCTAGCATCGCACACCACCTGACAGTTGATGCTGGCATAGCCATTCTGGTTGATGTATGCAGCACCTTCCAGGCCAGGTGGTGTGTGGATGGCCACATGGGTGCAGTCAATGGCCCCGAGCACACCAGGCACACGTGCTACCCTGTGAAACTCTTGTTTGTGTGCTGTGCACTCCACCGGTGTGCTGGGGAAATGGATGTACTCCGCAGCATGTGGCAGCAGTGCGCTGAGGAATTGTGTGAGTAGGTGTGATGCGGCCTACTGGGTTATGCCTGTTGTGTCCTCTGTTGGTCTCTGGAAGGTGCCCATGGCGAGCAGGCACATGACAACTGTTACCTTTGTCTCCACTGACAGAGCATGGCTCCGACATGTGGGTGCCTGCATCCCATCACTGCACAGCTCACAGAGCCACCTCAGGATCACCTGGTTCAGGCGGTACTGCCCCACAATCTCGGTGTCACTGTAGTGCTTGAAGCTGGTGTGGGCTCAGTACCGCCTGTTGGGGTCATACCGCTGACGGGCCCTTCCATGGCCGCGCCCCCCTGCTGCCTGCCTTCTCACACCCCTCATTACCACCTCCATCTGAATGGTGGTACTGGCCATATCCGTGGCTTGTGTTCCCCCCCCGGGAGCTGTAATCACATTCCCCCTGCTGTCGTTTGTGCTACTCCCCCTGCACCGGGAACACCTCCAAGCTTTGGCTGTCCTGCCCACTGCCCTCAGTCCACTGTGGCACAGGCTCCCCACTCCTGTCCTGTTGCCCTATGTTTCCCAGGTGTTCCCTGTCCTGCTCCTTTCCAGTCCCTCTCACTGCTTCCCTCTCTTCTGTGGCTGTCACCTTGCTACCGCCTTTGGCTTTCCTATAGCGTTCTTGCACCTCTCTCTTGTTCCTTTATATTTTGGATCATTTCCGCTATCACACAACTTCCGTTTGGTCCCTTATTGCGCATGGCGCATGCTGTTGAATATCGCATTGCACCATTTATTCATGGTTCCTGCCCCTTCAGTTGTGCATGCATTCATTACCATTGCGCTCTTGAGCATTGCGATTTGGGGGGGCGCAGCTGCCTCCCACTGAATATCGCAGAATGGCGCATTTTCGGACTTGCGCTGGCACATCTCTGTTGCGCATGGCGGAACCCTTTTGAATATCTGGGCCACTGTGTCTGAGTGATTTGTTCCTGTCAAAGTGGAAGTCTGTGCTGTACTTGCCCTATGAATGGGAACTAGAGTGTGTAATAACTGTTGCAAAAGAGCCAGTACCAATATACTGTAGGTGTTGTTGTAGGGGTAAATGAGACAAAAAAAAATGGAATACTGAGATGAGCTAAATTTATTCTCCACTTACATGAAGTGCAAAGTCCACGCCAAATACAACAACAATGGACTAGTGTAAAAAGCTGCTCAGAGACAAGTCCATATGCATTCAGTGACAAAAGTCATCATCAGGGTGTCAGGGGGGCACGGCATGGTTGAGATAGCAGTGCTGAGGGTTTTCTTCATTATTTGTTATTGTAGGGTGACCCTTCTGTGATCATACCATCTTTACCTCTAGTCGTGGAGGGTTTCCCTTCACCATGCCTGCACTAGCTACCTCTCAGTAGAGCCAGAGGCACAGTTCAAGACTCAGGGTTTACATTAGTATTCAGAGAGGAGTGAGACCAGCATGAAATGAACTAAAACAATTCTTAGCTCAAATGCTGTTGAATTATAGTAATAAGGCATGACTAGGGGTTAGATTAACAGTCTGTTAATCACCCTCTAGGGGTGTAATGTGGCACGAGGCAAAGCCAAGCCATATTGCCCCTAGGGGGTGATTGACTGTTAATCTAACTCCTGGAAGTGCCTTATTGCTATTATAATACATTTTTCCAAAAGAAAAGTGTTAAAAGTGTATTTTTTGAATGTTTTCCTCATTTAAAGGGAAATTTTTAATAAAATAGTTCTTTCACTAACAGTTTAAGAATTCTGCTTCAGCAGAAGATGGAAGGTTTGATACCTTTTATTGGACCAACAAGTGTCTTGTACAAAGATGGAATTATATACAAGCTTTCTGAGTCACACAGGTCCCTTCTTCAGGTGAATAGCAAAACTGTGCAACATAAGCAGTATTTATATCTACTGTGGAGCAATTAAAAATCAGGAAGTGAAGTAGAAAGGTGATAAAGGGGACTAGAGATGAAAGTCTAAGATGCAAAATAAGAACATGAGAAGAAATGGGGAGGGGGCTAAGTAGGAAAAGGTCAGTAGGAGATGAAAGGAAGCTAACTTCAGAAACACATAGGACAGAAAGACATGGGAATTTAAATATATTAAATAAATTAAACAATTTAAATCTAACATTTCTGTACTGAATCGGGACATCGGTTTTATGACACACTATGGCAAACTGTAATTCTTTTTTATTGTGTACTAAATCATGACATTATTTATCACACTTTGGTTCTGTATTTCTCTTATTATTATTTTTTTTTCTCTGAGTTCTTCCTGATCTGCTTTTTTTACCTGTATCTCACATCCTCCCTGCCTCCCCTACTAACTCTTTAGCTCAGTCCCACCCACTCCCTCTTGCTTTCATACCTCTGTTTATACTACCTCACGCTCTGTTTATCTAGGCCTTTGTTCTTTTGTTTCTCCTAATTTCTTGATTTCCTTGCATCTCTTAGGCATCTCCTGTCTATTCTACCCTTACAGCCAGCCTCTGATCTCAGATCCTATCTGTGTGCCTTTGTCTTCCTTTTAGCTTCCTTTCATCTCCTACTGACCTGTTCCTACTTAGCCCTCCTCCCCATTTCTTCTCATGTTTTTATTTTGCATCTTAGACTTTCATCTCTAGTCCCATCTATCACCTTCCTACTTCACTTCCTGATTTTTAATTGCTCCACAGTGGATATAAATACTGCTTATGTTGCACAGTTTTGCTATTTACCTGAAGAAGGGACCCGTGTGGCCCCAAAAGCTTGTGTATAATTCCATCTTTGTACAAGACACTTGTTGGTCAAATAAAATGTATCAGTGGTTCCTCCACTCTCACATCTGTGACCTGTTCTCCAACCTCCAGCACCAGGTCTAGAATATTCTTCTCTTGTTGGAACTGTCACCCTTTGGGTCAGGAAGCCATCCCGAATTGCTTCCAGGAGGATCTGCTCCCTGGCACAAGTGGTGGCTTGGATTCTCCAATCCACCTCTGGTAAATTGAAGTCCCCCACCACCACAGTGCTCCCTTTGCCACAGAGTCTCCTTATCTGCTCCCCTAGCTCCCTATCCACATCATCTTTCTGGGTTGAGGGCTATAAACAACCCTCAATCGGACCCCAGCCCCCTTTGGGGCATGGAGTTGCATCCAAATGGCTTCTGACCTCCCTTCTTCCCCCCATCCCTGATGCATCCAATCCTTTCCCTTATGTAAACAGCTACTCCCCCCCTACTTTTTTCTCTGTCCCTCTTGACTAATTTAAATCCTGGGATGGCCAAGCCCCAGTCATGGTTTTGGGTTGCCCACATCTCAGTGATGGCTGCTATGTCCACCTCTCCTTCTGCCAGTAGTGCCTGCAACTCTGCCATCTTATTCCCCAGGCTCCTAGCATTTAGTGATAACACCCTCCACCCTGACTTTCTCCCAGCTGCCCTCTTACTCTCCCTCCCCCCATCCTAGACAAAGTAGGCCCTATCATTACTATGGGGGAGGTCCTCAGGGTCTCCTCTCCTGGTTCACTCCACCTCCCCAGTCTCCCCACCCACAGCAAATTTAAATTATACTTTGTGGTGATAAATTCCTTCATTCTCTGCTTTAACACCCCCAAACCCTCCTTTACTTAGATGTAGAATGTCCTCTGCATATAGATCTGGGTTCTCCCATGTGTTGCCCCACTCTCTTATCCAGCCATACTCCATGGACTCACACCATTCTCTCAGTCACTTGTTGAAGTCCATGATTCTATTTTTTCTATCTGTACTTGCCCTTGGCACTGGCAGAACTTCTGAGAATGCCGTTGTGCTTCCTTCCTCTCTGCATAGCTTCCCTTCTTCTCTGAAGCTATCCTGAATCTCCTCTATCTGCCTGCCTTCCTTCCAGATCATTTGTTCAAAGGTGAACAATGATATGTGCCCCCCTACCTTCTGTACACACCTACCAATGTGCTGCTGCACCCTACCTGCTGTCATGACAGGCATGCACTCTACCTAGATGTTGCTTTTCCTGGCCCCCTTCCCCCATCGAACTCCCTTAACTATGGAGTCCCCCAGAATTATGACTGACTCCTTTATGTGCTCCTTCTCTTTTTGTGGGCTCTTTTCCTTCACCCAGAAAAGCTCCCTTCCTCTATCCCCCAGCTATTCCCCTTCTGTCTCCTCCATTCTGTGTCATGACTTCTCCCCCTTGCCAACTATGGCTGGTGCATCAGCTTCACTTACTGGACCATTCCCCTTGTGCCCCCCCTTACCTTCTCCCATGCAGTTTCCTCTGCCCTCCATCATGTAGCCCTCTCCACTATGGTTTTCCTGTGTTTTCCTTGAGTAGCATGTGCCCCTTCCCCAAGGTTCCTTCCTCAGCTTTGTTCCATCCCTCACCTTGCTGCCTCCTGCTTCTAGCTTCACTGCACCTCCCTGCTCCACTGTCCCTGGTTTTGCCTCCTTATCTCCTTTCTGCTGCTCCTTGTCTCTAGGGCTATATTTATTTATTTATTTACTTATGAATATTCAGAAAAACCTTTGAGTGTGAGCTCTTTTACAAAGGTTCCACGTCAGGGTGGACAGACATAGCAAAACACAAATACAGTGGTTACAGGTTTCAGAACATGTTCAGTTACAAAGGTTCCACGTCATGGAGGACAAATGATACAGAAACACCAGTACAGTAAATACAGATTTCAGGTCATATACAGTTGTTTAGGACTAGCACAAATAACAGTGGTTACAGACAACAGAAGGATACAGTCATACAGGTTCAGCACATTAGGCAGTTCAATAGTCACGGTTTCAGTGCTGGGTTTAACGGTGGTAGTGGGAGAGTCTATCAGGTTTTTCCTGGGGGGGCACATGCATTGTGAGATAGACTGTAGGTGCAGTTTGAGGCCAGTTTTGAACTGAGGCAGGCTGTGTGTATGTAGTTTCTGTGGGAGTTCATTTAGCATGAGTGGGGCTCGGTAGGTGAAGGTACGCTGACCAAGTGAGGTTCACCGGAATGGGATGGACAGTGCACCTTTTTTCTTCCCCCTGGTGATATGTGATGAGGGAGAGGCCTCGAGCAGGTTTACTATGCAGGGTGGTGTTTTTCTGAGGAGAGCCTTTTTACCCAATAGACAGGTTTGGTATTTGAGCCTGTCTTTTAGGCTCAGCCAGTTAGTGCTTTTATACAGAGTGCAAGTATGGGTGTAATGGTCTGTGCTCAGGGTTAGGCGGCATGCCTTATTTAATGCAATTTGGACCCTGTTGAGTGCAGCGTCAGTGGCAGCTCCATAAATCACAAGCCCGTAGTCTATCGTGGGAAGTATTGAGCTGGAGACTGAGAGTCGGAGTGCTTCCAGAGTGAGGGAGTTCTTATGTCTGTAAAGGACCCCGATCTTTGTGTTAACTGACCTGACAAGGGAGTCAATATGGTTTGTATACGTGAGAGAGTCATCTAGGATGACCCCTAGGTACTCAAATGATTGTACCTGCTCAATCTGTTCACCTGCATTATTGAAGATATTGAGGGGGGTGCAGCCTGCGCTTATTGTAATGGCTGGAGTGGATCACGGCCTTGGTTTTCTTGTAGTTCAGTAGCAGTCTTTTCCTGCAGAACCAGTCCTCGAGTTTGTAGAAGGAGGTTTGTAGTTCTGTTTGTAGTGCTGCCTTGGAGGTGCCACTGCTTAGCAGCACAGCATCATCCGCATACAGGATGAGACTGGTGTCACAGGCCGTGGGCAGTTCATTAATAAAGAGGCTGAAAAGCAAGGGCCAAGGATTGATCCCTGAGGAACTCCAAGGAGTACTTCTCTGGAGCTGGATAGTGTCTGCCCAATTTTGACTCGCTGACTCCTTTGTGATAGGTAATCATTGAGCCAATTTAGGGCGTTTTTTTACCACTCCCATTTTTTGGAGCTGGGATATCAGTAGAGGGTGGTTGACAGTATCGAAGGCTTTAGTGAGGTCGATGAAGATGGAGCCCACCAATTTACCTTCATCTAGAGCCTTGTGTGTGTAATCGGAGTATGCAAGCAATGCAGTGGTGGTACTGTGTTTCTGCCGGAAACCGTGTTGGTTTGGGCAGAGCAAATTGTACTTGTTTAAGTATTCAGTGAGTTGGTTTGCTATGATTTTCTCCAGCACTTTAGATAGTGGGGAGAGGATAGATATTGGCCTGTAGTTAGATATCATTGCCTTGTCACCACTCTTATGCACTGGGGTTACCAGGGCTTGCTTCCAGACTTCCGGGAATTGGGCTAGGGCCTGGGATTTGTTAAATAGCATTGTAATGGGTTTGATCATAACATCAAGTGTCAGAGATAGTATCTTCATGTCTATCCCATCACTCCCCAGCCTAGTTTTTCCGAGGATTTTCCTGACCATTGTTTGGACCTCCCTTTCCTTCACCTTCTTAAAGTAGAAGGTTGGGTGATTTGTATTGGTGTGGTTATCGCATCCTTGGTTATCCACCAGCAGAAGGTAGTCTGGGGGGTAGTACTGGGGCTAGGTCAATGAAGACCTAGTTGAAGGCATCTGCAATGACTATAGGATCTGTGGAGTGTGTGTTGTTTATATTGAGTGTTTTAGGACTCAGCTTCTGGTCTTTGCAGAGGGTGTTCTTGAGATTATCCCAAAACCTCTTCTCATCTCCCCAGGCGTTGTTGAGCTGGGTCTTGTGGAAGTTGGCCTTTGCAAGCTGGACCAGTTTTGTGCACTGATTTCTAGCAGTTTTGTAAGGTTGTAGGTCGTGCTTACAACCAGAATTTACGGCTTTGGCCCAAAGGCAGTCCTTTCTTTTAAGAGAGAGAGGAGCTTTCCATCCAGCCAGCCATTTTCCACTCCACGGATTTTTCATTTAGTGCATGGGGCATGAATATAACAGATGGAGTTGAAACCCTCTGTGAAAAAGCTGAGTGTCTGGTTCATGGTGGGCGCCTTGTGTATGGGGGACCAATTGTAGGCAGACAGTGCTGATATGATGGAACCAAGTTTGCCCTTTCGCAGGACCCTGCTCTCGATGAGATGTGGTGGGCTTTTGGCAATTTTACTGTTCCAGAGAAAGGAGATCGGTGAGTGGTCACTCAGTACATCTGGGAGAACTCTGAGTTCAGAGAATCTGGATGGTGTGCTGACCAGAACCCAGTCAATTAGTGTGCTGGTGCCAGCCTTGTAGTTCTGTCTGGTGGGGTGAGTTACGAGTTGGGTGAGATTGTGGGAGGTGAATAGATCTTTGGCGGCTGTTGCATCATTACAGAGTCAGTTTATGTTAAAGTCGCCCATCAAGATGAAATTGGAGCTCATTTTGTGGCCGCTTATTTCTTGGAAAACCATTGGAAGTCCATCCTTGGCTTTTTTGGGGGGCAGGTAGGTTGTGGCAATGGTAATGGTCTTTCCATTTAGGCCGGCTTGTATTTTTACCACTAATAACTCATAGTCCTCAGCAACTTTGAAGGACCTGCCACTTCTGTGATGCATCCTTTCTCCCTTGTAGCAACTTCCCCTTTAACCTCCTCAGTGATTCTACTACCCCCCCACTTCTCCCTGTTAGCCATACCATTGACTTGATTTGCTCTGGTGATCCCCTTTTCCCGTTCTTTTCACTGCCAGAAACATGGCTGCTCCACATCCTTGGCAAACAAACTACCCTCCCTAACCCTTGCTGACTGCCAATCTCCTTCCACACTTCCCACTGAGTGGACCCTCTCCTGTTCTGACCCTTCCCCCATGCTGGCCTCCTCTCATCAACATTTGTCATGTTTACTCTTGTCACTCCCTATACTTCCTATGTTGTCTATTCCCCTTCAGCCTTCCACACTCTATGTCCTGCCTGCTCCCCTTCCCAGTTGAACACTAGTAGTACCTGATATTGCCTAGTTGAAGGCCCCCACCTATCACACCAATCAGCAATCCATTGTGAATGCTGTACTCCTATTTGAGACTGACTTATGCTTTTTCCCCACCCTGTGATTGCTCTGTTGGATAGGAACTACATGAGCTGTGTCTGAAGTCCCTTCCTCAAATCGCAGGGCAGGTGTTCCCCTATAAATGTGCTGTGTTCAGGGCAGGGAGGGATGTGGAGGGTGGGCTTAAGGCCCACACCCAACTCTCATGAGAGAGTATCATCCCTGGGCCTGCCCCTCACCACACCTCCAAGCACGGCACTTCCTCAGGAGATTTTCCCAGGCATTTACCTTGCTGGACAAAAGAACCCTTCCCTCAAGCTACAGGCCTAGACAAAACACAGTTCCTGCCCTAGAAGAAAATGGCTTAAAACACACACACACACACACACACACACACACACCGATAAGCACAATGTTTCCCAAGTAAAATATGTATAAAAGAATTAAAAACAATAAAACTGCAAAAGAAACACTAACTACTGAAAAAATTCTGCCTAAAATCACACTCACCTCCCTGAAATGAAATGCTGCCTTCTGCTATCAGTCCCTTTTGAGACTCCAACAGGTAAGCAGCCAGCTATACCATTGTCTCAGCTCCACCTCCTGGTAGTTAACAGTAGCTCTGCTGAAGAGCCAGGCCAGACAATTAGTACCCCTCTCCCAAGCTACAGACCCAGACAAAACACAGTTCCTGCCCTAGAAGTTAATGGCTTAAACACACACACACACACAATATAAGCAGAATGTTTCCCAAGTAACATATGTATAAATGAACTAAAAACAATAAAACTGCATAAGAAACAGTAACTACTGCAAAAATTCTGCCTAAAATCATACTCACCTCCCTGAAATGAACTGCTGCCTTCTGCCATCAGTCCCATCTGCACCATTGTGAGTGGTGCAGATGATTTGCATTAGTGCAGATCCGGTAGAGCAAACACCTGTCACAGCACTGTAACTCAGTCCATTGTGGTGCAGGGAAACCAGTGTTTTTGTGGGTTCATGTATCAGTGGAGATATTTTTTGCTAACATGTAAACATGCTGCCCTGTCTGCACTGGTGCAGCCTTGCAGCACCTCCTGACATGTGCAACACAAAAAAGTCTTGTTCATGACTTTTAACCCCAACACCAGCTCTGTCCCTCTGCTGCTCTCCCACCCACCAACCATTGATTCCTGTCCCCTTCAGGAGGCTGTCATCATA
Organism: Neoceratodus forsteri; assembly: GCA_016271365.2. Classification (NCBI taxonomy): domain Eukaryota; kingdom Metazoa; phylum Chordata; order Ceratodontiformes; family Ceratodontidae; genus Neoceratodus; species Neoceratodus forsteri. Next base: position 75,944,099 of record CM057450.1, read on the forward strand.
TGCCCCAAGTCATAATAGCAGTTACTCATTTTCTTTAATTGCAGATTGATGTGAGCCCCCTCCCCCAAGTCTCAACCCTGGCCCAGCTAGAAATGCAATCAAAACACAGAAAGTGTAGTTTCACTTTCTTATATTGAACCACAGCAGCACCATGGAAATACTGGTCAGCAGCATTTCAGAAGGAGTGATGGCCAAACATTGCAGACGGGATAGCTGCAGGTACAGTACTATAATGTAAACACACCTTCAGTGTCTCCTATTACCCCCCCTCAAAAAAAAAAACAATTGCCACTTCAAAAAGGTTAAATCCCAGAAATGTAATAATCTTGCAAATGGCTGTTGGACTCTTCCTGTTTGGGTATCTGGGCCATATGTCCCCTTCACATTATCACTTGTACATGGTGAGAAAGGCTGACAATCAGCAACAGACAAGGGCTGAACGGTAGCAGACAGTTTTTATCTGCTATCTGCAGTTGATCGAAGCTGTCAATTAGAAACTTGGAATGTGCCATCAGTATAATTATCCTATCTCTGAAAGTTAATGGCTCTTTATGTGCACCAAAGAAAGAAAGAGAGAGAGAGAGAGCAAGGTGGAGGGAGGTGGGAGGAGGGAGAGAGAGAGCTTAGAGTTTACTAAGGCTGTAGGATCCCCGAGGGGGTTTCACGTCTAATCATCCTTCTTCATTAATCTGGTGGTATAGAGACTGATTGATCCAGCATGCTCTCTGGGGCTTCTGTTTGATTTTTAATTCTATTCAAGCAAAAAATAAAATAATAAAGTATAGTTCAGTAAGAATAAAAATTAGATAGATAGATAGATAGATAGATAGATAGATAGATAGATAGATAGAGAACATATACACAGTATAATATTTCTACAACAGATGTTTTGAAATAACTGGCTAGATAAAAAGTGATATCTTTCTGAACATGAAAATATGATATTATCTTTTCATGATATAGTGTGTCATAGAGTTATCTTTGTTCAGGTTTTGAATGTATTGGCTCAGTAGCAGTACTAACACTGTTCAAATGCAAATAACTTTAAAATGAACAATGATAGCATGTTCCTGTGAAGACAAAAGTTGTTAAGCCCCAACATATCTACAAAATGAAGGGTGCTTTGCTTATAGATACCATTTAGATGTCTTAATAATCAGCATAAAATGACAGAAAACTTAATTTGTGTTTGCTTTTTCAGAAAAGATATGCTAATAAGTTTTAACTGAAAAATGTTTGCATGATACTGTGTGCAAGAAAGTTGCTCAGCACAAACATATCAGCAAAATGAGTTGCGTTCATTTAAAGATACCCTTTAGATTTTTTTAGAATTAGCAAAAAAGTATGACAATTCCGTTTTATAAATCTTTTTGATGAACAAACGTGAATAATTTTAAAACAAAAAAAAAATTAGTATGGTACTGTGAGCACTAAAGTTGATCAATATAAAAATAACTATAAAATGAGTGCTTTTTCATTCATAGTTACATTTTGATTTTTTATAATCATTGAAAAACAGATAATTCAATTTGTTTTACCTTTTTATATGAACAAATGCACCTAAGAACAAAAACAAAAGAATTGTACATCAAACCTTCCATTTTTTTACTGGTCATGATGTAAAATTATGGGGCTAAGTGAGTTAAATAGAAGTAGTACAGTAGAAGCCACTTAAAGGGGACACCTCCGTGGACACACTTTCATCTCCTTTAAGTGGCCATCCTGTTTATCAGAAGTAGCCATTTTTACTCACTGTCTGACTGAAGCACTCACACACACAGTTAAAAATGAACAACGCACAACGAACAGCGTATAGTGAACATACAAATAACGTACAAACACTGTATGGTAGTGATTATAGTTCTTTTTTGACAAACTGTGTTTCGGTTTGATTTAATCTTTATTTAAGTAAGTAAAGTGTGTGTTAAAATCACTTATCTTCTTCGCTTGGACCGGCGTTTTCTGTAGCAACATCCTCCCTCCGTTGCTGACTTACTTCCGCAGAGGCTCATCCTCGCCATCTTCCATGATTGGCTGTTCAACTCTGTGCTCTGCCAAACCTGAGCAGGTGATGGGAATGGAAAGCTCACCGTAGGTGTCTTCATTAATGTCAACATCGACATATGCTTCAAACTGTGAGTGGGACATATTTGTAGGGCATTCAACATCTTTGAGTGGGTCATTGGGGGTTGCAGTCTCATCAGTCAGGTCTGTCTCATCATCCTCTAAATAAAACCCTGCCTTCCTGTAGCAATTTTCAAGTGTGCTCTGTTTAACATTGGCCCAAGCCTTAGCCAGCATCAAAATGGCATCAAGCAGTGTTATTTTTTCTGCAATTTCATTTGCAAAGGACGTTGAACCAGCATCAATGAGACCAACCACTCTGGTAGAAAACAGGGAGTGGTAGTGGCCCATGAAATTATTAATGACCCCCTTGTCCATCAGCTGGATTATGCTTGTGGTGTTAGGGGGAAGAAAGACAATCTTGATGCTGTGTTACATGTTTGCTAAAGCAGTGGGGTGAGCACTGCAGTTGTCAATGAAGAGAATAATTTTTCTTCTTTGTCTTCTCAAACGACTCTGCCAGTTAGACAGCCACTCCTCAAAAATGTCACCAGTCATCCAGGCATTTGCGGAGCTAGTGTATGTGACAGGGAGGGAGGACAGATCTTTCGGGAGACACCTCAGTCATCAGCTGTTGCCAATCACAAGGAGGAGGAGGAGTAGTTTCTCAGTGCCTGTCATGTTTGCACAACATAGTACAGAGACTCGATCCTTCGATTTCTTATCCCCAATGAGCTCAACATTCTTCTGGATTTGGCCACGGTCTGGGTAGCCACAGTAAAAATTGCCTGTCTCATCGGCATTAAAGACATCCCCAGATGGGTACTAGGCCAATAACCCTGAAATCACTTTCTTAATCCAGTCCGCTACTGATGTCGAGTCTGCATCCAGACGTTCACCCTGCTCTCACTTCCACATGATATTGTGTTGTGTTTTCCACCTGGATAGCCACCCATCTGTGGCTTGAAACCTCTCATGGTCCATGTGTGAGGCAATTTCTTTAGCCTTTTTCTTTAAAATAGGTCCGGTCAGGTGAGCACCCTTAGTGGCAGCATGATTGAATCATGTAAGGAGCCCATCCTTCACCATTGTATCTTTCCCCCTCTCTTTTTCACTTGTGATTGGGGTTGCTGTTAAGACTGCACTTGGCAAGCAATTTGTCCTGGTTCAGACTTATCCATCCTACCTGGCTCTTTGAGATGCAGAAGTCCTTTGCAACTTTAGAAAGTGATGAATTCGGCATTTACAAAGCCTCAATGACTTTGATTTTAGAACTCAGTGGGAGGTAGACTCTTTTAGATGCCATCATAGCAAACCAAATACACACAGGCTACAATCCTGGGAGATGCTAATCACATGGTAATGACTAATGACTAACCACTTAAATACTGTCCTAAGTGTTAAATGAGTAATTATTGAGGTGCGATTATTAGCTTTTTGCAACAGCTGCCACTTTAAATCATCCCAAGTAAGTGACGGGACCGTCCCAATAAAGCAGAAATGAATGCCATAGAGTAACATTAGACAAAAATCGGTGGCCACGGAATCTTCCCAATTAAATGTCCGTCTCCTTTAATCGTGTCCCCTTTAAGTGGCGACTACTACAGTAAATATCGGAAACCACTCCCAAACACATACTGTAGCTAAAAAAGAAGCACAATGGTAGTCACACATTTGAAAATCACAAGCATGTTTTTACACATTCCCAATCATGGTTATCCCAAAACATGTTTGTATAAACACAACATGAAATGGCATCACTGAAAGGAGTAAGTGTGCAAATTCTCATATGCACACGTACTCATCTCACTCCCACTCCCCATCTCCACTCAGTCCCATTCCCTACCCCCTCTCTCTCCCCTCCCCTACCAACAAGACAATGCTTCTATGAAGTGGCCTTTTGTCAGACAAGAATGTATAACTTGTTGCTGTAACCAATGTACTGTGTATTTCTGTTCAAATATTACTACTGAAGCTCTGTAAAATGTATTTGGAATTTACTACTTTTTGCTGTAATCCAATGATTTGTTGATTTGTCCAAACACTACATTCTGTAGCACTATACAATTTTTGACATAGAATCTTTTTAAATGAGCTCCGCTCAATGGTATTTCTGAAAATCCAGTAAATAAATAAAATAAAGAAATCATATTTATCTTCATTCAAGGCCTATGATATTAAACTATCTCACTCATGGATTTACCAGTGAGATGTCATAATATCATTAGCATCTCATGAAGATAAATGTATCTTCTTTTATGCTGTGCCATGGCCCTTATAGGAAAGAAAGAAAGAAAGAAAGAAAGAAAGAAAGAAAGAAAGAAAGAAAGAAAGAAAGAAAGAAAGATATATATTCTGTCATGCTAAGTCATAGCCCATATATATATATATGTGTGTGTGTGTGTATATATATATATATATATATATATATATAGGCATGTATACAGTATTTGAGAGACTCATACCTACTGCACATTGACACCCTGTAACTTTTTGCTGAATTGCTAAAAGGTTCACATCACACCCCAAATTTGTGGTACCACATTAGGAGAGACATTAAACATAACATGACCCAGTTTGGTTCCACTGTGTTCTTTCAGTTTTATCACAAACATCTATTTACCCTTTCAAATAGGGTTCCATTTTGTGACATTGCTTCTTGTCCTAATTTAAGTATTTAAATACAGCCCTTTATTGTGCTCTAGAAACCCAACTGTTGTTAATGTGTTATCTAATTATTTCATTTCAGCCTCCTCCATGAACTCCCTGTACAGTATAAAAGTTGTTGCCTTTTATAAAATCGTTTTATATAGCTGTGACATTCATAACATGTGGTGTCCATCTAGTACCTTATCCTAAGCAGACTGTGCCTTTAATTTACATGGACTGTGGTTCAAAAGCGTTATTGTGTTTGGTGACCTTCTTTTTGTTAATGGCAAGCTGCCAAAACCTTGCAGTTTGTTATAACTCATTTATTTAGAAAATTCCCTTTTCATGTGGCATGTTATTTTCATGTCCTTGTGTGACCCACATTACTATTGGTTCCTCCACTGGCCCAGAATGTTGAGAACCAGAAATGCATGCTGACACCTTCAGTAATCACCCCATGGCTTTTTAAAGCAGTGTAGCTGGTGGGTCTGCACTCTTTCTACTGCCATCTACATTCTGAACAAAACATGTCATCCTCCTGAAGTTTGGAGTTATGCACGTTACAGACACTACAGCGGGCTATTGTCTGTGCATCTCAGCTGCTCTTTTGTTCCCCAGTGTGTCAAATGTCTGTGGATTGTAAACGTACATATTTGCTTTTTGGGAAACACAGAGACATGTAGTTGGACCTTGCCTCATGGTCCCAAGATGCTGGACTCGGTGGTTGAAGGGTGGAGTAGGGGCAGAGAGAGTTGATTATAAAGCATTTTAAAGTTGAACAACTGCAGGTGTCCTAGATTAAATGGTTATACATATATAACTATTCTATAGACCAAGTCTCTACATGGGGATCATTCTGTGTGGCCTGGTCCCTGCGGGGGGGTGCATTTTGTGTGATCCCATTCTCTGACAGGGGCTCCTTTAATGTTACTGCTGCTAAATAGTTTGTTCTGTACTGGGCAAACAAAATTGCAGTTTTGGGGAGTATATCAATTGGGCCTGGTTAGTGCTGGGGCTCATTTTGTATTAGGAGTCAGAACACCAGAACTACTTTTAAACTACTTGCTTATCTGCTAAACTTAAAAAGAAATCCTGGTTAATATCATATTTATTTTTTTGTGCAGTCCTCTGTGGTCCTGTGGGGTGGGGGTGGGGGTTCTTATAATACAGTACATTGTTTTTTTCTGTCCTACATACAGTACAGTACCATTTAATGATACTAAATGGACATGAAACTGAAATAGGACATGTTATACAGTACATTTGAAATATTGCTCATGAGTAAAGTCTGGTGATGGTGTTTGGGGGTCATGGGCTTAAAACATAAACGTGCTTACAAGGGGCTTAAATAGAAAGGCAGTAGGAGCATAATGACACAAAGATTAAATGGAGTTTAAAGAAGCAAACAGAAAAAAAAAGAAACAAAATAAAATCACATTGTATACCATGATTCTGAGTTTCAGTGTGTGTTAATGTCTACTAGGGAATGTAAAATGTGTGAAGTAAAAGAAACTGTTTGGTGTGCCCTGTGGCCTAGGATGGCATATGTGGGAGTAAATGTGACACAAAGAAATGTTCTCTTACTAGGAGATATACACACGGTGCTGCCACCCAGTCACCCTCTGGTGCAGTAATTTTACATAATTGTCATTGTTTTGTGTATGTTTAGGCTTGTTTAGCTGTTGTAGTATATTTCAGTAGCAGTTTGGGTCATGTATTGCATGTAGGCTCAACATGGCTTCGGTGGTAGTACAAGTGATGTAAAATACTGTTTTTTTTTCTCACTGGAGAGTTTTCTGGCAGTGACTGTCAAATCGGCACCATTGTTTCTAATAATTTTGCATCACTTATGTCTTTTTGCGCACTTTTGGCTCCTTTTGCTGTTGCAGTGAACCTCAGTAATCATTAGGTGTGCCATATGCTGCATGTTAGGCCGAGAGTCTAGCATGGCACACTAAACAATTACTGAGATTCACTGCAACAGCAAAACAAGCCTGAAAGGGCACAAACACCAAAAATGGATATAAAATGACTGTAACTGATAGTAACTGGGTTGCAGTCACCACCAGCATCAACCCTGTTCATTGTTTTTGTGCACTTTTAGGTTCATTTGGCTGCTGTTGCAGCGTATCTCAGTAACTGGGCCATGTGTTGCATGGCATGCCTAAAATGGCTTCCATGGCTGTACGAGTGAAGCAAAATACTGTTTTTTCCTTCCTGGAATAATTGCTGTCAATGATTGCCTAAGTGTTACACTTTGTTTTGCTTTTTTTTTTTTTTTGCATTTAGGTTTTGGTGTGCACTTTTAGGCTTACTTTGCTGTTGCAGTGAATCACAGTAATTGTTTGGTGTGCAATGTGCTGCATGATAGGCTGAGGGCCTAGCATGGCATAACAAATAATTACTGACATTCACTACAATAGCTGAAGAAGCCTAAAAGGGCAACCCTTCCCAAAATGCACTGGTTGCCATATGCACCTGTAGGACCATGCTGTGGACACAGTGAGTGAGGGTACCACAGAGGAGACCATTTGACAACAGGAAGGGTTGTATCTTCATTTGTGGCTGTGATCTGGGGAATGGCACCATTAGTAACAGGGATAATTGTGTATATCTGCACCATACAAGAGGACCATATAAAATGACCTGGCACACTGTGATTACAAGGCTTCACCAGATTTCAGGTTCCTGACCTTTCATTTGTATTGTGCCAACCTCAGAAAATCTCCTGGGCGCAAACCTTGTTTGCCCATGATAACAGGGCTTTAGAATATGGACATCTGTTCAAAGCTGGGTTTGTGCACAAAAACTAGGCTTTGCACACAGGCAAGCTTTTGAAGGTCTGGCCCCTGAAGTCAGTTTTTCATTTCATTTTAATTTCTTAAAACACATTTTAAGATTGAAGCAACCCACTCAACGGCATTGTTCTATTAATAGGCAGTAACTCACTCTAGGGTGTGCAGTTATTAGGCATTAATCAATACCCCAAGTGTGTTGTGAGGTACTAGGCTACTGGCTGAGTGTCCTTACAACACCCAGGGTGTTGATTAATCCCCAATAACCGCACACCCTGGAGTGGGCTATTATACTTATAACAGAGGGTGTACTACAAAACAAGGAGAAAGCAACATAAAATATGTTTCTTCTTTTATAAAAGGCAAACAAATTATTGTATTCTGCACCTAGAAAAATAGTCCCCAACAAAACTGCTGTCATGCACATATAAAGGTCAGAAAGAATGTGTTGCTATGCTTTCTCTGACATTTTTTGTGCATGATATGCTTTCTGAGGCAGTACAGTAGCTCTGAAGTGCAAAACATGGAGCTGCCTGTTGTGGTACAGACAAGGTGTCTGTACCTCCACTGGCTTAGCTGCTTTGTCTCTCTGTCTGTGGTTACATTAATGCATGGCAAGCAAGTAAACATTTTCCCCAGCAGTGCAGTAACACAGTCTACCTGATTGTATTCTACCAATTAAGAAATGGCAACCAACGGACTCAGAGCCTGCAGGTCTTGCTGGCACTCTGTTTCTCTGTCCACTAGCATAAAGCTCACTTTCACAGCATGACATCATTGGGGGAGGGGCTCCCTCTCTTCACACCGTTCCATCTGACTTAATGCCTCAGCCATGGGATTTACCTGTCAATCTGACTGTGCGACAGAAAAATTACCATGGGGACCACACACTTCACTCTGGGGACAAGCTTATCACATTGGCGCTCAGATCTCATTGGCACAGAGACAGCAAGAGAGACAAGTTAACTAAGTCAAGTTTCATTTAATGCTGTCCCTGGCTCCTACTCTATCCCCTTGCTGTGCATCTCTCCCACTCTCTCTCCCAATGGCACAGAGTTAAGATAGACAGTCAGCAGTGGAACCAGGGGACTTCTGGCAAATTAGCTGCTTGCTCTCGCAGATGATATTTGCTGCTCCTGCGTTGCAGTGGGTCTCTCACTATCTCTATCACTGTCACCATGTAAAGTGACACTGACAGTGGCAGAGCAGCAGACACACATGCTGTAGATGTTTATTTTGTCTGAAAAACAAGCTACAGGCTGAACCCATCTGAGTACTTGTCCCGTAGTCTGGTGTTTGTGTGATCGTGGACAGAGTAATGCATGGACAAGTACTGTTTGCTGTCTGATTCCTTGATACCATACACAGGCAGGCACTCCTGAAGTTCTTACTATCTTTCTGTGATCTAATGGGGGGGTCACAGTGAGGGCAACCATTGAAGCACAGGACATGTCTACAGAGAACAGAGGTACTGCTGTTGAATAAAATTTTATGGTATGTCTCTCTCTATCCCCTGGGAAGTCTCACATAGAATGTGAAAATGCCATATGCCACACTCCCGATCACTCACTTGGGTTGCTTTAATGGCTGCTGGGCTGGCACCTGTTCTCTATGCTGTCCTCATCATAGAGAGATAGAGAAAGACAAGAAATGTGGTTTTGCTGCGATGATCCCTAGGGCGTGTGGGTAGGTAAGAAGCAGGACTACAAACTTTGAACACTGCAGCCACTGTTGTTGCACTGTCTGAGACTACATGACAGGCCCCAGCTCTGCTCACTAAGCAGAGTTAGTAATGGTTGCTCCACAGACTGCAAGTTTAACACTATAACAATATCAGAACAGAAACGCAGCCTTATCTCTCGGAGGGATGGTTCACCACTAGCTGTCGTATATTGTGGAGTAATCAATGGTCACCTAATGGCTGTTTACCACTCACCTGTCTTTATCTACCCTATGTTATAAGTCACTAATACACTTCCGGTGTTTTGCCTTCAGCCTTGAATATCACAAGCAGCAAGGACATGCATTAATCCCAAACACCTCCATTCATCTCCTAGAGATATAGGTTGGTTCTCTCTCTCTCTTATTGTAGGCTTGGGACCAGCTGGTATATGTAATAGATATACCAGGTGAGATTCAATCCATATTACACTGTACTACACTGTGTAACATAAAATATTTGTGAATATTTTAAGTCAATATAATGTTGTGACTACAGTACAATCTTCAAAATGTTCAAAACATTTTATACCAAATACCCATAGTATGACAATAGTTTTTTAGTTGAAAATTAGCAATAACTTTTGGTATGACTTAGTGAGACACTTGGCATGATTATGATACTAATACTACTGTGATTTTGGTGTCCATGTTACTCATGTGACTTCTTGTGTCGTGTCTGTGTTACTCACGTGATGTACTGTGGAGTCTGTTTTACTCATGTGACATCCTGTGAAGAAAACTCTTGTAAATAAAGTAGAATTCACTTTCTGAAAATTCAGTGATTTTTGTCTTTTTGTATGAGGGTAATATAGTTGTGCAAAAAAACAATGGGCTAGAAAATCAAGGACACGAATGTGATAGCTAAACTTGAACATGTCCAGATTTGGGCATACTGCGATCAGGAAACATATTGTGGCATAATTACCAACAAGTTAAGTTTATGATAAAAGAATGAAAAGTTTAATATTATACTACCTAAATATATACCATAGACAAAGTAATATAAAAAAATATATGTTTGATAATATGGTAAATTTGCTGTCAAGGACACAATGTTACTCACATTACGTTGGCCTTGTTGGAACTTTTAATTCCATTTTTTAAGACCTCTGAACTACAAACTATCTTTATATTGGAGACTGCAACACTACCACATGTACCCAATGTAAATATGATATGGTTATGACAACTGGCCCAAACAAATTTTGGAACTTGATGTCACACTTTGTCTCTCGAGAAGCATATTGGCACTATATATATATATATATATATATATATATAGACTGTAACAAAACTTAGCATATCAAGAGATGTACCCTACAAGACCATACAAATTGGTATTGGCTGTTTCATATCTCTGCTCTGCAATGGGGTGCCATTTGTAACACTCACATTTTACTACAAAACTGCCACTGTATCTCTGAATCATTACGTATCATTATGTTTTGTACAATAAATATAAAATAAAGGATCGGGAAGTGTGCAATACGAGAATATAATAACTGGCTTCCCTATTTTCCCATAGGGAAACTGTGGCATAATTTGCCATTACAAAGGAGTGTTTATAATGGCAAACACGCGCACGGTTTCCCTTGCTGTGCGCATGCTCATGCAGCAGCACGACCATTCAAGACCGCTCACCTCTTCCGTCTTGCCCGAAACAGAACCACTTCTTTGTGCAGGTCTTTACATGTTTCCAGGGTAAATGTGAAAAAAAAAAGAAAAGAAAAGAAAAGGGCTTACCACCGAGTTCTTAAACAAAAGTTGAAAAGAAAGCAAATCTCAGCACCGGACGAAAATGAAACCGAACCTAGGATACACTGGCAGCTCTTTATTTTATATAATTGCTGAGGTGAAAAAAAGAAACCAATTATATAAAAATAAAATATGGGATGTTTGTGTGTAAACGTGAATTTACACACACCCTCAGGGTTAGATGCTTCACATAAACCCCTCAGGTGTGTGTAAATTCTCATTACACACCCAGACCTATACTTTATTCTCTATTTAATGCACACCTGAGGTATGGGATGTTACATAAATCCCAAGGTTTATTGAATCGTCCCACACCGAAGATGTGCATTACATTCTCATATGCACATTTTCCCATCATTTATTTTTTTATAATTGCTGGTCAGCTATTTTTTTCCAGACGGAATCCCATGAGTATGTATGACAGGCACACACACACACACACACACACACACACACACACACACACACAAACACACACACACTGTCTCTCTGTTTTCCTTTGTCCTCCATTCTTTTTGAAGAGCTGCATTTGTTTTTTTTCGTCCCCTACGTATATATTACTCCAGTCAGCCACTGAGTCATTCCTGGTGGCAGCTGATTTCTGCTGAGGCATCCGAAAAGCAGGATCAACCAGATAGATTCTTTCACAGCCTTTTCTTTTTTTTTTAATTTTATAATTAGATGCATTGCAGTTTTATTAAAATAAATTTAAGAAAGGTCTGGACAGTTCCCTTGCATTAAAGGAGCTAAAATCCATAGGGAAGGAAAGAGGCTAAAAATCTGTTTCTCCCTCATCAACAGCTGAGAAATGGTCATTGAAGCTTTGGGATAAGGACAGGACAGTCAACATCTCAGGCCTCCTCATCATCCAGCCATCAAGGCATACACACACCGAAAAGGACAAGCCTGCTTTGCCAATGAGGTCCCCTTCACCACTGCAAAATGGTACATCCGCCTCAATGCACACACTCGTTGAGACATGAAGGTCAGGGATTGTCTTAGTACTCTGGATGGTATGACGCTATATTCAGGCCAAGACCCACTGACACAGGGAGTCCCAACCCCTTTTCAGGGTGCCACCGATGCCCAGGCTGTGCTGAAATCATTCTCTGAAATTATTCTACACATTCTGCCAGAATTGCTCTTGCAGGCAGTTATTTTTACAAGATGGCCTTCTGGTTCTTGGCCCCTGTTGACAGATTCCACTAGCATGCCATAGATTCCTGCCTGTCGACTGCTGCCAGCATCAGCAGTTTATTGTGCAGCTCCCACTGTTATTCCTGAAGACAATGATGAAATGGGATATAAACCTCATCTAATTTACTTAGAGGCAAATTTATAGGAGGAATATGAAGGTGAAGAATAATTTGTAGAGGATCTACCTCATTCTAATTCTACCTTCTTGTCCTGTAGTGAGGACTCTGTGGTTTATACCCTGAGTTCTCCTTTGGAGAACCCAGCTTTCCAAGTCATGCTGCAGTAAATGCAGTCTGCCATGGACTTCGATGTAGAACAGGAAGATGCCACCAAATGGAATCTCATGGAATTTTTGGAGGTGGCCTGCTCCCCCTCCATTATAATTCCACTTACATATCCTGCATTAGAGGATGCTATTTTTGCTTCATGGTACAGACCTGACTCACTGCCTCCAGTCCATGGAAAGACTGATCAGCAGTACACTGCACCATCTGCTAAGCCCTATTATGCTAAGCACCCATAAACTGACTCTGTGGTCATCATGGCTGATCATGATAGGCCTACAACTCCTAGACATATGAGCACTTTGCCTCCTGATAAGGAATCTAGAAGTCTGGATGAGCTGGGTAAGTGTACTTATGCCTCTACATCACCAGGCCTTAGGACTGCAAACTACCTGGCACACATGATCATATATCAGAATAGCGCATGGAAAGTTGCTTGTATTCCTGCTCAAGGTTTGCCCGATGGCTCTGCCAAGACTGATTTGCTTAAAACGTTGTTGCAAACATTTGCTGTGCTCAGCTTATGATGTCTCTGATGCCTCTGCCAGGGCTGCAGCTTCTGTCATTAGCTAAGAAGATATTCTTGGTTCAGAGTTGCTTACTTTGCCACTGACATGCAGCAGGTTGTTTTGAATGCTCTCTTTATAAGGACAAACTTGTTTGACTATGATGTTAAAGAGGCCCTACATGGTCTTCAGACTTCTAAAATGGCACTAAGTTCTGTGAAGTTTCTGTTTCCCACTCCTGCTAGAGAGCGTGGTCAGGGATCCTTTCATCAGCCTGCTGACTGAGGTAATCATGCCTACCATCAGCAAGGACATGGCAGTGGTGGTGGTCCCCTTCCAGGTTCCCTCCCTTATGCTGCCCATGCAAAAACAGTCAAAATAATCAGTTTTGGTGGCCATGCCACCCTCCCAGTTCTGCAGAACTTACTTCCATTTCCTTCCCCTCCTCAGCTATTACCTCCAGCAGTGAGTGTGGGTACAGGATCTCAATGCATCTGAAACCATGGCAGGAGACCACTACGAATGAGCGAGATCTGAAGATAATTGCAAGGAGACATGCTCTGGATCTGTTACAAATCCCTCCAGATCATCTTGCAACAGAATAGTTGAAGTGCACAGGGATAGTGGTGCTGCTGATCTGAGATAGGTAACTGCAGTTCAAAATAGGGAGCGCACTCACCCCTGATTAATGGGACACAAAGTAAGGCAGGCTAAATTAAGTTGTAGCAGTTTTTTATTCAATCCAAAGCATGTGCAAACAGCAATCAAAGACTAGACAGTGGATCCCCACTATCTTCTTACATTTGCCCCACTCCTTGAGGCTTCCTCTGAGTTGTGTGTTACCTGTTCAAGTTACTTAGAAATGCAGGCTCTGACACCAGATTAGTTATTAGAATCAAATTGGTTTATTGCTATCTGGATCAAAATTACTCTGTTACATACATTTTCCTGCTCATACAACATGCCAGTAAGCATGGACATTCTACTCTCCTTTTGGCGCTGAATGGTCTGCCTCATCTGGGTGGGCAGTGGAGTGCCATGGATATACCCTAAGACAATCACCATTGCCAGGTGAGTACACTACTATTTTGTTATGTGTATATCTGTGGCACTCCACATCCTTACATATAGGGTTGTGTAATAAGCAGAACTCTTTAAGTGGGAGGGGATGAGGCAGATCATTTGGTGCCTGAAAGTGTGACTGCTTCCAGGACTTTGTTTCTGAAAGAGGTTCAATTTTGTATGCTAGTGTCCAGTCTATAGTGTCTGACAAAAAGGTATGGCTGGTGGACCATGTTGCCTCTATGCAGATTTCTGTAGCCAAGGCTTGATTTTTCTCTGTGGCTACTGCCCTTGTGGATTGTGCTTTGATTCCATCAGGGGGTGTTTCCCCACCACTGATCTTCATGCCTCTTGAATTGTCTTTTTCAACTATGTCACAATAGTTGTCTTCAATGCTGCCATGCCTTGTCTGCAGCCATGTGTGATGATAAAGAGTCTATTCAACTTTCTGAAGTCTTTGGTTCTGTTCAGGTAAATGGTTAGGGCCATGTTAATGTCTAGCATGTGTAGGGCTCTCTCATTTTCATTCGAGTGATCTGGGTAGAATGTGAGCAGTTTGATAGTCTGGATTATGTGGAAGGTGGATGCCACTTTGGTGTAAATGTTAAAAGTGTTCATAATAGCATGCTGTCCTGATTAAATTGGATGAAGGACTGCTTGCATGACAGTGTGTTTAGTTCTCTTATTCTTCTGGCTGAACAGATTGCTACTAAGAAGGTTGTCTTTAGACCCATCCAGAAAGGATAACTTTCATTGAGTTGTTCGAATGGGTGCTTGGTGATGGCATTCAGTATTAAGTTGAGGTCCCAGGGGGCCACAGTTATTCTTGTTGGTGGCCTCATATTGTCAGTAGCTTTCAGGAACCATAGTATATCCAGGTGAGAACCTGGAGCTGTATCACTTATTCTTCCTTGCCCCACCCCTATTGCCAAGGCCTGCAATCTGAGTTATGAAGGGGGCAGTCCCTTGTCCAGGCCCTGTTGAAAGAACAGCAAAATGTTTGGTACTGTAATAGCTTGGTGGTTTATGTGATTTGTTTTGCACCATCTGTTGAAGATGTCCCATTGCCTACTGTATGTAGATGTTGTGGATGGTCACCTGGACTGTAACAAGGTGGCTATTACCAAATCATGATATCCAACATTAAAAGTCTCTTCCTTTGAGGATCCAGGTTGTAAGCTTGAGCTTGTGCCGGCCGGGGTGTGTGATTGGTCCTTGTGTTAATATTTCCTCCCAGTTCAGTATGTGGCATTTGTCCAATGCCATTTCTACCAACGTGGTGAACCATGCCCTTCTAGGCCAGAAAGAGGGGACCATTATGATCAGTCTTCTTGATTGTCTTACTTTTTTTTTTATGCTCCCCCTCTCCTCGCAGCTCTCCCCCTCTTCAGGAGACACCTATGGTCTTATTAGCCCTTGCTCACCTACCAGGTGACTGGAGCAGTCCGTCCCCCATGGAGCCGTGGCTGCACCCCCCAGGTGGGTACAGGGCAGGGGCTTCACACCCTGAAACATCTGTATTCGTCGGGACGCTGTCTCTGGGCCTGGTAGGGGCATTGAGGGTCAGGACCTGGTGCTCAGTCTACCAGGAGGCTGCGAGGCATTTTCCCATTTTCTGGATGTGCCATGTCCCCTGACGTCAAGGCACTAAGGCGCCGACATCTGGCACATCGCCACTCCATTCTGCTTTGGACTTGCTGTACCTTGGGTCTCCACCCGGGGCCAGACAAGAGCCGAGCTCTGGCACCCCCCTCCCCCCGGAGAGGATGAGCAGTCCCTAGGATGCTCAAGTCCTCTCCCCCGGCTGGCCCTCCAGCTCCCCGGGCTCATTCCCGAACCCGGGTCACTGGCATTGCAAGCGGAAATCCAACCGCTGCACCGGCGGGCCAGCATGATTGTCTTACTTTTGGTAATGCCTGTGGGATCAGGGGCAATAGTGTGATAATGTAATAGGCAAATTAGCTTTCCATATATCATCTCAATTCAGCGATCCTCAATGGGGAAGGGGCATGCATGTGAGGGCAGATAGTTGTGATGGTATTCCTCTTTAAGACTGTGAAATTAGGTTTAGAAAGGTTAGTCTGCTGTATGAACTGGCAATAGCCTCAGTCAAGATGATCAGCACTGAAAATCATCCACCATGTTGAGTGTACCAGTTATAGCCCATAGATAACTATGACCTCCTTTAAGGAACATGGCTGCCTATAGGCTTTTGAACTTACTAAGATGGCTGCTGTCATGACATGGGCACTATCTTGGGTACCCAGAGAGTGCTAGTTTGTGGGATTCTACAAGTGATGCTGCTAAGAGCTGGGGCGTTAGAATATTAGTAGGCCCCCAAATTATGCCAGAAGCGAGTGATGCATACCACTACTGTGTATGCACTCAAGCAGCCAAATTGTACATACGCTGTACCGCTCTTCCCAATGGTGCAAACCCCATTAGGAAAACAAACATGGAGAAGTAAGGGTACAAATACCAGAGAGACAAAGGAGAAGAAGAGAAAGGGATAGGTGGCCCAATGGCAGCATTGACCCTGGATCAGACACCCAATGGAGATCCTTCCAGTGGAGTCCCTATTGAAGCGGCAAGGTACAGCTGAGGTGGAAAGGGGTAAGAATTCATGTAATGTTTCTTAGCATGCTTATAGAGGATGTCAAGCACCTCAATGTAGGGGAAGTCTATTTAAGGGAAAAAATCTATAATGAAAACAGTCACACTGACAAGACTGCCCCACTTGTAAGGGGGAGTGCTGTCTGCATGGGAATTCATTAATGCAGTGCCAGCAAGACATCTCCGCTTGTGATGGGGGAGAACTGCCTGTGAGGAAATGTATGGCCCCTGCTGCTTCAGTGCCCCGCTGAACAGGGGGGCACCAACCAAAGGACATCTCATAATGGGCATTGATAACAGCATTTAAATGCTGATTCTGTGACTGTGTACGTGCTCCTCTGCAGCCGCTATGACAGGGGCTGTAGGGGCACACAGGCATTAGGCATTGCCATTCATAAGGGGGAGTGCCTATGTGGTGCACACTGTACATATTGATACCTGATGCTGGCTAGTGAAATTGACAGAAAACTAGATAGAGAGCCTCTGGAGGTTAGCTTTTAACTTTCTGACCCAACAACTGCGTGGCCCTGGCTAGGCAGACTGTAGCACAGGGCAAGTTAGTATCTAACTGTCAATTTTAGTAAATTATAACAAAGATAAGTCAGAATCTGCCTAGTCTGATGATTCTTTTCATGCACTAAAGGTATAGGAGCTCTTACCTTGTGATAAAGAGGATCTATATCCTAGAAATACATGAATGCAGTTACTTTGCTTGCAGCCTATTTGGATGCACATAAAGAACTGAGCAGGAGGGGCTCAGGGAGGATCTTGAAATTCAGTTCATGGTCCCATGTGCATCTTGCAGCCTATCAGGTGAATATGACCTTATATGTAAGGACTTGGTTTGCCATGGATATACGCATAACACAATCAAACAATACACCTTCCTGTATATTATAAAACAGACATCTTTCCAAAACACGTTAGGGCATGGTGTATTTTAGCACTGGCACTTATTAAACAAATTTTTACTTTTGGCTACATCTTGAGTAGATTTTGGATTATTGGATAGTGAGTGAAGAACTTTCAAATGACTGTTTTATCTGAACTTGTGCATTTGCATCCCACCCCAGTGTCGCACCTACCTAGTCTTTTCATTTCCTGTATATTATCCCTAGCATGCCAACCAGAGTGAGGCACTGCTTCATACTTTAGAGGTACTGAGAATACTGAGATACTATGTTGATCACACTAAGGACTGTAGAAAGTCCTTTCTGCTTTTTGTTTCATTTGTCTCTGACAAAGAGAGAACCCCTGTGTCAAAACAATGCCTGTTGAAATAGTTCCACATTTTATTATGTCCTGTCATAGGAAGCATTGTATGGAAGTTGTTGGTGTTGCTGGTGGTCACTCAGCAAGGGGTATGGCCATTGCTGTTGCTTATTTCAGAAATGTTCCTGCTGCTGACAAATGTGCTGCAGCTACATGGAGCACTTTTCACACTTTCACTAAATATATTTCCTCTCGCAGCTATGCTGGTTTTGGGCTTGCTGTACTTCCTGTAGCTTTTACTTCTTGGGAGTCATTTCAAAGGTGTGGCTTAATAGAGGAGATACTGTTTCCTTGATGAGGCAGAACAGTTATGTAAGAACTTACTGTAACAGGAGATCTTCAAGAGAATCTCCTCCATTAGGCCAAGCCACACCCTTCCTCTTTCCCCCTTTCGATTTAAGTGACAGTTCTATCGTATGCTCTACCTGAATCCTTATTCTATGCATCTTATTTCCAGCCCCATGACCGTCCTTGTATGCTTGGTGCAGGTATAATCTCCTGGTTCCTCATGGTTAGAGGCCCTCCGAGGCTAATCTCTGGTGGGGAACTGAAGAGGATGGGCCCACCCACATTATATATGCACCAAACCTGCACATCATTGTTCATGAGTGGTCCTGACACTGATGGCTTATAAAGGTGTGGTCTAATGGAGAAGATTCTCTTGAAGATTTACTTGTTATGGTAAAGTTCTTAGTTAACTGTTCTTTTTAAAGTTGTTGTTATTATGCAAATATTGACTAGAGGTGAGGGAGACAGAATATACTGACCCTGAGGAACAATAGTTATATTTCCCAAAGTCAAAAGTTGACAGCAGTATGACTATTGGAAGGCAATAATTTGTCTTGAGGGTCTATATTTTCCCATTATATCCAGACCTAACATCGGTCAATATCTGTTTTATTAAGCCTTAACTGACTTACAAAAATTAGATTAGGCAATAATAATAAAAAAAAAAACTATTGATCAGTTCTAATCAACTATTTCCTGGTTCTTTGTTTTATGCCAGCAATAGTTCAAAAAAAGAATTGTACATCATATCACTGGCTCTGGTCCAATCAGAGACCAGAAGTTTTTCTAAAGTTTAATAGCATGCAATATTTTTCCTTTTTGTTTGCACAGCACCTTGAGATGTACACAAGGGAGGCATTCAACAATATAATGAAAACTGTTTGTGTCATATTTCCTCATAGACTCACAATCAGTTCAACTTGCCTGAAAGCCACCTAGTATGTTGAATTGCTGGCCCTATGAATTGGCAGAGCCACAAACAAGATCTGGTTATATGATCCTTCTTGGACAGTGATGGACAGGCACACAACACAGGTGCATTACCCTCCATAGACCCCCTATGGTATTGTAATAATCAGGACTGGCTGGGTCTCGGAGTAAGCTGCTAACCACAGCTGTCATTACTAGGGTATGGGGTAGAGATGTGCAAGCTTCACAAACTTTGTTTTGCTAATTAATTTGTGAAGTTGCCAAATTTCCAAAGTGCCAACTTGTCAATGTTCTGGACAGTCGAAGTGGGACTTTTTCAAGTAAAGTCATGCAAATTTGAACACAAAGTTACAACTTCACCAAGTTGTCACTTGATTGTCCATGAAAAAGGGCAAGTTCACCAGGGAAACTCATTGTGAAGTGGCAGTTTTTCACAAAGGCAAATTTTATGGCCTGGTTGGAACTTTGCCAGCAGAGTACAACTTTGCAATATCTCTAGTCAGGAGCCACAATGTGCCCTCTCATTGTTTGGGGAAGGGGCAAAAAGGGGAAAATGGGACATTGCATTGCAGGAGAAAAAGAAACCCCATGACCTGTAAAGGTGCAGGAAAGCTGAAGAGAGAAGGTCCTTGGTGAGGCCACACCTGGAGAACTGTGTGCAGCTCTGGAACCTTTACATAAAAGAGGACAGGGACCACCTAGATTCAGTCCAGTGGAGGGTGACCAAAATGATACATGGGCAACAAAGCAGGATCTAGGAAGAATGATTTTTGACCTCAATATGTACTCCGTGACCGGGGGGGGGGGCATGTTTGAGACTTTAAATATCTAAACAGCATAGGTTACCAGTCACTATTTAGTCATAATGAAGGGTCCAGTACAAGTGGCTATAACTATAACTATAAACTGGTGGTGGGAATATTGAGAAGACTGTGGGGAAGTACTGTACTTCTTCATGGAATATGTGAAGAGGAACCATCAACTGGGGGAACGGGCTTGTCAGTGTCATGTTGGTTACAAGTTTCAAGAGGTGCTGTGTTAGACACATTGGTTTGGTGGAAATGGTGGTGTGGCAATGAAGCAATTCAAGCAAAAAAACAATATGGGACCTCCACATAGGCCCTGCTAAGAATGCAAGTTAGAAAAACAAAGAACCTCAGCACAAAAGCACTAAGGCAAGGTTTAACCAAAAAGGGCATTGGCACAAAGCCGGGTTTCAAAGAAATACATTCTTATTTTGGATCCACTATGACTCAGCCCCATGAGACCACAAAAGGGCTGGTTTGTTTTCTCCTGGGTTGAGATACAAATGAGGCACATTGATGAGTCCTGAAAAGGATGAAACACTTGTCTGTGTCTTCTGTTTTCAACCTTTGCAGATTGTGTAAGAGGCCATTTAGTACTATGCATGCCTGCTTAAAGTGGAACTAGTCTAAATGTTCATGGTGCTTTGCATGTACAGCCCATGATGCTTTGCTTTATTACTGTATTTGTTATTTTGTATTTCTTTGAAACCTGACTTTGTTGCCAATGCACTTTTTAGGTAAATTGTTCCTTCAGTGTTTTTGTGCTGAGATTACATAGATACACACAGGCATATTTTTAGAACAATATGTTCATATCTGTGATAACTATTACCTTTCCATTGCTGCCTCTCACCACCAGAAGACTTTTACAGTGTATTTTTCCAGTGCAGCCTGTTATTAGTACTGTCCATTGGTCCCACAAATTTCTTTATCATATGCAATTATTGTCACTGTTGAAAAAAGTTTTGAAATCCAATGATTCAGTGAACTTTTTTTAATACAAATTGTGCTATTAATGATGGTTTTAGCAAGTTAAAAATTAAAAAAGTTAAATAAAAATGTGCACGTATTGATAATTCCCTCACTAGAAAGGTTCAAAAGAAGGTCAGGAGACACTTCTTTACAGAACAGTTGGAGTTGAGGTGGAATGCATTTCCATCTGAGGTTGTCTCACAAAAGATGGCAGTGGGTGAAAAGAGGGTGGGACAGGGTAACGGGAGGGTCAGGGTTGATGGGGAAGGGACATTGGGCTCACTGTGATCACTGAATCAGGGGGTCATCAATCAAGCAGGTTCAAAAGAACTTAAGGGGCTCAATTTTCAAAGAAAGACTTTGACACAAGGTGCCTATGCCAAAGAGGTATGATGCAAGTGACACCTTGAGTCAGTTTGTAGCTATCCCAATTTTCAAATGCCGGCTACATTAAAATCAGGACGCTGTTCAAGAAAACACCCCTGCACCTCCCTTGTGGCAAAAGCACCTGTGCACCAGGTCACAAAGGTGCTTGTGCAACAGCAGGGCTACACCATCCTCTTTTTTGCTATCCTACAATCTCAGCCATGGTTGCAACAGAAGGCTGCCTTCAGAACAGCCAGAAAGTGGTCTATGAACCATGCACCACCACCAGGCAGGGTGCTGATGGGGGGGATGGCTGCAAGGAGGGAGCAAGGGACAGAAGAAGCACTAGGGTGCCCTAGGGGGACATGGGGGTATAGTGGCAATGTGTGGGGGATGAGGTGCACCCTGCAGGGATGCCCTGTGCTATTACATATAGCCAATCAGACTGAGTGCAGGGGCTGACAGAAAGGAACCAGGACCTGAAATCAGGAGGATGCAGCCCTGGCACCTGCCTCATAAGTGCCACTGACAACAACACAATTGGTGGGCAGCTGTGGCTGCAGGTTGCAGGGTATGAGTGGTGTCTGGGAATGGTCTCCAGACACCACAGCATTCCCCTTGTACCAGCCCCCCCCCATGTGGAGGCAGACTGCTGCCCACAGCCAGTGTTGTAGTCACTGGCACCTATAGGGTAGGTGCCAAAGCTGTATCCTTCTAAATCCAGGTCCTGGTCCCTTTCTGCCATCCCCTATACCTGGTCCAATTGGCTGTATGTAGTATGACAGGGTGCCACTGCAGGGTGCCACTTTATCCCTCGCACATTGCCACCATTTCCCCATTACCGCCTAGGGTACCCCGATGTTTCTTCTGCCCCCAGTCCCCTCCTGGCTGGCATATTTACCCCCCCATCTTCACAGCCCCTAAAATGTTGATGTGAGTGGGGGGGGTTCATGGATCCTTCCATCAAACTCTGCAGATGTGCCACTTCTTTGACACAACCCTGCTGATGTGGCAAATCTTGCTTCTTGGGTGCAGGGACGATCTTTATTTTAAAATATGGCTGAGGGCCCCTGACATACCCCACCATTGCCACAGACCTAGATCACCACAGTTTGTGGTGATCTAAGGGCTCTTTGAAAATCAAGCCCCAGGCCTTCTTCTGCTGGCTATTTCATATGTTTGTATGTTCATATATGGGCAAGATGCACTACTGTATAAAATATCAGAAATAGGAACTTAGAGAAAAAGGGGATGTCTGTCAGGCTCACTGAAGTCCTTGTTTTTATTCAGACCAGCGACCATGATTGTTAAAAGGAACTTCCCATTAGCTGGGAGGTCGGAATGTGCCTTTAATTATTACTATCTACCTTCCTCACTAAAGAGCACTGCTGTTGGCATAATTGTATAGGACACTGTAATCACTGCTCTCACATCTAGATGGTGCTAGTCATCACATATACAGCAGGATACAGCCCAAGAGCTCTACAAAATGAGCAGCCCATAAAAGCACTTTAAAAATATGTTTAAAGCATAATCGGTTTGTAACAATCCATTACAGGCCTGAGTATGATATGGTAGTAAATTCCTCAAATGAGACTGGTGGTATGAAAAGTCTCTGTCCCCAAATGTAGCTGTCGTTGTTCTGGGAGCTGTAAAGGACTGTCACTAGCTTATTACAATGAATGAATGTCTTGATAAGGGATAATTAAATCTGAAAGATAGGAAGGAGTGAGTCTGTTAATACATTTAAAGCTCATAAGCAGAGACCATAATCAATGTTCTGCTTAATTGGTAACCAGTGGAACTGGGGCAGTATTGGAGTAATATGACCATTTTTCTTGGATCTAGTTACAAACTTGGGTGCCACATCTTAAACTAATTGCAGACTATGCGCAATGTGTCAAGGCAAGCCCATAAGCAGCGTCCAGCAGTATACCAACTGTAAGAAGATAATGTATCAGTGCAGTGGGTTACTCAGAACAGGAAGGGCATATCTTAGCTCTCTTTTGCAGCTGCTATGAAGTTGTCCAAGAGACACATCATAGACAATATTCTTTTAGAAGAAAGGGAAGAGTCAAGTAAGAAACCCTTATTTCATACAGGTGGGTGATGTGTAACAGTAGATAAATAGGAGAGAGACTTGTCGTGCCAGAAGACAGTCACTTAGGAAAACATTTTGCCAGTTGTATATATTGTTTACTGTTGTAACACGGCTCACCAGAGAGCAGTGAAATGGAGCAGCCGCATTGGCCAAAGTGGCACAGGTGACACAAACCGAGCGGATATTAATGCACAGTTAACACCCACTCGGTTAGTACCATCTGTGGCCACCGCAGCAGTAGAGGGGACCCGCCCGCTCCGTCACCACCCCTCACGCCACCCATGGCACTCATGAGCCACAGCCTGGTAGGGCACAAACTGGTACCGTTCTCCTGCCTGCCGCAGGACATCCGGCCTCTGTAAGGAACGGTAGATGATCTCGTGCTCACCAGAGCAACGCACAGCAGCATGCCCCTGGACCCCCCACCAAGAACAAATCTGCCTGGCAGGCACCCAACAGCTGGAAGCATGGTGAATCTGTGCACTACACAGCTGTCCACCACCCTGCACCTGTGTGATCACTCCGATTCTCCTGGCCCCTCCCGCACCGCGATCGCTGACACATGCTGGACTGAGCCCTGTGGCCGGTTCTGGTGACTGCTATCACTGTGGCTGACATACACCGTTCTCGGGCTGCAAACTGTCCCTGTGCCCCTAGGGTCGCCGGCAGCAAGGTGCACACACCGGTAACATAGGCTCGTCACCGCCACAATGAGCCTATGTTACAAGCACATTAATCACCGCCAGAATCGGGCTCTACCAGTGATTAATGCCCGCTGGGGGGTTGGAACCCTCGGGCTTCTCTCTTGTGCACCAATCCCCCCCAGCGGGCATTAATCCACCGGTAGATTCCTCCTCTGTCGGTGATTAATGCTTACTTGTCACAGGACAGTCTAAATGAGATGCAATAGCTTGTTTTCACTTGGGTCCTTCAATCCAGTTTTACAGTTGGGAGAATTGGACCACAGTGAGATCAAGTGGCTTGCGCAAGATGACATAGTAAGCCAGCGTCTGTGGTGGGGATTCAAAACTGGGTGTTCCGGTTTCTGAGTCAGAAAACTGAACTACATACTATGATGCATGCATGCATTTTAACTACTAAGCAAAAAATTCTCAACATTTAGAAAATGCTTATGTTTTAGATGATCGAGAAGCAAATGGTTTGATACTTGTTTTTTAGACCAACTTAGATGTTACAAAATGAACAAGAAAAGAATATTTTAGCTATAGATCCAGAATTTGGTGTCAGTTGTGCACAAAGAAATGTATCTTATCATTCAAATTTAAACTCCAGTCTCCATGACTGGAGTTCATCATGCACCAGTTCCTGCATTTATCCAGTCTGCTGCTGCTGCTCAGTTTAGCATTTATGTTTAATGGTTCAGGACACAACGTACTGCAGCATGCCCTGCACCTTATATCATTAGGACTTTGGAACTGGGTCTGATGATACTTAAACTGACTCCAACCTGACATCAGCTTAACACAGAGTGACATTTAAAACACCTACATAGCTCATGGGAAAGCTGCCTGTACATTGACATTTGACATAATATGGCTGAATGAATTGTAGTTTGGAGGTGGGGCATATTTTCCTGGGTAATGTTTGTAAAAGGAAGGAAGGAAGGAGGAAAGAGGGAGGGAGGAGGAGGGGGAGGAATACATTAAAGATGATGCATTACATCTTCAGAATTCAGGTACAAAAAGGAGTGCAGATCTTACGTATGAAAGACTGACACTGACAGTATGGGTGTGTGAGGTTTGGGGCCTAAACATCCAAAAAGGCGATCAAGAAACACCCCCTCATTATCATAAGAGCCAGCCACCTAGTTGTGAGTGGGAAATCACCAACTTCCTTACAGACTGGGGGCCCAATTATAGAAAGCATATGCTAAAGCGCAACGCAGATGCGCCAACGGAAATGGCGTAAGTCACAAATACGTCCAGCAAATGTGCCAAATGCAATTCTACATTGCGAAATGCACATTGATGCAATGCAGTATGCCAATTGAAACTTGCACCGCAGTCGTGACAAACCTGCAGGTAGGCCAAGCCACAACTGCACATATGCCAAGAAAAGGGAAGAGAAATGCCATGGTGAGATTTTTGAAGCAGCAGTGCCACAACATACACCAAGACCAGCCAGCGTTAACATAAACCAGGTGGGAGCAGGTGTAACTTACTCAGCATATAAAGGAGCAGGGACAGACAGGATGGACACACAGCAACACACCATGGGAGATAAGACAGAGAGTGTCTGAGGAAGGCAGGCACACAGGAGCAGTGTGGCACAGGGCACAAAGGGTGCATAGAGGCCACAGGCACAATACTGGGACAATGGCACCACCAGGCACAGTGCCCCTTCCATGGCCACTGATACATGTAAACAGTAAAACCACGACAAGGACACAGCACCGGGTGGCACAGACCACTGGACAAATGGTGGTGAGACACACCAACGTCCTTGCAAGTGGTGCCACCTGCAGGGAACAATGGTACCCTGAGGCAGAAGGGCGCAGCACAGGCACTGTGCCACCACACAGCTGGGAGGTACAATGTGAGGTGGCATGGATGCCATAGCATCCATGGTGACCCTGCTGCACACAGGACACCATGCAGATGTGGCCTGGGGACAGTTGCCTGGTCTGTGAGCAGCACAAACGGCACACCAACCTGATGCACAGGGAGGGAACACTGGGGACAGCAGGCACCACCACCAGTGTGCACCGCTGTGCATGGCAACAGACACAAACACACACACTCACACACACACACACACACACACACACACACACACACACACACATATACAGCCATGCACACCTGGAACAGAAACAGAGACACAGTGTGTATGGCAAAAAGTTTAATGTAAACATTGGGTACAGTGATACAGGGTAACAATGGAAAGGGGATGGGGATGAAAAACAGTCAACAGCAACTTACAGAAACAAAACAGTAAACCTAAACCCAAACAGCCACCCACAACATCCCCGAACACCAACCCGCACCCACAAACAACCCAACATAGGCCCAACAACCAATACACAATCCCACCCACAACAAAAAACATGAATAAGTAGCCTCACCCACCCGATGACAACCCACAACACCCATATGTACAGTCCCACCCACCAATACCAACCACCCCTATATACAAGCCCACCCACAAATACAGCCCCACCCACGTCCGAATGTTGCGGACCCATGGGACCTAGGTCCACCTCAGTTCAGTGAAGAGGGTGCCCACTGACCCATGGAGGTGCCCAACATCCTGCAATATGGCTGACACCACGGCCACAAGGTGCTCTCAGTCCAGGTTCCCACCTTGCACAGGATCAGCCCCAGGCCCCTCAGCTGCAACAGGCAACACCTCCCCCTGCTGCATCCCTTGCATGGCTGCATCCTGCCATGGTCCTGTGTCTCCTGCTGCAGGGCCAGCAGCGCATGGTGCAGTGTCACGCGGTGGGGCATCCTCATCTGCCCGTGCTGCAACATCCTCATCAGCGGTCCCAGTTGGTGGCTTAGCCATGGCCAGGTCCCCATCAGCTGCAACTGTGTCCTCTGTGGCTAGGCTGGGTGTCTGTAGCTGTTCTGGCCCCCAATTGCCCAATATCAGTGAGGTTCCCCTGCACCGGCTGTGTGTCGACTGTGGCCAGGTCCCATCAGTTGCTGCTACTGAGGAGAAGGTAGAGGAGGAGGAGGAGGAGGATGAGGTCGGTGGCAGTACCCTGGCCCTCCGCTGCCTGCGCTGGGTGTACATCGGGTACTCTGCTGCATTGCGGGCCTTTACTTCAGCCATAGCCCTCAGCAAGGCCCTCTGCTGCTGTGGTAGCCTGCTATGGACAACTGTAGGGATGTAAAGGATGCGGTCAGTGCCAGGCCCAGACAGGGGGGAACACACACACACTCACAGGCAATCAATTTGAGGGTGCAGCATGAGCCACAATGTATGTACCTACCTGACCTCCAGTGAAGCACCTCCTGCCTGAGGCTGCCGATGCGACTCTGCTGCACACTGTGGGTCATGCCAGTGGAACCTGTGGGGTGAAGGGACAGGTGAAGGCGTGTAAGGCACCACGCACCATGGCCACCATGCCAGCACTGCTGCAACAGATGAACAGCTGTAGGTATACATACCATCTCCTGGGACCTGCCCAGACCACATGTCCACGTCCCTGCACTGTGCCATGCGGAGCATCCACTGCAGGATCCCAGCCTTCCTCCATGACAGGTCCTGCCAGTGGTGTGTCAGCTGTTGGATGGTCCAGCGTGTCCCTGTCATCTCCACCATGCGTGCACTGATGGCTGTCCATGCTCATTCCTGATCCGCGGCACTGCTCCTCCGGCACCCAGGTGGCAGCAACGTCCCAACCCATTGCTGAACACAGTTGACCAGCAGCTCCGTCTCAAGGGGGGTGAAGTTTGCAGCATGCCCGCTGAGGCAGAGGGATGACCCTGAGGACATAATGGTCATCTGCATGGCACCAGCAACAGGGGAAGGAATGGCACACATATCACTACACAATATCACCATGGATGTGCTGCCCACCCACACCCACCATGCTCAGCACTGGACACTGGCCATGGGACATGGGTCAGGGCCAGGCCACAGGACTACAACTGTGGGCCACCACCTCAGGATGTGGACCCTGCACCAATGACAAGCACAGCATGAGGTGTGGAAAGGCCGAGCAGTGCCATGCAGGGGCCAGGCACACAGTTCTGCACACAGTAACCACAGTGCACCAACACGGCACCCGTCCCCTGCAAAGGCATATCACAGCCTGACCCTGCATGGAGTGGGCATTAAGCACCACATGCAGCCCTGCCACATGTCTGCACCAACACCCCCATGTGGAGCAGCACACGGCCACAACCACCAGGTGCCCATGGGGCAGTCCTAAAACCAACCATGGGTGCGGGCATGGAGAATGACAGATACCTACCTGGACTGTGCACCGTGGTGATTGGAGTGGGTGGCGTTGATGAATCTCGAGGCACACCTGGATGGAGAAAGAGCAAGGCCACATAAGCCTGTGGTATTGTCAGTGACCCGCAGAGCATCTGTGGTGTGGCAGCATGAACCTACCTGGGCCTGTGCAGTGGAGCTGAATCCTACACAGGGGACATAGAACAACAATGTCAGGTACACAGTGCTGTACAGGTATTGGAAATGTGCACACTGAGCAATGGCATATACTCACTGAAGACCTATACCTGTCTGCTGTGGAGCTAGGGAGAGAATGGACATGGGTTAGTATGCAGCCATATGTGCCACTGTGGCCAGCTGCCTGTGGGTGCTGCAACCCCCCCCACCATCTTCATCCCACAGGTATGTCCCTAAGCATGGCCCTGGACAGCCACCAGGACACCCTGCTATGACCGACCCTGCACAGGGTGGATGTGGCCAGGTGCATGCCTGCAATGACAGTGGGTGGCAATACAGACAGGCCACCATTGCACACCCAACAGGCATAACATGTAGCACATGGTACAGGGACAGTGGTACAGAGACAGCTGGGCATGCAGCCGTGCACCTGTGTGTCTGGCTCTGGCAATGACCTGTGTTGGCCCCCTCTGCACAGTCTGAAGTGATGTGTGGCAGCCCCCGACCTGTGAAGCATCGGACAGCCGGGACATGGGCCGCCATGTGCTGCACACAGGCATGGAAGGCACTACATTGAAGGCCATAGTAGCAGGAATGGATATGGCACACAGGCCAACATGTGGGCAGCTCACCACTGAAGTGACACACCCCCACCACACAGACATGCATCCCTGTCTCTGCGGCACAGTGACAATGTGACAGGGCCATGGCCCCGGCTGTGTGGGGTGCACATGTCAGGGGCACAGTGTGGGTACGTGCAACATCCCATAGGTGCCCATGACACACCAGGCCAGATAGACCCCTGGGCATGGGCGTGTGCGGCCATGACCCATGGACACCTCAGTGTACCACTGGCCTGGGGTGGGGCAGCACATAGGTGAAGGTGTGCACTCAGTGGCCAAGGCACACACCAGTGCCACATGCCACCCCATACCATTCCACCCTGGGGCTGGCAACATGGTCATAGATCACTGGTGCTATCCCCATACCCCTTGGGCCAGTTGTCATACAGCACCTAGGCCACAGTGTGGGGACAGGTGTGCACAGCAGTGCAACCATGGTCAGAAATGCATGGGGGGGTGCTGCCGCTGGTGGCATGTGCAGACCGCATCACCAGGCCTTGGTACTAGGTACCATCCACAACTGACAGCACAGTGGCACCCTGTGTCACATTGGGTAGCCCTGACCCATGGGCAGCACTGTACCAACATTGGAATGCACATGTCAACAGTAGATGGGGACACTGCCTGCAAATGCATAGCATACCTGAGCAATGGAACAGACCCACACAAGGCATGACAGTGGGCTATGCCCCCTAGGCATTGACGTGTGCAGGTGTACCCCATGTGGAGCTGCAGGCACATAGTGTGATAGGTGCTGTACCATGCCCAGGGACTGGAAGATGTGGGGCATGACCATGATGAACAGTGTAGGACAGCCGACGCCAACAGGGCCAACCAAAATAGACCCATGCACATGCCTACATGCCTGGCTGTACCCCTGACCATGGGCCACCCACTGGATAGTACATCATTCTGTGGCTGCCCTGGCCAGGGGGAGCACCCCTCACTGGCCATGCCAGCAGCAATGCAGCCAGCTGGGGCAGCCCAAAGGGGCCCGTGCACCACAGTGGTGTAGTGCAGTCCCGCAGCATGATACAGTCAGTGCAGGTCCCACAGTGCAGAAAGGCACGACAGCAACATGGCACTGCCTGGGCGGTACGGTACGGGTGCAGTGTTGGCAACCCAGCACAGCATCCTGTGACTGGTCCAAGCCACACCGCGCACCCATGGTGGTCCAGCTGGCACAATGTCCGTGCAACTATGCCTACAACACAGAACTAGTGTACCACACATACAGAATGGTCCGTGACATGCCTATGTGACCCTGTAGTATGACATGCCATCATAGTGAAGCAGCAATGCCCACCAGGGCATGTGTATTGCTAGTCACCAGACCACCTCCAGTGGTTGATGCACTCTGCCTGCGGCATGTGCCCAAACATCCTAGGTAAGAAGGTATGTCTGCACGCCACACACTATGACAGTCATTAGTGCCTACCGTGAACACAATACCGACCTGTGCTGCTACAACACTCCCTGAGTGCCCACAGTGAGGGGCACATCCATGGTGGAATGTGTACCGTGCACAGTGAGTATGTGCCACACAGACAGGCCCATACGCCTAACCATCCCACAGCACATCCCAGGGACAGGGCAGCCAACACCAGGGTCCCAGCCGCCTGACCAGTGTCATCTGTACCAGGGCCTGCATACACCATGCCAATGGGTGTGCTCAGCAGTACCGTGATGTGGACAACATGGCCATACCCATAGACTGCATGGCGGTGTGGGTCCCAACCCCACCCTGCCGTGGCAACTGTGCGAACCACATGAGGGACTGCTTGGATAGCCGTGACTGCTGCAGGTGCAGCCCTGTTCTGCAGAGGCCATTGAGGGGTGTGGCCTGGGCCTGTGCCAAGCAGGTATGCTGGCCTGTGCCATGGGTAGTACTGCTGTGAGGCTCAGAGGTTTGGAGGCATACCCCTCAGGTGTCCCTCAGCATGAGGGCCTTCCCACCACATGCCCCAGACCAGTGCCCTGGCCCACGGCCTCCTCCCATGGGCAGTGTGCCACCCACACAGCCACTGTGCAGTGCCTGCAAGCTGCTGCCTGGATACCATGTACACAACACACCCAACACTGTACTACATGGTGTACGTCTCTACACCATGGTGGCCTCTGTGGTCTGCCCATGTTCCCCAATGCAAGGGGTGGTGACCCCCATCCTGAGGGTTACTGTCCCTCATAGTCCCCACATGTAGGAGAGGTATGTCAGTGCCATCCAGGTGTGGATACATCCATAGCATGACTGCCACCACTGCAGGCATGGGGGCAGTAATGCTTGGCCTACCTGCATGGGTTAGTGTTGTACCACTCAAGTAACATGTTACCAACAACACATGTGGCAAGTCCAGTATACTGACTGCTACACAGTGATGTGTGGGTGTACCATGACCCCCATTACCCTGGGAGCCATGCCACAGCACAGCCCCTGGATAATGTACACAGCCATTGCACATAACATGTCAGAACTCCTGAGTGTCCACCATTGGGAGGGTCCATACCTGTTTCTGTCCCTCAGGGCTGTGACAGATGAAATAGGGGGTATGTATGGGGGGGCCTGCTGTGGCCCAGTACTCACCAGTCTGCAGTATATCTGTCCCTGTGCTGGCCAAATTGGCACTGTAGTGTTCCTGCTCTGTCCTGCACTCAGCTGTGCAGCTCCTGTAACAGTACACTGTGCCTGGGCCTAGCTACTCGCAACCGCATGTGCCGCACGTGCATGTCTCAAGTGCATCCCATATCGCTATTCGCATATGCGCAATTGCGGCATGCATGGTGGAAATTGTGATATGCAATAGCGATGTGCGGCTTGGGAACTGCGATGTGGGATTGCTGTCTGCCTGATGTCACACACTTGCATGTGCTCCCCTGTGGATGCAAAGCAGTTGCGGAATGGGTATGGGTACAACTGCATGTGTAGCACCAGTGCCTGCAGGGCTCTGTGTGTGTGTGTGTGCATGTGTGTGCACACATATGCAGCCTGGGGTGGTCAGTGGCAGGCAGCTGCCCACCGGCAGTGGTCCATGCAGGCATTGTTGTGAATGGAGGCTATGCCCTACCCAGCATGTATCCTGTAGAGCTCTACCATTGCACTGACGACAAATGGACAACACAACATAGAGATGAGGTGCAAAGGTTTATTTACATGGTGCATTATACACTACAGGTGCTCAAATCACAGTGCTCCCCAGTCCTACCCATCACCCGTGCCTCCACACTCACCCTTGCTCACAGTCATACATATGCACACACATGCACACAGACCACACCCCCATATACATGTGCCCCATATACATGTGCCCACTGCCATGCATATGGCCCCACCACCCCATTGCAGCCCCACCCAACCAACTCCCAACTGCACAGGACGCCTGGGAGTGTCACAGCCGTCTGCCACGTGCACGCCGCCCTCGCACTGACCCCTCCAGTGCTGGTTGCTGGGCTGTGGAGGACCCTGCTGGTCTGGTGGGCTGTGCAATGCCCTGGTGGTCCACCATAGGCATCACATCCTCTGTGCCTGTGTGTGCCCCCACAGGTACTCCGCAGTGCCTCCTCCCATGGAAGCCTACTTGCCTCTGTGCCACTTGTGGCAGCGGCTGTGCCGGGGCTGCAAGGTGTGTTCTCCCATAACATGCTGATCACCTCAGGCCCTGTGCAGCCTGAGAAGCACCCTCCTTGGTGTGTCTGCCCTCCTGTGTGTGCCCTGTGCCTGACCCTGTTCCAGTGGGACCATGTGTAGGGCTCGGCCCGGCCTGCACCTGTGTTGCTGGCATGCCTGTGTGCATCACTGTGGTTGCACCATGGTGCTATCCTGTGCCTAGGTCAGTGTGGGTGGTGCCTGGCTGGGCCTGCGGCACCGGCAGCATGACTGGCGGGTGGGGCGCAACTGATGCCTGGGCCGGGGGTGGAGGTGGGGGTGCACCTGGCTTTGGTGGCTGTTGTCTGGGTGTTGGAATGAGCAGTGGCCAGGGGTGTCCTCCACTGGGCCAGGTATTGCAGGTGGTGCAGTAGCTGCAGTGTACATGCTATGGCCTGCATAGCCGAAGGTTATGGCCGTATCTTGGTGCTGCTGGTGTGCCAGCATGTTTTCTAGGCCTGTGCTGAGGCGGTCCATGATGACTTCCTGGCATTCAGCACAATGCTGTATGCCCTGTATGGCATCCCCAGGCCAGACATGTATGTTGATGAGTCCCTGGTGAATGCCTGCAGACAGCCGGCAATGCTGGACAGCTGCAGCTCCATATGGGTGTGGTGCTCCTGCATGCCCTGCCGTATGTTCCCCAGCTCCTGCCTGACATCCCCCTGGCTGGATGGCACCGACTGGTAGTAGTCTCCAATGTAGGCTGGTGGGGACAGCTGGTCCTGCAGCTCATGGACAGCCTCGTTCAACTGGTCCTCCAGTCCACGGGTGCTCAGTAGGCTCAGTGACCCTATGGCAGTGTCCTCTGCAGCTGGCTGATCTTGCTCTGATGCCTCCTGCTTGGCCACAGGCATCCGCATTGCCTCCACAGGTGTGGCAGCAATGCTGGTGATGTCCTCTGTGGTCCCCTGCTGCTCCCATGGTGATCCTGCTGCGTCATCCATACTGCTGTCCACTGCCTTCTCAGCCATGGGGCTGTCATCATCACCACTCCCCCCAGGCTCTGACATGGGCTCTGGTGTTCCAGCCACAGGTGTACTGGCATCAAGGCTGCCTCCAGTGGACATAAGGCTGCATCCTTCATCTGACACTGTGCCGGTGGCCTGAGCCATGCCGGTACCATCCTGGCCCTGCTGCTGCTGCTGTTCCCACCTTCTGGCTTCTCTAGGGCCACCTGTGCCAGCTGCCATGGCACCTGTTGGATGAGAAGCTTGTTAGTGTGTCTCCACATCATTGTGTGCCCTCACCAGCCTGATCAGTGTTGCCCTCATAGGTCTGCTTCAGCTTTGCACTATGGCACTGCACCCACACATCTGTGCAGTCCCACCTGGTGTGTGCCACCACTGTACATGTGTCCTGTGCTGATGGCGTGGACCCCCCACCATTGCTGCCCTTGCTGTGCCATCCATCCTGGTACATCATCCCGAGCTGTCACACGGCTGCCCCATATGGCTCCCCACTGCACAGTGACATAGTGCACGGCTATGCCCACGGGGCACTACTGCGCTGCAGATGCCAGCACCACTGGGTGACTACGTTGACCCTGCCATCCATTCACATTGCCTGCAGCCCTTGCCCGC
Source organism: Neoceratodus forsteri (assembly GCA_016271365.2). NCBI lineage: Eukaryota > Metazoa > Chordata > Ceratodontiformes > Ceratodontidae > Neoceratodus > Neoceratodus forsteri. Next base: position 75,978,433 of record CM057450.1, read on the forward strand.
ACTCTGTGAGCACTGGGATAGAGACCCATGAACCCTCCCTACAGCCTGGCCCCTGCCTTTGCACAGCCTCCCAGTACACAGTGCATGTCACAGCATCACCCAGTGCAGCCCAGCCCATACCTCAGCATGCCCCACCAACAGTACACAATGCATGTCACAGCATCTTCCAGTACAGCCCAGCCCATACCTCAGCATGCCCCACAACAAGTACACAGTACATGTCACAGCATCTCCCAGTGCAGCCCAGCCCACACCTCAACATGCCCCCCAACAGTACACAGTGCATGTCACAGCATCTCCCAGTGCAGACCAGCCCATACCTCAACATGCCCCCCAACAGTACACAGTGCATGTCACAGCATCTCCCAGTGCAGACCAGCCCATACCTCAACATGCCCCACCAACAGTACACAGTGCATGTCACAGCATCTCCCAGTGCAGCCCAGACAATTCCTCAACATTCCCCCCAACAGTACACAGTGCATGTCACAGCATCTCACAGTGCAGCCCAGCCCATTCCTCAACATGCCCTCCAACAGTACACAGTGCATGTCACAGCATCACCCAGTGCAGCCGAGCCCATTCCTCAACATGCCCTCCAACAGAACACAGTGCATGTCACAGCATCTCTCAGTGCAGCCCAGCCCATACCTCAACATGCCCCCCAACAGTACACAGTGCATTTCTCAGCATCTCCCAGTGCAGCTCAGATCATACCTCAACATGCCCCCAACAGTACAAAGTGCATTTCTCACAGCATCTCCCAGTGCAGCCCAGCCCATACCTCAACATGCCCCCTACAGTACACAGTGCATGTCTCACAGCATCTCCCAGTGCAGCCCAGCCCAGACCTCAACATGCCCCCAACAGTACACAGTGCATGTCTCACAGCATCTCCAGTGCAGCCCAGCCCAGACCTCAACATGCCCCCAACAGTACACAGTGCATGTCTCACAGCATCTCAAGTGCAGCCCAGCCCAGACCTCAACATGCCCCCCAACAGTACACAGTGCATGTCTCACAGCATCTCCCAGTGCAGCCCAGCCCAGACCTCAACATGCCCCCCAACAGTACACAGTGAATGTCTCACAGCATCTCCCAGTGCAGCCCGGCCCAGACCTCAACATGCCCCCAACAGTACACAGTGCATGTCTCACAGCATCTCCAGTGCAGCCCGGCCCAGACCTCAACATGCCTCTAACAGTACACAGTGCATGTCTCACAGCATCTCCCAGTGCAGCCCGGCCCATACCTCAGCATGCGCCCAACAGTACACAGTGCACGTCGCAGCATCTCCCAGTGCAGCCCAGCCCATACCTCAGCATGCCCCAACAGTACACAGCGACGCCGCAGCATCTCTCAGTGCAGCCCAGCCCATACCCTCAACATGCCCCCAACAGTACACAGCGACGCCGCAGCATCTCCCAGTGCAGCCCAGCCCATACCTCAACATGCCCCCCAACAGTACACAGTGCACGTCACAACATCTCCCAGTGCAGCCCAGCCCATACCTCAACATGCCCCCCAACAGTACACAGTGCACGTCACAACATCTCCCAGTGCAGCCCAGCCCATACCTCAACATGCCCCCCAACAGTACACAGTGCATTTCTCACAGCATCTCCCAGTGCAGCTCAGCTCATACCTCAACATGCCCCCCAACAGTACAAAGTGCATTTCTCACAGCATCTCCCAGTGCAGCCCAGCCCATACCTCAACATGCCCCCCTACAGTACACAGTGCATGTCTCACAGCATCTCCCAGTGCAGCCCAGCCCAGACCTCAACATGCCCCCCAACAGTACACAGTGCATGTCTCACAGCATCTCCCAGTGCAGCCCAGCCCAGACCTCAACATGCCCCCCAACAGTACACAGTGAATGTCTCACAGCATCTCCCAGTGCAGCCCGGCCCATACCTCAGCATGCGCCCCTACAGTACACAGTGCACGTCGCAGCATCTCCCAGTGCAGCCCAGCCCATACCTCAGCATGCCCCCCAACAGTACACAGCGCACGTCGCAGCATCTCCCAGTGCAGCCCAGCCCATACCTCAACATGCCCCCAACAGTACACAGCGCACGTCGCAGCATCTCCCAGTGCAGCCCAGCCCATACCTCAACATGCCCCCCAACAGTACACAGTGCACGTCACAACATCTCCCAGTGCAGCCCAGCCCATACCTCAACATGCCCCCCAACAGTACACAGTGCACGTCACAACATCTCCTGCAGCCCAGCCCATACCCTCAACATGCCCCCAACAGTACAGTGCACGCCACAACATCTCCCAGTGCAGCCCAGCCCATACCTCAGCATGTCCCCCAACAGTACACAGTGCACATCACAGCATCTCCCAGTGCAGCCCAGCCCATGCCTCAGCACGCCCCACCAACAAGTACCACAGTGCACGCATCTCTCTCAGTGCAGCCCAGCCCATACCTCAACATGCCTCCAACAGTACACAGTGCATGTCACAGCATCTCCCAGTGCAGCCCATCCCATTCCTCAACATGCCCCCCAACAGTACACAGTGCATTTCTCACAGCATCTCCCAGTGCAGCTCAGCCCATACCTCAACATGCCCCCCAACAGTACACAGTACATGTCACAGCATCTCCCAGTGCAGCCCAGCCCACACCTCAACATGCCCCCCAACAGTACACAGTGCATGTCACAGCATCTCCCAGTGCAGACCAGCCCATACCTCAACATGCCCCCCAACAGTACACAGTGCATGTCACAGCATCTCCCAGTGCAGACCAGCCCATACCTCAACATGCCCCACCAACAGTACACAGTGCATGTCACAGCATCTCCCAGTGCAGCCCAGACATTCCTCAACATTCCCCCAACAGTACACAGTGCATGTCACAGCATCTCACAGTGCAGCCCAGCCCATTCCTCAACATGCCCTCCAACAGTACACAGTGCATGTCACAGCATCACCCAGTGCAGCCGAGCCCATTCCTCAACATGCCCTCCAACAGAACACAGTGCATGTCACAGCATCTCTCAGTGCAGCCCAGCCCATACCTCAACATGCCCCCCAACAGTACACAGTGCATTTCTCACAGCATCTCCCAGTGCAGCTCAGATCATACCTCAACATGCCCCCCAACAGTACAAAGTGCATTTCTCACAGCATCTCCCAGTGCAGCCCAGCCCATACCTCAACATGCCCCCCTACAGTACACAGTGCATGTCTCACAGCATCTCCCAGTGCAGCCCAGCCCAGACCTCAACATGCCCCCCAACAGTACACAGTGCATGTCTCACAGCATCTCCCAGTGCAGCCCAGCCCAGACCTCAACATGCCCCCCAACAGTACACAGTGCATGTCTCACAGCATCTCCAAGTGCAGCCCAGCCCAGACCTCAACATGCCCCCCAACAGTACACAGTGCATGTCTCACAGCATCTCCCAGTGCAGCCCAGCCCAGACCTCAACATGCCCCCCAACAGTACACAGTGTATGTCTCACAGCATCTCCCAGTGCAGCCCGCCCAGACCTCAACATGCCCCCCAACAGTACACAGTGCATGTCTCACAGCATCTCCCAGTGCAGCCCGGCCCAGACCTCAACATGCCCCCCAACAGTACACAGTGCATGTCTCACAGCATCTCCCAGTGCAGCCCGGCCCATACCTCAGCATGCGCCCCAACAGTACACAGTGCACGTCGCAGCATCTCCCAGTGCAGCCCAGCCCATACCTCAGCATGCCCCCCAACAGTACACAGCGCACGTCGCAGCATCTCTCAGTGCAGCCCAGCCCATACCTCAACATGCCCCCAACAGTACACAGCGCACGTCGCAGCATCTCCCAGTGCAGCCCAGCCCATACCTCAACATGCCCCCCAACAGTACACAGTGCACGTCACAACATCTCCCAGTGCAGCCCAGCCCATACCTCAACATGCCCCCCAACAGTACACAGTGCACGTCACAACATCTCCCAGTGCAGCCCAGCCCATACCTCAACATGCCCCCCAACAGTACACAGTGCATTTCTCACAGCATCTCCCAGTGCAGCCCAGCCCATACCTCAACATGCCCCCCTACAGTACACAGTGCATGTCTCACAGCATCTCCCAGTGCAGCCCAGCCCAGACCTCAACATGCCCCCCAACAGTACACAGTGCATGTCTCACAGCATCTCCCAGTGCAGCCCAGCCCAGACCTCAACATGCCCCCAACAGTACACAGTGAATGTCTCACAGCATCTCCCAGTGCAGCCCTGCCCATACCTCAGCATGCGCCTACAGTACACAGTGCACGCCGCAGCATCTCCCAGTGCAGCCCAGCCCATACTCAGCATGCCCCCAACAGTACACAGCGACGCCGCAGCATCTCCCAGTGCAGCCCAGCCCATACCTCAACATGCCCCCAACAGTACAGCGAGCGCCGCAGCATCTCCCAGTGCAGCCCAGCCCATACCTCAACATGCCCCCAACAGTACACAGTGCACGCCACAACATCTCCCAGTGCAGCCCAGCCCATACCTCAACATGCCCCCCAACAGTACACAGTGCACGTCACAACATCTCCCAGTGCAGCCCAGCCCATACCTCAGCATGTCCCCCAACAGTACACAGTGCACATCACAGCATCTCCCAGTGCAGCCCAGCCCATACCTCAGCATGCCCCCCAACAGTACACAGTGCACGTCACAGCATCTCCCAGTGCAGCCCAGCCCATACCTCAGCACGCCCCACCAACAGTACACAGTGCACGTCACAGCATCTCTCAGTGCAGCCCAGCCCATACCTCAACATGCCCTCCAACAGTACACAGTGCATGTCACAGCATCTCCCAGTGCAGCCCATCCCATTCCTCAACATGCCCCCCAACAGTACACAGTGCATTTCTCACAGCATCTCCCAGTGCAGCTCAGCCCATACCTCAACATGCCCCCCAACAGTACACAGTGCATTTCTCACAGCATCTCCCAGTGCAGCTCAGCCCATACCTCAACATGCCCCCCAACAATACACAGTGCATGTCTCACAGCATCTCCCAGGGCAGCCCAGCCCAGACCTCAACATGCCCCCCACAGTGCACAGTGCATGTCTCACAGCATCTCCCAGTGCAGCCCAGCCCAGACCTCAACATGCCCCCCAACAGTACACAGTGCATGTCTCACAGCATCTCCCAGTGCAGCCCAGCCCAGACCTCAACATGCCCCCCAACAGTACACAGTGCATGTCTCACAGCATCTCCCAGTGCAGCCCGGCCCAGACCTCAACATGCCCCCCAACAGTACACAGTGTATGTCTCACAGCATCTCCCAGTGCAGCCCAGCCCAGACCTCAACATGCCCCCCAACAGTACACAGTGCATGTCTACAGCATCTCCCAGTGCAGCCCAGCCCATACCTCAACATGCCCCCCAACAGCACGCAGTGCATGTCTCACAGCATCTCCCAGTGCAGCCCAGCCCAGACCTCAAAATGCCCCACCAACAGTACACAGTGCATGTCTCACAGCATCTCCCAGTGCAGCCCAGCCCAGACCTCAACATGCCCCCCAACAGTACACAGTGCATGTCTCACAGCATCTCCCAGTGCAGCCCAGCCCAGACCTCAACATGCCCCCCAACAGTACACAGTGTATGTCTCACAGCATCTCCCAGTGCAGCCCAGCCCAGACCTCAACATGCCCCCCAACAGTACACAGTGCATGTCTCACAGCATCTCCCAGTGCAGCCCAGCCCAGACCTCAACATGCCCCCCAACAGTACACAGTGCAAGTCTCACAGCATCTCCCAGTGCAGCCCAGCCCAGACCTCAACATGCCCCCCAACAGTACACAGTGCATGTCTCACAGCATCTCCCAGTGCAGCCCAGCCCAGACCTCAACATGCCCCCCAACAGTACACAGTGCATGTCTCACAGCATCTCCCAGTGCAGCCCAGCCCATACCTAAGCATGAGCCCCAACAGTACACAGTGAACGTCGCAGCATCTCCCAGTGCAGCCCAGCCCATACCTCAGCATGCCCCCCAACAGTACACAGCGCACGTCGCAGCATCTCCCAGTGCAGCCCAGCCCATACCTCAACATGCCCCCAACAGTACACAGTGCACGTCGCAGCATCTCCCAGTGCAGCCCAGCCCATACCTCAACATGCCCCCCAACTGTACACAGTGCACGTCACAGCATCTCCCAGTGCAGCCCAGCCCATACCTCAGCAAGCCCCCCAACTGTACACAGTGCACGTCACAGCATCTCCCAGTGCAGCCCAGCCCATACCTCAGCATGCCCCCCAACAGTACACAGTGCACGTCACAGCATCTCCCAGTGCAGCCCAGCCCTTACCTCAACATGCCCCCCAACAGTACACAGTGCATGTCACAGCATCTCCCAGTGCAGCCCAGCCCATACCTCAACATGCCTCCCAACAGTACACAGTGCATGTCTCACAGCATCTCCCAGTGCAGCCCAGCCCATACCTCAACATGCCCCCCAACAGTACACAGTGCATGTCTCACAGCATCTCCCAGTGCAGCCCAGCCCAGACCTCAACATGTCCCCCAACAGTACACAGTGCATGTCTCACAGCATCTCCCAATGCAGCCCAGCCCATACCTCAGCATGCGCCCCAACAGTGCACAGTGCACGTCGCAGCATCTCCCAGTGCAGCCCAGCCCATACCTCAGCATGCCCCCCAACAGTACACAGCGCACGTCACAGCATCTCCCAGTGCAGCCCAGCCCATACCTCAACATGCCCCCAACAGTACACAGCGCACGTCGCAGCATCTCCCAGTGCAGCCCAGCCCATACCTCAACATGCCCCCCAACAGTACACAGTGCACGTCACAACATCTCCCAGTGCAGCCCAGCCCATACCTCAACATGCCCCCCAACAGTACACAGTGCACGTCACAACATCTCCCAGTGCAGCCCAGCCCATACCTCAACATGCCCCCAAACAGTACACAGTGCACGTCACAACATCTCCCAGTGCAGCCCAGCCCACACCTCAGCATGTCCCCCAACAGTACACAGTGCATGTCACAGCATCTCCCAGTGCAGCCCAGCCCATACCTCAGCACGCCCCACCAACAGTACACAGTGCATGTCACAGCATTTCCCAGTGCAGCCCAGCCCATACCTCAGCACGCCCCACCAACAGTACACAGTGCACGTCACAGCATCTCCCAGTGCAGCCCAGCCCATACCTCAACATGCCCCCCAACTGTACACAGTGCACGTCACAGCATCTCCCAGTGCAGCCCAGCCCATACCTCAGCAAGCCCCCCAACTGTACACAGTGCACGTCACAGCATCTCCCAGTGCAGCCCAGCCCATACCTCAGCATGCCCCCCAACAGTACACAGTGCATGTCAGAGCATCTCCCAGTGCAGCCCAGCCCTTACCTCAACATGCCCCTCAACAGTACACAGTGCATGTCTCACAGCATCTCCCAGTGCAGCCCAGCCCATACCTCAACATGCCCCCCAACAGTACACAGTGCATGTCTCACAGCATCTCCCAGTGCAGCCCTGCCCATACCTCAACATGCCCCCCAACAGTACACAGTGCATGTCTCACAGCATCTCCCAGTGCAGCCCAGCCCAGACCTCAACATGCCCCCCAACAGTACACAGTGCATGTCTCACAGCATCTCCCAGTGCAGCCCAGCCCATACCTCAACATGCCCCAACAGTCGCAGTGCATGTCTCACAGCATCTCCCAGTGCAGCCCAGCCCATACCTCAACATGCCCCAACAGTACGCAGGTGCATGTCTCACAGCATCTCCCAGTGCAGCCCAGCCCATACCTCAACATGCCCCCCAACAGTACGCAGTGCATGTCTCACAGCATCTCCCAGTGCAGCCCAGCCCATACCTCAACATGCCCCCCAACAGTACACAGTGCATGTCTCACAGCATCTCCCAGTGCAGCCCAGCCCATACCTCAACATGCCCCCCAACAATACACAGTGCACGTCACAGCATCTCCCAGTGCAGCCCAGCCCATACCTCAACATGGCCTCCACCTCTGGTTTCCTGTGCATATGCCAGCCTCTCCACAGATGGGCATGGCATGTTCAATTGCACAGCAGCACATGTCAGCTGCATACATACCTGTCCCTGGCCTGCCCCTGGTCATTGTCTGCTTCCCTTGGCCCACTCTGTGGCGAGCTGTATCCATGTGGCATTCCTGTGGCATGCCTCCCCACTGCTACATCTGCCTACACATTGTCACACCACTCACCCCCAACTTTGCTGTTGGCTGCAGTGCTGTTGCCATGCCTGGCCTGTCACATACACTGCTGTTATTTGTCCCTACCTGTGACTGTGCGCCATCTGAAGGTGTCCAGCTGTGTTACTCTAGCAATGCTGTGTTGGCTGAGGTGTGCCACTATCCTCCTCTTGATGCTGCTGAGTGGCTCCTGCTGGGTGGGTCCACACCCTGTGCACTGCACCTGTTTTGCACCACCTTGCGCTTCACCAGATGGTTGAGGTCATTGTAGTTTTTCTGTACATCCTAGACTGTCCTGCACTATGCAGCGATGGCATTGACTCTGCGTGACACCCTGTTCCATGCCCTCTTCCGTTTTTCCCTCCTCTTGCCATTCCCTCCGTGACCCATGAGGAGTGCATAGTGCCTGTCTATTTGCTCCACCAGTGTGTTCATCTCCTCATGGTTGAAGTTCCTCTTCCTCCTCTGTCTCTCAGCTGCAGCTTCTGCCATGGCTGTGGTGTATCTGCTGGTGTATGTTGGACTGCAGCTGCATTTTATACCCTTTTATATGGTATATCTTGCATGTCGTGACGTGCGCAGTTGCTTTTGGTGTATCCCTCGCAGGTTCTAGAATAGGCCATATATCGCATGTCGCAGTTCCTGTTGTGTAAGTTCCACAAGTGTGTTACTTGTGTCTGGCGTAATTTCCTTTCTAGAATCAGGCCCTGGGACTTTATGTAGAGCCCCACAAGCAGAGATACTGTAGGTAGTGGACCATACAGTCACAGTAGATGTAGCTCTTGGGTTACATCAAGGTTTTGTTTTACAATACTGTCACTGACAGACATTAAACAACTCCCCCCAAGGCATATTGGAGTGACAAACGTATGTCATGTTGGGGACAATGTGATCATATACACAATTACAATAAAGTGTAGCCTACTGGTTATAATGCAGAACTGTGAGCCCAACCATGCAAGTCTGAATCCCACCAGGGCCACTTACTGTGTTACTGAAGTTCCCCTTCCTTCTCCTCCTCCTCCTCCCACCTCTCTCACCCTTTATTTCCCTCATTGCTCCTAAAACTCAGTATGATGCAACTGTTCTTGTTTGTAAAACACTTTTGAAGGCACAAAGGTGCTATATAAAACATTTTTTCTCTTGCATGCCTATCCTACCTTGTCTTAATTACTGGGAAGTCTGAGATAATGATTTTGTCACAAGATCTTCAGACACCTTTACAGAATGCTTCACAGAGACTAATTACAGTAATGACTATGTTGGGTGGCTTACTCAATAGCAAACAAAATGTGCTGATGAATGCAATTTAGAGGAGGCTGTCAAGGTGGCAGTCACTCAGAACATAGAGTCTGTGAGCTGTTCTGTTATTGATGCTGATGGACTGACGGTTAACTGGACAGTGCCTGTGCTTTAAAAGCAACTGGGGCAGCCAGCTTCCAGTATTCTAAATGATCTCCCTAGTGGACAAACAGTGCACAGTGCCAAGGAGTGAAAAACATGATTGAACTATACTTGAAGTACTTGGCGCTGCAGAGAGACAGTTGCCATTCTGTTCCCTCACATGCCAAAGGCATCCTCTGAGAAAAGTTTGGGGCCTGTTTTCCAGTGTTGCTAGGCCAGATGTTTATTTAGATGGCCCAGCATCAAGACATAATCAGCATTTGTATTACTCCAATATCAGACAGGCTGCATCTACAGTAGGCATTGGCCATCATTTCTGATCTATTCAGGAACACTGCTGCCAATTTCTGCCCCCCCCCCAAAAAAAAAATCAATTTGACAGTGACAGCCATGATTTGGCAGATAAACCTAAATACTTGCAGGCTGACGTTTTTTGTGTCTGCTAAGTCAAAACAGCCATGCACGTACATAGATTATATAGTGAAGAACTGTATGCAAGGACCATGAGAAGCTAAACAATTGCTGCTCCTTTTCTGATGTAGTCCAAGGAGTATATTATTGTTTGCTGTACCATCTGGGTTTCTCTATCTGCAACGTTTCCCTGTCTACAGCTAAAACTCATATATGGGCAGGCATTCAGGATCTCAGCCTCCTAGCTCAATAGTGCACAGCCAAGCTAAATGCAAACACCATCTAGTTCACTAGGCTGAGCACCTCTAAAGCCTACCCCATATCTTTGGACTGGGTATGGGCCTGCCACTGTCCTTTGATTGACAGAGTAGATAGTTTGACTTGTCACTTTCTGGACTGTATACTGACCATCCATCAGGTTTACCATGGGTTGGATATGTGGTAAATCTCTGTCTGGATAGCTAGTCTGACATCTAGTCTGATAGTAGCTATCAGTTCCAAAATGATCATGGCAGATCAGAATATTAAGCTACTGGCACTGTCTTGCAGATTTTGGGGAAGCAAATAGACCACTATACAGTCATCTATACAGTATTATGGGACATGTGTGTGTATGTTAGAGAAGTAAATTGTGGCTGCATTCCATGATGCTTTACAGCTTCTAAGCCCATTTTTTTTTCCTGCAGACCAGTGGTAATTGAGATTTGCAGCCCTTATAAAGGGATGCTACAAATGTTTCTGTCTGTCTCTAGAATATTTTAAATGTGCAGAGCTTATGAGAAGCATGCTCTCACATGGTTCCTTTTGGGGAACAGCAGAGAATTTATATGAAATGCCAAATCAATGAGAACTTATCTGACTGCTCACCTGTTTTTTAGATCTGGACTTTCCCAGCATGTATCCGGCTATAGTGAAGTTACGCAGACTGCAAAAAATCCATTCACAGAATCACAGAAATGAGGGTTTTGTGCTTATGAGCTGAGACATATGTCAGATCTGTAGAAAGTCATGGTTGTGGGCATGTACATGCTTTTCAAAAAAGAGCCCTAACGCTTCTTGCAACAAATGCCAACAGTGACATAGAAGCTGAACTGACAACACCTTCCCAGTGTTTTTCTAGTTCTGACAGCACCCAGCCAGTAGTCTGACAATGAGCTGATATTGAACTTGAGAGATGATGTCAATAGGCTGACAGACTCACAAAGGGCCCCCTTAAGCTCTGTTGTTTTGAATGAGCAATAGAGACTCTTTCTGGACAGTGTTAACAGCTGTGATATGTGCTCTCTCTCACAGCATCAGCTGCTGAATGACTAAGGTTACATTCAGCAGTGGTACACACAGACGTGGTGACAATGGAGCCAACCCCCTGAACCTTGTTACTGATTCTGAAGCTGGCCATCTGCTTTGGTTTATCATGTCTGAAAATGCTATGGAGCCTTCCTGTTTCATTTTAAACAGATACCTTGTGCTATCTGTGGCTTGTAAAATAGTAGTGCTGCTACTATGTAACAGATATCAGTGTCAGTGCCTCAGTATGTAGCATGCTGCCACTGGAGGCAGAAGATGGGAAGTTCATGGGTTCTCGCTCCACTTGGGGTTAACACCCATAACTGACACAGTAGTGCAGTACTGTGCAAGTGTCTGTGTATATATGTGTGTGTGGGGGGTGCACTGCTGAGGTGCCAGTCCCTTCAGCCCATCTCTGGTCGCCAGGTGGTAGTCAAAGATCCCATGACACATACTGAAGAAGAGTGGGGGAGTTACAGTAGTGTCATTATCAACCTTTCCCCTGTCAATAAAGCCTTGTACTTCTCCTCAGCACATCTGGAAATGAGCCATCAAAACTCATTGTGCCTTTACTGGACATAACTTACAAATAAATATAATAAAATCTAAGCATGAAGTACCAATTACTTGTAACTAAAAGGATCATTTATGACCGGTGTTCTTTTTTTATGATGCCAATCTCTCACCTCCTACACATAACCCATGGCTCATAATACAGATATGCCTATTAAAGGCATTCTTCAGAGACTCCTCTGCTTTTCATGATCAACCCTCTTTGAATGTAATCCTCTTCTCCCACAAAAAATGACTCCCTTGGTGCTAGAATGTATAGAAGGAGAATATTAACAAAGATATAAAAATAAATACAGTAGACTAATTCATATCCAATATATATATATATATATATATATATATATATATATATGTATGTTCATGAAAATGTACCAAATTATGACATGAGGGGTTAATTTTCAAATGCAGAGTAGATATTTTTTTCTAGCATTTTAACATACCGTGACCTTACAGTGAAAAATGTTCTGTGTTGCAAGATGACTGACTCTTAAATGACCAAGAAAAATAAGCTTCAGTGTTCTGAATGTACCAGTGGACACCAACCTTGTGTTCTGAATGTATAGCGGACACCAAACATGCATTGTCAATGTGGCAAAGACCAGCAAACAACAATGTAGGTTCATAAATGTTTACTAGTTGTGATCTATGTTGTCAATAATTACATATTCGTGCACTGAAGTGCCCGGAAATAAGAAAAAAAACATCAATAAGATGTAAAAATAAAAAACTTCATAGAAAAGATTCTGCATAGCAAATTATCATATTGTCCAGCACTTTAAATGCTGCCAATTCCAGCAATTCTTGAGCTTTTCATATTTTGTGGCGATAGATTTCAGTTCATACTGTGCAATTGCAAAGCTTCCATTTCCTGACAGATGTACAGGTCCATGGAAAAGTCTCTGCTGTCTCACCATATCAGTGTCCTGCTGTTGTGGCCATGTGAGACACCGATTTGCATGCTGGTCCTGGAATTTGACAGTGAACGTACGTTGTATAGTTCATTAAATGCAAGCACTTGCCCGATAAAATAAAAAATGTTTGGAGTATTAGACTGCATAGACTTTTTCCAGCTGTATCTTGTCTGGGTTTCATTTTTTTTTTTAGCAGGTGCATAGTCAGCAAGCACACTAGAGGCAGACGTAATGGAGAATTCCATCGCTGAAGTTTCGTGAGTAGAAGAATTGTCCATTGCTTCAGTGCCTGAAACATCAATCAGGTCGGTTGATGAAGTGCTAGTAACAGCAGAGGGGGTCTGTCAGTAAAGTGGCAGGAGCAAAGGAGGGGTCAGTCACTGGGGTATGTCAGTAAAGTGGCAAAAGCAGAGGAGGAGCCAGTCACTGGAGTGCTGGAAACAGCGGCAGTGTCCGTATTTGCAGTACTGTGTTCATAGGCACTCTTTTTTTGTGCACCGAGTTGTAGAGGAGTCTGTCACTGGCATTGTTGGACAGTGTAATTCCTGAGTTCAAGCATTTGAGCTGGTGCTGCAGTGTTTCAGTATGAGCCTCTCTGAAGTCCATTGATCCACATACTCCATGTTCACACATGGGCCATCATCATTTTGGCACTTGTGGCAGACACAAGACAGTGCTCTGGTGGCAACCACACCACCCTCCACAGATCTTATGCTCTGGACATGTCTTGTCCAAGGAAAAGCTATAACATTCGGTCATTCTGCCCTTCTTATGGATTTGTCAGGCACCCAGAAAAATGTTCTCTTGGAATGCCCACACCCATCACTTGGAGGCTGTCTGCTCAGATTATCACAGCATTATGTGAACATCTCTTCTGCTGTTGAAATTATAGTGATTCGTGATTTCACAGCCCTGGTTGCTGACCATTTCACCACACCACTCTCCCCAACACAGGGGTGCTTACATGGTGTGCTCCAAAAATTAGTATATTTGACAGAATCCATACTCTGATGGACTCTTTGAAATTCCATAGAAGGACCATTTTGATTTGTACTGATCGGCACAGCCATCTGTGAAATGTACCTCCTTCGTAATGTTCATGTGGTGAGTGTTCATGATGAGCTCATTGGCCATCTTAACAAAATGTTGAACAGCTTGATGATAATGTGTGAGGTCATTTGAGATGAATACAAGGTATTCCATGGCAAGGTCATTACAATGTGAGCACCTGTAATATGTAACTATCCGGTGCACTGTAGCCCGCTCGTGATGCCAGTGGCAGGACTGGATCTCATCCTGGTACTTGCAGGCATAGTTTTTAGCAAAGTCCAGCACAATGATGACCCAGCCTTGTGGTAGATTTGTCTTGAGTAATGCCAATTGCATTATTTTCCATGATGCCACATGTAGATGGTGACCAAGAAACTGTAGGCCTTCCAATAAGTTGTTCTAACATGGTCTTCTTGCTGACCATCACTTTGTGGGATGTTTTCATGTTAATGCCATTATTTGTTTGATTCACTGTGATGGTTTCCCACTGGTACCATCTCAACATTTCTAACCCATGTTGATTCAATAGATCCTCTGCATGTTTTTCAATTGCCTTCACTGTACAAGCCCCACATACCTTCTCCAGACAGTCTTTTCTGAAAAACATGGAACCTTCATTTGCACACATTGTCAGCTCCACAGTTTTGTAACTATTGGTGACTGAGCTCTGGCAGTTTGTAAAAATCTGCCATGTGGTTTAATGATCGCAGTTTTAATGTGGCATTTTCATAGTACTCGCACAGGTACTTGTCCAGTTTCTGTTGTCTGGCAAGTTTTATATGCTTGGGGCACAAACTGTTCAACTTGATGGCACTGATATGACACTCTGGGTGTTGCTTCAGAAATTTTGCATGTAGTAAATGAAGGAACTTTGATATGAACACTTTTGTACATCGGCTTCTTTTTAAGAATGCCTTCTTGTAATCCAGAGGGTTGCTGAATGTTCAAAAAAGCTTTTTACTTTGTAATTTCCTGAGGCAGTACAGACTTGTGTATGCTTTTTACTGCTTCCGTTCACTACGAGATGCATTCATAAGTGTTGTCCAGCTAATTCCAAGGGTTGTACTTGCATACATAGCATCTTGTATTTTTTTAGCACCAAAACTGCAATGACCCACTCTCGTTCCTGTTGTCTATTCTTCACGCTTTCCTTCATGACATCCATAATGCTTGCTTCCAAATTGTGACATCATTTCATGTTTAGTCCTCTTCTTGACACTGCTGCCTGCTTTGCAGGTGAACTTGATATTATCACTTATCACTCTATTGTTGATGCAAACCATGCAAATGACTTAGGCAGTCCTGCTTGAGTCCTTTGAATTGCATTTTGGTTGGCAACATCTGATCGGGTGTCCCCAACTGGAGCCGGATCACCGAAATTTACTTGCACTGCTACTGTTGTGGCTGTGTTTATTTGTTTCATAGTGAAGGAAAGGAAGAAACAAAGAGATAGTCCATGACTTGCATCACAGCAAATAAAGCTACAGAACAGAATGTGGATGATTACTTCATAGCAGAGGAAAGGAAGAAACAAAGAGACTGCCCATCAGTTGCTTCACAGCAGATGAAACGGTGGAACAAAAAGTTGACAATTACTTCATAACGGGGGAAAGGAAGAAACAAAGAGATTGCCCAACAGTTGCTTCACAGCAGATGAAATGGCAGAACAGAAAGTGGGCAATTACTTCATAGTGGGGACAAGAAAGAAACAAAGAGATTGCCCAACAGTTACAGTCACAGCACATGAAATGACAGAATACAGAAGGTGGACAATTACATCACAGCTGGTGGAAGAAGAGCACCCATCAGTTGCTGCACAACACAGTGTGATGAATGCAAGGAGAATGCTGCACTGCAACAGACGCTAAATCCCAGTATAACTATAATTTGTATCCCACTACCATCATCACACAATGTCTTAAAGTGAATTTCTGACTAATTGCTATAAGGTATTGGGCTTCATAGTCCAATACCTTACAGCAACAGGAGCCCACCGCTGCAAAAAATGTTAATTTAAAGTTTATAGTTTTAGCATGGGAAGGGATTGTAACTGGCACCGAACACTCAGCCAGCTGATCCCTTCCAGCTTCCTGGTGCCCCTGATCTGCCCCAACTCTACCCCCATGCTCTCTGAAACTGTGACTTGTGGCCAGGGAGGATGTGGGGTGAGCCCCATACAAGTCTATGGGGGCTATTTTTAAAGCCATTTTTTAGTAATTTTTAACAGTCCTAGAGAAAAATTAAAGCAGCCACTTAACTAGTAGGGCCCCTACTAGTTAAGCAACTGCTTTAATTTTACTCAAGGACTGTTAAAAATGACTGAAAACTGGCTTTATAAATAGCCCCCATAGACTTTGATGGGGCAGTCCCCGTGCTCTTTTTGACCACACATCACAGTTTCAAAGAGTGCAGCAGTGGAATTGGGTTGAAGAGGGGGCACCAGGAAGCTGGAAGGGATCAGCTGGCCGAGGGTTCAGTGCCAGTTACAATCCCTTCTCATGCTAAAATTACTAACTTTAAATGTAAACTTTTTGCAGGGGTGTGCTCAGGACGATATAAGGTATTTGGCTATGAAGCCTAATACCTTATATCGGGAACTTCCTTTAAAATGGCTGCATGCTGAGTGCCTAACAAAAGAGGACTGTATTTGGCATGCAGCCATCTTAAGACCATGCATGGCACATTAGGAAGCACATTTCAGCAAAACATTAAGAAACATTTTAAGAACCATGCATATCCTCACTCTGATCCCAAAAGTACCTACCCCCCCATTCTCAAAACTACATGGTCTGAACATGGCTGAGGGATGAGCAGCAAGCAATGGCCTGCTCAGCACCCAGCCATGTGGAGACCATGGGGTAGATGGTAACACAAAAGCAGATGGACATCAGGGCCCAGCACCACAGAAATGGGCACAGCAGGCAAACCATTTCACAGAAAAACATTTAGTAGCAGACAGGCAATACTTTGCACTTCCCCCAAATGACCACAGACCACAGGGTCTCAAAGTGGTTGAAGGTTGAGCAGCAAACAATGGCCTGCACAGCATCCAGCCATGTGGAGATTATGCGGTGGGTGGTTACACAAAAGAAGATGGACATCCGGTCCAAGCACCTCAGACATGGACGCAACAGGCAAACTATTTCATAGAAAAACATTTAGTAGCAGTCAGACAATACTTTGCACTCCCGTACTCCCCAAATAACCACAGACCACAGGGTGTCAACATGACAGATGGTTAAGTAGCAAACAATGGCCTGCTCAGCATCCAACCATGTGGAGACCATGCAGTGGGTGGTTACACAAAATTCTGTCAAACAGGATTAAGCTGGGGGGATTGTGGGATGCATTGGTAGAGGCATCACCAGTAGAACACAGGAGGTTGTTATCTCTCTGTACAGACAGTTGGTTAGACCCCATCTGAAGTACTGTGTGCAGTCCTGAAGACCCCATCCCCACAAGAACATAGACAGAATGGAGTCAGTCAAGAGGAGGGCATCAACAATGGTGCAGAGTCTGCACCACAAGCTATACAAGGAGAGACTAAAGGAGCTTAGTATGTATACCCTAGAGGAAAGGAGGGAGGGGGGACATGATAGAGACCCTTAAGTACCTTAAGGGAATCAACAATGTTCAAGGGGGTAGTACATTTCAGAAAAAGAGATGTACAAGAACAAGGGGGTACAATTTGAAAATAGAGGGAGGAGGTTCAGGAGCAATGTGAGGAAGTATTTTTATTCACAGAGAGGGTGGTGGATGCATGGAGCGGCCTTACTGAGGAGGTTGTGGGATCAATAAAAGTGGAGGAATTTGAGAATGCATGGGACAGAAATAAAGCAATTCTGTTGAGGGGCAGGAGGAAATAGGCTGTTGGTTAACTAGGATCTGCAGCTTATCCAATAGGTAGGGAAATGGGCAGACTGGGTGGGCCAGGCGATCCTTATCTGCCATCAAAGTCTATGTTTCTATGTTAAGCATCAGCACAGCAAAGCATGGAATGTAACAGAAACAGCGTTTTTGGACCATCCCAAACAATGCTTTGCCCCCCAACAACCATAGATTGCATGGTCTCAACATGGCCAGCTCAGCATCCAGCCATGTGGAGACCATACAGTGGGTGGTTTTAAAAATTGTTTACAACAAACCATGGATTGAAGCAAGCATTTTGGTAGCAGGAAGAGCATTAAGTACTAAATCACCCTCCAGCCACAGAAGCAAACATCAGTAGGCAGCAAACAGTAAATAAATCACACTGCTGAAGTCAAAATAAGCTGCACAATGGTCCCCTGCCCCTAAAACTGGCAGACCTGGTCAGAAACTTACCTTTTGGCACTCTGAGTGCACTTTGGATGACTGGGGCTCTTCCTCATTTTGAATGCACAACAGCTGCTCCAGATGGACACCAACACTTTCTGCTGTACAAAAAACAGCAAGAAAGGGGGCAAGCACTTATGTGCAGCAGATTTTATACCTCCCACTGGCCATCTATATTACAGGGAAAATTGGAATCCCGAGAGAACTGGGCAACCAATTGAGGAAGGGGGCATTCTGAATGTGCCTAATAGGAGCATGGACACCATTGGTCGGAAGGGTAGAAAAAGATGACCTGACTCAAACGATAAAGAGCAGGCAAGATGTACTACCTGGCAATATAGCAAGGGCAGCACTGGTAACACACAGGATCATTAAAAAAAGGGATATACATGTCAAAAAATAATTAATTGGCCATGTTCTGAATGTACTAGCTGAAAATTTAGGACCAATAAAAGAGCAGGAAAATTGGGCTCGACAAAAAAAAAAAAATTCCAGGCAGCTGCAGACCATGATTTTACGATATGTATCTCTACATATACAGAGCATTAAAACAGCATTTCAAATATAATTTTTTTTCTCACTTTATATCACACTCTTAACATGTCCATTCCATTGGTACAAGATTTTCATGAACATAGCCATATCTATATATCTATATATAGATATATAGATATATAAATATATATATTGCAAAAACATTGTTAATGCACCAGTAAGGGTTACTGCAACAAAAGTAGGGAATCATGGCATTAGGGTTTCTAACCCTAACACTCCACCCCCACACTGGACACACCAAGAGCTGTCGTGGGAGTGGCATTGGGGTTGTCAGCCCCTAATGCTCACCCCATTCCCTTACAAAATAATCTGGGTGGGTACAGAATAGGAGTATAGGGTGAGTGTTAGGGCTGACAACCCCAATGCTGCCCCCCTGATGTCACTTGGTATGTCCAGGGTGGGGGGTGAGGTGTTAGGGTTGGAAACCCTAAAGCCACATTTCCCTACTTTTGTTGCAGCAACCCTAACTGATGCATTAATGCAGTTTTGTTGCAATTTATTTCCTTACTTTTTCAGACAGTATAATCATATCCTAGTTGGATTTTTACAGCGCAGATGCATATATGTACTTAGCTGTGGAAATGCAGGGCCATCCATTTATAGCAGAAGAGTGATGAAATTGTTGGCATAGGCATGTTATTACCCCACCTGAAGTACCCAGTGCAGAAAACATTTAAATGCCCACTGAAATGTAATTCTGCACAACTGCAATGCCATTTCCACTCAGCAGGTGCAAAAACACATTTTGGCCTTGATTTGAAAAATGGCAGCTGAGACATACATTTGGCAGTGTAATAACAAGTCTATGTTCCAAATTTGTGGTTAAAAAATTTTAAATTTACCAAGTTACTGCGTGCATAGCAAAATTGCAATGAATGATCATTATGCAGCCATTATTTGAAATGTTGACCCCAAATATTCAACCTGGCCTTTTGTGGACCCCATCTTGTGAACAATATGACTGTCATTATGAAAATCCCACCCAAAAGGTGAATTCATCAAGCAACCGCAAAATCACCTTTTGGACAACAGATGCAAAACAACAGTCATATTGTTCATGAGGTGTGGTCCCCAAAGGCCATGTTGAAAATTTGGGGTTAACATCTCAAAAAATGGCTGAGTTATACATAAAATTTTGAACCCCCACTGAAATACATTGAAGCACATTTACCTTAGTTTCTCATATTGCAGTCTCCGGTTCCAGCAGCAAGATGTTTCTTTAATCAGGAGAGGGGATCTCAAACCTGAGACCTCTTCAGGTGAGTGACGGTGGGTGAGGGTGTCAAGGGGATGTGGGGAGGTGGGTGCACAGTGGAAGATCAGGCAAAGGGTGCAGGTGTGATCATCGATGGAATTTTTTTTTAGAGGTTTAAAAAATTAAAACAGACATTGAGGAATGGTTTTCTTATTTTCAAGCCAAAAAAAACACTTGGGAAGGTGGGGGGGTGCCACAAACCACCAACAATGACTTCAAACAAGCATCAGAGGGTGGAGGGCACCACTAGACACCAGGGAGAAAGTGGCATAGTGGTAGACTGCCACAAAAAATAAAAATAAAACAAGCATTTGTCAATAACAAATGTTGTCTTGCTGACATTGCATTGGTAATGCAGGAGTTAGAGAGATGAATAATAGGAATGGCAGTGAAGTATTGAACTGACGCTGACCCCACCCTCACCCTGCAGAGACTGACAGGTGTTGGGGTGTGCCTTTGGGTCATCGGCCATAATGCTCATGCCATTTCACCTCTCCCTACCCTGCAGACACTAACAGGTGTTGCGGTGTGCCTTGGGGTCTTCGGGTCTTATGCTCACCCCATTCCATAAGAAAATACACTGAGATGGGTGCAGTATAGGAGAATAGGGTGAACTTTGAGGCCGAATACTCCAAGGCACACCTCGATGCATGACACTGGCTGCAGGTTGGGGTTGGGGGTGACATGTTGAGAGCATTACAGCCGACAATCCCAAGTCACACCCCTGACGCTTGTCAGTCTCTACAGGGTGGAGCATTACAGTTGGAAACCCCAATGCACCAGGTGTTTGTTGGCATTTTCACACCAAATTTTCAACATGGGATTTTTGTGACTCCACCTCATGAACAGTGGCACTATCAGTACCTGTTCAACCCTAACTATAATAGTGCTTCCGTGACACTATAACATACTGTATGGGTATATATATATATGTATAGATATATATATATTATGGTAGCACAGTAGTGCTACCATAGTTAGGGTTGAGGAGCCATTTCAATGTTAAACCCCAAAATTTGCACCTTAATAACTTTGCAGCTGTTTGACAGTTTTAGCTGAAATTTGGAATGCATGATCAAGAGCCATAGGCCTTGGCATCTGCCAAGTTTTGTACCAGTCGGATACACGGCTGCGGAGTTATTAAGCATGATTTGAGCGCACGTTTACACTTTTACTGGAATTCTACAGTCGCGTGTACAGGTCGCATGGTTTGTGAGACTGGCCCGAAATCTTCAGGGAACATGCGGCCAGGGTCCCCGATGTGCCTTTTGAAGATTTGGTGAAAAAATATTAAACGGTTCAAAAGTTATTCAAAAAACAATTTCCCATTATAAGTCAATGGGAAAAGTTAACAAAAAGTTCAACACTTTCCCAAATGCATTATTACTTTCGAAAATAGGCCTGTTACTCAAATCGGCCATTTTGTTTTCAGTTGGTGATTAGAAAAATGCTTGGCATTAAAATTTGGGACCCTCTAGCAACCTAATTTTTTGTATTCACCTAGTCGGACCCTGAGGATGCTAGCCATGTCTTTATTTTGGGGTAAAACACATCAGAAATATGTTTTCAGATTTCTGGAAAAGTACTTGCAAAAAGTACTTTCGTGCTCACGAAAGTGTCGCAAATGTTTGCGAAAGCTTTCGCAAATTGCGACAGTAATTTTCTAGTCTGTGGGAAAATTACAGCAATTCTTTGGCACTGCACTGCAACAGAACGGTTGGGAGTTTTGGGCTGAAATTTGGAGGGAACGCAGCCGACATCTCACAGATGTGCCTTTCAGTGTTGTATTGAAAAAATATTACATGGCAGCAAAGTTACAGCACTCCAAAGTTAACGTTTTTTCCCATAGGATAACATTGCGGTGCCCGACGCATTACAGGAATCCTTTGGCACCCTGCTGCAAAATAACGGTTTGGTCTTTTTTCCTGAAATTTGGAGGGAAGACCACCAACAGCCCACAGATGTGCCTTTCAGTAGTTTGGTGAAAAAATATTACAGGGAGGCAAAGTTATGGTGCTCCGAACTTCTCTTTTTTTCCCATAGGATAACATTACGGCGTTCACCGCGCCTTTCAAGGCCCGTATCTCAGAAATGGTGCGAGATACGGACTTTTCGTCAGAAAAATTCTTAGCCCCAAATTCAAAACTAGCCAGGACAGTCATAAATCATACGACTTTTAAATTTTTTTTCCACATAGTACGGTGCCTGAGATATAACCTATTTAGTATTCCAAGTCCTCATTTTCTTCTCCGATACCCATTATTATGCATACATTCTTTGTACTCACTGTCTTTCTCTATTCAGCTCTTGCGGAAAATCAGCCTGTGCGCTTACATTACTGTTACCATTGCCCTTTCCACTTGCGGTTTCATGCCGTTTCACTTACCGTTGACGCTTCACGCCACCACGCGTTATCTTTTATGCTTTCATTTATGTCATGCTTGTTATTTTTTGCCATTTGTGTTCACCGTATTGTTTCTCTTTCTGTTTCACTTTGCGTCACCATGCCCATTGACAATTCCGTTTGCAGGCACCATGTTACTATATGACAAGACATCACGTGGCACACTGTTCCCGTCTACGCCACCGTGTTAGTTACCCTTTCTGTTCTCATTCGCGCTTGCGTTACCTTGTGCGCCACAGTTAGTGCACCTGTTTGCATTGCTGTTCCTGTTACTATGCCACAAAACATCTTGTGGTGGGAGGCGGGGCTTTGGGCCCCGTACTCTCTGCCGCACGCATGCGGCGCGAGCAAGGGGCCCTATGTAGCATCCTTTGCACTTGCTTTTCTGTTATTTTTTGCCATTTGTGTTCTACAGTACTGTTTCTCTTTCTGTTTCACTTTGCGCCACCATGCCCATTGACATTTCCGCTTGCAGGCACCATGTTACTATGTGACAACACATCACGTGGCTGACCGTTCCGCCTATGCCACCGTGCGCGTTGCCCTTTCTGTTGTCATTTGTGCTTGCATTACCATGTGCACCACTGTTAGCACTTCTGTTTGCGTTGCTCTTCCTGTTACTATGCCACAAGACATCATGTGGCGGGATCGCGGGGTCCTTTGGGCCCCATGCTCCCGCCGCCGCATTATATTCACTATTTCTCGTTATCATTCTCAAAAAGAAGGGAAATTAGAGGCAAAAATCTCCATTTAATGCATTAGTTAGGGTTGTTCCACAGCAACTAAAGTGAGGAAATTCGCTGTTAGGGTTAAAAACCCTAACTCCGAATTCACCCCCCCCAGCACCACACACACACAGACACACACACACACACACATATGCAAGTATGGGGGAGGACCGATGCAACACAACCAATGACAGACATCCAGCAGCAGGTGACAGAAATAACAAACAATTGTCTAAATGTACTACGAGACATCCCCACCCACCTGACCAGGTACTGCATGCTCAGTGGAGATCAACAGCAAACTGAGGCCATGTACACCAAGCGTACACATCCCTAATTGTAGCTGCACACAATGTACCACACTTAGTAGTTGCATGGCCTTACCTACCGATGCCCACACCAGACCACACCACATGTGGTGGGCCACCTGAGCAACAGAGTTCAGCAAAACCAAGGAGTTGTACAGGTATAATATCTCTGATTATAACAAGGGTTTGAGAAATGCAGCTTTCTAATTGACTGTAAACATTGTAACAGCCTTATGTTTAGTTTTTATTAACATACATGTAGAGCCTAACCCAATGATGAATATGGTTTAATGTTGTTTAAAAAACAGTTTTATTATGATTGCAATAAGCCACTCCCAGGTATTATGTTAATGGTCAGTTTATCACTGTCTCGCGACATGTGGCACTCGGCCATGCCTCATTCAACATTAAACCCTACAGGGTGATTAACAGACCATTTAACATAACTGTTGGTCATGCCTTATTGCTTAATTGTCTTTATGAGTAGATACTCTCCCTGTGCTAGGCACTGCAGCAGCTTTGCAACACAGTGTCCCACCCAGTTACACCATACACTGTCTAGTTACTGGAGAATGGCTGCGAATATGAACTCATGAAAATGAACAGTGTAACTTGATCATTACAGTCATCAAAACCTTAGTGTGATTATAACTGACAGAGTCAGTGATAGAGAATAACCCCTGCTGTCCTAGTACACTTACCCCATCGTGAGTTAAATCAATACTAAAAGACATTCTGTTTATATCTACACTATACCTACTTGATTCCCGTTGTACCACAATTAACATAGTTATCACTTTGATAGCATCAGTGACAGAAGTGTGGCAAACCCAAACACTAGGCATACAGCCTGAGTATGAAATAACTGTTAAAAATTACACTGTGTCCATAAGTGCATAGATCACTCATTGCAACAATAGTAAATGTATTACTATTTGAATAAGTTAGTCATCACAGATGCAATGAGATTGTCTTTATCAGGTACAACATACTCAGTAAGTGCCTACAGGAAAATCTATCCTATATACATCTCCGATACAGGTACGTCATTGTTGGCTCAGTAGTGCTATTATATTTAGAAGTTGCTTGGCCTGATCCATGCAATTACATTGTTTCTTACAAAGAATACTTACTGCATCTTTAGTATTGAAACACACTGAAGGTCTATGTATGTACATCAGCAGTACACCTTCATCAGTAAGAATGCATCTGATACTGGCAGTACAAATTTCACAGCATTGAACAGGCAATGCTTTTACATACGTTTACATCAGCCTCTCTATCTTGATTAAACCATTGCAGTAAATGTACTACTATGTAAATCACATACTAAATGTAACACTACTTTTATCTTGAGCATGCTAGTGTCTTGTAGTTAATTTATGTACTTCTCTTAATTAATGTATACTCACTAGTGTTAAAACCTTCCTACAACTGTTATCATGTACCTTCAGCATTTATATTGACTAACGGCATAGTACCAGTTGTGGTGTGGTGTGGGGCATCGGTAGGTAAGGTCATGCAACTACTAAGTGTGGTACATTGTGTGCAGCTGCAATCAGGGATGTGTATGTTTGGTGTACATGGTCTCAGTTTTGCTGTTGATCTCCACTGAGCATGCAGTACCTGGTCAGGTGGGTGGGGATGTCTCGTAGTACATTTAGACAATTGTTTGTTATTTCTGTCACCTGCTGCAGGATGTCTGTCATTGGTTGTGTTGACTTGGTCCTCCCCCATACTTGCATGTGTGTGTGTGTGTGTGTCTGTGTGTGTGTGGTGCTGGGGGGGGTGAATTCGGAGTTAGGGTTTTCAACCCTAACAGCGAATTTCCTCACTTTTGTCACTGTGGAACAACCCTAACTAATGCAATAAACAGAGTTTTTTGCCTCTAATGTATATATATATATTTTTTATGGTAGCACGGTAGTGCTACCATAGTTAGGGTTGAGGAGCCATTTCTATGGTAACCCCAAAAAGTCTTTGCAACCGTTTGGCAAATTAGCCTGAAATTTTGAATACATGATCAAGAACCATAGGCCTTGGGATCTGCCAAGTTTCGTACTGGTCAGATATACGGCTGCGGAGTTATTAAGCGTGATCTGAGAAGCGTGCATTTACGCTTTTTCTGGAATTCTATGGTCGCGCCTACAGGTCGTACGGTTTGTGCGACCAGCCCAAAATCTTCAGGGAATGTGCATCCAGGGTCCCCGATGTGCCTTTCGAAGATTACATGAAAAATTATTAAACGGTTCAAAAGTTATTCAAAAATCAATTTCCCATTATAAGTCAATGGGAAAAGTTAACAAAAAGTTCGACAGTGTCGCAAATGCACTTTTTACTGTCGCAAATGGCCCTTTTACTGTCGCAAATCTGCCATCTTGTTTTCAGTTAGTGATCAGAAAAATACTTGCCATTTAAAAATTGAGACCCTCTAGCAACCTAATTTTCTTTTGTATTCGCCTTTGTCGGCCTCTGAGGATGCTAGCCATGTCTTTATTTTGGGTAAAACACCCCAGAAATATGTTTTTCAGATTTCTGGAAAAAGTACTTTCGCAAAGTAATGTCGCACTCATGAAAGTGTCGCAAATTTTTTGGAAGCTTTCGAAAATTGCGACACTACTTTGCGACACTATGCCCAAATAACAGTAATTCTTTGGCACTCCGCTGCAAAAGAACGGTGGGGAGTTTTGGGCTGAAATTTGGAGGGAACGCAGATGACATCTCACAGATGTGCCTTTCAGTGTTGTATTGAAAAAAATATTACATGGCGGCAAAGTTACGGCACTCCAAAGTTGATGTTTTTTCCCATAGGTTAACTTTACGGCACCCGACGCATTACAGGAATCCTTTGGCACCCTGCTGCAAAATAACGGTTTAGTCTTTTTTCCTGAAATTTGGAAGGAAGACAGCCAACAGCCCACAGATGTGCCTTTCAGTGGCTTGGTGAAAAAATATTACAGGGAGGCAAAGTTGTGGCACTCCGAACTTCTCTTTTTTTACCATAGGATAAATTTACGGCGTTCGCTGCGCCTTTCAGGGCCCGTATCTCGGAAATGGTATGAGATACGGACTTTTCATCAGAAAAATGCTTAGCCCGGACAGTTGTAAATCATACGACTTTTAAATTTGTTTTCTACGTCGTACGGTTCCTGAGATATAACCTATTTAGTATTCCAAGTTCTCATTTTCTGCTCCGATACTCATTATTCTGCATACATTATTTGTACTCACTGTCTTTCTCTATGCAGGTTTTGGGGAAAACCAGCCTGTGCGCTTACATTACTGTTACTGTTGCTCTTTCCGCTTGCAGTTCCGTATCCGTTTCACTTACCGTTGACGTCTGCGCCACCACGTACGTTATCCTTTGCGTTTTCATTTGTGCTTGCGTTTCTGTTATTTTTTGCCATTTGTGTCTACAGTACTGTTTCTCTTTCTGTTTCACTTTGCGTCACCATGCCCATTGACATTTCCATTTGCAGGCACCATGTTACTATGTGACAACACATCACGTGGCAGACCATTCCCGTCTACGTCACCATGTGAGTTACCCTTTCTGTTCTCATTCGCGCTTGTGTTACCATGTGCGCCACTGTTAGCGCTTCTGTTTGCATTGCTGTTCCTGTTACTATGCCACAAGACATCATGTGGTGTGAGCATGGCGCCCGAAGGGCTCCGAGCTCCCGCCGCTGCATTACATTCAATATTTCTCGTTATCATTCTCAAAAAGAAGGGAAATTAGAGGCAAAAAACTCCATTTAATGCATTAATTAGGGTTGTTCCACAGTGACAAAAGTGAGGAAATCCACTGTTAGGGCACAGTACCAGTTGTGGTGTGGTGTGGGGCATCAGTAGGTAAGGCCATGCAACTACTCAGTGTGGTACGTTGTGTGCAGCTGCAATCAGGGATGTGTACGTTTAGTGTACATGGCCTCAGTTTTGCTGTTGATCTCCACTGAGCATGCAGTACCTGGTCAGGTGGGTGGGATGTCTCGTAGTACATTTAGACAACTGTTTGTTATTTCTGTCACCTGCTGCTGGATGTCTGTCATTGGTTGTGTTTACTTGGTCCTCTCCCATACTTGCATGTGTGTGTGTGTGTGGTGTTGAGGGTGATATTGGGATTTCCACCCTAACATTCCCTCACTTTTGTCGCTTGGAACAGTCCTAACTAATGATTAAACAGAGTTTTTGCCTCTAATTTATATATATATTAGAGGCAAAACTCCATTTAATGCATTAGTTAGGGTTGTTCCACAGTGACAAAAGTGAGGAAATTCGCTGTTAGGGTTGAAAACATTAACTCCGAATTCAACCCCCCAGCACACCACACACACACAGACACACACACACATGCAAGTATGGGGGAGGACCAAGTCAACACAACCAATGACAGACATCCAGCAGCAGGTGACAGAAATAACAAACAATTGTTTAAATGTACTACTGAGACATCCCCACCCACCTGACCAGGTATTGCATGCTCAGTGGAGATCAACAGCAAAACTGAGGCCATGTACACCAAACGCATAATCCCTGATTGCAGCTGCACACAATGTACCACACTTAGTAGTTGTATGGCCTTACCTACTGATGCCCACACCACACCACAACTGGTACTGTGCCTTTAGTCAATATAAATGCTGAAGGTGCATGATGACAGTTGTAGAAAGGTTTTAACACTAGTGAGTATACATTAATCGAGACAAGTACATAAATTAACTACAGGACACTAGCATGCTCAAGATAAAAGTAGTGTTACATTTAGTATGCGATTTACATAGTAGTACATTTACTGCAATGGTTTACTCAAGATAGAGAGGCTGATGTAAACGTATGGAAAAGCACTGCCTCTTCTACGCTGTGAAATTTGTACTGCCAGTATCAGATGCATTCTTACTGATGAAGGTGTATTGCTGATGTGCATGCATAGACCTTCAGTGTGTTTCAATACTAAAGATGCAGTAAGTATTCTTTGTAACAAACAGTGTAATTGCACGGATCAGGCCAAGCAACTTCTAAATATCATAACACCACTGAGCCAACAATGACGTACCTTTATCGGAGATGTATATAGGATAGATTTTCCTGTAGGCACTTGCTGAGTATGTTGTACCTGAGAAAGACAATCTCATTGCATCTGTGATGACTAACTTATTCAAATAGTGATGCATTTACTATTGTTGCAATGAGTGATCTATGCCACTTATGGACACAGTGTAATTCTTTTAACAGTTGTTTCATACTCAGGCTGTATGCCTAGTGTTTGAGTTTGCAACACTTCTGTCACTGATGCTAACAAAGTGATAACTATGTTAATTGTGGTACAACAGGAATCAAGTAGGTATAGTGTAGATATAAACAGAATGTCTTTTAGTATCGATTTAACTCACGATGGGGTAAGTGTACTAGGACAGCAGGGGTTATTCTCTATCACTGACTCTGTCAGTTATAATCACACTAAGGTTTCGATGACTGTAATGATCAAGATACACTGTTCATCTTCATGAGTTCATATTCACAGCCATTCTCCAGTAACTAGACAGTGTATGGTGTAACTGGGTAGGACACTGTGTTGCAAAGCTGCTGCAGTGCCTAGCAGAGGGAGAGTATCTACTCATAAAGACAATTAAGTAATAAGGCATGACCAACAGTTATGTTAAATGGTCTGTTAATCACCCTGTAGGGGTTTAATGTTGAATGAGGCATAGCCAAGTGCCACATGTCGCTAGACAGTGATAAACTGACCATTAACATAATACCTGGGAGTGGCTTATTGCTATCAATAAAACTGTTTTTTAAACAACATTAAACCATGTTCATCATATGGTTAGGCACTACATGTATGTTAATAAAAACTAAACATAAGGCTGTTACAATGTTTACAGTCAATTAGAAAGCTGCATTTCTCAAATCCTTGTTATAATCAGAGATATCATACCTGTACAACTCCTTGGTTTTGCTGAACTTCTATTGCTCAGGTGGCCCACCGCATGTGGTGTGGTCTGGTGTGGGGCATCAGTAGGTAAGGCCATGCAACTACTAAGTGTGGTACGCTGTGCAGCTGCAATCAGGGATGTGTAATGCTTTGGTGTACATGGCCTCAGTTTGCTGTTGATCTCCACTGAGCATGCAGTACCTGGTCAGGTGGTTGGGGATGTCTCAGTACATTTAGACAATTGTTTGTTATTTCTGTCACCTGCTGCAGGATGTCTGTCATTGGTTGTGTTGACTTGGTCCTCCCCATACTTGCATATAGTGTGTGTGTGTGTGTGTGTGTCTGTGTGTGTGTGGTGCTGGGGGGGTGAATTCGGAGTTAGGGTTTTCAACCCTAACAGCGAATTTCCTCACTTTTGTCGCTGTGGAACAACCCTAACTAATGCATTAAACTGAGTTTTTTTGCCTCTAATATATATACACTGTATATATATATATATATATATATATATTTATACTTACATATGGTCTTTGCAAAAAACTTCATTAATGCACCAGTTAGGGTTCAACTTAATGCCAGAAAACTAGGGAAATTTAGTGTTAGGATTTCAAACCCTAACTCCTCAAAACCATCACCCAAACAGCAAAACGAAAACAAAAATATTAGGTATTTGGGTCTCTGGAGTCTTGGAGATTCAGTTGTGGGGTCCTCCTTGGGGTTCACAACACTAATGTACAACCCTCCCCCCAGTCAGTAGCCTCATGTCTGAAGCAAAAGGCACAGCTCCGAGACTGTGCCTCATAGTGATACACTTTTCAAAAGCAGAGAAACATATCTCATCTCATGTCACCAACACAATCTGTTGTACCTTTCTTAATGCAAGGCTCACAGGGCCCTGTGTAAAGAAAAGAGATCACATCTGATGTTCTTTTCACAGGGAACAGGGTGGGCATAGGGCTGACAACCCCAAGAAAGACCCCATCACTGATTTGCCAAAACTACAGAGACCCAAAACTCTAATTTTTTTTTTCCTTTTGCTGCCTTGTGTGATTAGTTAGGGTTGGAAACTCTAACCCCACATTTCCCTACATTTGTGGTGTTAAGTTGAACCCTAACTAGTTCATTAATGCAGTTGAGAATTTCCTTTCTTATTGAGATAGTGGAATTGTATCCTCATTTACACAGGTCTCTTTCATTCCCTGACTGAGGGGAGTGTTGCATCACAGCATCATCCCCAACCACCCCATCCAGCTCAGTCACCGAGTTTCCCTCTGAACTCAGCTCACCATCATGGGATCACAAAGTATATCAACTGTGGATTGTGGCATGCATGTGCCTTCACATGTGCATACATGACTGCAGCAAGGAGAAGGGAGAAACACAGAGCTGTTAGGCTCCAAGATGGTGCCACTGGCATTCCAAGTGGTGGGGATGCTGACTTTGGCTGGAACTGAGCCCCCGTGGGAAAGGAATGGAGCCTACCACCAGCCAGCCCCAGAAACCCAGGATAACATGTAGATTGAAAAAATAAATTGCTGGATTTTGTTTTATTGCAGGGGATATTACAACACTGGGGACTGAGCAACCCCATGTCAGGCTACTGTTTGCGGGCACCAGGGGTGGAATCTCTGGTGCCACCACTTAATTAGCAGAAACAGTGAGGATGACCTGGAGGAGAGGAGGGTAAAGAGGAGAAGTGGTACTGGAGGTAGGCACCATGGTCCACTCAGATAATATATTTAATATATGTAAAGACTGGGAAGGACAGGTCAATAATCATAACCTAATGTCCAAGTAGTTTTTTTTCTGTATTTCTTATAAATAATTGTGGCTGTACATAAACCTGTGATTTTCTTGATAATGCCTTTAACTTTGTACTGAAGGAGACCCCTGCCACCCAAAACATGATATGTCAAGTCTCATAGGGCTATCTGTCAAGCCTACTGATTGTTGAGTTTAATTTACATAAATATATAAATGAAATATACCAGGTAAGAAAGTTTCACCAAGGTGACACAATCAGCCTTCAAAGAAGGAATTTTGTCAGATGAATTTGTTATTTGGGGTGGGTAGGAGGCGCCTGTATATTAGCACCGGTATTTGGATTAGGATACTGACTCATTATGAGAAGTTGTTGAAAACTTAGTCCCACTTAATTTTGTCATTTCTGTGAACAGCTGTAAAATGCAGCATTTAGACATAGTTCAGTTAATAGTTTATAATTCTTTTCCACGTCTATTCATTTTATTCATTGCAAGGTTTCTGTATGGGCACAATATCTGTTCCTGGTACTATTTGCCTCCTGCTGTTTAATTCTTTGCTGACATCATAATCTTCCATTTGTGACAGACTGTGGCATCACAAATAGTGGACTGTGACTTTAGCAAAGGTTTAAGCAGCAGATGCACATAGAATCCAAGGGACAAGAATCGTGCTTTCATGCAAACTAAGCAAAAAATATGGTTAATTAGGGTGCCCTAATTCTTGTATGTCAGTTCTTTTTTTTTTTTGTAATTCAATATGTTTTATTAGGTTTGACCGTGACAATTTAAGTCATAGTAATAACATTATTTCGAAACTTCATTGAGACCTCGAAGATTAGTAGTAAAGAAATTAAACATGAACAATAAGTATCCATTACATAGACATTAAAGCTAAAGAAGGATAACCAAATGATTCTCCCTTCCTTATCTCCCTCCCCCCTCCCCATTCCTGTGGTGCACATTAAACTGCTCACTAACATCTCAGGTACCTATAACTGAATGAACCCTCAACAGAGGGCTTACACATCTTTTGTTAAAAGTCAAAAAAAGAATGGAAAAGAAGGGGGATAACAAAAAGGACATATTAAATATTAAATGGAGAGGGGCCCGCAGCTTATCATATTTCCTATTGCCTCCTTAATAGCAAGGCGTCTAACTTACCCCATTTCTTCCTAAAGGAAGATAATCATCGATTCACCTGTGCTATTAGGTTCTCCACGCGGAGAGCAAAGGTTATCTCATGTAACCATTCTGTATAGGTTAATACGGAGTGGTCTTTCCAATGTCTAAGAACTAATTTTTTAACTGCCATAGATATCAATGCCATATGATATCTCTTCTCCTTCACTTGTATGTCTAAGTAATCACCTAGAATACAGACCTTAGGGGAAAAGAGACCTTGTAAGCCCAATAAGGGGTCTAATGAGGTTTCTATTTGAGCCCAGAGATGGGATACTAACGAACAAGACCAAAAAATGTGCAACGGGGTGCCCTTCCCTTTATCACATCTAAGGCACTTTGTTGAGGTGGCCCTTTTCATCCTTGCCAGTCTGATCGGAGTATAATAGAGATCATTTAAAATGCAGTATTGTGTGTTTCATATCTGTCTTGTGTGATAAATATATAGACTCTTCCAGATATTCTGCCAGTCAGCATCTCCATTGGGA
The DNA here is from genome assembly GCA_016271365.2 of Neoceratodus forsteri. NCBI lineage: Eukaryota > Metazoa > Chordata > Ceratodontiformes > Ceratodontidae > Neoceratodus > Neoceratodus forsteri. The sequence continues at coordinate 76,011,201 of CM057450.1, forward strand.
TATAGGTCTTTCCAGATCTTAGGACAGGAGTTAGATGGAATTCCGGAAATCTATATAATAAGCTATACAGCTCTGAGACACTATGCGGTTTTATTGACAATCGCAATAACTTGAGAGAAAAATTGGACAAGAGGTGAACTTTGTTACCTTTCCGAATTTAGTATACAAAGGTGCCGTAACTGATATACTTTAAAGGCCATTTTGTTGACCATTGAAATTTATCCAGAATTTCCTTCGTGTCCAGAATATGATTAGGTGAATAGAAGTCTTTACACTACAGCCCGAGATAGATGGCAACCACTTACTGGGTATCACTGAGTTACCTATACTGGAGATTGGGATTTAAACATATAGGTTGGGAGAAGTCCTCTGTTTGGGAAATCCTAAGATGCCTGAATACCTGAAATACCACATGCAGAGAGATACCAAGGGGTAGAGAGCGGAGTGGGGTAGGGATATTTTTACCTGACCTATAAAAGAGAGCTTTCGGGTCAATGTTGTGAGCTTTCATAAGATCTAGTTCCATTTGGAGCCATAATGGTTTATATCCTTGAGAGGATTGAGAATCAGTGATAGATAACCATTTCCCACATTTACTGAGATGTGAGGCCCAGTAATAGTATAAAAAATTAGGAAGCCGGAGCCCTCCATGTTCTTTGGGTTGGGATAGCTTGTTATAAGATTTCCGATTGCTTTATTATTCCAAAGGAAAAAGCTTATTCCGGAGTGAATATCCCTGAAAAAAGACTGAGGAATCCATAAGTTTAACATATTTAAAGGGTAAAAGATTCTAGGTAACATATTCATTTTAATCGTGTTAATCCTACCCCACAACGACAAAGGTAGCTTAGACCACCTCAGAAGATCTTGCTGGATATTTCGCCATAGGTCCTCTAAATTCAGTTTTCTTATCAGTGCCGGACTAAGAGAGATATATATCCCCAGATATTTAATAGAACGCGTAGTCCGCTTCATTCAATATCAAGAAAATCTGCGCTATACGTGAGATGATTGAGAGGAAAAATTTCGGTTTTCGTGATATTAAGCTTATAATTAGAGTATAGACTGAAGGCCTCAATCTTGCTTAAAGCCGCCCTCAACGACGGAACAGGGTTTGACAGATGTAAAAGTAGATCATCTGCAAAGACTGAGATTTTAGCCACACTGTTAGCAACAGGGATACCTGATATTAATGGGGATGAATTTAAGGATCTAAGGAGAGGCTCAAGATACAAATTAAATAAAAGGGGGGATAAGGGACAACCTTGCCTCGTACCTGAGGTGAGTGGAAAGGAATCTGACATAACCCCATTACAATACAGCCTCGCTTTGGGAGAGGCATATAAGGCCTGTATCCATGTTATAAATAATGGGGGAAAGCCCATAACTTGTAATGTGGCCCATAAAAAAGTCCAGTCAACCCTGTCGAATGCCTTTTCTGCATCAAGGGAAACTAAAATCATCGGAGATGGGGAGGTCTGGGCCACATTTAGGAGATATTGCAATTTACGATGATGATCAACCGGAGACCTGTTTGCAACAAACCCAATCTGTTCAGGACTAATTAGGGGCACCCATACTAACTCAATCCTTTTGGCAAGGATTTTGGCTAAGATCTTAATATCGCAGTTTAATAATGAGATAGGACGATAGCTTGAAGGGAGATGTGGAGGTTTGCCTGGCTTGAGAAGAAGGATGATAAGGGCCTCTAAAAGAGTGGGATCCTGAGTACTTCCAGTCAGTAAATATTGATACAGACGGTGTAGGCCGGGCACTAGGTCTTTAGCGAATAGTTTATAAAAATTCGGAGAAAATCCGTCCGGCCCTGGGGACTTATCCGGGGCCAAATCATTTATAGCTATCAAAATCTCCTGAGTAGATATAGGGGAGATTAAAAATGATTGCTGATCCTATTCCAAAGACGGCAGAGGGAGAGCTGCAAGATAATTAAGTATTTCGTCCATAGGGAGAGAAGGGCCTACTTTATTATAAAGTGATGAGAAGTAGGTTCTAAGTACAGAGAGTACATCCCTAGGATTAGTTTTGATCTCCCATTGAGATCCTCAATTGAATTAATCGCCTGGAAGTTTCCAACTTCCTTAATCTCAAAGCTAACAAATGACTAGCTTTTTCTCCACATTCTACGTACTTTGCACAAGTTCTCAAAATAGCAAATTCAGCTTTTTCCTGCAATAATGCAGAGTACTGGTTCCTTAAAAATAAAAGGGTTTCCAATGTATCCGCTGTAGAGCATACGGACAAAGATTGTTCTATCATTCTAATCTGAGTGAGAAGGGAACGGGTTTTCGCTTCGATCTTCTTTTTATGTGTGGAGGCTAGGCGAATAAATTCGCCCCTCAAGCAGCATTTCAACGCACACCATTCTTGGTCTGCCCTAGTTATGGAGCCCTGATTTTCAAGGTAAAAGCACTGGATCATCCCTGATATCCTGGTGCTAATATATTCTTCCTTTAGGAGCTGGTTATTTAATCTCCATATTGGGTCCCTAATAGTATTAGTATCCAGCAACGTGACCATCCAGACTGGGGTATGGTCTGATACCACCATGGCATCTATACCCGCATTACTTATATTTTGAAGAAGCGAGCTACTACATAGGATATAATCAAGTCTAGTCCACGTGATGTGGACATGAAGTGGAATGTGAATTCCCGGGCAACTGGATTCAGTGATCTCCATGGATCACAGAGACTGAGTGTTTCCATAAAATCCGCAAGCGCCCTTTGGGCTGCTGATGAGGGTGTAAGTGTAGGGTTGGATCTGTCCAGATCCTGCATGGGAGGTAGGTTCCAATCCCCTCCGAGTATCACTGGGAGGGATAAGAAGTCTTGTAACTTCCCCATTAGAATGGCAAAGAAGGATGGGTCCCCCCCAACCGGGCCATAAATACTCCCTAGTAGAACCTCTGTATGGTTCAGGATACCCTTCACAAGGATATATCTGCCCATAGGGTCCGAGATGATCATGGTAGATTGCAAGGTTAATGACCAATGGATAAAAATCGCTGTACCCCCAGCCTTGGATGAAGCTCCAGAAGCAAAAACCTGACCAATACCCCTTCTTCGCATACTAACCGCCTCATGTGGAAGTAAATGCGTCTCTTGAACAAAGGAGACCTTCACTTGCAAGGACTCCATATGTCTTAGTATCTGCATTCTTTTTAAAGTGCTGCGGGCCCCTCTCACATTCCATGTGACAAACTTAATGTTATTGACTTCCATTAAGTCTCTGTCCATCTAATAAACATGTTCTGGTACCTAGCAATAAATGCACCACAATCCCTTTATTAACCTATAAATATCCTCAAAAGTAAACCAACAATAATACCCCAAATAAGAAATTAGAAATCAAAGTCGCTTCAAGGTAGAACTTTCCCCCCTTATTATACCCCACAATAACTGTAGGTCCCTCTTGTATCAAATTGACATAAAGATATAGATCCCTTTTACTTTTATAATTAACCCCTAACAAACTATGTACATCCCAACCCTCCCTCTTCCCATCAAAAAGAATAAGGTGAATGATGTAACTTTCTACTATCAGTTTCCCAAAGATCCCAGCATCCATCTCCCCCATAGAGAATATTAGCGATGCCCTATAAAGAATTTGGAACGTGGAAATAAACCCATATCGCATAACACTAAGTCTTCCCAGGATCCCTATACATGATACTAGCTCAAATTCCACCCAAAGTGAAGTGGTAAAATCTCTATGAGGCAGGCCAGGTACAGTCCCCTATTCTCCAGTACGCTGGCAGACATGCCCGGGTCCCATTTCAGCATCCCACCCCCACCCCCTATGTATCGTGAAGTCCGTTATGCTGCTGAAAGAGAAAAAAAGGGGGGAGAAGGGGAAAGGAGGAGGGAAGAAAAGGGGAGTGGGAGGCTTAGGGCAGGAAGAGAGGGGCTCCAGAGGAGGTGGAAGAGTTAGGGGTAAACAGATGGCGCGCAGGAGGAATGGGTAGGAAATGGATAGGGTAGAATTGACACATGTTGTTGCACTGCATCCTCTTGATGGTTCACTCTTCCATCTTCTTCGAAGTGGAGCTTGGTTGTTCAGTGGAACATTTTAGCCTCCTACATATCCCTAGATAAGGGACTAAACGAGGAACTTAAAACAATTGTGAACTATTAAGAGAACTTGTGGACCACGACTGATGATGATTCCTCTGGGGCCGAATAAATGGTACACCAAAGCCTTGGTGCGTCATGCCAAAACGTCCTCCAGAAACACAGGCTCGTTTTCAACAGGTGCCCATCCAGGGTCACAGTGGCTCCCTTCTCCCGCATACAGCCAAAGCCAGCAGCAACACAATGCCTCCTCGAGAAATCCAATTTGCCCGAGAAGAGACACACCAGAAAAAGAAATTCCCACCAACAAGTAAGAGCTGGGGAAGGGCTTTCCAGTTCCAGAAATGTTGTTAGATGATCATTGCTTATTAATTATAGCTACAAACCAAATTACTGTTCATCCTTCCAAATAGAGCCCATAGTAGAGACATTAAGATTCAGCAGCTATAATGGCTCATGGGGCTTTAAATAATGATGGTACCAGACGTGACAAATCCTCCTGAGCCTGAACCACTGCCTCATAGCTGTGCCACTTGCCGTCGAGTGAAATTTGGAGTCGAGCAGGGTAAGCCATCCTGAATTTAATATTGGCAGCAATTAACTTGGATACTATGGGGTGGAAAGCGGCTCTGCGCTGCCTCGTCTCCAGGGGAAGGTCTTGTGTAATTCGGAGCCTTTTCCCTTCCCAAGTGATGGCTTGCAGTTCTTTTACTTTCACTAAGATGTGTTGGCGCTCCAAATAATTAAGTAATTTAATAATTATAGGTCTGGGAGGGGCTGGAGGCTCAGGCTTTGAGCGCAATGACCTATGAGCCCTCTCGATGATGTACACTGGGTTATGTGGGGGAAGGGCCCACTACTTTGGTTAACAGAGCCTGAATAAATGGAATGCAAGATGAACCCTCCTCTCCCTCTGGTACACCGTGAATTAATACATTGTTTCGACGTGAACGGCCTTCTAGATCTTCTGCCTTCTGTTGCAATTTGTTTATTAGCTGCTTCATCTTCACTATTTCTGGGTCCATTTTGTTTCGCCAATTTTCGAGTGATGTAGAACGGGCTTCGTTGTCCGAAACTCTTTGCCTCAACATCGAAACCTCTCCCCTCATATTTTTCAACTCCAAGGTGAGTTCTGACAATGCTTCTTTAAGCGGTCGCATCTCCTCTAAAAAGCGATCCTCTGATAGTGGGTTGGTAGGAGAGAAAATCGAGGCCTGTGTTGTTGAGGAGGTAGGTGTTTGCTGTTTGGCCTTCTTGGCCTGTTTTTCTGGTGAAACCAGCGGGGTGCGTTTAGGAAGAGCTGGTTTCATATCTGCGTCCATTCTGGCGATTTCTAACGTGGATTGCCTCCGGGATTCCCCTAGCGCCTTCCTCAGTCATTAAATTAACAAATGGGTGCACAAAGTTCGCGGACTGCACTTTAATTAAATTAGAGAGCTAAATTAACGGAGGTAGGGCGAGAGCACTGAAACCACCCTGCTTTCATGCTAGGCTCATCACGTGATCTCTCCTTGTATGTCAGTTCTGTACTTGGGTCATCCTATATTGGCTGCACAAAACTCAGATAACTGAAAACAAGGATGAGCTCCACTGAAAGTCACACGATAATTAGCAAACAATAACTGCTTTTATTGTACTGAACACACTTATAAAATGGGGCAACAGTTCTGTGGCTTCCACCACTTTTTCAGGCCCATACAACAGTGTTGAAGGTCAGTGACCATCACATGATATGGTTCAGTTTGGCCACTACATCTAAATCATCCCATTCCAAGGCAAAAATATGGGACTTCAGAGGAGCTGCCTTTGATAAAATAGCCAACAGAGTAAAGCTAGCACTGGCAAAAAGAAACACAGGTGAGGGGGTACAGGCAAAGTGGGCAAGCATTAAGGATGCAATACTTGAAGCAACATCCCATTGTGTTAGACAGAAAAGGAAGTGCAATAGAAGAAGGAAACCACTTTGGTTCTCAAATGCAGTAGCAGAAAAGGTCAGAGCCAAAAGGCTGGCCTTCAGGAAATATAAGGGAATACAGCAGGATGAAGATAGGGAGGCATACTAAACTGCCCTAAGGGAAACAGGGAAGGCAGTAAGGCAGGCAAAGTCCCAATCTGAGGAAACACTAGCACAAACAGTAAAAGAAGGTGACAAGACTTTCTATAGACACATTAGTGAAAGGAGAAAGTCCAGAGGGGGTATTGCTAAGCTCAAAGGAGAAAAGGGGGCATGTGAGGAAGAGGACCCTGTAAAAGCATCTATCCTAAATAGATACTTTTGCTCAGTATTTACTAAAGAGAAGGTAGGGCAGGGCCCACAGCTCAGCACCATGGACACAGGGGGTGAAGGAGGCGAGCACTACTCCCTTCACAAAAGAAAGGGTCCTACAAGAGCTCACTAAGCTCGGGGTGGACAAGGCAATGGGACCTGATGGCATACATCCCAGGGTACTTAATGAGCTAAGGGTGGAACTAGCAGAGCCATTAGCAGAACTGATTAGTGAGTCTCTGAGCACAGGAGAGGTCCCAGAAGACTGGAGAAGGGCTCATGTGATCCTGCTCCACAAGAGTGGTAGCAGGGAGGAAGCAGGGAACTACAGACCAGTCAGTCTTACCTCGGTAGTGGGCAAGATTATGGAGGCACTCCTTAAGGAAAGGATAGTGCAACACCTGTAATCCATAGGGGCACAGAATCCAAGACAGCATGGGTTTACAAAAGGAAGGTCCTGTCAAACTAATCTCACAGATTTCTTTGACTGGGTAACCAGAGTGGTGGACCAAGGGGGAGCAGTTGATGTCGCCTACCTTGACTTCAACAAACCTTTTGACACTGTTCCAGATAGAAGATTGATAAATAAGCTGGGTAGGCTCAGGGTGGGTCAGAAGTTGGTCATCTGGGTGGCAAACTGGTTGACGGGCAGAAAACAGAGAGTGATGGTAAATGGTATACAGTCAAAAGAGATGCAAGTCACAAGTGTGGTACCTCAGGGATCAGTCCTGGGGCCAGTCCTCTTCAATATCTTCATTAGTGACATTGCAGATGGACTAGAGTGTAAGGATTGACTGTTTGCAGATGACACCAAGATCTGCAACAGAGTAGATGATCCAGATGGGGTGGGCAGAATAAGAAGAGATCTGGATAAACTAGCAAAATTGTCAGAAGAGTGGCAACTGGGATTTAAAGCAAAGAAGTGCAAGACCATGCACTTAGGGAAGAGAAACCCTGAAGCCACCTATAGGCTGGGAGGGGAGTTGCTGGCAGTCACAAAGGAAGAAAGAGACTTGGGCATCATAATCACCGATGACCTGAAATCATCCAAGCATACCTCTAAAGCAGTAGGTAAGGCTAGGGGTATGTTATGGTGTATTAGTAGAGGTATCACAAGTCGTAAGAGGGAGGTAATAATCTCTCTTTACAAGACACTGGTTAGGCCCCATCTGGAGTACTGCATGCAGTACTGGAGGCCAGACCTTCACGAGGAGATTAACCAAATTGAGGCAGTCCAGAGAAAGGCAACCAAAATGGTGCAGGGACTGCATCAGATGACATATGAGGACAAATTAAAGGAGCTCAATATGCGTACCCTTGAGCAAAGGAGGGAGAGAGGTGATATGATCGAGGCATTCAAACACCATAAGGGCATTAACAAGGTGAAAGTGACTAACATGTTTAAATATAAGAAAAATAGCAGGGCAAGAGGACACAGCATGAGATTAGAGGGAGACCGATTCAGGGGAAATGTGAGGAAATTCTTTTTCACAGAAAAAGTGGTGGATGCATGGAACGGCCTACCTCAGGAAGTGGTGGCTATGAATACAGTGCAGGGCTTCAAACAGGCATGGGATAGGCATAAGGGAGCAATACAGATGAATATGAATAGATAGACCACTGACAGAGCAAAGGCCGATGGCACATTTATAAGGTAGAAAAAGAAATGGGCAGACTGGATGGGCCTTGTAGTCTTTATCTGCTGTCAACTTCTATGTTTCTATGTTTCTATGTTACACTGTTGTATGGGCCTGAAGAAGTGGTGGAAGCCACGAAACTGTTGCCCCATTTTATAAGTGTGTTTAATGCAATAAAAGCAGTTATTGTTTGCTAATAATTATGTGAGTTGCAGTGGAGTTCATCCTTGTTTTCGGTTATCTGAGTTTCATGCAGACTAACCCAGATATGAAGAAACCTGAAGCCAATATATCAAGATATGGCCCATTGGGTCTAAATATTAGGTTTTTAAAATGTTCTCAGTGGTGAGAAATTTACTTTAAAATAGCAATCAGAGATTATAAGTGAGAAAGGATTTTGTTTTTGCTTGTTTTTAATAAACCATAATTTATGGTATACTGTGTGTTGGGTTCTGCTGGGGCTGGAAAAGTGCTGGATGGCAGAGCTGATATAGTACAGTAATAGTAACAGTTAAGAATTAGAAAATTAACAAGAAATTCAAGGCTCATCCCACCCCCAACAGGCATTTGTATTCCTACTATGATTCAAATTAGAATTTTGAATTTCACAATGCTATAATGGTGCTTTGACGATTTATTTATTTGTAGTGTTTGACTATGCAAGGTACACTGAGCTGTGCTACCTCATTTTCAGGTACACTCTGATAGTGGGTTGCTTGAACCTGTTTTATTTACAGTGGGAATGCTGGCCATGACACTGAAGAAACAGCCTTACTTTTCTTTGATAAGGGCTGTAGGATCTTTAACTACCACCTGGACAGTGACCAGAGATTGGCAGAAGAGATTCTGTTAAATTTCTCATCTGAAGGCTGGTAACTCAGCAGTGTACAGTGACACTACAGTATCAGTTATGGGTATTACCCAAAGTACTGGGTGATGCCCTCAGATAAAACTAGAAAGATAGAAGGAGAATCGCAGAACACTGGACAAGCAGAGTTGATAAGTGCAATGGTATCAGCCTAAAGAGCTGCTCTGCAGGTTATCATGTTCAGTGCCTCCATAAAGATAATGTTTTTGCTATAACAATTTACATGAGACTACATTTTACCTAATGTTCAGTTTTCCTTTCCAGTGCTTAGAACACATTACACAACTTGGTAGCCAATGAAAAAAAAAATTGAATTAAGAGCATTTGACTGTCCCCCTGTAGCCCTAGTGCTTTAAAAGACCATGATATCAGACTCCTTGTGTGGTCAGTTGCGGACAATCATATACTGTCTGATTACACTGAAAAAGTATGGCCTTATGCAAAATATTTAGTGTAGCAATAACAGGAGCAAGTAAAAAAAAAAAAGAAAATAGTAAAGTTATACATAATTGTTCTATGGGAGATAGATAGATAGAGCAGAGAAAGAGAGAGAGAGAGAGAGAGAGAGAGAGAGAGTGAGAGAGAGCACCAGAGGGAGCCAGAGAGAGAGAGAGAGAACAGGGGATGGCCGGCTCACTGCTTGAGCTGAAGCTGGCAGCAGAACTCCAGCTGTAGCTTCAGAATTCAAGAACATTCCACTGTCTCGCTAAGCTGTGCAACCTGGATATTGGGGTGCCCAGAAAAGGCATTTTTAGCAAGATTTTTAAAAAGTAAACAGCAGGATCTAGCTAAATGGGTCCTGTTAACTAAGTGGGTGTTTGTTTTTTAAAAGGATATCTTTTTTATGCATTTTTAATGTTTGTAAGTTAGAAAAATGGCAGCTGTCAGGATCTGTATTTTTTCCACACAACAAATAAAATAAGCACTTAAGTACTCACAACATTTTTATTTTGATGGATGGATGGATGGATGCATGGATGGATGGACGGATGGATGGGTGGACAAATGGACAGACAGACAGACAGATAGACAGATAGATAGACAGATAGACAGATAGGAAGATCATTTAAACAAAACTTTATAAAGCTTAAGGTACTTTACAATTCCAGTCCACAAAATAGATAAATGAACACCAATAAATACATACAGCACAGCCAGCCAGGATGCAATGCAGTAATGCTGTAGTATATCACAAAATGCTGCAATATACTGCAGGGGACAGTGTAATCATTCAGTGGCAATTGAGCCCTTTTCTCATGCAGTATTTTGTACGTGCCACTTACTGCAAGTTACTGCACTGTGATGTATCTGGCTCCACTGTATTTTTTTTTATATTTAATTTATTTCTACTACCTGCGGCTTGGTCTGCATTCGTCCAACCACTGTCCTATGCACCCAATGTGACCATCAATGGCTCACTCACACAGGGCTAGCACACACAGTGCCTGTGGTGGGGACCCCCTAATCCCTGGCTGCCAGGACTGAATCTAATACCCAGATGTGATTCCATATGAGTCTGAGGGTGTACAGAGGCATGGCTATTAAGCCGCCATGACCAACTACCATTTTCCGCCATATGTTTGTCCCCTAGGAGTACAGATGTGCAATGATGTCTGGGCACAATGTGCTGATGTCCACCGTACTCCTCCCTCCAGTTGCACCATGACTGTGGAACCCCCAGTCTCCATCAAGGGCCACTGCAGTGCGATGTGAGTCCTGAACCCTCTCCAGGGAGAGGAGAGCAGTCAATAGACGCTCAATCCTCTCCCTCCTCAGCCAACCTCTAACAAATCAGGCTTGTTTCTGAACCTGGGTTGCCAGCATAGAGTGAGGTGTGCCATCCAGTGCCTCAACCCTCAGTGCCACCAGGTCAGCCAGCTCCACTGTATAACATTGAACAAATCCAACTTCAATTTCAGCTCATGACCTTTTTATGTTTTAGCATATAGTCGAAGCAAAATTCTAATATTCAAATCAATCAAAAAAGGCTTCTTCAAATAGCCATGTCTTCAAAATTATTTTAAAGCGGTTTAAATGGGAGACAGTCTGGATTGTCACAGTGAGGGCATTTTAACATTTTGGGACAGCCACCTCAAAGGCTAGGTCGCCAGTAAATTTTAATCAGAATTTAGGTATCTCAAGGAGACCACCACCACCACTAGAACAAAACTCCTTCATTTCAGTTCTTATATCAGAGCAGGTGACTAACAGTCTTGGAGATGCTTAGGGCTCAGTCCATTCAGTAAGTATATAACAATATAACAGAAAAGTAAATTCTAACCACCACCTAACTGGCTTCGAAATGCAGGAGTCATATGGTCTGTCCTGTTGATTCCAGTAAGAAGATGCACTGCTTCATTTTTCACAAAGTGACGGTAATGGATTACATTTGCAGGAAGGCCGATGTAGAGTGCATTGCAGTAGTCATGATATGATGTGACAACAGCACGTAAAATACAGTACTACTGTGGTCAGATCACCCTGGTCAAGTTATGAGCATAACCTAGGGATGTTTCCAAGATGATGATAACCCCTCTGGACTACCACCAATCTCTATCTTTCCCCGAGTTAGTACATCATTAAAGGCCACAACCAGACTGCATACCATCCACTTCACCCACTGGACTCCACTTCTGGAAGGTGGTTCTGGATCCTTCAGCAAAAGATATCTCAGGCAATCAGGACCCAACAAGGAATAACTCTTGTCTTGCCAGGGTTCAACTTCAGCCCAGTGTAAGAAATGAACAATTCAGTGTTGTTCCAGAGCAGCTACTGGGTTTCTCTGGCCAGGCCTGCATGAAAGATACAGTTGAATATCATTGGCATAGCTATAAAAACTCAAGCCACAATTCGGAATCACCTCTCTGAATGTAAGCCTAAATGCTGCAAACAACAAAGAGGACAGAATCAAGCCCTATGGGCTCCTACAGTCAATATCTAATGGGGAAGATATTAGGCAAAAGACAAACCGCATAAGGCTGGTTACAGAAATGACAGCTACCTTCCTCAGGTGCTCAACTAAGACCCCATATTCAGTAGGGCCCAATGCTAAGGACAGATCAAGGAGAAACAGAAAAAGGATTTACTAACAAAGAACAACTCGTTCAATACCCTCACCAAAGGTGCCTTGGTGCCATGCAAGTTTTGAAGTCCAGCATAGAACAGCTTGTAGATGTTTTTCTCATCCAGATAAGGTCTACTCAGTGTCACCACTACTTTCTCATTAACCTTGCCTAAACAGGGCAGGTTAGAGATCATTTGATAGTTGAAATGATTATCAGAATCTACTAACACCTTTTTTAAAGTGGGCCTCACCACTGTCTCTTTTAAGGCAAGCAGTAGAAGACCCTCCTTCAGAGAGACATTGCAAATCTCAGTGAATACATGAAGCAGCTCCCCACCCCAGTTTGAAGCCCTTTTAACATAGTGGCACCCTACTTTTTAGATGTGAACCCTTCAGACATTTCAGTAGCATAATGGTGGCAAATACCACTTGGCATGGTGGTGACCTAGGTTAACACTTTGAAACGGGGATGTAATAACAGGTTGGCAGGAGGAAGATCATATGTTCAAGGGGATATTTACTTCCACTGAGAAGGGAAGGCTGCAACTCCTGCTGCATTACTGTTAACTGGGTGACCACAGATGGTAATGCAGTTGAGAGACCATGTGTGGAAGGGGGGATGCAGACACTGGTGTATCAGACATGAACATGCATCATGGCATCCCTGCATCCTTGTGGTCAGTGATTTTGGGAAGAAAAGCCACATTTTGCGGATTCTGTTCAGCCTTGCACCTACCTCATGAGCCATGTTTCACCACTTCTGGGTTGAAATACAGTCATGTCTGCCCCCACCCCCCATGCAATTGCTGTTATTAAATTTAGGAACCACCTGCATTGGAGTTAGGTGGCAGGTCCCAACCCTGGGGGACAACACATTGATGGGTCATACTGGTGTGTCCGGGGCAATTGATCAGAGATGCAACTTTGGACAATTGAAGGCATAGTTACAATAGAAGAATATTCTGCCACTGGACCAATGCAGGAATGAGAGAGAGAGAGAGGGAGAGGAAGAGAGAGAGAGAGAGAGAGAGAGAGAAATAAAGTGTGAACAAAACATACCTGAAGTATTTGTGTATGTCTGTTGTTTAAAAGTTTCTGGAAAGATTTTAGAGGAAGCAAAAGAAAGAGAAAGCATACTTGAAGCCTACAAATGCTTCATACACATGCTGGAGATAGAGCAAAGATCTGTTTGCTGCTTATGGATCAGTCCCAAATGATGTGATAAACACACAGCTTCTTTTGTACTCCACGAACCCTCCCTAGATCCCATATTCTGCATTACAGCTCAGTCTAACAAAACCAACTATTTTCCATGAAAACTGATTTTTGGATGAGGCATGTCACATGCTAAGCTGCTGACATATATCTGGTTTATTTAAATGGACTTTTGGGATTCTAGAACTGTTTTCTTTAGAATACCACTGCTATTAACATCCTGAAAAAGAATGCCAGATCCAGTGATCCTGGATTGTGTTTAGCCTGCTTATCCAGTTGCATACTTACTTGCCATATACAACTGGCATTGCCATTTAGGAATATTCTCCTGCTTTTCCAGCCAAGACAAGGAGCTCACGCAGGAGCTCATGTTCTCAGCATACTGCCATAGGAGGTGCACTGAGAAACCGTACTGTAAGAAAAGAGGGTAAGATGAGTGAAGAAAACATCTGTAGTTTACCAGGGTGCAAAAAATAATTTTTTCCTACACTGGTGCGTGCCATGCCATGCCAAGGTGGGTGCCTCCAAGACATGGTGGCACATTAAATGGCAGAGGGGGTTAGCAATAATTCCCATTTGGAGGCCAAAACAAGTGTGTCAGACCCAGATAGTTTTTCACCCTCGTGGTATTGAATTACTCTACAAGTATTCCTACCATCTGGAAGGTAGTGTACAGTAGTTGAGTAGTCCAGACAAGCCAAGCACTCGATGATTAGCCTTGGGTCAGTCACAAATGCTACTGACAGCAAATGAATTGCAAAATAAAAATGATTTTATTCCAAACCAAGTAGACTAAACAGGATGTTGGGCTTGAACTAACAGCCCCCCCCCCCAGAACCACTGGTTTTGAAGCAGTTATTGTAAATGACTCCCCATGGCAGCAGCACTGTGCTTCATTGTGGTCATAAGTAAAAAGGGAGCTGTTAAAACACTGAGCTCTATTTTCAAAAGCCCTGAGAATGCCGCTAGTCCCTGGTGTACAGCTCATATGGCACATGGGGCTTGTGACCTTCCCCTGGCACTGATTGGGATTTTCACTTCCATGTGCCAAATGTGGCAAGTTAGACCAGCTCACCCCTGGTCTAACGTGCAACCTTCCGATGGCCATTGTTATGGGGCTTGTGCCAAGTATTTGACACATGCTGCTGTAAAGTGCAGAAGGTGTCACAATTGCTCCTGATGTACTAAAGTTGGGTGCAGTTGCATCAAAGGAATGTGGTGCAGAATTTGGTGCAGCTGTGCCAAATAATTTGGTTGATGCAGGGCTTGACACAAGCCATGTGTACCCCTTTGAAAACTGGCCCCTGACGCCACTCCCTGACGAAGACTACAGTTAAAGCACTGGGGTGTTAGTGTGCCAAAGTTCAGTCCTGTTCAATCCCACTATCCTGTTCACTCTGCTTGGTTTGGAATAAAATCATTTTATTTTGCAATTCATTTGTTGTCAGTAGCATTTGTGACTGAACCAAGGCTAATCCTTGAGTGCTTGGCTTCTTTGGATCTGCATACATGATACAGCATTGTCCACTCAAGGCTGAGCACCAGCTCCCATTACTGCTGTGCACATGAGTTCCTTAGGCATTGGTTACAATAGTTTAGTGGTCAGAGCACTAACCTGTGAAACTGGAGATCACATTTTTCAATCCAATCACAAACACAGGCTCTCTGTGTAACCATGACAAAGTCACAGTACTTCCCTGTACTGCAGTCCAGCTACAGCAATAGTTCTCAGACTTTGTCACAGTGAGCCTCCCCAAATCCATGGAAAAGATTTTGAGCCTTCCCCAAAACTTGAAATAATCTTGGGCCTCCCCAAAGAAAAATAACATACTGTACTTTGCACAGTACACCATGAATAAACTGAAACCCCTTTGAGTACTTGGCTCACATTCAGTCCTTTGTCTTATACTGACGTGGAACCTTTGAAAAAGAGCTCCTGTGCTCAGAGGTGTTATCTGAATAACAAATAAATAAAATAAACAAATACTATTTTTTAGCTTATTGCCCCCCACCACCACCACCACAGGCCAACCTACGTACTTTGTTATTTTCATTCTTGAACCATTGTTACCCCTTGTTACAGTACCTTCATTGGTCAGACTACTTTCTCTGTTTCCTCTCTATATGAAATAACCTTCCTGCATACTTCGCCTCTCCCCATAGATACATAGATACATAGACAGTGTCGGCAGATAAGGGCCTATGGCCCACCCAGTCTGCCCATTTGAGTTTGTAACTTCAGTTTATGTTTTCCTAGAAGTCTGTTGCCCCTTACCCCTGACCTCCAGAATTCCTTTATTTCTATCCCATGCATTCTTAAATCCTGTGATTGTTTCAGCCCCCACCACTTCCTCTGGCAGGGTGTTCCACTTGTCCATCACCCGTTCTGTGAAGAAATTCTTCCTCACGTTTCCTCTGAATCGCCCTCCCTCCAACTTCATCCCATGCCCTCTAGTCCTGGAACATCTTTTTCACTTAAAAATAGTGTATTCCTGCACCCTGTTCTTCCCTGTAAGATACCTGTATGTCTCTATCATATCCCCTCTCTCCCTCCTCTCCTCCAGGGAGTACATATTCAGTTCCTTCAACCTGTCCTCATGGGACTTGTGATGCAATCCATGTACCATCTTTGTTGCCCTCCTCTGAACCTTCTCTACCCTGTCTATGTCCTTATGTAGGTAAGGTCTCCAGAACTGTACACTGTACTCTAGGTGGGGCCTCACTAGTGTCTTGTATAGTGGAATTATAACATCCCTTTTCCTGCTGGCGATGCCCCTGCCTATGCATCCCAGCATCTTATTTGCTTTACCTGCTGCCTTGTCACACTGTTTCCCTACCTTGAGGTCATCAGAGATGATAACCCCAAGATCCCTTTCCTGCTTGGTGCATGCTATATCCTCACCCCCCAACGGATATATTGTGCCAGGGTTTTTGTACTCCCTTCAGACCCATTACCCTCCTCTTCCTCAGTAAAGACTGAGCAGAAATACCTGTTCAATATGTCAGCTTTACTGTTGTCATCCTCCACGCGGCCCCCATCCTCCCCCCTTCAGTCTCACTATCCCTCTCTTTGCCTTTCTTTTTTCACTTATGTACCTGTAAAAGGTTTGTCCCCTTTACCCACTGATTTTGCAATGTGCTTTTCTGTCTGAGCTTTGGCTTCCCTTACTGACCTCCCTGCCTCCCTTTGCTTCTCCTGGTACTTCTTCCTATCCCCTTCTGCCTGTGTCTTTTTGTATTGCCTGAATGCAATCTTTTTGGCTTTCACTTTCTTTGCTACCTCTTTGGAAAACCATAATGGTCTCCTTTTCCTTTTCCTTTTGCTAACCTGCTTAATGCATAATTCTGTTGCTCTTGTAATCCCCATTTTAAATACTGCCCACTGTTCCTCAACCCCTGATTCCTGTCCCATTCTCCCTAATGCCTCTTTCAAGTATCTCCCCATTTTCCCAAAGTCTGCCCCCCTAAAATCCAGGATACGTGTTTTTGTGTGGTTTGGTTCTGCTCTTTCTGTGATTTCAAACCACAATGACTGGTGATCACTGTTCACCAGGTGCTCCCCCACTGTTACCCCCATCACACTGTCCCTGTTTGTGAGCACAAGGTCTAGTATTGCCTTCTGCCGAGTTGGTTCCATGACCAGTTGCTTGAGGATTGCACCCTGAAGGGAGTCCAGGATAAATCTGCTCCTAGTTGATGCTGCTGCTGGGATGCTCCAGTCCACATCTGGAATATTGAAGTCTCCAACCAGTACTACCTCACCCTTGTCTGCCATCCTTTGGATGGCTAGCATCAGCTCCCCATCCATTTCTTCCTCCTGGGCTGGTGGTCTATAGACCACACCTGTGCGGATGGCTGGCCCAATTTTCCTTTCCAGCTTAACCCACAGTATCTCTCCCCCCCATTTTGTTCCTCCCGGATCTCTGTGTCCCTTATGTCGTTTTTCACATACAGTGCCACTCCTCCTCCCTTCCTACCTGCCCTGTCTCTTCTGAATATGTTGTAGCAAGGTATGGCCATCTCCCAGTCATGGTTATCATTACACCAAGTTTCAGTGATGGCCACAATGTCGAGGTCTAACTGCACCAAGACAGCCTCCAGATCTTCCATCTTGTTGCTAAGGCTTCTGGTATTGGCACAATTTGCTTTCCATGATTTGACCTCCCTAGACTGTTTTGCTGTTCTACTCCAGCCCCTTCCTTGGTTGTCCTTTATCCCTGGTTCTCCTTGCTGTCTGCCCTTCTGTTGAAGTTTGCCCCTTTTCTGCCTATCCACCTCTTGGGTGCTAATCTCCATCTTTTGCACACTGCTTTGTAGAGATAGCCACTTCTCCAGTTCACTGGTTCCACTGCTAGCTGTGGGGGGTGAGCAATTAGGTACCCTCCTTGCTGGCCCGCCACCCCCTTTGATAGTTTAAATGCTTGTCAATGTAGCATTTAAACTTGTCATTAGTCTTGGATTCCCTCTCAGGATGGATGCAGGCCGTCAGGCGACAACCTCATCACTCAGTGAGTCCCAATCACCAACAAACCCTTCCTCACAGCACCAGTCCTTCAACCATGAGTTAAAGTTCCTGGTGCATGCACCCTATGCTCTCCCTGCCTCTCGCAGGTAGTACCTGAGAAAGTGACAGAAGTAGCTACTTGCTTGAGACCCTCCCAATTTCCTAGCTCTTCCTGAACTTCCTTTGGCTCCCCATTTGCCAGGTCATTAGTACCTAGGTGGATAATGACATCCAGCTCACTCTCCCGTCTTGCCTTCCCAGTGATCTCCAGGATCTTCCTTCCATTCCTCCATGCCGTGGCACCTGGTTGGCACCTCATCTCCCTGTCTTCCCCCTCCTGTGTTCCTAGCTGGATCCCTCTTATGATGGAGTCCCCCACCAGGATTCACTTCCTCCTCCTCTGGGGTCCACTGCTCTCCCCGATGAGGTCACCTCCTTGGCTAACCTCCACATCCTTTCCTTCCACTTCTCTGGGTACCTCTATTTGGTTGTCCCCATTTGCCAGTGTGGCATATGAGTTCTTGAGTGGAATAGAATCTGGGATGTGCCTCTGCCTGACCGCTCTAACCCTCCCTGAGCCCACTGTCATCCAGGTGCTCCTCGTTCTCGGCATCCTTTGAGGCAGTTGCATTGGACTGGGTGTTCTCTGGATAGGGATGATGGTACTCCTTACCCAGTTTACTTCCTCTCTGAGTCTGGCTACCTCATCCCACAGTCCAGAGAGATGCATACAGATAGGGCAGCACCTCAGTGTACAGAAGGTATGCCTGAATATGGCTGCCCCACAGCCGCTGCATTGCACCACTCCCCACATTATACTGCAATTATACTGCTATTCCACTACTTGTCTGTTACTGAAGCTCTCCTAGTTCCCTTTTTATTAATTTACTGTCCTAAAAATCCTGTCACTGATCCTCAGATACTTTTCTTTAAAAAAAAAAGAAAAGAAACCAATAAATAAATAAATGAGTCAAAACACTTGTGCTGAGGGTGGGCTTGTTCCCCCTTATGTCCCTCCTACTCCACACCCCTTAATATCCCCTGTGTTTAGCTCCTGTCAATCAGATTTAACAGGACATATAATTAAGAGTTGGGGAAGGGGAGGGGGTGAAAATTTGAAGCAATTAAAGGCAGCAAAGAAATACACCACCACCACTACGCTTTTAAATTTTCAACAGCCCAAAAACAATTCTAAGTAAAGACAGCAAAGAAATTACAGTGTCACTAAAGCCCATAATCTAAGTTTAAAGAAAAATAGCAATTACCAGTTACTATAAAGCACTGAATTGAATATGTTTCCTTCCTTCTGGCTTCTTCTGAGAAAACAAAACTCACTTGTACCTCAACTCTGACTAAGCCCACCTACAGTTATCACGTAGCTGAGGTCAGAGGCCAGACAATTAACACCCCTCACCCAAACTACAGGGCAAGTCAGACAAGCCAAGACTAAATTTGCAGCAATTAAAGACAGCAAAGAAATACACCACCACTACGTTTTAAATTTTCAACAGCCCAAAAACAATTCTAAGTAAAGACAGCAAAGAAATTACAGTGTCACTAAAAGCCCACAATCTAAGTTTAAAAGAAAAATATCAATTACCAGTTACTGTAAAGCACTGAATTGAATATGTTCCTTCCCCTGCTCCTAAGCAACTTCTCAGGGATTACTTTGCTCATCCCTGCTATTGCTCTTAGCACGTCTATGCTCAACCCTTGTATTTGGGCTGTTCTGCCATCAGGCTACAAATTGATCAATTACCACTTCTCATTATTAGTTTATTGTTCATATGTGTTTGCAGTATTGTACATTGTGTATTTGTTGATTGTTTTGCAGTTATCTTTTGAAATGTATTCACTCCCTACCCTTCCCCGGGTACACCTGAATTGAGCTTTGGCTCATTCACCTTCCCTTGTCACCTATTAGTAAATAAATACATTAAATTCACTCACTGTTATCCTCTTTCAGTTTGCATCATCTCTTCACACAAAATATATAAAACTAAAAATTTAAATACAGTACTTTTTCAGACTTGCTTGAGCCTCCCCTGGAACAGCTTGAGGCTTCCCCAAGGAGGCTGGCCTCACCATTTGAGAACCCCTGAGCTAGAGTAACTGCAATATTGGCTGATACAAGAAAGAGTATCCTACTGAAAATGAAATTTAGCATGAGTAGCCTATCCTGGGTGAATAAATTTGAAAATAAAAAGTGAATTTTCAGAAGTTTAAAACCTGCACATGCAGTCTGATTGCTCCTGATCACTTGAAAACATGTTTTAGGTAGTCTCCTGGACATTATCAGAATTTCTAATTATTGTATATTCTTTAATTTCCTTAAAAATTGTGGGCAGGACAGAAGCATTCAAATTTTTTTTAAAACACCTGAACCTGCCTATCTTGTCAGATGAAATGAGACAAGTGTTAGTAGCCTCAATATTGTTACAGGAGCTACACCAGACTATGAAATTCTTGCTGAATAAGAAGTCACCTGGGGAAGACACATTCGTTGCTGCATTAAACAAACAGTTCTCAGAGGTTTTAGAGCATTTTCTACTGGAGGCTAATCATAATACTAGGAATAGGGTATTTTCAGAGGAATGGAAATTGGTGTTGATTGCTGTGGTCACAAAGCCAGGGAAAACTCCAGATGACTGTTCGTTCTATACAGTAGATCAGTATCACTTATTAACATAGATGCAAAGGTTTGTATGAAAATAATGGCTAATAGGTTACAGAGTCTGGTAGAAAAGTTGATTCATCATAACCAAACTTGTTTAATCCCCTCCAGATACTCTTACAATAGTGTAAGGAGGCTGCTCAATGTTATACAGATTGATAAGGGATCCAGAAAAACACAACACTAGTCATTACTACTGATTTAGAGAAGGCTTCATCGACATTGTTTGGCAGCAGTTCTACAGGCTTTTAGATTTGGGCATGGGGGTTATACAAAATCTCATAACTCTGTGTAATAGGTCACACATGAGTGTGAAGGTGAATGGGACCAGTTGCAAAGCAGTGGAAATAAGGCAGGGTATGAGACTGGGGTGCCCTATGTCCCTGCTATGTTTTGAACTGAAGAAAGAGATATTTGTGGCCAGCATTCTACAATACCTGCAGGTATACAAGATACTGGTTTACATGTCCAAAAGGCAGAATTTTATGCAGATGACACCATGCTGTCATTATAAACCCAGTTGATTTAATTCCCAATGCATATTTTGGGTTGGTTTAGCAGTGTACTGTTTTAAAGTCAGCTTTAATACAACAAATGTTATGTTCCATAGTGGGGAATAGAAACCAGAGGGGGGACGGGCATTTTCCTTTCTGAAGTGCTCCTCAGGGGTTCCATTATTTGAGACTTAATAGTAAAAAGAATTTAGACCAAACTGCGGAGACAGCTTCCAGTGAAAACAAGCCAAATGACAGTTTAAAGCATTCAAATTAAGTACACACCAACATCTTGAGTTGATGAAGAGACCAGGATACACTTTATCTAACCATGTCTTCACACTGCTGAGCAGAACAACAGCAAATATAGACCTCTCCCTCATAGACCAGTGCCAACAGTTTCACACATCACATGCATTCCTGGGATAAAGTGTATCCTGGTCTCTCCACATCATGAGAAGTGAGTGCTTACTTCAGCTGCATGCTTTGAAATGAATTTAACAAATGTTTCAAAGCTAACTATAGGCCCATTCTAGCTGAGGTAAAAAGAGATTCTGAGAGATGGCGGGTACTACTGCTCACCTTAGGAGCAAAAATAGAGATGGTGAATATTATTGCTATACTTTAGAATGTTGCATGTAGAGATCACTATAGATTTCTGGAAACATACTGATAGAACCATATCAAAATGTATCTAGGGTAGGAAGCATTCCTGGATAAGGCAAACTTTGCTACAGCAAGGCAAATAGCAAAGTGGCAAGGCTGTACCAAATCACAGAGTGTATTTTCTATTGGCACACACTCCTCCTGTGCTGGCATAGTTGAAATACAAGCAGGATGTGGAGTGGATCCAGATGTGAAGGCAGCAGTTGCCTGAGCAGGCCCTCAGTTTGCTGCCTCTTCTTCCAATTCTTTCTCTGAGCAGAATAGTTCCCATAACCCCTGGACAAAACATTCCTTGCATATGTTGACTTAGTTTCTAAAATAAGTTTAAATCTGCAGAATCACTCAGTTTTCTCATACCCATTAGAAGTCCCCATCCTTTAGTAATGTCATATGTTTATGTGTGAAGTTTTCAAGTAGGGGGTTGCATACTTTGGGAGCAGCTCTATATCAAGGTACTGTTATGTCCTACACACAGCTCCAGGTCAAATTCCATTTAGAGAAACTTGATTTCTACAGATATTTGCAGATCCATAGTTACATGTGACACTGATTGGACAAGAGAACCCACAGCATTAGTGAAATATGTTAATGCAGCTCTGTCATAGGTAACAGAGTCCCAGCAAATCTACAGCCTTCACGGATTATTTCAGGATCATACATCCAACAAGGTGGTAGTCATCTGGAGGAAATGGGATGTGAAGATGAGTAGGATGAAGGGTCATCTTGAATGAGATTTACAAAACCACAAATGTATTTATTTATTGAATTTTGTTGACCCAGTAAGCCCACTGGGCCTAGAAGTCCCTTTTTCAGAAGGGACTGGGGGGGATACAGATGGTAAGCAACTGAAATTGAACCAGATTAAGCTGTTGGTGGTATTTTTTAGTGAATGGAAGAAATTTGGCCAGGACACCAGGGAAATTCCCCTACTCTTTTTCGATAAGTGCCATGGGATCTTTAGCATCCACTTGAACTACTACCAATCCAGGCAGATGAGACCTCAGTTTGACGTCTCATCCAAAAGACAGCACCTCAGAAGTGCAGCACCCCCCTCATGCTGCACTACAGTGTCAGTATCGGGATATTAACCCAAGTGCCAGATGTGGGAACTGAACCCACAGCCCTCTGATCTCCTGGCCTCAGAGGCGAGTGTGCTACCTACTGAGCCACTGACACTATTGCAAATTACAACCAGTGGTGAGAATTCATAGTGGAAAAGTATTGTCCAGTTTTTAAGAGTACCAACACTCTCAAGACCCTTCAGTGCTGGAGGCACTGAAAGATACTGGAGATAGGGTGGATGTACAGCTGATCTTTACCACATATTCTGCAATTGCCCCAACCTTAAGGGCTTCTGAGTGGAGGTACAAGGCATGGTCTTCTATATGAGTGACCCAGATACCTGTGGAGTTTCAGCACCTTTTCTTGGTTATCCTCCCTGTTGGGGCTAGAACCCTAAAGAATAAATATTTGTTGCACACCCATTTTATTGCTGTCCTATAGGTTTTTCCACAGAACTGGTTAACTCCCAAAATTCCATTACTTGATGAGTGGCTGGTATTAGTAAAGGAGAGGTTCATTATGGAGGAAATATACAGCAATATAAATTGTAATCAAAGTACCAATGGTACTAAAGGCACCAAAAAAGGTCTGTATGAAACAATTATTTTGCCAGAAAGAAGGCTGACAGGCCCCTCATGGTAGTAAAAAGGAAAGTGGTAGAGGGGATGGAGTCTGAGACACAGAATCCATGAATTATTGAATTGTAGCGAGAAAGAAAAAAAAACACTTTGCTCTTCACATAACGTCTGCCATTGGGGAGGTAGTTAGAACCCATTGAGCTCCCTGACTGGGCCCCAGCCCTGGCAAGGCAAATCCACAATACTCTGAGAATTGATTTTTCCTAATTCTGTAACTGTCTTTCCTGGTACCTACTGGCAGTCTACTGATTGATCATAGAATAACTCCCTACCCATGAACAAATTTTATTGTTCAGTTCTACTTTTATGCATCTATATCTGGTTGTAGTTCTGGACAATATATGTTCTCCATCATATAAAGTCTTGAATGGTGGCATTTTTAAAGACTGTGGCAGATACTTTGTAGCAGGTCCTTTTGCTGTATTATCAATGCATGATGCATTCTCTTTGTATCATGACAAGTATAAAACAATAAAATATCAATTGAGAAAAATTGCACACAGGGAATTTTAGTCACCCAAACAGTGTTTCAAAATGTGCATGCTCAATCAAACTCTATGCTAATGTTTTGAATAAGAACTACCCCCCTACACACACACAACCCTACTACACCACACCACACACACACACTAGAGATGTAGGGATGTAAAGCTTTATAGGCAAAGTTTCTGCAAAGTTGCAAAATTTCAATTTTGTGAAGCTTCACAAAGTTCTTATTGACATCATCAAGCTCGACGTAACTGAATTCACTATGTTTCTTCAAGCAAAGTGGCATTTTTTCCCCAAAAATTGCAACTTTGTGAGTGAAGTGTAAGCACTTCTCAGGAAAAAGTGTCACCTTGCCTGGAAAAAAATCATTGCAGAATCACCACTTCAAACTTTGAGAATCATAGAACAATAGAATCATAGAAATCTGGTGGCAGAAAAGGACTCTGTTGCCCATCGAGTCTGCCCCTTCCCTCCTTACTCATTATCTGTGTCTAGAGATGTGCGGAGTCTGCAAAATTTGCTCTGCGAGTTAATTCATGGTTTTCACCAATTTTGCAGACTGATTTCATGAAATTTGTGGCCGTGAATTTCACAGATTATGACACAAAATGTGAAATCTCACCAGGAAATTTCACACTTCGCCCAAAAAATTCATGCTTTGTGGAAAAAATGCAAATTTCAATGAAATGTTCGTGCAAATCATGTGAATCAAAGTTTTGGGGTTTTTCAATACTCCAAAAATTCCATGAAGCACGGATTTTTGGCACTTCGCATGAACTTTGCAGGCAAAGTTTAACTTTGCAATATCTATACCTATGTCACGGGATCTCCCCTTCCCATCACTTGCCAACCCCTTATGTCTGTCCCATGCCCTCTTGAATCTGTACTCTTCAGTTGGTCAACTTTGTGATGTTCTGCCGAAGAGAAGTTTTCTCAACTTTGCACATCTCTAACACACACACACATATGTAAGCATGCATGCATACACACACACACACACACACACACACACACACACACACACACACACACAGCCCAAGTCTTTTTTCTTCCACTCTGTCTATATCCTGATTGAGAGTTCAACAGTGGACTCTTACACATTTGCTAGTAGTGCTGGTCCGAATATCCTGTGATGTCACCAGGAACAAGGCACATTGTAATGTGTATAGGAAGCATGGCCTCACCAGTCTGGGAAATATGCCAACTTGATATCCATAACTACTTTTCTTGTAAACTGCTACTCAACATTGGTGCCACAGGACAATTAAAAAAAAAAGTTTAAGCGTGCCCAATTTCAATAATAATCTAAGAGATGTGTTGAAATTGCATGTAGTGTAATCTCATTGGCTACTCTGGCACTGCTAAAAAATGGATCCTAGAGTAGCTTATTTTGCATTCCAGTGTACACTCCCTGCTTAGCAATATAGCTTATATATTTTATACACTACATATTTTTAACAAAAGTATATCAAATCCTTATAGTGTAACATTGCCTTTCTATATTTTTAAATCCCATATGTCCTAGCATCCTCTTACATAACTGAGCTTGTCTTCCCTTACTCACTTTCCCACTCCCTGATCTCCATAATACTGATCTCCTCTCTGCAGCACCCACTCATTGTTCCACTGTTGGTGGTAAAGCCTCCTTTTCTGACACCACTCCTATTTAGAATATCTACCAACTCCCTTTACTATGTGGGCTTCAGTTAATTTTTCTTAGGAGGCAGAACAAATGCCATTGTTCCAGACCTGGAAGCTTTTCCAGTTGTTTGGAAGTCAAAAATATTTATTTATTTGAAATTATTGACCAGGAAAGGCACACTAAGCTGTGCTAGCTTTTTTTAAGGTGTGCCCCAGGGCTGGGTCACTTAGACCTGCTTTATTGGTGGGAGAATGCTGGCCATGACACTGAGGAAACCCCTTCACACTATGGTTTTCAGAATATCCATTTGTAAAGTTAATTTGGGACTTGATTTTATTTTTTTATTTTATTTAAACAGCAGTTTGGAAAACCTTTGAGCCATAGGCTCATTTACAAAGGTACCTTGTCACAGTAAGACAAACCAAAATACATAGTATAGCAGTACAACACATAGGTATAACAGTAAATTAAGACATAGATACAAACAAGCTGGTACAGGTAGGATGGATGCAAACAATACCAGAGTTATGTTGTCCTTAGCAGCTTAGTAATAAGCTTTGTCATAGTATTGAGTACTGCTTAGACTGGCGGCAGTTACAGCATCGGGTGTTAATAAGGTGGTTCGTAAGAAATTGTGAAACGCGATATAGTTGGAGCTTGGAGATGGAGGGGCAGTGTGTTGAACCAGGAAGGGCCCTAAAGCTGAAGGCTCTTTGGCCGTGAGAGGTCCTAGCTCTAGGGATAACAAGAGGTTTTCCCAGAGGTCCAGTATGAACTAGTGGGACAGAGTGGCGTATGGTGGTGGTCAATCCTGGTGGGGAAAGCCCAAGGAGGGTCTTTTTGTAAGGGTACAGGTAAGATATTTGAGGCTCGTCAAGATCAAGTACCAGCGCTTAGCATACAGTAGACAGGTGTGTGTCATCCTAGGTGCTCCAGTAATTAACCTGCAGGCCTTATTCAGAGTAGTGTGAATTTTATGGAGTGCGCTCTGATCAGCAACACCATACACCGGCAGTCCATAGTCCACTAGGGACAGGATAGAGGAGGTGACTGCGAGTCAAAAAACCTCCGGGGGGAGGCAGTGTTTATACCGATGTAAGATGCCCAATCGGATATTAGTGGCAGTAGCTAGGGCAGCGATGTGTCCATGGAAGGAGAGGGAGGGGTCAAAATGGATCCCTAGGTATTTATAGGAGCAAACTTGTTTGAGTGGGAATGAGGACCCAGAGTGAATGAGGAGTTTGAAGTTGCAGGACTTGGTTTGGGGATGAGAGAAGAACATAGTTTTTGTTTTTTTAAGATTTATCACCAGTCTATGTTCCTTGAACCAGCCCTCGGCTTCAGTGAAGGGCTTCTGCAGTGAGTCCTGGAGGGCAATAGGGTTACGACTTGAGGCAAAGATGACTGCATCATCAGCGTACAATAGAATGTTCCCCGAGCAAGAGTGTGGAAGGGTGTTAAGGTAAAGGGAGAATAGTAAGGGGCCCAGAATGGAGCCCTGGGGAACCCCAGAAAAGATGGGACAGATGTCTGAGCAGGTCCCATTAATTTTACACGCTGTGAGCAGTCAGACAGATAACTGGTGCACCAGGAGATAGGCCCAGCAGCAAAACCAGAGACTAAGGGCATCAAGAAGGAGGGTGGAGACAGTGTCGAAAGCTTTCGAGAGGTCAATGAAGACAGCACCAGCCAGAGAACCAGTGTCTAAGGAGGAGTGGAGAAAGTTGGAGAACTCTAGGAGGGCTGTGTTGGTACTGTGGCCCGCCGGAAGCCATGCTGCTCAGGACAAAGGACATTGTAGGTGGAGAGGTAGTCAGAGATTTGAGAGGCCACCACTTTTCCAAGGCCTTGGAGAGAGAGAGAGAATGGAGATCAGTCGATAGTTTCCAGCCACAGTCCTATCACTACCTTTAAAGATAGGGGTGACAGTGGCGACTTTCCAGGCAGTTGGAACCTTCCCCAGGCAAAGAGAGTGGTTGATGAGGCATGTGATCGGGGTAAGAACTGTGTCTAAGACCAGCCGTAGGATACACGGATCCAGGGTGTCACTGCCCGTACTATTACTCTTAAGGGCAGTGACAAGGTGCAGCCTAAGTTCTTGGGCAGAAACACGGTGGAGGAGAAAATAAGGGTGAGAAAGATTTACGGCAGGTGCTGGGGGAGGAGGGTCAAAAACATTTGTAGGGAGGATAGGGCTAATGTCAGTGAATGAGGTGTTGAGGTGGTTGGCTATGAGGGCTGGGTCTGAGGAGATCACACCATTAATGTTGATCTGGGTGGGGGGGAGTGTGCACTCCCATTTAACTGTTTAATGTTATCCCAGAAGGTTCTGGGATTCCCCCATGAGGCAGTGAGTGAGGACCGATAGTGCTCAGACTTGGCCTTTCTGATGGCCCGAGTGCACTTGTTTTGGGCGGCAGCATATAACCACCTGTCATTGGGCCGGCCAGTCTCAATGGCACGGTGCCATAGGTTGTCCCTATGTTTGAGCTGGTGGATCAAAGCTGGGGTAACCCAGGGGGCATTCTTCCTTTTAGAATGGTGGGTCAACACTGGGGCAAAGATATCGCAGGTATTATTAAAAGTTTGGGTAAAGAAGGAGAGAGCTGTGTCGATGTCAGGAGTTGCCAGTATAGGAGACCAGTCAATTTGGGACAGAAGTTCCTTAAGTTTTATCAGTCCACCAGGTATTAGATGCCGCCGGCATGTGGACTGTGCTATGGGTTTGGGGACTGAGGTTGACCAGTGCAATAGAATGGGGGCGTGATCGCTGAGAGAGTCTGGGAGGACTTGTACATTGGGGATCCGATTAGGGCGGTTGGTGAGTACCACATCAAGCAGGCTACTGGAGCCTCTCTTGGGGTTAGTCCTGGTAGGGTGGGTAACTAGTTGTGTTAGGTCTATTGCAGAAAAGGAGTCATGGGTAGAGGAGGAGGAGGGGCTGAGCCAGTTGACATTTAAGTCACCCACCAGAATTTGATCAGCGGTAGGAGGTAGAGAGGAAAGGTATTCTGTAAGAGAGGCAATGGCCTACATTTGGTCCCTGGGGGGCACGTATGCAGTAGTCAGATAAAGGGGTCCCTTTAAAGGGTCAGGGGTTAGTTTCAGCGTAAGCGCCTGGGCCCTGGAGTCAAGGATGGGAGTGGGCAGGGCTAATACGGGGAGAGATTCCTTGACATAAATAGCGCAGCCGCTGCCCCATCTCCCAACACGGTCGGACCAGAAAAGGGTGAAACCAGGAAGGGAGATTAGGGAGTCAGGGGAGGATTTCGATAGCCAAGTCTCAACCAGGGTGATAACATCAGGGTTAATTGATGTGACCAGGCATTGTAGTGAGTCAAACTTTTTTAGGAGGCTACAGATATTCATGGAGACCATGCACAGGCCTGTGGTGTGAGTTGGGGAGCTCCTGGGAACCGGGCCAGGGTTTGGATGAATGTTCCCTGACAGGAGTAGTAGCATGACTAACACCCTGGCTGGGAGATGCTGAGAGGTTTTCCTACGATTGACATGGGGGGAAGGGAGGCTAAGGGAGCAGGAGGTGGGCAGGGAGGTACAGGAGGGAAAGCAAGAATAAGAAGACACCCAGATGTGCCTGAGTTGAGAGAAAGCTATGGGAGGCAGGGAGGACGGGACACACAGAGGTCCCAAGGGGCAGGAGAGGAGGTTCAGGAGCAAGGGGAAGGAGGGGTGCCAGGGCACAGTGTGGACTAGCAGATGGGTAAGTGGGTAAGTGCACTGCTAGTGGGGATAGGCACAGGAAGAGCATGATGCAGGGCCAATACATTGTGGTGAGCAAGATCCCAGGGAAGTAGTGCTGTACAGGTAGGTATTGATTGTACTATAATGGGGTGAACTCCTATTTGCAACCATAAACTGTTAGATTTTGGCCTTGGGTATCCCCCCTTCCCCCACCACCACCACCATGAATTAATTATCATCTTAGAACCTTAAAAATGGTTTTTGCTTTTATAAAATGTTATGTTTAGTAAATGAAGTCAGCTGGTGCTGCAGAAAAAATAGTAAACCAGGAGAGTTTTCTGATCTTCATAAAAAATGCTGCCACTCAGTGTCTTACCTCTCAGTTCAGTTCATGTGCTAACAAAGTTTGTCATGCTTATTAAAGCATGTTTGCATTTAGATTAGGACTATTATTGACATGTGAGCAAGAACCTTTTCATTTTTTTGTCCATCTTAATACTATGAACTAATGGAAAAAATTATTTATTTTCCCTATCATCTCATAACTGTTGTTGTTTCCCCCTTTCTTCATATGAGTTTCTTCACTGCATTTTCTAGTTGTCTTTAATTTTATATGATTTATTGTTTCTTCCTATTATATTATGATCCTTGATCATGTAATAAAATTCCCTAACACTTCTTAGATAAGTACCATGGAAACTTTAAACTTCCACCTGGAGAGTGTCCAGAGATTGGCAGAAGGGGCATCGATTGGTTTAAGTGTCTCATACCCACCATGCTCTATATTTTTGGAAGGTACTACCTCAAAAGATTTCAGTTGTGGAGAATTAATTTAAAAATGTAATGATAATTTCCTTTACTTCAGAAATATCAGCCATTTGACTTTCATATCTATAACATATGAAAATTCCCAAATTTTCTTTTTTTTCTCTTCTGGGTATCAGATACTTCCTCATCCTTTTGTTTGAGAAGTTGATATCTTGTTTTTAGAAGTCACTATGTCACATCTGCAACATTCGGAAAACACCTAATTTTTCTATTTTTTTCTTTTTTGGGTGTCATATTTGTTATACCTTTGTTTTGAAAGCAGATACCTTATTTTTGGAAACCAACTTCTTCCAAAATGGACTTAACATATATTTTCTCCTTTGCCTTCAGTTCTTGACCTTTTTCTCTAAATAAAATGTCTTCAGTTCCATTTTATATGGTAAATTAAGGAATGCAACTGTTGCTCTTGATGACAAATGTACTGTGCTGGTTTTAGTTTATTTTATATAAACAATGTAATTTTATGTATTATATACTGTTTATTTATGTTCATTATACTGTAGTCTTTATATTATTTATAATGCAGTTGCTATTTTGTTTCCTCTGAGAAGTATTTTGAGATACTCTGTGATGTGTCTGAATTATACTATATACAATAAACTATATTCTATTGCAATTCTTAAATCCATTGTTATTGTTTTCAATATAAACTTAAAGGCATATGCTTATAAACAGAAACAGAAATCAAAATTGTTTTAGTAGAGAAATAATAGATACATCACGTTTTATATTTAACCACAGCTAGAAGATATCTAAAAAGTATGCATATATGAATTCCATAAAAATAATATTTTTAATGTAGCAGATTTATAGCAATAAAAGTGACCAGCCATGAGTTTGCCAATGAGTATTTCATCCAGCCTGCATCAATGTTTCAGGTGAAAATGTGGCAGAGATAGTTTAAAGTTACATCGAAGGCTGATTAAATGTTGGTCAGAAGTGCTAACATTTTGAAGTTGTCTTCATAATTTTCCACTCTGTTAGATGACATTACTTGATCTAAATCAGTTGAAGGCCATGCTTATCATGCAGTATAGTAATGACATAAGACTGGAAGAACAGCTTTAACTGCTCTCAGTGCTGAAGTGTGTGCACTTGCATAATCTCTGTGTATGAGTGCAGCATCTAAGGCTTATCTCAAGAGACCAGAGAGATGGGACCAGTAGTTCAGTATGACTGACTTGTTTATTATGTAGCTACTAAAAGAGAAAACCTTTTGTTCATCTTCTCCCAATTTGTTTTATAATAAAAATGGATGTAGAGTATAAGCTGGGGGAGTCCATTAATAGCTGAACATTTGTATAGGACATGGAGCAGTATTTCACTGTACTCAAATGTAATATATAATAGTTCACTGGGGATCTAATTATACTTTATGGTGACTTTGAAAAGATTTTAAAGAAACACATTCTTCAAATGTGATTAAAATGGAAACACTAGTATAGTTCTAATGGAGTCCCTGGGATTGAAACAAATATGTATATACAGTATATATATATATATATATATATATATATATATACAGTACAAGTCACATTAAACTGTCTCACCAATGAGTTGGTTTAGCATTGTTTTTTACAATTGGCAATGCAATGGCAACTCATGGTGCATTGTTTGTTCAATGTTTATCCAGCTCAAAGGCAATGTTTGTAAAACATTGTTGCTGCTTGTTTGGAAGGCATCTGTAGTCCAGTCACAGTGCAATGCAAAAACTGCAGTTTAGCACTTAAAAAACAGCTTGTGCAGGGCATTGTGCTGGATCCAGCAATACATAAACAACTCAGTCAGAAATGCTAAACCGACTCATTGGATTGGAGGAACAGTTTAATGTGACTTGTACTGTGTGTGTGTATATATATATATATATATATATATATATATATAAAGAGATGTGCGAAGTCTGGAAAATTCACTCCGTGAAATAATTCTCAGATTTCGCAGAATTCATGGAGCAATATTAGCACAATTCGACACCTGCAAATTGTCCGAATGTGCTGCAAAATGTGACATTTTGCCCATGAATGATGTACTCTGCATGCAAATTTCATGCTTTGCAGAAAAAAGCACAAATTTTACCACAAAATGTGTGAAATGCACATTAATCAAATTTCAGCCAGCTGCCCTGAAATCTACAAATTCAGTGAAGTGCGAATTTTTGGCGCTTCACATAGCTATATAGATATATAAAGGTTTATTGATTTGCTGTCCAAAATATGTGTCTTGTATCACTGTTTCCCTCAGTAGGCACACACTCACAATAATTTTCATTTACAGTACTTCTCCTCTTCTCCTTATAGAGATTGGTGTTGTACATGGTGTTAACCTCTCCACAGCCACTGCTTTTACCCCACTGCCTGCAGTGGCTTACAGTAGAAGAAGCTGAGATTAGAAAAGCTGTGAAATCCCAAGGGTCAGTGTTCCTATTACTTCCCTTAGCAGTTCCTGCTAAGAGACATTGGAACTCAAGTAGCTTTAAATTCCCCATGGCTAGCACTACTACAGTACATTGCATATGGTGATTCCTACAGGGTAAAACTGGATTTGGAGTATGTTGTGAACTTAATGTTCTCTATAACATTATCTACAGTAATTCCTGCTTGGAGAGGAACTCTGAGCACTCACTGATCCCTCACAGCTATATATGACTCACTAGGATTACTGCTGTGATGGACTGGGACTGGATTGCCTAGTACCCTCTACAACTAATTCTTCTAAAATGTCAATAACTACCCACAGACTGATCCAGGCTGTACAGATTAAGCTGGCTTTGATATACTTCTCCATCTTGAAATGGACGAGGGAGCCAGTCACCTTCATAGCCAGAATATATGGTACAGTAACAAAACCCTCACTGAGCACATGAGATCGAATAATAACGCTACCGTTTGAACCAGATTTCAAATGACTCTGCACCAACATAAATAGTGGCTTAGCACCGAAATGCTGCATCAAAATACTCTGCCAGCACATATCAGCTTTTGTTGTGAGCTTCAGTATTCTGATTACTTGTAAGATCCTATGGTTATGCATTATTCAGAATTATTTATTGTTGCCTTCTTTTATTTTTTTCAGGATGAATCATCTATGTTTTTCCAGTTTGGGCCATCGATTGAGCAACAGGCCTCTGTCATGCTGAACATCATGGAGGAATATGACTGGTACATCTTCTCCATTGTTACCACCTATTTTCCTGGATACCAGGACTTTGTCAACAAGATCCGTAGCACCATTGAGAATAGCTTTGTAGGTTGGGAACTGGAAGAGGTTCTCTTGCTGGACATGTCTATGGACGATGGAGATTCCAAAATTCAGAACCAGCTCAAAAAGCTCCAGAGCCCTGTCATCTTGCTGTATTGCACAAAAGAAGAAGCTGCTTACATCTTTGAGGTGGCACACTCAGTAGGGCTCACAGGCTATGGATACACTTGGATTGTGCCCAGTTTGGTTGCTGGGGACACGGATACAGTCCCAGCAGAGCTTCCAACTGGATTGATCTCTGTGTCATATGATGAGTGGGATTATGGTCTTCCTGCCAGAGTGAGGGATGGAATTGCTATAATCACCACAGCAGTCTCCACCATGCTGGAAGAACATAACTTCATACCAGAACCCAAAAGCAGCTGCTATAGCACTCAGGAAAAAAGGATTTATCAGTCCAACATGCTTAATAGGTAAGTCACATTATGTCAAAATTTGTTGTTAATGAAACAAGATGGTTTCAAAGAACGTCTGTGTCTTTGTTTAATATTGTTCAGTTGGCACTCATGAAAGACAGTGAACTGGTGGCATTTGAGATAAACATATATTTTTTTTTAAGTTACAATTAATACTCCTACAAGTCTCTGGCTCCAACTTCTCTCACAGAACCCCAAGGTAAAGGATGATTCAACTTGTGATGTCTCTTCTGCTAACCCCACCATGAAGCCATTGTTTGCCCCCTTCAGTGAGGTCAGCAGCAGGGCTATATTCCTGAATTTCCTAGTTTCTTCAGGCAACTGGTATGACAAACCTCACAAGGGCCTGAATGTACCAGAGTCCCACTGCCTCAGGTGCCAGGCTAGTCCTTTCTCCTTCTTTCTCCCCAATGGATGCTGGCACATGAGAGCTCATGCATACTCATGTACACACAAACGTGTGTGATACTTGAGCCCGCTGATATCCACACCCTAACCTGCATACCTCCACTGCACTGCCACCAATGGTCACCTAGGAGGCAGCGTTGCAGCAGAGGCTCTATGATGCACCATTCTCCTCTCCTTGGCTAGTCACCGACAACTCAAGCTCAGTTCCAAACTCGAATCACTGGGTATTATGAGCAGTAGGACTACTGCAACACTGATGGACTAGCTCTAAAAGAAATTGCTTACCATTAGCAGTGAATGAGGATGCCTGGTATGGTCTCCCTCAGTTTAGTAGGCTAAAAAATCAACTTGAAACCACCAAGACAAGCATTTATAGAGGTTGAGAGTGTGGGCTAGTTTCCAGTTAGGTCACAATCACATAGAAACAGACATTGTCAGCAAAAAAAGACAATTTCTCCATCCAGTTTGCCCTATTTTGTTACCCTACCATACCCGGTGACCTATTGCTTAAACAAAGTTTTCATCCTTCTATTCCCACTCTTTGTTCCCTGCAATACTGCTACCCCCTCCGTAACTATCAAACCCCTTACTCTGTCCCAGCCATGCTTGAACCCATTTATGTTTTTTTGGTTCTACCACTTCAGCTGCAAGACTGTTCCATAGCTTAACCACCGTTTCAATGAAATAACATTTCCTCATATCCCTCCTGAATCGCACACCATCAACTTTCATTCATGCCTTCATGTTAATAACCCATTCTTCCTGTTAAATAGTCCCTCTTAGTTTACTGTTTTCATTGCTTTTAGGAACATGAAGGTCTCTATTATTTCCTCTCTCTCCCTTCTGGCCTCCGGGGAGTACATATTCAGTGCCTTAGCCATTCTTCATAGAATCTGTCTTGTTGGCCCTAAATCATATGGTTATCCTTCACTGCAACATATCCAGTCTATGCCTGCCCTTATGTGGTAACTCCAGTATTCCAGATCGGGCCTTACCTGTGATCTATATAGAGGTAGTATTACCTCTTTCCTCCTGTTGTCGAGGCATCTCCCAACAAACCCCAATATTCTGTTTGCCTTGTTGTAGGCCTTTTCGCATTGGTTGAACTTGAGGGAGTCACTTATGATGACTCTCTGGTTTCTTTCTTCTGAAGTTGTTATCAGCTTAATCACTTCCATCCAATATTCTGTCCTAGGATTCCTGCTCCCTATGTGCATCACCTTGCAATTTTCAGCACTTAATCTACACTGATAAACCTTAGAGCTCTAACCACTGCAGGTTCTTCTTCAACTTTCTCACCCCTTTTTGATATCTACTCTGCCATGGAACTACGTGTCATCTGCAATGAGAGAAGTCTTGCTCTGTATACATTTCCCTATGTTGCTGATGAACATATAACTGACACTTGTGTGTCCTCACTCATTTCCTCCACCTCTCCCGATTTGACCCCGTTAACCACTATCCTCTGTTGACTTCCCCAAAGACAACTTCCCTTATATTTAACCAGATGATTTTCTGCTTCCGGGTTATTCATCTTCTTCAGCAGCCTTCTGTGAGGCACTACGTTGAATACCTTGCTGAAGTTCAGTAGAGTATATCTACTGCTTGCCCCTTATCCATTGCACTTGTGACCCTGTCAAAAAATACTATCAGGTTGGTGTGACATGACTTCTCTGCCATAAATCTATGTTTTTACTCTTCTTGAGACCATCACTTTCCAGGTAAGTTACCAGGTCTTCTTTGACTAGCACCTCCATCAGTTACCCACAATGGAGGTACGACTGAAAGACCTGTTATTTCCCATGTCCTCCCTTTCCACTACCTTGTGAAATGGTACCTATTTCTCTGTCCACCAGTCTCTCAGCACCACCCCTGACTGCAGCATGCTATTGAATAGACCTTCCAGGGGCTCACCCAGTTCCAATGCCGACTCCCTGACCACCCATGGGTGCATCTCATCTGGTCACAGTGCCTTATTTACTGACAGGGCTGCAAGCCTTTTTTTTACTCTACCTACTGTTATATCCATCTGCCCAATTTCTTGAATCCCCCTCGCTGCTGCCTATATGTCACTTTCCAGCAGAGGTCTGCTGCTGCTGTCTTCCACTGTGGATGATGAGCAGAAGTAATCATTCAAAATGGCAATATGGCTGCCTTGTGCCAATCATCCTATATTAACCCCCCACCAGCCTTACAATTCCCTCTCTCATCTTCCTTGTTTGCCTGATATACTAGAGAACTATTTTCCCCCTCCCATGACCCCTTCTGCAGTCTGCCTTTTCTGTGTCTTCTTTTCATTTCTTACCACTATTTTGACCTCTTTCATTTTAATTTTGCAGTCACTCCCACTCGTATTCCCTCTGTTTCTCCTTGTAGGAAAAGAGGACCTGTTTTTGTGCCCTCACTACCTCCCATACCATCCAGGAGAAACACATTGGCCTCTTGTTTTTACTTCTCTTGGTAGCCATTCTCAACCATGATTTAGTTGTTTCAAGAATGGCCCCTTTAATTTACCTCCATTTCTCCTCCTCTTTCCTGATCTTACCACTCCTAACAGCTTTCCCCTAATTCCCGCATCTGGTCAAAATCTACTCATCTGATGTCTAGAGCCATAGCCTTTAAGGAAGGTATACTTTTACCTGGGACCAGTTCAAGCTATATGGTATTATGGTCACTGGACCCCAGTGGTTCCCCAACACATACTGCACCTACCATTTTTGAGTTGGTGAGCAGCACATCAAAAATGGCAGTCTCTGCTGGCCCAGTGGTGCTGAGGGTTGAGGCGCTGGGTGCCATACCTGGTGCTATGCCAATGACCCAGGTTCGGGGATGGACTCAGGGTTGTTGGGGACCAGCAGGGGGGCAGAGGATACAGTGTCCCAATGTATGCTCTCCTCCACCAGGGGTAGGATACTGGGGGTGTCCTGTACACCCATCATTCCTAGGGACCAGTGGAAGCATCAGCTCAAAGGGGCAATGGCAGCTTTCTAGAGAGCTGGGGAAGGAGGACGCTCTGGGTGCTTGGCAATGGTGTGCATCAACACGTTGTCTGCCTGGACTTCCATCCTGCATGCCAGTATCCTCAGGGGTAAGGGGGGACAGGGAGAAAAACCAAAAGCCAAAAAATCTCCCATCCCCGAGCAGAATGATGCCATGTTCATGCTACTTAAGTAGCCCAGCCGAAAAGACCAGTGGATAAAGAAATCAACTGGGCAGGGGACTGTGAGAAAGTAAAAAAAAAAAAAATGCCAGTCTTTCTTGAATGTTCCCTGTCAAGCTGCACCAGTAGGTGGTCCAGCATTGTATCTAGCTGGGCCAGACTTCTAGTTCTCCTAGCAGCTGGAATCTCTCTGTCTATGTCAGGTAGATTGAGAAACCCCACAACAGCTACTGTGCCTTCACCTTTGTGTCCCCTTCTTAATTTCTTACATAGCTCTCTATCTCCCTACCCCCATCCCAGTGAGCTATAATATTAAGCCCCCCATGTGTAATATTCTTCCTGATGTTGTCATCAGTACCCACAATGATTCTATTTCTCCATCCATTCTCCTGATGAACCCTTCCTCTATAGCCTTTATGCCTTCCTTGACATAGAGCGCTATCCCACCCTCTTTACCTTTGTTGTTATCCCTCCTATATATGATGTACCCTGGTAATTCCAGGTTGCAATTACTATTCCCTGTGGTCCACAACTTAGTAATAGCCACAAAGTCTTATCCCACATTTGTCACCATTGTCTGGAGTTCACAAATTTTATTTCATATGCTCCTGGCATTTAGACTGACTGCCTTCCAACTTGTGTGCCTACTCTTCTTCTTTGTGTCAGCACCTCTCCCTTTGCCACTCCCATCACTCCTTAATTTTCTAGGGTTACTGATCCCTGCTGATATTTTGAGACCCACCCTGGCACCTTTTCCTAATCTTTTTTTAGTCCCCAGCTATGCTGCTTCCAATCTCACTCCCCCAGCCCTCATATCGGGGGAGGCTGGCTAGGTTTCCCTTTCCTTCTCCATGTTCTGTGGTTTTCCAAAACTCAGTCTCCCCATTCTCAGTTAAAATGTCTCCCTATGTAGACATTTAGTTTCTGCTCAGGTGCACTATCCCTCTCTCTTGCCAGCTGAAGGCTATCACTCTTGAGTAGCCTTGTGCGCCACAGGTATCCCCAGTCTCCCATAAAACTGGTACCCCTCATCCCTTCAACCACTTGTTAAATGCCTCAATTATTCTTCCTTCTCACCCTGACCTCCCTTTCTCCTTATCCCACACTGGAAGGACATTGGAAAAGGGCAAGGAAGCTAAGCTTGCTTTACATCTGTCACACAGCATCTGGAGGTTATGCTAGGTGGTATCACATAATAATGGTGACTTTAAAACAGCGCAGACATTTGGGTGACGTCAAATTAGAAATCCCATTAACAGCTACAGGCACATTACAGCAATTGGGTGTTTATGGCGATTCCCAACATTCCAAATACTCCACTATCAAAGAGTGCCATGGAGTAAGAATCTTAGAAATGTGGGGAAGGGGGCAGAACCCCCCCCGTATGAAAGACAGATGAATTGCTCATTACTTAGATGAAATGACCAGGTGCAGGTTATACATGGGTGTGATGCTAGCTGCTGAACATACCTGCTGCTATTTCGGGTATAGCTGTGATATGCAGTTGCCGTTATGTGCGTCGCTATTATGCAGTCACCCTTTTGCTGCTCGCTCATATGCATGTGCTTAATTGACATGGAATCTTGCTAGGCTGTTTACAGAGACTGGATTTCGAGATCATTGGCACCTAAGTGTACCAGAACCCAAACATGCCCCTTCCCCACCACCATCTTTCCTATCCTGTCAATATCCCAGATGGTAATGCACTGGAAAAGCATTTGACCATCCCCTCCCCTTTCCCTTGACTCCCACCACCTTCTCCTGCCTCCCCGTGTGGCTACCCCTACTATTAGGAAGTTCCTTGCTGTCTTTTTTTTCTGCACCCACCACAGGATGTCACCTTGTCAACCTGCTTTCCCCTCCTGACTGGATTACAGTCCCCCTTGAAGGAGTAAGGTACCATGATTATGTCACTATAATGTGCACTTCTATTGCAAAGCAGTGGCTAATAAAGCATGAACAACAATTTCCATGGTGCATTAGTTTCCTAGTGATACAGTATTTTGAATGATGTGTCTTGGACTGGTCTGGACCTTTGGTGACTAATGTAAGATTAGACTCCTTTCACTTTTGGCCTGAGGGAGAGCTGAGCTCAGGTCTTACAATTTAGAATACCAGGGCTATAATTCACCATATTGCTGAACCTTTGTGTATCTTATTACTTGGGCTTAATTTGGAGCTTAAAAACTGAGGGTGAGTTTGCTGTTACACTTCAACAAGGGGAAGAGGTGTCATGTACTAACCACATGCAGATGCTATATCTGGTTAAAATCAAGATGCAGTTGCCTGTCTTTGGAAAAAGATGGTGGCATGTAATGATCTGTTCAAGGACAAATACATTTTAATTATTGTATTCTATTAATTGGCAAATCATTTGAACTGTTTCATGTTTTAAAGCCGACATTTTAAATGGAAGATTCTGGAGACAGTCCTGTCCTTTTAAAGTGTTATCATATTTTTTTAAAACTTATAGAAGGTCATTTTCAAATGCCTCCATCTGTTTAGAGATGAGGCAAGTTCTGGACTGGTACTTTTTGGTAAAGCAGTTGGTGGGCAACTGATTAAGATTAATGAGGACTCTAAAAGATGTTTTGTATCACTGACTGTTCAGTTTGCCTGATACTAATCTCAGCTGTTCAGCTGATGAGATGGAGAGATCAGGTTGATAATAGGCTATGAGCAGAAAGGAGATTAGTTCACTTATTTTGTATGTTTCTACGTACTAGGGTACTATAAATTTGACCCCCACAACAATAATGGAGCTTCAGACTTCAGAGACACTTTAGGGCAACTGATATATAGACATTGATTATTTAATTCATGGTAAGTCTACTTAAAATAAAATGCAGAACACTTCCAATCACAAATTAATTCTGTTGGCTTAATGTCTGAAGAAAAAAGATGTTTTATTTCTGATGGTGATGACATTAGAATATTATGAGAAAGAATAATCGTACATGCTTTTGTACTATATTAAAAGCCAGAATGAAATTGACCCTTTACCATGAAAAGGATGCTGCAGTCTGTAATTATTAACTCATCACTTCATTGGAACTCATAATGGAAATTTGAATTGATATCTAATTGCATACGAATACCCTCTCTTTACTGGAGGAGTACAATAGTGCCCTTAATACAAAGTGGTATCCAAGATACTCTCAGGTTTTGTGTGACTGTGCACTTATTAATCTCGTATATTTAAATAGGTGAATTTTTTTCTTGCTAATTTTATTTGTTGACTGCCAGTACAAAACTGGAAATAAAACCATAATATCATTAATACTTACAATGCATAACATAGGCCAAATGCACATTACTTCTACATGCACACTGAAGGTAGCATTCAAGAGGCACTTTACAAAAAGATAATAAAGGCATGTGATCCTGCAACAGGATACAGGGAAAAAATCCGAACATGCTTTGGTTTGTGTGTTTTTCTCACAACTACTTGCCCAACCGCAGTAAAATTCATCATGATTTAACAGTTTGCAAATCCCTACATAGGGCAGGCTAACAAACGTTAGCATGACTAACACTTGCCCTTAAAATGATACTGCTGTTGCAAATTGAAGGGTGTCCTCATGAATTGTCATTCTTATCAATATAATTTTTTCAATCCATTCCATAAAGAGATCAAGACTTGAAAGCTTTTTTAGTAAGTGGTAATAAAGAACACAAATAATCTGGTCACTGATGTCACCAACATTTAAAGATATAAATCAACTAACACCAATGTCTTCATATATTATGAGACAGTAAAAGAATATTTTCAGTAAGGAGCAATGATGTAAGCAATAGAACACCATGGGCTATTGGTTGTATTGCTCCAACCACATGTCCATAGGCATACAGTAGTAAGGCACGAGGCCAGAGACTGTCTTTCGACCTGGAAGACTAGATGGAACTTTGGTGTTTTCCTGCCATCAGTCTCTATTTCTATGGAAGTGTGGTTGTTGCTATACAACCAATACCCTGGCATATTTTATTGTGCTTATGAAATGGGTTTTGTGTTTTGTATGTAAGCAAATCAAAAATAAAAACTGAAAACTGTTTAAGAATCAATAGTTTTGTGTATGGGCTATCACTACAGGTAGCTAGCCTGAGTCTGGCTGTGTGAGCCATTATGGTGTATGTGCTTTTTGTGTGAGATGTCTCTTGTAGTCACCCCTTAGTTTTGTTCCACTTTTTTCTTTAAATCCCCCCCCCCAAAAAAAAAATGGCTTTGAATTGGGAATAATTGGCTTCAGGTGTTTTAGTTCAGTGAATGAGTGGACTAACCAGTTACAGTAGGTGTGTGTGTCAAAGTGAAACTGGGATTAGGGATTGTAATACTGAGGAGTTGCACACTGAGGTTCATAGCAA
The DNA here is from genome assembly GCA_016271365.2 of Neoceratodus forsteri. Classification (NCBI taxonomy): domain Eukaryota; kingdom Metazoa; phylum Chordata; order Ceratodontiformes; family Ceratodontidae; genus Neoceratodus; species Neoceratodus forsteri. The sequence continues at coordinate 76,052,645 of CM057450.1, forward strand.
CTGAGCAACATTGGTACCGGGAATTTTTATACCTATTGGTTATGCTGTCTCAGTCCGATGGATAGGACCAAGTATCAGGATGCAAGACTCTTAGCACACATTTTAAAAGGTCCTTTAAATCAGCATCCATGATAATCCTGCAGCTAGTTATGCAATCTAGCCAATATTAGTAGTGAAGTTACTTTCCACCTCTATAGCCACAATCTCCACATTCAAGAGCAGGTAGAATGTAAGCTGCTGTGCAGTCTGTTTCTTTGCTATATGATTCAAATGGCATTTTATTAAAGAAGAGTAGGCCCAGTTTATTGAATTCATGGTTAAGCATGAAGAGATTTAAAAAATGTCATTGTACTGTACTACACATTCCTATTCACTTTGTATGGATTTGCAGAGACACTGACCACTGACATTCTATGAAAGTCATGGACCTCAGCACAGAAACTATGGAAATGTACTATATCAACTGAAAGTTTCTATCATGGAGAATCATGGAGAAATTGGACTTAGAAATCTGAAGCATGAAAGGATAATTTATCATGGAGCTAGGGATCCTAATGGTTAAAACACGGGGCTGAAAACCTTGACACCCGTGGCTCAATTCTCAAATGCATTAGACTGCCACAAACCCAAGGTATGCCAACCACACATTGCATGGGGCTTGTGGCAGTCCATGTCCATCAGCTGGGATTCTCAATCATCTAGCCCCCCCCCCCATGCATCACATGTCATGAGTTAGACCAGATTTTACTGGTCTAACTTCATGGACCATTTTATAGAATTTGAGCCAAATATTTGGAGCAAGCCACTGTAAAAAAGGTAATGTGTCACAAATGCCCGTGACTTTTAAGAATTGGGAGCAAGCTGCACCGATGCGGTCAGTACAGTGCAGGGTTTTACTCAAGGCTTTTACGAGCCCTGCCTCAACCTATGAGAATGAAGCCCCCAGAGTTTAATCTTGTCACCTTTGTCGCTGACTACTGGTTTTGCTTTAATTCAATGTACAGTAATTTGATGAACAAATCATGGATGTGTAATTGCAAATATTCCAGGGCTTTACACTGAATGGAATACATGGAGTTCCTTTGACTTTTTACAAGGGATATCACAGTATGACATTTTGAGGCAGTATAGTGCAGTAGTTTAAGGCTCTGAGCTGCAAATCTGGAGACCTGGATTTGAATCCCACAGCCACCACTTGCATATTGTGTGACCCTGAGCAAGTCACTTAACTTCCCTGTGCTCCCAGGTTGCACCTGTAAACAAGCTTTCAGCTTAGTGTGTCTCACCTGGTTAAACAATTGGAAAAAAAAGTCATGTTGTAATACCTCAGTTGTTCTGAGTTTTATGGAAAGAATGTCTTCTCAATATCTTGTGTCAACAGAGATGGTGCAGAATGAACAGGCATCCTAGAAATCCCAAGCAGAGTAGTTGAAAGCTTCAAAAACTATGATATACTGTACCATGAATAAAATATTAAATTATCAGTACTGTGACTTCTGATACCACTGTATACTGTGATACCAGTAAACTGTAACATCCCTACATTTTACAGTTGAGTACATCCCCAAATGTGGCTATATTGTGACTTGAAAAAACTCCTTAGTGACAAAGAGTTGATGGAAGATCTAGGTTTAAAGTTTAAAATGAGGGAGTTTGACTTAAAAAGTCACAACAAGCAGTTGTACATTGAACAAGCAAAACAAAAAAAGTAGTACAGGCTTCTTCGCATATGAAGCAGTAAATACAGTATGTGGAATGACCTCCCTGGTGATATAATAAATGTGTATTTAGGTCATTAAGGTGAACATGGCAGAGTGACTCCTGAAGGGGCACGGGCAAGAGCAAGAACTCCTGTCTGGCCCTCAGGAAGGGACAGCGAGCATCAGAACAGTGAATCCACTGGATTAAAAAAAAAAAACACTGACACTACCACCAGGGGGATGCAGGATGGGGGGGAGCGGATGGGACTGGCACCCAGTGCAAAGGGGAGGGATAATGGGGCAGTGCAGAGGACTCAGCAGGATGGGTCCGCAAAGGATGTTAGTGTGGCACCACAGGGCCACACCGAGCAGTAACACAGGGGCAGGCAGCAAGCCGGTGATGCGGGCGCTTGCAGGATGGATGACTACAGCCACAGCATGGATGGAGGGGGAGCACCAATGGAAGGATGAGGATGATCAGGGTGGTAAAGGGCAGGTGGCCATCGGGGGGTGCAATGCCATGAGGGCAAGTGGACAGTGGGATGCAGGACCACTGGCAGAGTACAGCAGGGCATTTACATGACTACACCTGCAGCTGAAAGTTAAAGGCAAGATGTGCAGGTAGTCGGGTGTGGGGCATGAGCCGTAACCACCAATGATGGTCTCTATGCAATGGGTGAGGTCCCTGTAACACCTTTTCTCAATGGCAGTGGTGACACTGGACTGCAGCTGGCCCATGCGGAGCTCTGTGAGGCGCTGCACCTCCATCAAAGAAGTCCAGGAAATGCCAGAGATTTGGGTGGCTGGCACCTAGCCGGGTGGAGAAGCCATGGTGCCAGCCCTCCACCATGTTGTTAGTCCATGGCCAGCCCAACAAAGGGGTCAGCTGGTACATATTCCAGGCCATTACTGGGAAGAGAGGCCACCTGCAAGCAGTTCTGCCTACCGGGTGACCAATCTAAGTCACCTCAAAATAGTCAATGAGTGGCCTGAGAATGTCCTCCTTTTCCCTGCAGAACGGCTGCTCCAGGAGCACACAGTATGCTCCCCCCACAGCTGGCACCGGCATGAATGCGAGGCCTATGAGCATCTGTAGGCTGAGGGAGAATCTCTCATCCCTGGTGTACCTGCCATGCACCTCAGGGGTCTGCTGAATCTTCCTCCACACAGCCTGGCAAAAATGGAATAAGCAGCCCCTGAGGGATGTTGACTTGAATGTGGCCCCAAGGGCACACCACACTGCCCGTTTAAAGTCTAGTAGTGCATTTTTTGGCTGCACCCCCATCTGACCAGTTTTCACACCTCTGCCAACACAGTGGCATATGCCCATTCCATCCTCAATGACATGAGGATGAAGACAGCTGGCAAAACCACCCCCACACACATCCCATGCACTGTATAGAGTTGTCCGAAAAGTGGTGGTGCACAGCAGAATGTCCCATCCATAAACCAGTCCTCACAGCTGGCCAAGTACTGCAGGGACTGCTGGGTGCCATACACAAGGAACCAGTCTTCTGGAGGACCACTATTAAATTGCAGGAATAGCGCACCATTCCCTGTAATGGCATATTCTGGTGGTATCTGCACGTTGGTCAGTGACCTGGGTGCCACAGGGCACCCCATACTGGCCTGTCGCACCCTCTGCACTGTGCGCAGCATCAGGGGCAGTGCTTGCAGCCTACCGGTCACTGCATCCAAAACACCTGCTGTACTGTGAATAAGTACTTGGCTGGTGCTCTCCAGGGTCATGCGTACCCGCCCACACCCCCTTGCCAGCACTTCATGGACCTCAACCTCCCCAGCATCCGGGACATGATTGTGTGGGTGGCCAATGTAAACTACGCTGTCCACCATGGTGTTTACCCATGCAGGACAGCTGTGTCTGTGGTTCTGCATGCACTGCTAGTATATCTTCCCCTTCACCTCCTTGTCATGCCGGTATGTGTAGTTCCAGTGTGCAAGGAGTGGCTTCCCCTTCTGGCTCTAAAAGAATCTGATGTTGCTTGACTTCATGATTGCCACTGCAGTGGAATGCCTGCATGGCCAGCTGGTGCCCCTTCAAGGTGCCATGGGGTCACATGGTTGCAGGTCCACCCACCAGCGCCTGTGTGTGTGTGTGTGTGTGTGTGTGTGTGCGCGGCGCGCGTGTGTGTGTGTGTGTGTGTGTGTGTGCAGGGAGCTCTGTGTGGCCAGTCAGCATAAAATGATGATGCCTTGCAGTTTCCAACACCATACGACTGGCATGGTGAGTAGTGGCACTGTAGGCGGTAGTATGGTCCTGCATTGTAATGCTGAGCATGCTGGCATGACGGTTGGTGCATCGGTGGTGGTGAGTACTGTTGTTGTCAATAATGGTAGCCTGTGGTGCTGTGCATGGCCTGCCTGTCGTACTGCTTGTCTCTTCCGCTGCCTGTCCCTGTTCTCTAGCCTATGACTGCAGTGGTGCTCTTACTGCACATTGCAGGATTCAATCCCCCAGCCCACCTTGCTGGTCCACTTGCACTGGTGGCATGTGTGACTCCACTGTACTATGATGGCAGTATGGCAATTGACCCGTTGTCATGTACTGTTGTGGGTGGGGGGCAGACTTCATCCTGGTAGGGCCATTCACTCCTGGAGTGTATGGTGGGGCTGGGCTGTGGGTGGCATAGGGGGGCAGCAGTGGTGGGGGAAGGATTCCAGGGGAAAATGCATGCAGTTGCGGGCTGTGTATGTGGGGGGCGTGGATGCAGGCTCCCTCCTGTCCATGAACTGCCCTGTCCTGTTCGTTCTCTTGCTGCTGGGTGTTCATCGTTCCTGAGTACGGGCTTTTTTCCTCCATCTCCCTTTCTGTGATTGCTCACATTGCTGATAGCAGTATTCCCACTCGTCCATTTCACCATTCACAATGGGGCCACTCGCCCTTGTGTGCGGTCACTATTGTGACGCTGATGCCCATTGCAGTACATGGCTGGTCTCACACATGGGAGTCACCCAAAAGGCATCACCCTTCTGGGAATAGCCCATCCGCAATAGCCCATATCATGGGATACCAATAAACGTTAACACCTTGAATTTATTCACATCTAAATTGCATGAATTTTTGCTATCTAAATAATAACATAATGGACCCACTATGGTGGGAGACAGGCCAGATGGGCTCTCGCCTTCTTCTGTCTAACAATGGAGTATGAAACTGAACTGTCTGCCTTGAGGTAAACTTAGAGACACACTATCAACCCTTTTTGCATCATACAGTATTATTTCTGCTTCAAAATATGCATTTTATGATTGCTTTCCTTCTCCAAAAATTCACTGATGTTCCTGGTTGTTCTATCTGCCTCCTTTCTTAGGCCCTGTCCACACTACACCAGAAACCCCCCCCCCTGTAATGTTACAGAGGGTCCAAACCGTTACCATAATGGTTTGCATTCACACTGGTAATGTTAAAGAAAGTGTTTTTGAAACTGTTACAGAAACCACTTATGGGGTGGTTTCAACAACAGTTTTGAAAATGGTTACACCTCGGTAACATTACCGGCTATAGTGTGGACGCATGAGCATGTAGCTCCAGCATTGCCCTCAGTGCAGCACAAACTGCATTGTGGGATAGGGAGCTGACTGTAACAGTCACACTACACCAGAAACCGCCTGGTGTGTGGACAGACTGTAACTGTTTCCAAAACGGTTCACAGGTAATGTAGATGCACTGTAACTTTTTCTGTTTGAACCATTTTGGAAACATTACAGATTTTTGGGTGGTAGTGTGGACAGGGCCTATTAGAAGAACTGAAATGAATGCTGAAGGTGTAATTATACACAACCTTGTTTTGTTTCAAATCTTTGATCTACACTTACTGCATACCTTCTGAATATTATGGACATCTCCAAACAGTTTAGCCACCCATGATTCAATAGTCTCCTCTCATCCCACTGCATTGTGAGTGGTTAGACTGTGCTGGGAGTGTTCCAAAATCCAGGAAAGGTGCAGCTGGAGTTCATCAACTGTAAACAAACATGTTTTTAAGTGGTAACACCAGTGTGGTGGAGAATCTGTTTTTGTTTTTAAAATGTAAAAAGGAATCAGAATCAAACTACCAGTTACATTGGCAATCTCTACAGAATGTGCCAAATCAAAACATGTTTTTTTTAAAACTAGAGATTTTTTGATGCCTAACAGAGTCAACAGTGCTGATGTTAAAACACCACTGAATACACAGGACAAAATTTAAAAAATATAATATTTAACTTAAGGAAAGAAGTGCTCAAGTGGATTATCAGTATCATGGGGTAGAAATTCAAAAGACTTTCACATTGCATGCTAGTTTCAGAGACTACACCTTCAATTTAATATGCTTTAAATTATAAGGACAATCAATTTGTCCACATAGTTTAGAAGGACATAAACCAAGTATATCATAATAACATTCTTATGCTGAAGATGGCTGACAACATTTTAAACCTTAAGGATATGTTTTTAGGCATGCATCAAAATATACATTATATTTCCTTCTCAATTGCTTCCCCTCATGCTCATCTGCTCAACCTTTTATTTTCTCGCTGCTCCATTCCTCAGCCTTGGAAGACTGACAAAATTCTATCACTTCACAAAGGGTATGAACCCTCCTCCCCAGGCAACTTCTGTCCCATCTCCCTCCTCCCCTTCCTCTCTAAGCTGCAAGAGAAGTTAGTCTACTCCAAACTGCTTGACTTCTCACAACTTCCATTGTCCTGTCCCCTTTCCATTGTGGCTTCTGTAAGCATCACTCCACAGTCTCCTCCCCGCTGTCTGTCATTGGCTTCATCTACTCAGGGACTGACCAGTGGTATATCATGGCTGCCATTTTCATCATGCTGGTCAATGTCTTTAACGCGGTGTCCCTCTTGCTCCTCCTGGATAAGCTGAGCTCTGCTGGTGTCTCAGTTCCCACTGTTGATTGATTTTATTTCTGATTCTGAATTACTGCTTTTATTGTAACCCTGTTATCATATGTACTCTTGCTGTAACCTGCTGTACCTGATTATCTGTTACTGTACTGTATCCTGGGTCACCCCTGAAAAAGGGACCTTTGGAGCTTAGTGGGCCTACCTGGTCATCAAAATTTAATAAATAAATAAATATTTCTACCTCACAGGCTGTCAACAATTGATACAGGTTGGAGGTACCCTATCACCATCCCCTCCTATCTAGGCTGGGTTCTGCAGGGCTCCATCCTAGGTCCCATCCTATTCTCCATTTTTCTGAACGATTCTCCTTCAGCCTATACTGACTTCTATATACACATGTATGCTGGTGGCAATGTTATCTTCACCTCCAGTCCCTCTACTGTATGTCTACTATATCTGAAGACTTGCTGCAGTTGAATTTCTTCAATGACCTGTAATGCTTCGACATCAACCATCCCAGGGTCATCACCAAAAAAAAATGGTGTCTATGACCTTTGATAGTAGCCAGAAACTGGCCAAGCTCTCAAGAACTCCAGTCTTCTTCACATTGGATGTCTCTTCTCTTAAAACTGTGCATTCCTTCAAGTTCTTCTGTGTGTGGCTTGATAACAAACTTGACTTGTTAGCTGCTGGCCTGCCAGTGCAGTGGACAGATTTCTGCTTGCAGTGTCAACATCCTGGGTTTAGGAATGAAGCTGAGAGTCAGAGGGTCAGCCGGAGGGGGGGGATTGAGCATCCCTCCATCTGTTCTTCTCCTCCGGGGGGGAGGGTGGACGGGCACTCAGTGCATGACTGATCCATGGCAGAGGCCAGGGGGTCAGCAGCTACCAGTTCCAAGATGGTGTGGGGAGCATGACAGATGTCTGTGCTTCAGTGCATTATGACATTGCATGCCATACCCCCATGTGGTCCCTTTTTCCACAGTTTGGCCACCATCTATGATGTCTCACTCCTCTAGCCTTGTTTACCCATGGTGGCACTCCCATGGTGATCTAGTCCCATTGTCCATCAGGTATGAACTAACCCCATGCCTGCCTGGGTGTAAGCCAAGGAGGCAATGCTGGTAGGTGATCCCTGCCAATAATCTTGTACCAGTGTCACAAGAGTTTGTATCTACTGTATATGATTGCCAACCCTGAGGGGCAAGCCATGGGGATGGTTGGGAAGAGGTAAATCCCAGGGGTGAAGTGGGAGACCTGGGAGAGCGGGGACTGAGCCTTTGGTGAATCACAACACAGGAAGCATACTGAATTTAAAAAAAAGCTTGACTCTTCAGCCTACATCAGTGCCATTCCTGTGAAATTCCTCCCTAAGCTTGGTCCCTCTATCACAATAAAGACTGCCTACTTCTGCTGGTCCTCCAGGAGCTGGTCACTAATGTGGTGCTCCCGATCTTCGACTATGTGGACAAAGTCTGCTCCTACACATCCATAGCAAATCCGAACACCTTCTGCAATGCATTTAGCCACCTCACTACAAAATCCCCTCCTTGTACACCACTGTTCCCTCTACTCCTCACTATCCATACTCCCACTTCCTTCATGTCATCCAAATACTGCTTTGGTTCCCTTCCTCCTACCTCTCCTCCCTCCTCTCTCCAATGCCCCCCTACGCCATCCTCCATCTGTTTCTGTGACTGGTGAACCTTCTCCACTCATTATCCTTGTTTCTCATCTGGGCAATCCACTTTCTCCTGCCATCTTCCTGCACCTGCTTCCGTCTTCCCTCCACTATTCCACCTCCCAAGACTCTTCCCAGCACCAGTTGAAACTCCTTCCACCCTCCACTTGTACATGCTTCATGTATCAGGCTCTCCCTGGAGTCACTGGTCTCACAGGGGTTTGGTTCTCCCAGACTCAATCAGGCCTCTAATGCTCTGCAATGCTGCCTCTGGTCCAGTAATGGAGGTATTGTTCAGCAGCTTTTCACACATGTTTTAGTTGTGACTAACAGTCTGGATTGTAACACTTTAAAATCTTTATCAAGTTTTGTGCATGCAAAGTTTCACATCTTATTCTGTAGTGTATCATTGCAGTTTACTCTGTACCATGGAATGTACAGTGTGTTATTCTCTGCATTCCCCTGTTACCTGCTCCCCTGGGTCATACCTGGAAATGGGACTCAACTCAGTGTGTGCCTTTTCTAGTCACTAATTTTTAAATAAATAAACCATTGGAGGCATGAATATCAGTGCAAAATGAAAGTGGCTGTTTTTGCCTGTTATTCAGCTGCAGTGGAAATAACATGCTACTTCTACCACAGCTTGTGTTAGTGCCACTGCAGCCTTATCACAGTATGAATACAAAACCTATGTTATAAATAAGACATTCCATAGAGCATCCAGGAATAAGCATTTCTTTCAGTCTGGAATGCTGGCAACAATGCAGCCTACCAGTCATTGTTTCACTTCACTCAGCCTCTTGTTGCTAAGCAGCCTTTTTGGCAGCATTCCAGATTGAATTAAAAACCTTATTTCTGGATGTCCTATGGAATATTCCAGATAGATAGCTAGATAGATAGATAGATGGATGGATGGATGGACGAACGGACAGATGGATGGATAGATAGACCACTCCAGGGGTGAATAAATTGTGTAAAGTTAGACAGATAGATATAGACAGACAGACAGACAGTCAGATAGATGATATATAGACAGATAGATAGATAGATAGATAGATAGATAGATAGATAGATAGATAGATAGATAGATAGACAGACAGACAGACAGACAGACCACACCAATGGTGAATGCACTGGGCAAATAAATCATGCCAATTTTGGATAAATAGTTATTGTCACTTAGAACACATGTTATTACACACAGAACATTTTATTTTCACTTAAAATCTGGAACTAGAACACAGATAACAACAGATCAGGTAGAACGTTTATAGTAGAAAAGAGGCAGTTTTAAACTAAAACAATGTAAAACAGTAATAATAACATTAACAGTGTTGTAGTACAATATATATCAAATACATAGTGGGTTACAATGGAACGCCACATTTATCTCTTCACATGAGCGGTGAGATCATTTTAATATATGGATTTTTGAAAATAATGTCACAGTAAAGCATACAAAAAATTATCGGTAATAGGATTGCTCCCTGAGCAATAATATTACAGTTCAGGAGTGATAACAGCATCTTTCAGAACCTGCAATACTATCGTTCCGAGGACTTGAATGATACTAGTATCACAAAAGCCTTACAGAGCCAGCGTACAACTCCCCAAATCACTGACTGGTTGCTATGCGCCCAGGCTACATGTGAAATGTCAATTAAGCATTGAGTTCAAATCACCGCTCGTCATTGGCCACTTTCTGTCGGTAGGTGGACAAAACAGTTTCCAAAACATGGCAATGGTCTCTTGCTTAGCGAGAGTGCATAGTGTCCACAGTACTTCCCTGTTTTTTCCTTTTTTTTTTAAATGTACAAAAAAGGGAATTATCTTACTGATCCTGCACTCCCCCCAAAAAAAAGACAGGACTAAACAAAGCAAACTTTTCTGCTATACCATGCATGCGGGAGGGAGAACGGGGGAAGAAAGAGAGAGAGAGACAGAGCAAGACACTGTGACAAAGTGTGGCAGTTGGCCTGGACCAAGAGAATGTTATGGCAGCAGCCAGTCATCCATTACGAAAATGGCAAAAAATAAAAGTTGGATCCATAAATTATACATTTTAAAGCAATAATTCCATCGAGAGTTTCTGGGGGCATGGAAACCTCTCGAGCTTTGATCTTGAGGTTCCCCATGTCCCCAGAACCCCTTGATGGAATAACTGCCTTGTAATGTTCACTAACCTATTTAATATTCTATTTATAACTCATTTGTGGCTTTGCCACTCATTAATTATTGGTCTTACCTCTCATTAGTGGATATAAATGTCTTATTTCCCTGCAACCCATTTTGAATTCCTTACATATTTTCTGTCATTACCTTTTCCTTAGTCTTTATTACTAAGGACACATGCAGGAAAACAGGATCTCAGTCACTTGGTTTTCATCAGTTTTGGTTGCTTTTCTGCAAATAGCATTAAAATCTTCTGCTTCTGACATCAAAACAATGTTCACAGCAACTAGCAGTGATGATGTCTCAACAGAGAAGAAGAGATTGCTTGAAAACAATCAGCCAGAGCAGATAATCAAGAGGCAAAGATCCTGTTCCATTAAAATATCATATTTAATGAAGTGTAAGGTAATGGTAAGCATACAATCTAAATTGTGTTTACTTACTCTATATATTCAAAGTTCTCCCCATAGTGTCGGGAGCTCCTTAAGAGCAGCAGAGAATACTTGCTCCTTCCTTTTGCACCAGTAAAGCTCATTTTCACTCTCTTAGCAAACAACTTGATACAAAATTAAAAAAAAACAGTAATATCAGTCCTGAGCAGGGCAACACCTCCAAAAAAAAGTGCTCACAATGTTCTCTAAAACCATAAGTTTAATAAGCACACATCTAGATAAAGCAGCTGCGTGGCTATTAGGAGAGCATTTCAGAACCATTACACTGAGAGAGTGATGAACTCCCATTGTTGTGAAAGAGTATTATTGGAATGCAGCAGCAAGATTACTGACTGGGGTGAGATGAAATGATCGTATCACACCGGTCCTCTGCGGTCTGCACTGGCTGCCAGTCAGGTGGAGGATTGTCTTCAAGGTAGGACTCCTGACCTACAAATCCCTACTCAAAAGAGGACCTGTCTATCTGCAAGATCTTCTTGTCCCCTACCATCAGCCCTGGGCACTCCATTCTGCCCTGGAGGGGGGGGACCTCCTTGGAGTTCCCAGAGTGAGGCTGCTGCTTTCTGGAGATAGGGCGTTTTTGGTGGCCACACCAGCTCTGTGGAACTCCCTGCCTGACTATTTAAGGGAGGCCTCCTCAGTAGAAGCCTTTAAGAAAGCATTCAAAACCTATTTGTTCCAGCAGGCTTTTAATGATTAATTGGTTTTAAAGGGATTGATAGAATTTTAGTTTGTGTTTAAGCTGCTGCCTTTATTTACTGTGTTATTGAATTGTGTGGGCAGCGCCCAGAGTCCATGGAAATGGGTGCTTTATAAATAAATTATCTGTTTATTTATCTATAGTATACTGATCTATGTGATAATGGTGAAAGCCTAAAATTGATCGCCGTTATCAAGAAGTCAGAGTTCCCGAAAAAATTTTTCAGCACTCTTAAACCCTAGCACACAGCATAATGGCTCCGGGGACTTTGTTTTTTACTGTGTTATGCAGGCAGCTGTGCCCCCTGCACCCCCCTACTAAATGATTCTCAACTCCAGGGGGGTGCATGTTGGAGGGGTGAAAACAGCAAAAAAGTAAAAGGTTCAGGCCGGGTGCAACAGTGCCCAGACCAGAACCTGGTACCCTGCCAACCAGCGCCGGCAATGCATCTACAATGCCACAGGGTCAGCTCGGCAACCAACCACAGCACAACCCCTCACATCCGCTCCTGCCCCTCGCTGTCTGTGCTCACTTTCCTCCCCCACATGTGTACATATAGCAGCATCCCATTGCTATAGTCACTGACCCCCATCTGTCCACCGTAGCCCTCTAGGGATGCACTGGGCATTGGGTCGCCATTATTATCAGTGCCCTTTTCCCAGCGCCCTAATCATGGGTACCCATAGTATACTATTCTACAGTGGGTAAATAACTAGTTAGACTGTAGAAGGCATGAACAATATAACACATAAGGATTGATCATGCTGTAATAACCCATACCCCTCAGTTGGTTGTGAGGCTAGAGGCATAACTGAATGTTTTCAACCTCCAGTGGGAGAGGTTATCATAGCATGATACACAGACTCAGGAGCATGTTATTGTGTTTATAAAACAGATATTGTAACTAAGAAAAAAGAAGACAGTGTTTAAAGTTGCAATTGAAACTGTTCTTGTTTTTTATCTTTACACTGTGGAGAACAAGTAGTACTTTAGCTATTCAGCCGCCAGTGTAACTCGCAAATATATCAAATTGACCATAGGTACAGTAAGTCACTCAGTTATTTTTATTTTTGCCTTCATAAGTAATGGGTAAAAAAGATGTCTAGTATCTATGCTCTGTTTGTGCCAGTGTCTGGTATAAGGATGTAATGATGGAAGGTTGTCAGGGTGCCCAACGAAGTACCACGCTCATTTTTTGTAACATAAACACACTCCTTTTTGGCATCAACATCCAGTTACATTACAGAATTATCCCAACCCATTATATATAGTACTCTCTCACAATAGCAAACCTCACAAAAACAAATTCTCACTTATACTGAACGAGAGTTGTAGGTCGCAGCACTCGAGATTGAAACTGACAGATCAACTGATGGTCTGACATATGCAAGGTTCATCTGTCCATTTCAATCACAAAATTTCACTGCTAATTACCTTAACTACGCCATTATTCTCAGTTGGTCCCAAGGATTCAGATGGCCTTGTGCCAGTTTCAAGGCATGCTTGCTTACATACAAGGCCTTGCACGGACTGACAACAGGCTATCTGAAAGACTTCCTGTTACCTCATGATCCTGGTCATCCCCTCCAGTCAGCAGAGGCAGGCCTCTTGTCAGTAGCGAGGTCCTGCCTGAAGTCCTCTGGTGATATGATTATTGGGGTTGCAGCTCTGATTTTATGGAACACCTTTAAAAAGTCTTTAAAAACTTATCTATTTACTTTATGTTTTGGGCTAGGCTTAGTAACATAATGTTATAACTTATATTTTACTGTTTTACTATGCATTTTACTTATTTGTACTTATCGTGAGGCACCCGAGCCTCCAGGCTTGGGTGCTACATAATTAAATTGCCTTGCCTGTAGTTTTCACCTGTACCATGTTGTTGAAAGAATACAGTAAAAAAAAGATATGAGTATAGTGCCCATACTGAGCTGTCCACAAGTGTCTATCTGGTCAGAACAGCACATTGATTACAGCGCATGCAAGAAGAGCATTGTAGGAACAATGAAATGAGGGCAGCTATGGGGTAGAAAAGCGAATTGCAATTACCGCAAACCCTGTAACTGTTACCTCAGTGGGAGGGATTGAAGGGAGGAAAGAAGGGTTAAAAAAAAGTGGTGGCTGGTCAAGCTGCTCCCATGGTAGAGAGGATTATATAGCAGCTTGGCTGTGTGGATCTGGAGACCAGGGTTCTGTTTCTGGTCTACAGGTTTTTGTTCATGAGATGGGTGTGCATTATTTTACTAAGTCCCGTTTCACAGATCCCTTCCCCAAGTTTCTAAATTCCCTCATAATCCACCTCCCCCTCTGAGCTGATTATTTTAGAAATTGGGGTGCAGGGGAGTGGAGCCCCCCTGCAAATACATGCTTTCATATTTCATTCTGTAGTTGTGGTAGCTGCTCTCGGTGTGTGTTTGGACTGCTACCATGTGGATGGGAATCTGTGTATTGGGTGCTGTTATTGCAGGTGCCCTTGTTGCTGTACTAATCTGGACAGCGCTGTTGTTGTGTTCGTTGCTCAAACCTAGTGCCCCATATGAGACTGGCTTAAAGCTGAAGAAAGCTTGGCAAAAATCTGTGTGAAACTAGATAGTCAAAATCCACTACTTGTGCATGGATGAAGCAGAAGGATCCTTTACAGTACTTTGTTGGTGGATGTTCTGACTCCCAAGGCTTGTCTTGAAACAAACTCAGAAAGCCTGATGAGGGGAAAATTATTATTTTTTTTTTAGTTGTTTAACCAGGATCAGCACACTAAGCTGAAAGCTTTTTTACTGGAGCGACCTAGGAGCACAGAGAAGTTAAGTGACTTGCTCAGGGTCATACAGTATGCAAGTGGAAGCTGTGGGACTCAAACCCAAGTTTGGTCTGCTGGATGTCACCAGATGTGTAGCTCAGAACCTTAAACCACCACGCCATACTGCCTCCCCTGATTAAGAGATTGATTAAGAGACCCTGCTTTGGACTGAGCAGTAGCACTCAAGTGGTATGCCTGTGTCTGGTGTTATTTTAAAGCAAAAAGCCAAGCAGTTTTCCGAAGGGATCCACACAGCTAACTCTAGGTTCAAATCTTCCTGTGGGTGGTTTTGGCATATTTAGTGCTGACATGGTATCTGCTGTATAAGAATTACTGGTGAATAATGATCTTGTGATGATCAAGCTTCTGCGAAATTTCTGTCAGAGCCGAGAGGCATTTGTCAGTCAGTGGGTACCTGCCAAAACGAGTTTTCAATGCCGATGAGTCAGCTAGTTCTGGTGGTGCCTCTCAAACCAAAAATTGGCTAGCAAGAATTATAAAAATGCCTCTGAAGGGTTTAAAGTTTTAAAAGACTGAGCAACTTTCCTCTTTTGTACGAGTGCTACTAGTACACATAATGTTCAACGCCTATACATCAGAAAGTTTGCCAGTCCCACATGTTTTCACCACGTGAGCCTAGTGTTCCTATCCATCATTTACATGCATGGCTGTAATGCCAGGATGACTGCTGACAATTTTAGAAAGTGATTCTCAGAGTGTTTTGTCCCCATAGTTCAAGCTCACCTATGAAAAATGAAGCTGTCCACAAGAGCTTTACTGCTGCTGAATCAATGTCCAGTCCACCCACAAGCGAATGAACTTTGGATCCATGATGGTAGAATCAAGGCACTCTTCCTACCTAAAAATATAAACTCTAGGATCCTGCCTTTGTATAGTGGAATTACAGCCACCTTCAAAAAACTTTATGTAAGAGACTTTTGCATGACCTGGTTGTGGCTGGGGGAGTGAAGGTGGCAGATTATCTAAAATCACTTACCCTCCAACCTGTAGCAATCTTCACATGTGAGCAATGAGTGAATGTGAGTGCAAACTACTGTTAATCACTGATAGATTTCCACCCATGGACCAGGTTTTGCTGATGCAGTGACACCAGGTGAGGAGGAAGCTGCTAATGACACAAGGGAGATTGTTACACTAGCCACTGACTTAAACTTTGCTCACCAACATTGCTGACACTGAAAACATCATCAAAGAGTGGCTGTTAGACAATTATGAATTGCAAATAACTGAACAGCTTACTGATTCTGACATAGTCAATGTTGTCATGAATTCTGAGTAGGACGATGAGGAGGAGTAAGTGGACCCTGGAGAGCAATCTGATTTGAGGATCAAAATCTCTACTTACAGTGAGGCTATATGAGGGTTGTAGTACAGGATTGACTGGCTTCAATCACAATAACCAGATCTGCAAAAGTTCTGCAAGTAAGGCACCTGGTTTCCTACACAGCAGACTTGGTAACAAAAACAAAGCAAAATAATCAAGCTCTGTAAACTGCAGTGAGTACCTAATGCAATAATGTACAGTACCCGAACTAAACTGAACTGAACGACAGTGAGTGGGTACACTGAAGTCGATTTAAAATGAAATTTTTTAGAGCCAAACAGTTGCTAACGCTGCTAATATTTCCATTTTATTGAGTGAGCCTGGTTTAATTAAGCGTGAATCACGTTATTTATTTATTTATTTGCTTCTGATAACCAGGTAAGTGCACTAGACAGAACTGCCTATTTTCAGGCATGACCCGGGAGAGTACAAATCAAGGAACAGGTAAAAACAAATACATGTACAGTGTTGTACAATAGGAGATTCCAAACAGTTATACAGAGGTGCAAGTTACATAGTTCATAGAGGAGGTACATATCACACATTATAATAGGAATAAAACAGACAAAAGGCACAATTTACAGTTAATAATGTTCAAAATATGACAGCAAGGAGGCAATTCACAGGCAGAGACAGGGAACAAAGTGTGCAGCTGCAGCTGAGGAAGAGTGGGGATGGGAGGAATCAAGAGGCCACAGGGAAATGTAAGTGCAGGACAATGGTAGATTTGCATGACTCATGAAGCTAGGGACATTTGCAAGTGTCAAGGGAGGTGAGGCAATTGCAGAGGCCTTTCTTGAAAGTGGGATGGGATTTGGAGTGCCTAAGATCAAGTGGGAGAGAGTTCCAAAATTTGGGGGTATAGAAGGAGAAGGCAAGTTCACCCATCCTGATAGAGCATTTTGGGACAGATAGCAGAGCTAGACATGGAACAGAGGGAATGATTAACTTGTTGGTTAAGTTTTTTCTGACTAAGACAAACATTTCCCATATACTGACAGTGCCTCCTTCAATATAACAAACATGCCGATATAGTAAATGATAGTTCTAGCACCCACAGCATTCATTATAGTGAGGGATCATGGTAACATGGAAGAACAAGTGGAGGTATTTACAAAACTGTTAGGTAATGAGTGTTGTTCCACAAAAATAAGAAGTATGACCCACTCTGTTTAGTACATTACAAATACTGTGTGTAGAGGTGAGTAGCTGGGTTACTAAATTTGTGGATGATATCCAAACTGGGACAGACAGTAGTCCATCAAAAGAAAAATATAAATGATCTTCACGAGCCTGGGTCATCGAGGGTTGGCTGGGAGGAAGGGAGGGAGGAAGCAGGATTGAGCAGCCATTTGGCAGCTATCCTCTCCCAGAGGTATTTCGTCATCCTCCACGGGTCCCACTGCCCCCAGGTGGAGGCCTGAAGGTAATGCAGACAAGGAGGTGTCTCACATGGGAGGGCACTACGGATGTGTGGCAGCTTCTGGATTTTGCTCTGTGGGGGGAAGTTGACGTTCCTCTCCCTGGCCCTGCCACGGGGGGCAATCTGTGAAGGAACTAGGGGGTTGGCCATGTGAGAGTCGATCAGGTCCAGAGAACGAGCCCATCTTAGGTAGGGCCAGAGCCATCTGTCTGCTCCATGGAGGAGTATAAACAAATAATAGACAAAAATATATAAATAAATTAGGGGAATGTACACACAAATGGCAAATGAGTTTTTATATTGCAAAACGTTAGACTTTGCAGTTTCATAAAACTAACAATAGACACAGTTAATACTTAAATTATAAAACTAAATGTATTCTCATTTGCAGCTGTTTGTATGGTTGCTGTTTTCTGAAATAATATTAATATTCTCCCCCCTCCAAATGATCCATAAGTAATAGTACCTTCTGTATGCAACAGCTGATATGAAATACTGCTCTGTGTTATTTTCTTTTGATGGATAACATTTTTTACAGTTTTCTTCATGGAGCCAGTATTTTGGTGTTCTGACTATATCACTTGCTGTATATTCCTGGAATAAGCCATTGACCTATTGACCTATTAGAGCAGTTCTCAGAGTTCTGTCCACAAGCTGTGACATAACCAAAACTACAAACTACTGGTTCCATGAAGAGCACTGTACAAAATGTTGCCTGTTAAAAGAAAATGCAAAACACAGTTTTCATATCAAACATTAGACAGGAAAAGTTAAATATTAATCAAATGGTGATATTGATATTTACATAGTTGAGTCCCTTTGGACTTTATGTTACTATGTGTATTGATTTGTTTTCAAACTAGGCATGTTACATACAGTTGCAGATTGCCTCACGATTCCTACCCTTTTAAAGTGATACAGAAATTATGGCTAGTGAACAAAGAAAGGACATGAGCATCCCTGTATGCAACAAGCTTAAGTTGGAGCCACAATGCAGAGTGGTAACAAAGACAATACTTGCTTATATTAAAGAGCTAGTGTGCCATCTGAAATAAATATTAGCTTTAAAAAGTAGTCAACTATTACTTTTTATATCTGAGGTGCTTTTTAATTTCCCCTAATGTGTAGAACAGCATTCTGCCTGGAGGCTGACATATCTAGTTCTATTTCTTTGCATACCTCATCAGTATTAATACTATGTTGCAGTAGTAAATTGTATTTATATGGTGCCCATCCCATCAGGCTCTGGGTGCCTCATAATTAAGCAATAAGGCACAACAGGGTGTGTGTTCTTGTGTAATAATGTCATGCCTCGGATGGTTGGAGCATGAGGCTGGAGGCTTAGTGCATTCAACACCCGAGAAGTGGCATTATTATACAATAACACACACCCTGGAGTGCCTTAGTGTTATTATACAATGGCTTGCTTATAAAGAAAAAAAACATTAAAAAACACGTTTAAATTTTTTTTCATAATTTTTGGTGTGTGTAGGTATATGTTTTAAAAAAAAAGTCCACACTTTCTGGTTTTGTCCACTAGATGGTGCTGCGATTGTATAATGCCTTCTGTTTCAGTCCCTCCTGGTTTCCTTCTGTGCTGCTGTCCTGCTTGTGCTACAACAGCTGCTATTCTGTAATACCGGGGTCATTTGGCTACAGTATAAAAGAAAAAAGGTTTTGTATTTCAGGGACAGTCTGTGATGTGATGGGTAGGAGGTTTTATGTTTTCAATGTACAACCTTGGGGGGGTGCTGCAGTTCTTTACAGCAGCAGCTGGGAGTGGCTGTAACTTGTTGACAGGAGTCATGATTTCATTCTCTGTCATGCGGTCATGTGTGAGCCTGGACTTCATACAGTGATGTTATTGTGTAATAACATAACTGTTTCAGGCACTACCTGATCAATCAGAGGACAGGAAATTTATTTTCCATTGTATATTATATCCTAAATAACATTAGAAAAGAAACAGAAAACAAAACGTGCATAAATAATTAAATACTACATGATGTAGTAGTCAGGCAGTCAACAACATTAATATCAGAATGTTCTTTATGAGTCAAGGTAGGCCAACCAAAACAGATAACATTTCACTCTCAATCTAAATGACATCAGTGAAGAGGCCTCTTTAAGGTCCCAAGGTAAAGTATTTCACAGAGTCAAATGCCCGATCCCCAGGTTGTTTCTGTCTTGGTCTTGGGACCTTGAGACTGCCATGCTCAGCAGACCAGAAAGGGTGATTTGTAATGTAAGGAGTCAAGAGCTCAGATAGGTAACCCAGGCCCATATTATGTAGGGCATTTTAGGTATTGTGACTTCACTAACATTGACATCACAACTGCTCAGGAACAGTCAATCACTTGCTAACAGATCAGTCACTTGTGATGTCAAATTGAATGAGGTCACAATGCTGTTGAGGTAAAAAGGAATAGAGCTAGATATGACAACTCCTAGGTAAAGCAATGCTGTTCACATCCCCAAATACAGTCAGAAAGAAAACCTTATAATAAGCCAAATGCACAAAAAATTATATTTTGGAAATAATTCTGTCTCCTATTTTTGGTGCTACTAGCTCTTTAAGGGTATGGAAGGAATGTTAACATTTGTAATTCATATTTCAAGTCATAAAATAAATGGCTTCTCATTGCAATTTTCTACTCAAAAGATACCATTTGCTAATCAATTGCAGCCTTGATTAGCAGACGTTGCTAATCAACTGATTTGTCACATTGTTATACAAATTTCTGAAATGCAGTAATTCTTTCCTTCAACTGTGGTAAAAAGTACAGAGCTGCAAAAAAATTTTGTGCAATTTGACAGTTTTTCCCACAACAATTTTCTCACAATTCGACAGTTTCTCCCTTCAATTGCATTCTGCTGGATGGCAGCCTCTAGATAAAAATAACTGTTCACTGAAATTGCTTCTCATTCTTAGATGGTTGCTAATCAAAATGTTGCTGATAAGCAAAGACTGTTAATCAAGTTTCCAAAATGAATTTATGACTTGCATTTGTTAGCTTCTATTCTCTTTCTGAATACTGTATGTCCCTCTTTTTCCCATCTCTCTGGTCTTTCAAAACAGCCCTGAATATAGACATCTTTTGTATCATAATTGATGTTCCAATTAGTGACATACAGGATAATGTGTGGGCAGCCATACACAACAAGTCTGTGTCTGCATCGAGAGGGTTTTATAGCAATCAGGAACCTCGAGAGCGAAGCTCGATAGGTTCACTGGTTGCCATACAAAACTCGAGATGAAGACACAGGCTTGTCTGTGTATGGATGCCCATACTTTATATTTTTGTAGTGTATGGGTATCCATGCCCATTTCAGACACTGCACTTTGTTTCAGTAAACTGGTGGTTGGAGGGGGGCACTCGAGGGTTAGTGGCAGGCTTAAATTACTGACACAGTATGATGCAGATGTTTTTGCAAGGTCAAGTTATATAAGCAATAAGGTACAATGAGGGGTTATGTTAATGCACTAATTAACCACCCCTTGGGGGTGTAATGTGGCATAAGGCACAGCTGAGTGTCACATGCCTCCAGGGGGTGATTAACAAGTGCATTAACATAACCCCTGAGAGTACCTTATTGCTGTTATAAAATAAAAATAATAAAAAAACTGTTATAAGGGTAACTGCTATTATTTATTTAAATAAAAAGTAAGATATATAGTAAAATAGTCCATCTGTTATCACTAGAATGCTTGCTGTGCTGTGCGCCAGGCTGCGCTATGCATGGGGGATCATAAATACTGTACAACCTGCTTATAAATGTTATAGTTTGTATAGTGTTATACCTTTTTTCATCATATTTACCTCCGTTTTCTTGGATGAAATGGGCGAACTGCCCAAAGCCACCGACAGGTCTTCTGTCTGTTTCACAATGCTCCTGAGTACTCCAAAACCTGTCTCTGTCACCGTTTGTAGTACTGGAGTTTTTAACCCCAGTGTTTACCGTGGAGATAGTTGTCCAAGCCACTGAGACAGGAAACAAGTGTCTGAGCCAAGATAATACAATGCTGATGAGTAACAGACATATTTTCAAAAAAAATTAGTAAATTTTATTGAGATTACATGAACTCTTTCTATGAGACAGAAGCTCAAATTGCAGGTGTTGCATGGCTGTGTTGCTTGCTGCCATAGCAACGTGGTCAGAACAGCATTGTGTATTCGTACATTTTAAACATAAAAAGCTGGGCAATGAGTGGTAGGTGACTGGAATGCCCTGTTTTTGCCAACATCCTGTTAATTTGGGCATTAGGACTGCACATCAGAGATGAGACCAATGGAAACGTAGTAAATGTATATGCGTGTCACGTGAGTGCGCTAATCATTTCCAAAGTAACTCGTAGTAACCTTACATTTTTATTTTTTAAATAAGGAAAAATAAAGGTTACTACAGACAGGTTTGGAATGCAAAAAGTTTAGTCAGCAAAGTTTGTTTTTGCCTCTTAACACAGATACCATCTTGTGGGCAAATGTGGAGGAACATCACTGCGGAGTTAGGGAGACTATTAGCTGGAGCTGAGACATCGCTCTAATCAACAGACTTAAAATACAACAGCTAGTATTAAAACAGGGAAAACTAAGATTTTCTTCTCATATTTGTTTTGCCAGTTGTCATTTATTTTATGCAGCATTAATTTGTTTTGCCAAGTCTGGCCATTAAGTGTCATGTCGGCTCTGGGTTCTGTAAATAGAAGTAATGAAAAATGTAGTACCTCACAAAGCAAATCCGTGCTCAGGTAATCAGGCCCTACAAGTACATTAATTAAAGATTAAAGTAGGGCTGTCAGAATGCCATCAGCCAGTCAGAATTTAATATTTCCTAGCCCCTTTTTATAACAAAAAAAAAATTCTAGCTTAATAGCATAGAGGAAAGCAACTACTGTATGTGGCAGCATCCAAGTGACATCACTACCACAGCAGAACAACATAATGATGTCACTACTGCAGCAGAAAAAGCATATACCAGGCATGGAATTCCACGCATAACAGCATTCCACCATACACTATATCATCAATTGTAATTAGTCAATCAGTTGCTCCAATCTGCATCAGGAGCACTTTGATTGCTTGCAACCAATGATGTTACTAGGCAGGGCATCTGTAATGCTGCAATGGGGGGCTGGAGTGGCTTTTAAAAACCATGAAGCTAGAAAACAAATGAGATAGTGAGAGAGACAGTGAGAGATAGAGAGAGAGAGAGAGAGAGAGAGAGAGAGAGAGAGGTGCAGTATTCAGAAAGTGGTCAAGGACTGTGTGAATATGAACTGAGAATGCTCACTTTCTTTCCCTTTTAAACAGCTGGGGCCAGACCTTTAAAGAGCGATGCAGGGCATGTGTCAAGCCCCCATGCCAAACATATTTTTTTTGTGCAGCTGTGCCAAACACCTTTGCTGAAACTGCACACGGTTTTCTATTCTGGGGAGCAGTTGCGGCGGTTTCCTCACTTTATAGCAACTTGTGCCAAATAGTTGCTACAACTAACTACTATATGTAAAGCACTCCACCATGCTGCTTCCCCTTGCAGTTTTCTCCCTTTTGGCCCCCCTACTGTCTCTCCCACCCTCCTCTCGGCCAGTTATGCAGGAGTGCCTGCAAACACTACTTTTTACAATCGCATGCCCTCCTCCTCCTTCCAGTACCTGCCCTGATGGCAAATTCCCTGAGACTTACCTACCAAAACCATTCATGGCCCCTTCCATCCTTCCGCCCTCCTTCCACCCAGGCCAGTTACCCCTACAACCCACTGCTCAAGTCTCCTCTATGGTCATCAAGATTTCACCTGCCCCTCCCTGTAAGCCCCTGTGGGCACGGCCCATAACCAAACTGATGATCACCCTCCTACTGATGCAATCAGTAACATGGAGCCACATCCTGGACCTTTCCCCTTCCCACAATCCAGCCTCTGCCTCACCCTCTCAACTTCCCAGAGGTCTGAAACTGGTGCATCTGAACATATGTAGCCTTCTGACCAAATTACCCCTGCTGCAGCCAACTGTACTCTCACTTGATCCAGATGTCCTGATTATTACAGTCATGGTTAAAGCCACACAATAAAGACTCTGAAATTGCTATCCCAGGATACACAGTCATCGGCCATGACCAGCCAGTTTGCAAATGAGGTGGTGGCATTGCCATGTACATCGCATCCATGCTGCAGTTCACCAATATCACCCTTTCTCATCCTACGCAATCCATCTACACACTACTAATAAAAATTGCCCTCTGTCAAACTGCATCTGTATTTGTTGCAGGATCTTATTGCACACCTAGCGCCCCACTGTCCGCCATCATGGACCACCTCGGCAGTCTTGAAACACTGGTGTCAGGGGAGAACTCCACATCCTTGGGGATTTTAATCAAAATTGTCTCTCTCATGCAAAGTCCAAACTCTTGGGTAAAGTAGGTGCCCTAACCCTTTCTCAATGATCACCAAGCCCACCCATCTGAATCACAAAATGCCTAATCACGCTCTCCTTGATTGGTCACTTACCTCCCACCCACAGAGGATACTAGCTGCAGGCCTGCTCCCTGACTCCCTTAGTGGCCACCACATGACTTTCATGGTCAGGAAAATCTTCAGGCCCCAGGTGACCCCCCACTCATCCTGCTGACCAGGTCCTACAAATCCCTGGACCTCACCTCTCTCCTACATTACCTGTCCATTACAGACCGGTCCTTCATACACTGCACTTCCTTCACTCAAGCCACACCGGAGGGTTTCAAAACTAGGTTCCTTGCCATCTGGAACCACTATGCCCCCTCTTAGATGATCCAGGGTGCATGGTGCCCACCTCCCCTGGATCACAGCCAAAGTTATTGCCAATCTCAAAGCAAAAGACATGGCCTGGAAAGTGTTTAAGGAATCCAGCTAACCCCAAGCTCACCTAAAGTACTGTGCTCTGCTCAACACATCTACTAGGCTAATCCTCCAGGCAAAAGTCAAGTACTTCAATACTGCCTTTCACACAAATATAAACCATCCAACCAAAGTCCTCAAATCGCTTTTTGCCCCACCCCCCAGCCTCCAATACCCACCCTAAACATAGGCGCATCTATGGTTACCAACCCTCCAACAGTAGCCAAAGATTTCAATTCCTGCTTCACTAACTGCACTGCTGCATGGCTATCCTCTCTCCCTTCCGCCACCCCTTCCCATTGCACCTGACCAAGACCCTCCACCCAACTACTCCTTCTCTTTCCATCCAGTTACATCACTTGAGGTGTACCACGCTCTACTTGCCCTCAATCCAACCAAGGGCACATATCCCCCCTTTCACAATGCTAAAATGCTGTACCTATTGGCCCCTGCCATTGCCTCCCCCCCCTTGCAGTGTTCTTCAACTTATCCTTCTGTCTAGCCTTGGTACCAGCTGAGTGGAAGCATGCCACAGTCATCTTTTACCCCAAAGGAGGTGATCCCTCTGCCCCAGGAAACTACCGCTCTATTTTCCTTCTTCCCATTCTGGCTAAAATCCAAGAAAATCTTGTACTTTCTCAACTCTCCTCCTTCCTCGACTCTTCTTCCTTCTATAACCCTTACCAGTCTGGCTTCAGGAAGTCCCATTCCATCACCATCTCCCTGCTGAGGCTCATGGACTCCATCATCTCTGCCATGGATAAGGGGCACATCACTTCAGCTATCTTTGTCGACCTAGAAAATGCATTCAACACAGTATTCCACTCCCTCCTCCTAACTAAGCTTGCCAGTGCAGGGCTCTCTAGTTTGGCCACAGACTGGTTCCAGTCCTACCTGGTTGGCCGAACGCTGTCTGTCAGGATTGGTAACTCCACCTCTGATCCTCTCCCTGTCTCACTGGGGGTGCCGCAGGGCTCAGTCTTGGGGCCACTCCTGTTCTCTATCTTCCTAAATGATCTGCCCTCTGCCTGCCCACATATCTCCATTCACATGTATGCAGATGACACAGTGCTGTATACATCTGGCCCCTCTTCTACTGATGTGGCAACCACTTTGCAGCAGGACTTCAGCAGTGTCCAGCTCTGGTTTCACTCCAGTCAGCTTCAACTCAATGCCAAGAAGACAGTCTCCATGACCTTTGGCACAAGGTGGAGACTTTCACAGCTTTCCCCTTCCTGACCTAACACACTCAGGGTGGGACTTCATTGGATACCTAAGGGTCTGGCTTTACCAGCACCTTGACTTTTCTGTACATATTGACATCAACAAAAAACTTCACCCTAGACTGGGTGCATTTTACAGTAATTGTGGTTGCATCCCACTGCTGGCCAGCCGACCAATTGTACAGAAAATAATTCTGCCGATTTTTGACTATGGAGATGTGGTCTACAGTGCCGCCCCCAAGTCCACCCTGACCAGACTGGATCCCCTATTCCATTTCTTCTGTCGCTTCACCCTTGACTGTCCTTACTCCACACATTACTGTACCTTCTACCAGTCAATGGGACTACCCTCCCTACAGGACCACAGATCATCACACTGCACATGCTTTGCTGCCAAGTTCTGGCATCAGTCCTTGCCCCCCTATCTTTCTTCAGTCCTGTCCACCTACTCCCTCCCCAGCCTATGGGCTCAAGCAAAATGACACTCGTCTACTTCATATTCCCCACAGGTCCACCTCGAAAGGCCAAGCAGCTTTCAGCTACCATATGCCCAAACTATGGAACTCACTCCCTCCAGACATTTGGCACACTTCTCCATCCCAGCACCTCAATGATCTTCTCTCAACACATTTCTCATCCACCTGTTTATGCGACTAATTACATCTTCAGCTCTCAGACAGTTACCCCTCCCTTGACTTACTCTGTGCCACTCTTTATATCAACCTTTTACCAAGTTTATGATGTCAAGCACGTGTTTCATGACTCATCCCCCTATGTTAGCACATCATTGTAAAGGCTGCACTATTTGCTTGTATAATTCTGCCTAATTTACTCTGCTGCACTGTATTAGTGTCACCGTGTTTGTACCATTGCTGTATTATTGTATTGTTATTGTTGTCCTCCTTACTTTTGTGTACTAGCCCCAGGACACATCTGGAATTGAGTGGTACTCTGCTCAGAATGTCGTCCTGGTAAAACTCTTACATAAATAAGTAAAATAAATAAAGAAGGGTCCCCTGAATGATACAAGACATACCAAGGGAAAGATGGTCTAATTTGTGGCACTTGGTACATGGGAGTGAAAATTCTGCTCATCAGCCGGGATACTGCTGCAAGCCCTGTGCACAATATGATTGGCACCCCAGGGGCCTACAGCATTCTAATTGGCTTTGAAAATCCAGCCCGTAGTGCACTGCTTGGACTTAAGAGTAACTTTCAGAAGTAGTAAGCCATCCCTTCATATAGCTGAAGTATTTGTGTTTTCTTGTTTGCTAATTAGAAGATTTTCTACCTGACAGTACTTGATGTAATGTCTGGAACAGCACAGTACCTGGACACTGTCGTGTTGACACAGTCAATTATATTTCTCCCTGTACATCATCAGCATTGTGACATCAATGATGATGACATCACTAGCAACCAGGAAGAGGTGATCTGCTGCTTAATATATAACTGGTGAAACATGTTACCAATCATGCAGCAGGGCTTGTGATGTAACAATGACTGAGGTCTCATGCTGATGATGATGTCGTGGGAGGGATTGAACTAGACATGTCTGCTTCCAGGTAAAGCAATGCTTTTCACATTACCCCCACCCCCACCCCTGTATTTTTACATAGAAAGTTGTCTAGGGCACACATTGAAAAACAACACTTTTGAAATAAAAAGTAAAAACTAAAAAAAAAAGTAAAAATGTATTTGTTTAAAGCACCCTTTCCAAGCTCAGGGCGCTTTTACAATAATTCAAACACTTTAAATGCAAACCATATAAAATCAGTAAAAATAGTAACCATAAATAACACTCAGTTATCAAATCCCCGAAAATGCTTGATTAAATAGGAATGTTTTTAACTGTTTTTTAAAGCCTTCCACGGACAGGCAATCTCATATCTGACGAGGTAGAGAATTCCACAGGGTAGGTGCCATATAGGCAAAAGATCTTCCTCCAGATGTCTTTAAATATACCCTGGGTATCTCTAGCAATCCCTAATTAGGAACTACTTTAAAAATGTACTAACATTTTCTGCCTGCCACTTTTGGTGCTACTAGCTCTATAAGAGCAATTTTGGAGGTATTGTAGGTCAAGAAAAAAAAGAGTAGAACTGTGCAGAATGTAGAATTCCTCTGCAGAATTTCCACTTCTGAAATGCTTTTCAGATTTTTTTTTAATTCCACAGAATTCTCAAAGGCATGCCTATATAAATCAAAGAATAATAATCCATGGATCAGGTAATCTGTGGAAAAATATTCTGTGGGTTGAGGAAAATTATTCTAAAGTTTACATAAACTGTGGAATATAATTCTGAAGTTAACATTCTACTTTCTAGCTGGTCCACTGATGCACCAGTAGCACTACCTCCTGCAATGCTAGCCTCGAGATTTCAGAATGAGCTTGGGTCATCAGAAGGCCAGCTGGGGGAAGGTGGAATGAGCATCCACAGCATTGTTCTCTTCCAGGGGTGCTGTGATTCTCACCGTGAGCGCAACTCCCACTGGAGGCTGGGAGTGCAGCACCAACCCAGGGACCATGTGGTCAGAGAGTAGATGTTGGCAGACGTCTGCAGGGAGCATGCAGGAATGTGTGCACCCCCTGCTGACATCATTGCACAGCCACATCTCTTGGGGCAGCCTAAGAAATAAAACCCTGATGCAGTCATATGGTGACCCCAGGGACCCTTGCAACTGTGACATGTAGTCCACCCTTGGGGATGCTGGGGTGACCAGATTAGCATCTTGGTCCTCTCCTTTGGGCACAGGGGAAGTTCCACTGTGGGGGCATGTCACAGTCTCCAGGATTGCCCCTGTAGTTCCCCAGGGCCAGCACAAGCCCAGAGGTGAACCTGAAAAGGGTCAGCTCTCCAAAATAGGTTGCATATCCAGCCTCTTCAAGAGAATAAATAGAATTAGAAAAAAAAATCCACTTTCAGAATATTGGAATTCTGATGCTGACTGAATTCCACAGAAATGGGTGGAATATCTGAAAATTCTACAGAATACTGGTGGAAGTGGAATCTGAAACATCTGCATGGCTCCTTACATGAGGAAAAAGTTCCACCTAACTACATAAATAGGGGTATAAAGCTATCAAGGGGCTCTGGTGGTATTCATAAACAAGCTTTGATATTTTTCATCAGACTCCCACTATATTTGTTACACAGTACTATATGGTGCTTTCCAAGGAGTAATGTAAGCACCGAACAATTATAGCCTACGAATACTTGCTTGTGTCACATTTTATAATCTGCATCCTCTTAGTGAACAGCCACCTTGGGTCCCTATCAGAACACATTTCTTCGTCTTAATTAGCATGTTGTGTCAAATTTCTAGAGTACAGATATTTGATAAACGGGATTATTTATGTAAAGATGGAACTGAAAGGGAGGGAACAAAGAAGTAACACAAGGACCCACAGGATCATTAGTAAGGACTGATACAATTGTGTAAAATCCTCTGCAGATTTCTATCGAGACAAACTATGCATTCATCTAATCTGCTGGGACTGGCAGAATAAGGGGTTATGTTGAATTACCTTCATTCTCATGATTTTTTACTATGTTTGGAATGAGGTGAGCTTTCTTTTAATCTTTTTAGAGGAGGTGGGGTGGTGGTAACATAGCCTCCAGACTAAATAGGATGCAACATTGTTGCAGTTTAATCAACATCTACTTAACTGGCGTGCTGCCAGTGCTGTGCAGTACATATTATAAT
Source organism: Neoceratodus forsteri (assembly GCA_016271365.2). Taxonomy (NCBI): domain Eukaryota; kingdom Metazoa; phylum Chordata; order Ceratodontiformes; family Ceratodontidae; genus Neoceratodus; species Neoceratodus forsteri. Next base: position 76,081,581 of record CM057450.1, read on the forward strand.
TCATTTTGAGCTGTGCTGGTTTAATTGAGGGTTGTAGCTCGGGATGCATATTACTATGTATGGTTTTGGTTTCTGGTAGTTGCATGTGTCAGTTTTAGAGTTCTTTACAATAATTACCCTGCCATCATTGTAACATATTTCATGATGTAAAAATCTGGCAAATATTTAGTTGATACTCTTATCCAGTAAATAGGTGCTGAAAAGATTGTAGCTCCCTAAACATTCATCTGATGAAGTGCCATGTGATTTTCTAGCAAACCCAAGTAAAATCATTTTGATTAGTAAATCAATATAGCCACTAGCCAGGAACTCTATAAATCACACACAAAAAGATGATCAAGACCTCAAAGATTTTTGTTTGCTTTCTGTTTTTTTTTTATTTTTATTTTTTTGCTCTAAAAAGGTTTTTCTTGCTGGCCAACTGCTTTATCCCAGAGATATGCCCTGATCTCAGGGGTATACACTCTTAAGAGTGTCTCCCTCTGTCTCTCCGACCCTAATAACCCACTAGATCTCCCACAGTTCACCCTCCATGGCAGAGAGTCTGGTGGGAGGGCTGTCTCCCCCCCTCCAGCAGTCTACTATACAGACTAGGCTCCAGTGCCTGAAGGCACTAGAACCCTGGGAGGGCCCAGATGTCCAGTCCATCATATAGATAGAATTGTCTTTTTTTCTGTCCCTGTTTGATCCCTCTCACTTCACCTGACATGAGCACAGCTGTCTGAGTTGTCCAAACACACATACACAGAAGACAGTGTGGCACAAGCAAACTTCCTGGCCTAGTTGCAGTAGTTGCTGTGATGCTGAAGCTGGCTGCCAGCCGTCCCTGACCGAGGCACACTGCTATGTGGCAATTGTCTCATCCCAGTGAACATACTGAAGTGTTGATCAGATTTTACCCCTGAACTCAGATTAGGTTTGTGGAAGCCATTGGGCCATCAAGGTGGTCTGCTTTCAGTTCTTAAAGTCATTACCTAGGAGCTATAACATTAAAATATTTTATTTCAGTCACTAGAATGAGAGCATTTTCCCATCCAGCAATAACCAATTGTGTTCACGATGTGTTTAGTCAGGACAGCCCAGCTGAGATTTCTTTATTGATTTAACATAGCACTGGAGGAGGAATCCCTTAAGGTGTAGTGTTTCAATTACAAGGATGTTGGGGGCAGTAGCAATGTTGTCATGAAATATTCAGGTGTTCATGTTACAATTAGAACTGGCTGAATTTACTTTTCTGCCAAAGAAACTACAGTGACATTGTTCGTGTTGGCTGACATGGAAAACAATGAAAAATTACTGGAAATTTTGACCACCTTATTGCAGATGTTTCAGCAATGTGGGCAGTCCATCAGATGGTCCATATAATTTAAACTGTACTCCATATCCAACTATTAATGCTTGTGCATAGTTAATTGCTCCTCCCCTTCAGCACATAGAGGGATGATACATAGATACATAGATGTTGATGGCAGATAAGGGCCTACAGCCCACCTAGTCTGCCCATTTGCAGATGTAACTTTGCTTCTTCAAACTTCTCCAGAACTAGGTTGTCCCCTTCGACCCACCACCAGTATCCCCCGATGCCTATCCCATGCATTCTTAAATCCTGCAATTGTTTCAGCCCCCACTGCCTCCTTCGACAGGGCATTCCATTTGTCCACCACCCTCTCCATGAAGAAATATTTATTCATGTTCCCACTAAACCTCCCTCTCTCCAGTTTCATCCCATGTCCCCTAGTCCTGCAAAATCTTTTTCTGTGAAAAATGGTGTTTTCCTGCATCTTGTTCCTCCCTATGAGGTATTTGTATGTCTCTATCATATCCCCCCTCCTTTCTTTCCTCCAGGGAGTACATATTTAAGTCCTTCAGCCTGTCCTCATAGATCTTGTGATGTAATCATTGCACCATCTTGGTCACCCTCCTCTGAACTGCCTCCACCCTGTTAATGTCCTTACATAAGTAAGGCCTCCAGAACTGGACACCGTACTTGAGGTGTGGCCTCACTAATGTCTTATATAGTGAAATTATGACCTCCCTCATCCTACTGGTGATACCCCTGCATATGCATCCCAGCATCCTGTTTGCTTTTCCTACTGTCTTGTCGCACTGACTCCCTACCTCATGGTCATCAGAGATAACTCGTAGGTCCCTTTCCTGCTTGGAGCATTCTATAAACCCACCCTCGCACCAAGCTAATATGTTGCTCCATTGTTTTTGTGCCCCATGTAAATTATTTTGCATGTCTTTGTTTTAAATCTTAACTGTCACTTCCTTGACCAGCTCTTAAGCTTCTGCAGATATTTTCACATTCTATCCACACCCTCTGGGTGTCCACCCTGTTGCAGAGCTTTGTGTCTTTAGCAAACAGGCAAATTCTCCCTTTTAGGTCTTCTGTAATGTCACTGATAAAGATGTTGTAGAGGACTGGACCCAGCACTGACCCCCGTGGCACCCCATTGCTCACCCTTCCTTCTGTGGAGTGACAGCCATTTACCGCCACCCTCTGTGTCCTGCAATCCAGCTAATTCCCTACCCACCACACCACCGTCCTGCCCACTCCCATGATTCCCAGCTCATTTAACAGCCTTCTATATGACACAGTAGCAAAGGCCTTGCTGAAGTCCAGGTAGGCCACATCGACTGCTCCCCCCCAATCCACCTCCCTTGTCACCCTGTCGAAAAATTCAATAAGGTTAGTCTGGCAAGACCTCTCCCCAGTAAAACCATGTTGCATTGAGACCTGTAGAATGTTGGCAACCAGGTATTCCACTATTTTTTCCTACAGCAGTGTTTAAATGATCTTCCCCACTACTGAGGTCAGGCTGACTGGTCTATAGTTTCCCACTTCCTCTCTGCTCCTGCTTTTGTATCGGGGGACTACATCAGCTGTTCTTCAGTCTTTGGGTACCTCCCCTATTTCCAGTGACTGATTAAACAGGGTTGCAAGAGGTTCAGCCACCACCTCTCATAGCTTTCTCAGCACCCTGGGGTGTACCCCATCTGGAGCCATACCTTTATCAACTCTTAATCCTTCCAGTTCCTTTAGGACCCCCTCCTGTGGAAAAGGATTTGTATCCATTTCTGTGCTCTTCCTATCCATTCTGCTCCCTTCTGGCCCATTATCCACCCCTCCTCTGTAAAGACTGAACAGAAAGATATGTTCAGTATATTTACTTTGCTGTTGTTTTCCTCCACTCTACTACTGTCCTCCACTTTCAGCCTCACTATCTCACTGCTTGCCTTACTTTTTCTCACTTACGTACTATAAAAGGTTTTATCCCCTCTAACCACTGATTTAAAATACGCTCCTCTGTCTGAGCTTTGGCTTCCCTTATTGCCCTCTTTGCCTCCCTTTGTTTCTCCTGGTCTCTCTCTCTCTCTCTCTCTGTCCCCTTATGCCTGTGTCTTTTTGAATTGATTGAATGCCATTTTTTTTGGCTTTCACTTTCTCCACTACCTCCTTGGATTACCATAATGGTCTCCTCTTCCTTTTCCCCTTTCTAACCTGCTTTACACATAATTGTGTAGCTCTTGTTATCCCTGTTTTGAATACTGCCCACTGTTCATCCACCTGTAATTTCCTCCCTATTCCCATTAGTGCCTCTTCCAAGCATTTCCCTATTTCTCCAAAATCTGTCCTCCTAAAGTCAAGGATGTGTGTTTTTGTATGGCTGGGTTTTGCCCCTTCAGTTATGTCAAGAACAAAGGCTCCCCAAAGAGAGTCCAGGATAAGCCTGCTCCTGGCTCTCACCACTGCTGGGATCCTCCAGTTCGCATCTGGAATATTGAAGTCTCCAACCAGCACTACCTCCCCTTTGTGCACCATCCTTTGGACAGCTAGCAGCATCTCCCTATCTATCTCCTCTCCCTGGACTGGTGGTCTGTAAACTACCCCTGTATGGATGGCTGACACAGTTTTACTTTCAAGCTTAACCCACAGTATCTCCCCTACCCTCCTTGTTTCCCTCAAATCTCGGTGGCTTTTATGTTATCCTTGACATAAAGCACCACTCCTGCCTCCGTTCTGCCTGTCCTGTCCCTCCTGAACAGATTGTAGCCTGGTATGGCCATCTCCCAGTTGTTGTTCTCATTACTACAGGTCTCTGTGATGGCCACAGTATCCAGGTTCGACTGTGCCATAGCTGCCTCCAGGTCCTCCATTTTGTTAGGCAGGCTCTGAGCATTAGCACACATGGCTGTCCAGGATGTGACTTCCCACCCCTGTTTTGTTGTCCTAAGCCCCACCCCAGGCGTTCTTTTCCCCCAGTCCTCCCTGTCTTGCTCCTTTATGTTGAATTCTCCACTCTGCCTGACAGTGCACTCCTTGGGAACTTCTGTAGAGCATTTGCTCTTGGGCTGGGGTTCTACTATGCCTCCTGATCCTCCTGGTCCCTCCCCCCAAGCCAGTTTAAATGCTTGATGGATTATTACAACTAAGTCAAACATTTTGTATCCAGTGGAGTCTTACTACTACAAGATGCAACAGTTAGGAAAGTCTAAAGTATGGGGACAGCAAGTGATTCAGGAAAGGTTGCACTGTGAGACAAACTTTAAATGAATGAACACTCATTAACAGGTTGCAAAACACGCAAGAGCACACTAACCACTAGCTCAGGAGAAGAATCTTGCAATCATACTCAGATGGCAAGGTTGCACAGCTATTCACTGAAATTGTCTTGGGAACATGATTAAAAGCCTTAGTAGTTCACTAATGCCAGTGTGACAGGCATGTTGCCGACATTGATCACGGTGCAGGCAACATGCTGCCTGGCATTACAGCGACAGGCATTATGCTTTCGAGGAGTTGCAGCACCAAAGCGCCTTGCTGGGAAACAGCTTTTGTGAGGGACTTCACCACCTGCTCCCTCAATGCAGGGGACTTCATACCCCACACCACTGAAAAGTAAATATAGCCTCCTCTGGGATGAGCATGCTGTGAAGGAACCCAAAACTGTGTGGGCACCCAACACAGTGTGAGCGTGGGGCAATTTAAAATCAAGATCACCCCTGTCACTCATGCCCTTGTTACAGTGCCCACATTACAGTGACATATTGAAGCTGTCATTCTAATGGGATACCAGTGACAAAACATCCTCATCAAACTTGCAGTGATCATATGACAGTGCCCCAATCTTTCTGCAACTAAAATATATACAATTACAGCTATAATGATTAGATGGCAACATGGGTATTTCTTGCTAGCAAAGACAGGGATTGCTGACTTAGTTCAATTTCTGCAGGTGAAATATAAGAATCTAAAGATAACCCAGCCACTGTATTGTTTTAAATAAGCAGAAGGGTCATGATACACGTGGAGTGTTTTCAGCAATGAACCTTATAATAGAGAAACTAAACATAGGTCTTAAGAAAGTGTTAAGTGATTTTTCTGACTTCCTGTGAATTCAAGAGCAAAGTTTGAGAGCTCCTGATGTTACAGAACCCACAAAGTGTTAATTATGGCCTAGTCTTAACATTCAGGGGCTGTTAATTTGTGTAATTAAAGGGTACTGTGCCTCATTTTTCAACCCATAGATTACGGTTCTCTTGCTGCTGAATTAAATTTATTCTGTGCTCATTGGTGCATTGAGTGAATCAGAGTGTAAACATGGTTAATGTTTTTCGATGATGCAAACAAGTAAATGAGGTATTACTATAAGTGATATCAGCTACAGTTAGAATGACTGCAACTATGCACGCCCATGGACTACTTAAATTAATTGACAGATTCACTTGTGAAAAGTCATGATAAACATTCTTAAAACCTTGTACTTAAAGATCAAATGTAAATACATTTTTAAAATAAACTCTTTTTCCTAATACAAAGACAAGCAGACCTTACATATTATGAATAACCTGCAGAAAATTCAATTTCTTATGTATAAATGCTATTTTATTGCTTCTCTTATTTAAGGACTTCACAGAAAGGCCCTTATACTTTTTCAGACCAGCTGGCATAATCTTTGGAGGGTGGTGATGTCATTTAAGAAAGAATGACATAATTTTCCTCAAGATCCTGACAGCTCAGTGTACACACAGTACATCCGATTATGAAATGGCAAAAAACAGCTGCCATTTCACACAGTATTAAATATACTATAGGCTGTTAAATATCTAGTAACTTTCACAGGCAAATCAGTAAAACTTTGAGGACAATATTAAACAAGAAAAAGCAGTTCCCAGACATCATCAGGTCATGTATATATTTTCCAAATTTTTGTCACTAACCTAAATTAGTTCTATTTTAATTAACTCCATTTGCTGATATTCTAACACACATATTTATGCATTTTTTTCTGTAATGGGTTCTCTCCTAGCAGAATTTGTACTTTTGCTCTTGTAACCTCTCCAATATATTTACATGTGTCCTGCACATCCTCCTAATTTGTAATTCTGCCCTGTCCTCTGCTAATGTTAGATCTTTATTTATCTTTCTCAAAATGTGCACCTCTTTTACGGCCTTCTCACAATATTTTGACCTTTACCCTTACTCTCTCAAATTTTCTGTTTTTTCTCCTGCACACATTCAAATATGAACCCCTTTTTCTGCACCCCCTCTCAAAATTACTACTTTAGCCCACACCACAATATATGTGTACATCTGTCCCTGTACCTCTCCCAAATGTACCTAACATGCACCTGTCTCCAAATTTGTACTTGTAGCCCTCCCAGAATTTGCACTTGTACCCCTACTACCCTCTGAAAATTTGTTCTTGCACTGCTGTATACTTTCCAAAAGTTGTTTTGCAACCCCGCACACCCCCCAAAATTTGAACTTGTTTCATTACACCCTTCTCAAAATTTGTACTCTTACCCCTATACCCCTTTGGACATTTATACTTTCACCCCTGCACATTTCCTCAAATTTATAATTGTAAGCTTGCACCCCCAAATTTGTACTTGCACCCCAGCATCTGTCCCTAGATTTTTAATTGCATCCCTGCACTCCTCCAAACATTTGTACTTATACCCCTCCACCCCTCCCAAAATCTTTACTTGTACTCCTGCACCCCTTACAAAATTTGAACTTGTACTCCTGCACCCCTTACAGAATTTAAACTTGTTTCCATGCACCTTCCAAACATTTGTACTTGTACCCCTGCACCCCTCCCAAAATCTGTACTTGTACCTCTATATCCCTCTGAAAATTTGTACTTTAATCCCTGTACCCCTCCCAAAAATTGCACTTGCACCACACCACACATTTGTATTTTCCCCTTCTGAAATAGGCATCCCTTCCAAACTTTGTTTCCCTACCATCTCCCACTTCTTAAACTACATAAAGGGCTGTGGTGCATACTTGGAAAGTAGTGTGTGAATGGTACAATATATATTTTTGTAGTAGTGTGAGGCAAAGAGTACTAATTTGTGGGAATATGTAGTGGTAGTTATGTAAATTGTATGAGGGTTGCAAGAGAAGAGAGGCAGATTTTTGGCAATATTGCATAATTTGCTGTTTGTACAGGGAATGGATTAACATTTTTGGGAACATGTGTGGATTGTGGAAATAATGTTTGGGGGGTAAAGGAAAAGGGGTAGAAATCTTGGGGACAGTGGAGGTAGTGCTAAATAGTTTGCAGAATATTTGGTAGGGATAAAACTTTAGAAGGTTCTGGGGGCATGGAAACAAATTTTGGGAAGGGACTTGGGTAGGAGGTACAGATTTTGTGTTGGGTGGGGGAGACATTGCAGAAGGTTGCAAGTCTGGGGAGTTGCAAAGGGGAGGTACAAGTTTTAGGAGTCATGAGGTAGGGGGTACAAATGGTTGGAGAACTATGCATGCTATAATTTGGGACATGCACAGATGGGTACATATCTTGGCTGAGTGAGGATGGGGTACAATTGTTGTTGGGAATAGGGCAGGAGAACAAATTCTGGGAGAGATGTGAGGTGTGAGTGTGCAAATAATGGGAAGCATGCAAGGTAAGAGTACAAAAGGTGAGGGGTGATTTATGGAGATGTGCAGAATATTTGAGAGGTGCAGAGGTGCTGCTCACAGTTTAGGAGGGGTGTATTGATGAGAATACATTTCAAGAGGTTTGTGAGAGAAGGGGTACAGGTTGTACGAGTGGTGTAAGTTGAAGTTATAAACTTTGGAGAGGAGTGTTACTATCTTTTGGAATAATTACAAGGAGGGCAGGGTAGAGGTATACATTTTTGTGGGGTTATTCATTTAGGGAGAGGTACTTCAGTAGTAGTACACTTTTTGTGAGTGCTATGGGACTGCAGCAAAGGGAGTGAATCTGGAAAGAATAAATAAGGAGTTGGTTCTGATGACTGCATTCAGACCTGAAGTGGGAACACAAGAAACCAACTTTTACATTTTAAGAGAATGACTGTTTTTTTTTTGTTTGGGGGGGGTGGGGCTTGACACAGTGTTCAAAAGGTTCTCAATCAGCTTAGGGAGTTTGCTAGATATTTACCATTTTGTCCTACTGGTATAAGTCCATTAATAAAAGCCCCCATCAGAAAACTGGTATCAAAGACTGATTTCTGCATTTCACAAGTTGATGCACTGTGTGTACTAAGCTATCAGCACCTGGAGGAAAACAATGTCATTGTTTTTTAATATATATATATATGTTTATACATATATATATATATATATATATATATATATATATATATATATATATACACACACATACACACACAGTTTATGCTCCTGCATCCAGGGGATGTTTTTTCCACCCAATCCTCACCTCCCTGGTACTCACATATCTGGTCTGGGTCTCCCCACAAATTCTCCTCATGGTGGGACTGGATGAGGAAGGGCCACCCCCCAGTTAATGCTCCAAGGCATACCTGATCATGAGTTGAGTGATGGTACAGGCTTGGGGATAGGTGGGAAGGCTTCACTGAGCCCCTTGACATTCCTTTTTCCATTTTCTCCCCACCCAACTGTGAAACATCACACTTATGCATGGAGGTGCACCCATGCAATGTTCCCCACAGTAGTTTCTCTGTGTTACCACCCGTGCTCTGGTCTGCCATAAAGCCTCCACCTGGTGGCAGTCTAAGGCCAGTAAAACATGGCCCCCACCCTAGGAGAGGAGAGGAGAGCTGTTCATCCGATGCATGATCCTCTCCCACCTCATCTGACCCCAAATCAGTGGCACAAGTCAGTTTCTGAACTCAGGTCATGGCCATTGCAGAAGGTAATGTGTCAGCACCTTAGCCCTCCATGCCACCTGGTTGTCTTAAATGATGTCATTGTTGCCTGAATGACATGGGCTCTCACCAAATATTTCACTGTCTGGTTTGAAAAAGTCTGACGGATTTCTTGTATAACCATGAAATAAGAAAGCCAAGCAAAACAGCATTTACTGTATGCATGAGTAATTTCAATTTGTAAACTTTATTTGTACCAAATGATGCCTAGTTGTCCTCATGGAGGGAAAATATGAAATTTTAAAGCATTGTATTTGATCTTTAATGGTTTGCTGTAAGTAAACATTTTTGAAACCAATGAAAAGATGAGGTAACCATACTGTATATTATGCAGGAGATATGCAATGACCTGACTCAAAATATGCAATTTATTTTCAAGTGTGAGGGGCAAGACCACAAATCATGAGACATGGCCACAAGTGAGATATGAAAGTCCTGCTCACTCACAAGTGATGATAAACTGCATATTTTAAATACCTAAGTTAACCTAATGGTGATCTAAGCTGTGAGTAGCGAAAAATCCGTATCTCACTTCATTTTTGAGATACGGGCACCAAAAGTCACTATGGGCACCACAATGTTCTCCTATGAGAAAAATCTCAACTTCGTGGTGGCATATCTATGGAACTGATTAACTTTTCAACACCTAAGTTGCATAATTCACATCTCTCAGGCATCCCCTTTATATCCTGCAAATTTCAAGTAAAAAGATCAAGCCGTTAATTTACAATGCAGTGGGTAAGTTTTTAAAAGTTTGAAAATTCCTAGTTTGTGAGCTAGCAAAATCCCTGACCGCGAGGTCAGTCCCCATTCATAAATTGTCAAAAGCACCACCCATGAGAACTCATTGACTGTCAGATTTTGGCCATCTGGGCCATAAGTGACGGTCAAGGATTTTGCTACCTCACGAAAGGGGATTGCACATGGACAGGTATTTTGTCAGCCCGTGGACTGGGATTTTGTCAGCTCACGAATTGGGATTCAAAAACCCAATCTCCTTTCATGAGCTGACACAATCCCAGTCCGTGAGCCGATCCCCTTTCATGAGGCAGCAAAATCCTTGACTGTGAGTCAATCCTCATCCACGAGAAGGGCCATCTGGTCACTAAGTCACGGTCAAGGATTTTGCTACCTCACGAAAGGGAGTTGCTTGCAGACTGGGATTTTGTCGGCTCACAGACTGGGATTTTGTCAGCTTATGAAAGAGGATTCAAAAACCCAATTTCCTTTTGTGAGCTGATAAAATCCCAGTCCACAAGCTGATCCCCTTTCATGAGGCAGCAAAATCCTTGACTGTGAGTCAATCCTTGTTCACATGAAGGGCCATCTGGTCCCTAAGCCTTGGTCAAGGATTTGGCTACCTCGCAAAAGGGGATTGGCTCGCGGACTGGTATTTTGTCAGCTTGTGAAAGGGGATCAGAAATGAGTCATGAAAGAAGAATTTCAGAATTTGAAATGGCCATTTTTTGGCCAAAACTAAGCAAACCAAAGGCATAGGTTTGCAGTGGACATTACCTTGAACAAAACCCATACCTTATTGCAACAAGAAGTCACCCATGGAGGAAGCTACAACATGTTGTTTGGGGGAAAAAATGAAAACAAGATGGCGGCTTATGAAAGGGGAATTTTTCCTCACAGACTGGGATTTTTGGTAGTAGCCAAGTAGAGTGCCAAATGAATAGTGCGGTCTCAGGGGGTGACCACAAAGCACTGGTACAGAAAGGGTGACCGCACATCAACACAGACACACAGCACAAGAGCAAAAAGCTCTGCAACCTGGTAAGGGCACCTCCAAGCACAGCACACAGCAGAATCATGAGCCCCAGCAGGCCCGCAGGCAGAAGAGGCACCTCTGACAGCCAGACACAACTAGACAGCAAGCACAGGACAGCTCACACAGCAGGCCATGGCCAGCGGTGGCAGCAGGAGCAACATACCACCTTGTCGTGCCTATATACAGGTGACACTGCCTGAGACATATGTGGTCTTCAGCTCCTTCAATTATTGTGCCCTCACTGTGCCCTGCAAGGATCCACATATCTCCAATGGGGGTCATTTGCTGGGGATGCTCCTAATAGATATTACCCCTCCTGGCTTGTCACAGACAAAGCTTTCTACTGTACACTTCTATTGGATCTACCGTCTTTCTTATATGCTCTCCCTCATAGCCGTACCCTGCCCTTGGCCATCCCTGGTGGTGCTGGCTGCTCGCGCACCTGGCCATTCTCCCTATGTGGCATCCTTCTTAGCTGAGCCATGCCGCAGCATGCTTTGATCTCTCTGCCTTGTAGGGTGTGCCCTGTGTTCAGTGCCCTTCCATCTGCCCCCTACTTCAGTCACTCTTTCGTGCTGTCTGTGCTTTTGTGCAGTCACCCTTGCAGCGTTTGCTCTTTCCCCCTCGCTGTTGCGGGCAGTGTGATTTTGGATGCACCCATATCACATAAAACTGGAATTTTTATATCCCCTTTCATGAGCTAACAAAATCCTTGACTGTGAGCCCAATCCCCTTTTGCAAAAAATACATATAAATCTTGGAGTGAACGGAGCATGCTCAGAACCCCAAAATTAGAAATTAAATAACTTTGGAACAAATGAATATTTTTCAATCAAACCAATTGTGGATTGTTCTTTGACCAAACCTCTTTCCACATGTCAAGTTTCAGACCAAAACTCCAAACAGTGTGGTCGCAGCATGATGGTCAAAAATCATGTCAAAAGTGGAAAAAAATGCATTTTCAGTGCTTCACTGTGCAAAACCCATAAGTCTGACCAAAATGTAACTTGGCAAATCAAGAGCTCTAACTTGCCAGACTATACATTCCAACTTTTATACAAATCTGTTGAACAGTTGCAAAGTTATTAACGTGCAAAATTTGGGGTTTAACATTAACGTGCCTACTCAACCCTAAGTATACCATATATATGTATATATATATACTGTGTGTATATATATATATATATATATATATATATGTGTATATATATACTGTGTGTGTATATATATATATATATATATATATATATATATATATATATATATATATATATAAAACCACATTTTCAACATAGTTTTCTTATGATCCCACCTCATAAACCTGGTTGGTGAAATTTTCTAAATCCTACCTGTAAGGTGATTTTATAAAGTGACTATGAAATCAACTTTTGGCCCACATTCAAAACATTTCACCTCCCTTGTTCTTGAAGTGTGGCCCCAAAATGGGCATGCTTAATATTTGGAAGAAAAATATTTAAAAATGACAAAATTATGAGTAAAAAGTAAAAACTTATTGAAAATACATTGACGGCATTTACCTTGTTTCCTCAGTACATGGTGATGGTTGCAGGAGGATGATAATTTTGATCATGGAGAGTGGATTATGACAATGTGAGGGTGTAGGGGGTTGTTGGATGATGGGTGTTGGGGAGGTTGGGATGAGGTGGGTGTGGTGTGATGGGCTGGGGGTGGTTACACATCCATGAGGGTCCTTTTTCTGCTTTTCAGCTTAAAAAGAAAATAAAAAAGATCTTTGAGGTACAGTTTTTTTTATGCAGTCTGACACTGAGAAATAGACACCACAGTGTTGGCAAACTGTTGGGTGGTACCAGGGGAAGGCATCCCGGTGTCATCATCTATGTGGGGGCAGGGGGGCAGACTGAAGTGGAGGGAAGGGGGTCATTGCATATAATGGTAGCAGGGATGAGCATTCTGGTATGCTTCTAATTGCTAGGGGGGCTGATTAATGGCAGAGAAATGTGTAATGGCAGCAGGATTGGGTACCCGCTGTCTGGTAATACAGTTTGAAATGACGGTCAGGAGGGAGGGAGGGAAGATATCCCAGTCCAGTTGGCAGGGGATCCAGGATAGGCAGAATTGCTGCAATAGCATTGTGACTAAAAGTGATTTCTTTAACACTGCTTTTGTTAGCTGGGTAATGAAAGCAATGTGATGGAAAACACTTTTGGTCAAACTGGCAACACACAAATAAAAAAAATATTTTCAGAACACTCCTTTTTTGAACTGAGCATGCTCAGAAAACAGCACAATTTTTAACTGATATTCTGGAAATCATATAAGTTAAAAACCTGAAACTTTTGACAGCATGTACCTTGGGCCAGACCCTATCAAACCTGTAAGTTTCAGGTTTAAAAAAAAAAACTAAAAACTTTTTTGTTACCCGTGAGCCAAAAAAAATGCTTAATTTGAGTGAATGTTAGCATTCGTCTGTAACTTCCCCTGTATTGACTGACACAACATTTTCTGGATCACGAGACCCTGGCCCAGACTCTACACCTACCAAAAGTTGGCAAACTGGTTTAATGGAGCAGAGCTGTTATGGTACAAAAATTAGGGTTAACATAGAAGTGGTTATTCAACCCTATTATACAGGAGCTATCAAGTTTATATAATATATAATGAATAATGTACGGGCGACCATACACAACAAGACTGTGTTTCTATTGGGGGTTGAGACAACAGCATATGGACCTTGAGAGCAAAGATTGAGAGGTCAATACTGGTATTGGTCCTGAGATAGAAACACAAGGCAAGTTGTATAAAGTCACTTGTCATTTATTTTTTATAGTACTATATGTGTTTTTTTTTTGTCTAGATCACAGAGGTCTTCAGTGTGGGCCTGAATTAAACCCCCACTATCTTGGGTGCTGCTTGTTGCATCACCAAACAGAACATACTTTTTAATTGTTTTTAAAACAATCAGGCAACTTACCATTACTGCTCCCAATTAGGTCATTTCCTCTGGCTGATTGGATGGCTCTTTCAGTTGGAAGTCTACTGGATCCAACCAAGAAAACGTTCCTGTTGGCTCTGTTCTGGTCATCTCTGGGAAATGCACAACATGGGCAAAGTGGCAGTGAGAAAATGAAAGTGGGAGTTGTAATGATGAGTAACACAGCTGAAGCCACTGAATGTAGAATGTGCATAACATTTTTAGAAAGTATGCAACAACTTTTAAACTGTGCACAACAAGGTTTTTTGAACTGACTGACTTTCATACACAATAAGGCCAAACCATATACTATGTTACATAGGCAGGGTAGTGCATGTATATTAGGGATGAATAAGCACTTCTATGTTAAACTTCAATTTTTGCACCACAGTAACTCTACCCCCATTCATCCAAATTGCTTGAAATGTAGCAGGTGTGCAGTCTCATTCAGGGCATCTGAAACCTGAACATTTTGTGTCAATCAGTTCATGGGGACAAATTTACAGAGGTGGAAAATCACTAAAATTCACCATTTTAAGACCCATTTTTAATCAGCTGTAACTAAAAAAAATGTTTGTGTTTTTTTTAACCTGAAACTTGCAAGTTTGGTAGAGTCTGGCCCAAGGAACACACATTCACACATTCAAAGTCTGAAATTACATAGTTTTTAAAATATGAGTTAAAAGCTGTCCTGTTTTTCAAGCATGCTCAGTTCAAAAAATGAACACTCAAAGGCTATTTTTTCTTTTTTTTGTGTTAGCAATTTCAACAAAAGTGATTTAATTAAAAGTGACTTTCTTAACACTGCTTTTGTCAGCTGTAGCTTAGGAAATCAGTGTGAAAGAAATCATTACTGAGCATACTGCTAACGCCATCCACAGATATCTGTGGAATGCATCTCCCACCATACCTCCCTGCTGACCTCTTATACAAAATGTTCAGTGGTGCCCAGTCCAACTGGCTGGTACAGAACCTCCTCCAGACCCACATCTTCTAAAATCAACTGCCAGTTGCCGAATACCTCCAGTCAGTATCGCCCTCCTTCCTAACACGTCTTTCCGTAAAGAATGGTTGGTTAGGGCCCAATCTCACCAGCTGATATTCATCCTCCTCCCCAACAGTTTGCAATGGCTGGTGCCCAATCTTGCCACCATATGCATAAAGTTTTTCTCTGACAAAGTGGTGCCCAGCTCCTGGTACCAGCCTAAATTCTCACCTCTTACTCCAATATTGGACATCACTGAGTTACCCACCCCTGGTGCTGCAACACTTGGAAACTCCTCCTTGTGTCTGTCAGTCCTCCCTGTAAGTAACAACACTAGGGTGTCCACCAATAGTGTCACCGAAATAACCTGCCAGTATGCCTGTAATAAAGAAAACAGTCCCAAGTCATTTAGTCTTTCTTTGTTTTTGTTTTGTTTACCCTGAAACAAAAAAAGTTGTTTATCATTATATTTTATAGTCGTGACTCCCCACACACCCACCTTCACCTATCCCACACTGGCTGCCACTTCAGTAGCCACCACCTCACACCTCTCATACCCCTCACTCACCAAGAATGGGTCTACTACCACTCCATCAAAAACACATCCTTCTCCTTCAACACTAGCTGAGAACTGGAGAAACAAGGTAACTGCCGTAAATGCACTTTCCATTGCGTTTTGAACTTATAACTTGGTCATTTTTTTAATATTTTTATACTAAATTTTAACATGTACTAGTTTGGACCCCACCTCATGACCAAGGTGGATGAACCTTTTCAAATCGGGGCTGAAAAGTGATCTCACAGTTGGCTCCATGAAATCACCTTTCTGGTGTAATTTGAACAATGCCACCTACCAGTTTCATGAGGTGGTATTATAAAAAGACTCTGTTGAAAATTTGGTGAGCAAATACATTAAAATGACCAAGTTGTTATTGAACATTGACATTTTTCAACGTTCAATCATAACTTCACTATTTTCAGTATTATGACCCCAAATTTTTAGCATGGCTTTTTTTTGGACAAAACCTCATGAACATGGGAACTGTCATTTTTCAAATCTGTGCCAGAAGGTGATTTCACAGTCACTCATTGAAATCACCTGCATAAGGTAGGGTCACAACAAGACTATCTTGAAAATGTGATGACAAAATTTGTTTAAATGACCAAGTTATGAGTGAACATTGCCATTTTCCAACATTCACTCATAACTTTGGTAATTTTCAATACAGTATTTTGACCACAAAGTGTCAACATAGCCATTTTCTAACACTGACTCTTGAGCGTGACAGTTTCATTTTCGAATCCTGCCAATTGTGTTTTTGTACTTGTGGCACATTGGTCAGGTTAGGGGGTAGGGGAGGTATAAATACACTATCATGAATATTTGGAGTTACATTTAAAAAAAAAGTCATCAAAGAACATTGTGGTCAGAGCAGCCATTGGCCCAGTGGGTGGTGTTTTGTCATCCCATACCAAGTTAGCTAAGTTCAGGAGACAGATCCGTGAGCCAGCTGGATCAGCATAGGCTATCAGCAAGGTGCTGACATGCAGAAACAAGCCCAGCCTAGGGAAGGATGGTGCAGTGTTGGCCACATTGGCAACAAGCAACTATGTAGAAAAAATAACTCTTCTCCTGGCATACTGCCCAGAGGCTCCCGCTCCTCTGCAGTCATAGCTGCACAAAGTGCAGAGCCCAGAGGACCCTCTGCTTCCACATGCAGAGGGACTCTTGGCCTGGCACATCTGCATCTGCCACCATATGGAAGCACAGGGTGAAGAGGGTCCTGTGCTTCTGTGCCCCTCAGGCAGCCCCACAGATTCTTTGCATCCATAGCTGCACAGAAGTGCAGCTGGGCCCTGTAATTCCACAGGCAGATGAACTCTTCCCCTGGTTCAGGGCCCAGAGGGCTCTGTGCCTCTGCATTTCTTAACACAGGTCCCAGAAGAATTTGTGTGAATGAAAATATATTTCCACTATCACAAAAAGAAGAGAAATGTATTCCCAAAAACTGTTTATGCATACATCAGGGTTGAAGAATGCAAAACAGCCAAAGTAAAGAAATGAAAACCATTAGGGTTTGGAGTCTCAGGAATCATGGCAAATTAGAGGTGTGGTGTTCATCATCATCATCATCACCATCATCAGTTTTTCATTGTTCAACCATAATGGACAGACATTCTGTTTTTTACAACATATACCATATAAATACAGAAATTAAAAACACATTAACAATGACATCATATACATTTTAAAAATAGTGCAACTTTTGCTTGATATTAGAGCAGCTATTTCATTACAATAATAAATACTTCCTTCATTCTACAGTGCCTTCTTTTTGTGGTATGATGTTCCTTGGAGTTGACAACCCTAATCCTCACCCCTCCCTTGAGCAAACAGATACGTTCTCTTAAGCTGTGTGAAGAAAGCTATGACTGATTCTGTTGTTTACATGTGGTGAGGCATATCTTTCTACCTTCAAAGATATCCTTACTCTGTCCTCGTCATATTCTTCAACCCTAAGATGTGCATTGACATACAGTAGTTTTTTGCAATGAATGTGTTTTTTATATATATATATATATATATATATATATATATATATATATATAAATGAAACCCACTGTTAAAGCACTCTGCAGTATGCTAGCAGACCTACTGAATAAACAATATAATTTCAATGGCAATTAATCCCTTTGTTATGCAGGAAACTGTGGCATTCTCTTCATCCTGGCAGTGTCATATTTCCTCCTTAATGACAAAAGTGACTCATGCCATGCCATGAAATACGATATATTCAGTATGAGTCTGCTGGCGATACAGAGTGCTGCAAATGCTGCAGAATTGGATTTTATCATGGGGATGCCACTGTGTGTGTGTGTGTGTGTGTATATATATATATATATATATATATATATATATATATATATATATATATATATATATATATATATATATATATATATATATATATATATATATATATATATATATATATATATATATATATATGCTGTATCAGCTAGAAAATAGAAAATAGTGTTAGAATCAATGTTTTGAATCTATAGGTCTTCTTTGAGGAAATGATCTAAAAGAGAAAAATGCAATGTTATACATAGTATGCATATAATTTAGGTATGTGTCCTCCCACTTAATTCTGGCAAGCTCTTCCCAGCCCATCTTAGCAACCACCACCCATTTCAGCTACAACTCACCCATCTACCCATTTGCATCGTTATCATGTCCACAGAATTAAATCGCGGATGGTTCCCCACTCACCTCCTCAGCTGGCTGCCATCTGACTGACAAGGAATGAGTGAACACATGCTGTAGACATTGTTGTTTATACAGTATGAATACATTCACTCCTTGTCAGTCAGACAGCAAGTAGTCGGGGTGGTAACAAGGTGGCCTGTGCCAATTGCCTTCTGGGGATCAGATTGTGGCTCACCTATGGCTAGATGGGTGAGTCAGTAGTCAACACGTGGTGGGGGTTGTGGGTGCTTAGTGGGTTAGCCAGGGGGTGGGAGCTTTGACTGAGATTCAGTGGGGGAGAACACTAGACTTTTAGACTGTCATGTATGGTTTTCAGTACATTTCCAACACCAGATCTGGTGGGTAAAGGGGGTCAACTAGAATCCCAGGGAAAGGCACCAGAATAGCTCCAAAATACCGATCGGCATTGGATGGGGGCATCCATTAAGCTGCCAGGGAAAGGTTTTAATAGTTTCACAATACTAACAGGGTTCCAATGAGGGATAGAATTTCAGAATACTCTCAGGGATGAGGTGTGGGAGGACTGTCCACTAGATTGCCAGGGTTGGGATCTTCAGTACTGCAGAGTAGCAACAGCAATGGGGTGGGGGGTGATCTGCCATGACTAGGATCTGCAATATAGCTCAGTACTAACAAGGATGTGTAAGGTGGATTTGTGGGTCACTGAAATGAGTACTACTGGGGAGGCAGGGGTTACACAACACACTGCAAATTTATCAAATCAGGGATTTATAAACATTAATTAAGGCTGCCTCAACAGCTTGTTACAACTTACAAACCCCCTTAAGTAGACCACTGCATCTTGTATGCAAGAGAGCACACTCATTTACATGGTCACAGTTGTGTAGTCCATGTATCAGCCCTTTACATTGTGCACAGTGCCAGATAGTGATGTGCAAAGTCCACAAACTTTGCTCTGCTAAATAATTTGCAAATTGCACTCGATTCTCAAAGCACAATTCAGAAAATTTGTCAATTTGTGGAGTGCCAGATCAAATGTAAAGTGTGGAACTTTAGGGCAAAATTCCATACTTTCGCACATAAACTTTGGCCACAATGTAAAAAGAAAATATTCGCCACTATATATATATATATATATATATATATATATATATATATATCTAGAAACATAATTTTTTTTTATTAAATCCCTGGTGTTTAGTGGTCCCCCAATCCCTTTCTCTTTGGGTGAGAATTAGAGTTTACAGTTGCATGGCACACCCTCACATCTGTTCCTGCATGCAGGGTAGGGGTGGGGAGTTAGGGTTGGAAGGCGAGGGTGGGGGGTGGGGTGTTAGGATTGGTAACCCTAAGATCTCATTTCCCTACTTTTGATGCTGGAACCCTAATGGTTCACTAACAGAATTTTTTTGCATAGAATTTCCCTACTTTTTGAGAAAATGTAATCCTAAGGAACCCTAATGGTGCACTAACAAAGTTTTTTGCAATCCCGACGCTCACAATCCCGAGAATGCGATCCCATCTTGCTGATTTCCTGATGGATCACCACTCTGACTGGCAAAAATCTGACACTGCACTTACAGTATACCATGTTTGTAGGTGGGCAGGGGGCTCTGCCACATGCACCCCCCTCTGGCATGGGGAGCTTTGCCACCTACACCCCTGTAAAATATTATAATCAACTTGTCATCGTGGCAAGTTCAGGAGTCAGGATTTCATTGATTGGGATAGTGGTTCATCAGGCAAATGGCATGTTGGGACATCGGGCTTAGGATCCTGGGTGTCGGGATTCCGAGTTTCAGCATTTTAAAATTCTCTCTTTCTCTCCCGCTCTATATACTGTATATATGTGTATATACATACAGTATATTCTTTGCAAAAAACTACATTTAATGCATAATTTAGGGTTAAAGCAAAAAAAGTCAGGAAATGAGAACATTAGGGT
This sequence comes from Neoceratodus forsteri, assembly GCA_016271365.2. NCBI lineage: Eukaryota > Metazoa > Chordata > Ceratodontiformes > Ceratodontidae > Neoceratodus > Neoceratodus forsteri. Next base: position 76,101,641 of record CM057450.1, read on the forward strand.
TGCTCCTTCACCCCCCCACACGCCATCCTCCACAGACTGACAGACGATGGGGTGCATTGTTGGGATTGTAAGGCCTAAATCTCGCCCCATTCTCCTTTACTGTAGTATGTCCTTCTGCTTACACATGGAATGGGGTGAGATTTGGGCCTCAGAACCGCAGTGACACACCCCATTGTCTGTCAGTCTGTGGAGGATGGTGCATGGGGTGGTTAGGGGCAACCCTAATGTTCTCATTTCCTGACTTTTTCTGCTTTAAACCTAAATGATGAATTAAACATAGTTTTTTGCAAAGAATATATACTGCTCATTAATGGGGGGTCATTAATATTAATGAGCAGTTCATCAATATTAATCAGCAGTCCATTGATATTCATAAGTAGCTCATTAGTATTCTTGAGCAGCTTATTTTCATGTATATATTCAATCCCAGAGCAGTTTTGGTGTTCTTTAAGCAAATAGTTTTGCAGCATCAGCGCCCCTGCTCATATCTCAAGTAAGTGATTTTGTGGCCCAGGAGAACTGGGAAAGCTCCAGAGGTACATCTTTCATGGCAATTAAATGGCTGCACACCAACACGCATGCACAGACCATCATCTCACACATTCTTGGTTTGGCTGCAAGTGGTTCTGCATCTCTCCTCCTTCCATTCTTTAAAAGGAAAAATTTTATGTGTTTCAATATATTTTCAACATAGGCATTTTGGGACCCCACATCATGAACAATGTCACTGTCATCTCGTTACTTGGTAGCAAAAGATGATTTCACGGTCACTGCACGGAATCACCTTTTGGGATGGAAAATCACCTTTTGGGACTGATTAATGAAATGACAGACTCAGTGTTCATAATGGGAGGTCCCATAAAGCCCATGTTGAAAATCTGGTGCACAAAATCCAAAAAATGGACATGTTACACGCGTGCATTGTGCAGTTTCAATGCTATGCACACTCATAATTTTGCCAATTTTTAATATTTTCACTCCAGAATTTCAACACTGCTTTTTTTCATACCTCCTCATAAACAGTACAGCTGTCCTTTCTCACATCCTACCTGAAATGTGTTTTCACACCTCTGTCACAGAATAGCACGTCACTGTGCAAAACCAACTTTCGAGATGGATTAAGAAACTCACAGTGCCAATGTTCATGAGGGGATTTCCCAATAAGCTCAAGTTGAAAACATGAAAAAATTCTGAAAAATAGCCATGTTACGAGCATGCACTGTACAGTTTCTATGCATGCTTGTAACGTTCCCAGTTTTTCATATTTTCCCTCCTGGTTTTCAACATTACTCTTTTCTACATCTCCTGATGAACTTTATACAGCTGTCATTTTTCTCATCCTGCCCAAAACATGATTTTTCACCTGTGGCATACCCTATTCGCTGTGTGAATTCAACTTTCAGGACAGAATAACAAAATGACAGTGACATTGTCCATGAGAAGGGGTCCCCAAACTACCATGTTGAAAACTGGGTGAAACAAATCCTAAAATGTCTGAGTTATGTGCATCCATTTAATTGAGACACCTGTGTAGTCAGCATCTTGAAAAGGATGTGAGATGCAGACCACATTGACCAGTCTTGTTTGGAGGCCTCAGTGTTATGATTACAATGACACTTTAATTTTCTTCCTAGCTGCTACGGATCTCGAAATATTGGCAAATTAGTGTTACAAGTGTTCCTTGCCCTATAGTGCTGCTGTATGGCTCTGTAGCTATGCATAAGTGGGAGGGATGGGCCCAGAAGGCCCACACTACCACAGAGGCATATCATTATGCATAAATGGGCAGCTTGATGGGGGCCCTGCGCTCCCACCAACACATTCAATTTACTAGTTATATTACACTCTTTCAAGAAGTAAGGAAATCCATTGCAAAAGACATTGTTTAATGCATCAGTTAGGGTTAGTGACAAAAGTGGGTAAATGTGATGTTAGGGCTGAGCCCCAATCCCTCCACCACCACACCCCTATCCTGCACAGACCGACAGATGCCGGGGTGTGCCATGGGATCGCAAAGCCTAACTCTCACCCCATTCTCCTTTACTGTGGCATGTCATCCTGTTTACACATGGAATAGGGAGAAAGTTGGACCCCGTGATCCCCATGGCACACAATGACATCTGTTGATCTGTGCAGGATTGGGTTGTGGGGTGGTGGGGGAATAGGGGTTCAACCCTAATGTCTAATTTCCCCACTTGTTTTGCTTTAATCCTAACTGATGCATTAAACAAAGTTTTTTGTAATATCTATACACACACACACACGCACACACACACATATATATATATATTCTATGCAAAAAACTGTGTTATGCATCATTTAGGGTTAAAACACACAAAGTCAGGAAATGAGACCTTTAAGCTTGCCCCCCCCCATATACCCCCCATCCTCCCAAGACTGACAGACACCAGTGTGTGTCATTGGGGTTGTGAGGCCTAAATGTCACCCCATTACATGTGTAATCATATTCACAAGCCACAGTAAAGAAGAATGGGGTGACATTTAGGCCTCACAACCCAATGACACACCCTGGCATCTGTCAATCTCAGGAGGATGGGGGATACATGAGGGGGGAAGGGGCAATCCTAAAGGTCTCATTGCCTGACTTTTTTGTGTTTTAACCCTGAATGATGCATTAATGCAGTTTTTTGCATAGAATTTCCTAACCTTTTGAGAAAGCATAGAAAAGTACAAAGTTGTGCAAGCTGGTGGGAGTGTGGGGCCCAAAAACTTGCAATTTTCTGCCTAACATAACAGTACAATTACTGAATATCATATCTATTGGTGGGAGCACATGTTGATGGGAGCATGCAGCGTGGGGCCCAAAACTTGAAACAAAACAAAGTTTCATTCATCAGAGTGCCATAATTCCTTACCTGTTTACATTTCAGACACCTAACCACTGAAAATTACCTCCATGGCAGTAAGGCTAGCTACGCTATAAATGTGAAGCCAGTACCACAATGCAAAACGCTATACGCAAAATGTAAAATGCATTACGCAATGTCTCCACATCAAACTAATTTTACAACACCTAAATATCATAATTCACATATACGGAACATCCCCTCAACACCCTCCAAATTTCAAGTTAAAAGACCAAACCGTTTCTGAGATATTATATTTTAAAATTTGAGATTTTCATTCATCGGAGTGGCATAATTCTGCATCTTTTTTACATTTTACAGACCTAACCACTGAAAAGTACATCCATGGCAGTAAGGCTAGCTATCCTATAAATTTCAAGCCAGTACCACAACGCAAAACGCACTCCGCAAAACGTACAATGCACCACACAATACCTCTGCAAGAAATGTATTTTCTGACACCTAAACACCATAATTCACATCTACAGGACATCTCCTCAACACCCTCCAAATTTCAAGTTAAAAGACCAAACCATTTCCAAGATACAATTTTAAAAGTTGTGAAAATTGTGCTATCTGGTCCCTCCAAATCTGGCCATCTAGTCCCTCCCTCGTTAACAAAGATCGCGATCAAAGAATCTCGTGATCAAAGAATTTTCAGGTTCATGACCAAAGAATATGCAGGCTCGCAATCAAAGAATAAAAAATGTTAAAACTCAATTATTTCAGAGAAATACATGAAACCACAGGCATGACTCTATAAAACAACGCCCCCTGAGCAAAACCCATCCTAGTATGACTTCATAAGTCACCCCTGGGCTGAGATATTTGATTTTTAAATCTGGCCATCTAGTCCTTCCTTCGCGATCAAAGAATTTGCAGGCTTGCAATCAAAGATCGTTAGTGAGCCAGGATCAAAGAATATAAAACTTTGAAACTCTGTTTTTTGACAGAATTACAAGAAACCACAGGCATAGCCCGATAGAGGGAAGACCACTGAGCAAAACCCATCGTAGTTTTACTTCAGAAGTCACCCCTGAGCCGAGATATTTGTATTTTTCAGACTGCAAAATTAAAACAAGATGGCGGCCATCGCGATCAAGGATTCTTTGATCATGAGCCTACAAATTCTTTGATCATGAGGAGGGACCAGATGGCCAAAACCCCATTCTTCTTTCACAGAATAACCATATAAATTTTCCTATAGACTTATAATAGGAACTTAAAAGTTTAATAACTTTTGAATGGATTAATATTTCTTCACCAGATAAAAAGTGGCATGTTCCTTGACCCAAACTCTTTCAACATGCCAAGTTGCAGAGTGGCACGCTACACAACAGCCATGCAGCGCCACAGATAAATCTGAAAAACTGCACACAAAACAGGTGAAAACTGCATTTTTCAGCATTTTAGTGCGCAAAAACTATAGGTCTAACCAAAACAAAATTTGGCTAATCAAGAGACCTACCATGCCCTACCACGCATACCAAATTTCATGCAAATCCATTGAATAGGTTCAAAGTTATTAATGCACAAACTTTCGAATTTAACATAGAAGTGCCTACATAATCTTGAATATAGGGGTGCGACAGCACCCTATAACATGTATGTGTGTGTATATATATATATATATATATATATATATATATATATAGTTGTGTGGTAGTGCCACTGTAGTTAGGGTTAAGCAGGCACTTTAATGTTAAACCTCAAATTTTGCACTTTATTAACTTTGCAATGGTTTCACAGATTTGCATGAAATTTGTTATGTGTGGTCTTGAGGGAGAGATATCTTGACATAGCAAGTTTTATTTTGGCCAGATTGGTGATTTTCGAGCTACACATTGTGAAAGAGTAAAATCCACCTTTATTTGCACTTTGACATCATGCTGCAGTCAAACTTCAGACTTTGGTCTAAAGATTTCAGGGTAGAAAGTACTTGCCCTACAGAGCATGTCTGCATTGGTTTGGTGAAAAAATGTCAGTGTGCTCTAAAGTTATTTAATTTTAAAATCATGAGTTCTGAGCATGCTCAGTTCAGTCTTTTGGATAGAGGAATGGAGTGAAAAAGGAATTTGGCCTGTTGAAAAAGGATTCTTTTTCACCAGACCTATTTCTTTTTCATCAGAAAAAAAAATCCTTTTTCACAAGCTGCCATTTTATTTTTATATTTCTGCCCAGAACAAAGTGTCACGACTGTTCCCAGGTATGTCTTCTGCAGATATGGGAGCATGTGTCATGCTCATCAAGAGTTGTTGAGCTGCTCTGTGTTTCTTTATGTTTTATGTAGCCTCCAATTTTTTTTTTTTTTTTAATAATTTTTTGACACTCTCTAAATTTCTTTATCACATCCTTTTCTGTCATGGTGAAAAAGGAATTCATCTGGCAAAAAAGGATTGAAAAAAATTTGAAGTCCCTAATACTTTTCTACCAGATGAATTCCTATTTCATCTTGATGAAAAGGATGATGAAAAAGGAATTTGTCTGGTGAAAAAGGATTGAAAAAATTGTAAGCCTTTAATCCTTATTTACCAGCTCGATTCCTTTTTCATCATGATGAAAAAGGATGTCACAAAAGGAAATGGCCTAACAGAAAAGGATATTTTTTTCTTTTTTAATGGGTTCTTAGTGGAACCCCTGCATAAACATCCATGGTGTCTAGTGTCACCCCTGCCCGGAATACCCATTTTTTTATATTGTTTTTATATATTTTTTTTATTTTGGACCTTATTTTTATACCCCCTACACCCCTTTGGTGTTTAGTGGCACTCCAGTGCCCTCCTAACTTTATCTGTTGTATATAGTGCTGCCCCCAACCCTTCAATGCCCATTTTCAATATTCATTGGTGGTCAGTGGCATCCCCCCAACTTCCCATGTTGATTTTGTGCTGAAAATAAGAAAACCATCCCTCAATGTCTTTTTTAATTTTTTAACCTGAAAAAAAGTCCATTGCCAATCACACCTGCAGCCCCACCCCCACCTGACCTCCCACTGTACACCCACCTCCTCATATCCCCCTTAATACCCCCACACATCCTCACTCACCTAAAGAGGTCCCAGGTTTGAGATCTGCTCTCCCAATTGAAGACACATTTTGCTGTTGGAACCAATGACTGCACTAGGAGAAACTAAGGTAAATGTGGTTTAATGTACTTCAATGGAGGGTTGAACTTTTATGCATAACTCAGCCATTTTCTAAGATTTTGACCCCAAATTTTCAACATAGACTTGTTATTATCCCATGAAATGTGTGTCATAGCTGTTATTTTTCAGATCCTGGGCAGAACGTATTTTGTAGCTGTGGTGCAGAATGGTGTTGGACTTGAGCAGAATTACATTTTGGTAGAGATTTAATTATTGTCTGTGCTGAGTACATCAGGTGGGGTAATAACATGGCTATGCTGACAGTTTCAACACTAAATGGAGGGCACTGTGCTTCCACAGCTGCGTACATATTCATATCTATGTAGGAATAAGGAGTGCAGGGCCCTCCAAACCCTGCGTTCCCACAAGCAAATTAGGATATGATCATACTATCTCAAAAAGTAAGGCAATAAATTGCAAAACACTTTGCTAATGCATCAGTTAGGGTTGCTGCAACTAAAGTAGGAAACTGTGGCATTAAGGTTTCCAACCCTAACATCCCAACCCCACCCTGCACAGAACAAGAGGCATCGGGGGCAGCATTGGGGTCATCAGCCCTAATGCTCACCCCATTCTCCTATACTTTACCCATGCAGCTTATTTACAAATAGAATTGGGTGAGTGTTACTGCTGATGATCCCAATGCAGCCCCCCGACATCTCTTGGTCTGTGCAGGGTGGAGGTGGAGTGTTAGGGTTTGAAACCCTAATGCCACATTTCTCTGCTTTTGCTGCAGCAACCCTAACTGATGGATTAATGAATTTTTTTTTTGCAGGATATATATTATAGAGGTACAATAGCACCTCTATAGTTAGAGTTGAGCAGCAGTTTCGATGTTAAACCTGAAATTTTGCACTTTAATAACTTTACCACTTTTCAATGGATTTGCACAAAAATTTGGAATCCTCTGTCCTGTGGAGTAGATCTCTTTATATGACAAGTTTTGTTCTGGTCGGCTATGCAGATTCTGATTTCTGGATAGTGAAAAAAAGTAAAAAAAAAACAAAACAGTGTTGCTGTTTTTTCCCTCATCACCTTGCAGCCATACAGTGTGAAATTTCTGCCTTATTGTTGCAGGGTATAAGGAACTTTGCTAGAAGAACAACCGGTGAACATTTTGTGCAAATCCAATGATCAGTTGCAAAGTTATTACGTTTTTTATTTCCCATTGTATCCTATGGGACTTTGCTAAACATTCCATTTCTCATATAGAGGTGTTTCTTGTGAAGGGGGAATTTGTCTCATGAAGAAGGATTGAGTATCATGAGACCAATCCTTCTTTGTGAGATTTGGAATTCCTCTATGTAAGAAAAAATATTTGAGCCGCTATCTTGTTTTCCATTTAAAAAAAACATTTGAAAACCCACAAAAATGAAGCCAACAAGATACACCAAGGCATCTATCTTGTTCATCTGGACTCCCTTTGATGGATTCCTAAGTGGCTGCATGAAAAGCAGCATTGAGGGTGTTTTATTAGCAATTTAAATTCCTTTTCCATCACTCGCTAACTTGCCATACGGAAGTTACCAAGTGGGGAAAAGGGAATCCTTTTCACCACCCTCTGGTCATTTTCCATGTTTGTTTCACAAAACAAATGCCGATATTGGGGTGCCCAATCCCTGTGTCAGCTGTATACCTCCTTCCCTGCCACTGTGGGACACTGGAGAGCCCACTCCCAGTGTCCTCTAATATGTTTTATTTAGTTTGCCAACATGGGGTGCCCAATCTCCATGTTGGCACTAGCACTTCCCGAGCACCACCAGTGTGGGACACTGGGTAGTCCACTCCCAGTGTCCCCAGTTATTTGTCACCCCCCCACTTCTGTGGGACACTGGGGAGCCCACTTCCAGTGTACCCAAACAATGCTAAGTCCCTGTAATAAAGAAAATAGTCCCCAATGTCTTTTTTATTTTTAAAAACGCGTAAGAAAGAAAACAGTCCCTCGTTGTCTCCCCATACTCCTCCCCGATCCTGACCCTGCCTCTGTTCACCCACCTCCCCTTACCCCTCCTTACCCCATTCTTACCTCCCAAGGTTGGTGGCTATGATCTTCTGTGGACCGGGACATGTCTGCATTCTTCAAAGCAGAACTGCAAACTGAAGATTCAAGGTAGGCACTATATAATAGCTATCAATGGAGTATTTGAGCTTATGTTGATATCTTAGCCATTTTTTGAGATTTTTTCAACAACTTTTCAACATGGGGTTCTTGGTATCCCACCTCATGAACACTGTCACTGTTGTTTTGTTACTTTGTTCCCAAAAGGTGATTTTGTGGGTGCTGCACAGAATCCCCTTTCAGGACCGTTTAATAAAATGACAGTGCCAGCATTCATGAGATGGGGTCCCAAAAACCCAAGTTGCAAATTTTGTGAAAAAAATTCCAAAAAATGACTGCTTTAGAAGTGTGCATTGCACAGTTTCTATGTACACTCATAACTTTGCCAGTTTTTTATATTTTCACTCCAAATGTTCAACACTGCCATTTTTTCACACCTCCTCATAAACAGTATTGCTGTCATTTTTCACATCCTGCCCAAAATTTGTTTTCACACCTGTGGCACATAATGGAGCAGTCACTGTGAGAAATCCACTTTTGTGATCGATTAACAAAATCACCGAGCCAGTGTTCATGAGGGGAGGTCCCAAAAAGCCAATATTGAAAATTTGATGAACAAAATCCAAAAAATGACCACATTACGAGCATGCATTGTGCAGTTTCTACGCATGCTTGTAACTTCACCAATTTTTCATATTGTCACTCTAGATTTATAACAATGCCATTTTTTCACACCACCACATGAACAGTACAGCTGTAATTTTTCAAATCCTGCCAAAAATGTTTTTTATTTGTACCTGTGGTGTAGAATGGTATTACAGTTGCACACAGACACATTTCAATGGGTATCTCAAAGTTTTCGGTATTGGGTATAGGCAATGGGGTGAAGGGAAGATCATGTTGAACATTTGGGGAGAAAATTATTTAAAATGGCACAGCAATGGCTTTTTGTTTCAATTTTACTACGCCTGTTCTTAACTTGATGCATCCAAGTGCAGGGGCCAATGGTCCCTACATTTCCACAGCTAGATACATATGCACATCTATGAAGGGATGGTGGACCCTGCGCTCCCACAGTAAAATAAAAAATACTATTATACAATCTAAAAAAGTAAGGAAATAAATTGCAAAAAACATTATTAATGTATCAGTTAGGGTTAAAGCATCAAAAGCAGGGAAATGTGGCATTATGGTTTCCAACCCTAACACCCCACCACTCACTCTGTACAGACGAAGAGGGATATGGGGGTTTGCATTGGCATCTCTACCCCTAACACTCACCACATTCCTTTTGACACTTTTTCCCATTCCCTGCTTCTTGATTCACTCTTCTCAGCTGGTGTTGCTCCGTCAGCCACCAACTGGTTTAAATCCTTTCTCATTGGCAGGACCCAGTCAGTGAGAATCCTTGATTCCATCTCTCCTCCACTCCCCATCAACAATGGCATCCCTCAGGGTTCAGTGCTTGGTCCCCTACTCCTCTCCATTTTCCTTAATGATTTTCCCACAGCCTGCTCATTCTCTTCTATCCACATGTACGCTGACAATACTGTTTTGTACAGTTCCTGCAAAAACCCTGCTGCTGTGCAGACCAGTTTACAGCATGACTTCAACCAAGTTCAGCTCTGGTTTGCTTGTCAACAGCTTTTTCTAAATGCCAAGAAAACAGTCTCAATGATCTTTGGCTCCAGGAGGAGACTCTCAAGGCTCCCGGCCCTTCCCAACTTCCACATCCTTGATGGGTCCATCTTGGAGGATGCCTCCCCATTTAGATAGCTGAGAGTTTGGCTGGACCAGCATCTCAACTTCTCTGTGCATATCGATGCTATCCTGAAGAAACTGCACCCGAAGCGTGGTGCTCTGTACAGAAATCATAATTGCATCCCGCTGACTGTGAGGCATGAAATTGTCCAGAATATGCCAAACTAACCTCCAAATTCTGGTTCGGGGGCTCCCCTTGTATCTCTCATCCTCTCTCAGCACTCCACCTCCCCCCACCCACTCTCTCAGATCAAGCTAGTCTAGAGTGTATAATCTGAAATGTGCTTACTACTGTATGTTTCCCCTAGCGTCAAATGATGTATTTCCCACATGTTTATTTACTGTGACAAAAAACTGTACTCTTTTTGCCATGTCTCCTTGACTGTTGTTCCTCATGTTGTACTCTCCCGGGTCATTCCTGAAAATAGGCATAATACTTGTCTAGTGTACTTACCCGGTAAACAAAATCTAAATAAATAAATAAATGATGCCCGCACCTTGACGGTCCCTCACTGCTCCACCCTCATTGGTCAGACTGGTTTCGCCCATCGTTTCCCTAAAATCTGGAATTCCTCCCCCCCTGAAATATGACACTCCTCCTCCAACTACTCCCTTACCTCTACCCTACACAATTACCTTTCCCTCAGCTGCTCCTACTTTAACCCACCTTAATACCTATCCCCAGTTTCTGCCTTCCTACCATGACCCCCGGCAGCGTTCTCAACATCCTGAAGGGGGAAATCAGGAAATGGCTACCCCTTCTTCTCATATTCAGTTCTTGCCTTGCCCCCTCTCTTCTCCACCTGCCCTTCTGGGTCACCAGTGTGCACAACCTAACCCCATCCTTTTTACTCCTATAGCACTTGTGTACTACCTCGAGTCTGCTCCTGGTACACTCATGCGCTATAAATGGTTCTATTACATTATTACTGTTTTGTACATTTATATGTTCTTTTGTATGATTTTAGACATGTATTGTAATTTACCCAATGTTCCACTACCATTTATTGTACAATACCTTGTGTTCCAACTGTTGCACAATCTTACATTGTTGTATTGTTTGTACTACCCACATACTATTGTTACTGATCATCCTTCACAATCCTATGTAACCCCTCCCCCCAGGTCGCACAGTGAGATGAGCAACTTGTTGTTCAGTGTGCCTTCCTGGTGAAACATTTCAATAAATAAAACATTCCATTACAAAATAAGCTGGGCAGACACAGCATAGGAGAATGGGTGTACATCAGGGCTGGAGATGCCAAGGCCAGCTCTCTGATCCCTCTTCATCTGTGCAGTGTGGGGGTGGGGTGTTAGGGTTGTAAAACCTAATGGCACATTTCCTTACTTTTGATGCTTTAACCCTAACTGATATATTGCAGTTTATATATATATATATATATATATATTGCAAAAAACTCCATTAATGCATCAGTTAGGGTTCATAGTATAGTGACAAAAGTCTGGAAATTCAGTGTTAAAGTTACCAACCCTACCACCTCACTCCCACCCCACCCTCCACACACCAACAGGCATTTGGGTGTGTCTTGGGGTCTTTGGACCCTACTCTTAGAGAGTTTGTACTGTTGCAAAGAGTGTTGTAAGGTACTTTATCAAATTTTGCAAAACATTCTCAGTTTGCGACAGTACTCTCCCTAAAATCATTGTTTCTTTGTCACCTCACTGCCACTACATGGTTTGAAGTTTTGAGCTGAACTTTACAGGGTGGCAAGCCCTTGCACCACAGATGTGCCTTTTGCTGGTTTGGTGAAAAAAAGTGTACCAGTTCCAGAATTACAGCACTCCAAAGTTGCAAATGTTCCCATCGAATTGCATCTATTCGAGATATGGATTTTCTGCTAAATGCAGCTAAGTACACCTTTAGATAGCATGCATGGAAGTGGCTAGGTCATGAATACAACTGCAAAATAATTTTTTCTGCACTTGCTATGGTTACTGAGATGTTGGTAAATAAGCATTATGAGGGTTGCTTGGAATTCCTCTAGGCCTCTGCTATGTGTCTGCACTTATATGTAGGTGGGAGTGCAGGGCCCAGAGGGGCCCACACTCCTACCTATACATATTATTTAAGCTAAACTGGGAGCACTATACTCATGGGTGAGTGGGCAAACAGGGCCTGGAGGGGCCCATGCTCCCACCTGTGCATTCCATATGACTAACATTTCATTTTATCAAAAAGAAGGGAAATTCATTGCAAAAAAACTCTGTTAATGCATCAGTTAGGCTTCATTTATAAATCAACAAAAGTATGGAAATTCAACATTAGGGTATCCAACCCTACTACCCCACTCCCTGCCCCCACCCTCCACACACCAACAGGTGTTGGGGTTAGCAGGCTGAACTCTCACCTCATTCTCCTATACTGTATCAGTTCAGCTTGTTTACAGATGGAATGGGCTGATAGTTAGGACCCACAACCCCAACACACACCCTGATGCCTGTTGGTGTGTGGAAGCTGAAGGGAGTGGGGCATGGGGTAGTTGGTTTGGAAATCCTAATGTTGAATTTCCACGCTTTTGTTGGTTTGGAAATCAACCCTAACTGATGCACTAACAGAGTTTTTTGCAGTGAATATATATATACCTGCCAAGTAGGACATGTATAGTTAGGGTTGCATGGACACTTCTATGTTAAACCCAAGATTTTGAACTTTAATATCTTTGCAACCATTTATCTGATTCTCCTGACATTTACATAGATACATAGACAGTGTTGGCAGATAAGGGCCTATGGCCCACCCAGTCTGCCCATTTGAGCTTGTAAGTTCAGTTTATGTTTTCCTAGAAGTCTGTTGCCCCTTACCCCTGACCTCCAGAATTCCTTTATGTCTATTCCATGCATTCTTAAATCCCATGATTGTTTCAGCTCCCACCACTTCCTCTGGCAGGGTGTTCCCACTTGTCCACCACCCGTTCAGTGAAGAAATTCTTCCTCATGTTTCCTCTGAATCGTCCTCCCTCCATCTTCATCCCATGCCCTCTAGTCCTGGAACATCTTTTTCGCTTAAAAATCGTGTATACCTGCACCCTGTTCCTCCCTGTAAGATACTTGTATTTCTCTATCATATCCCCTCTCTCCCTCCTCTCCTCCAGGGAGTACATGTTCAGTTCCTTCAACCTGTCTTCATAGGACTTGTGATGCAATCCATGCACCATCTTTGTTGCCCTCCTCTGAACCTTCTCTACCCTGTCTATGTCCTTACATAGGTATGGTCTCCAGAACTGTACACTGTACTCCAGGTGGGGCCTCACTAGTGTCTTGTATAGCAGAATTATGACCTCCCTTTTCCTGCTGGTGATGCCCCTGCCTATACATCCCAGCATCCTATTTGCTTTACCTGCTGCCTTGTCACACTGTTCCCCTACCTTGAGGTCATCAGAGATTATAACCCCAAGATCCCTTTCCTGCTTGGTGCATGCTATATCCTCACCCCCCAACTGATATATTGTGCCAGGGTTTTTGTGCCCCATATGCATTATCTTGCACTTCATTGCATTGAATTTCAACTGCCAAACCCCTGACCATTCTTCAAGTTTCTGCAGGTCCCTTCTCATTCTGTCTACAGTGATCAGCTAAACAGGATAGCTAGAGGTTCAGCCACCACCTCTCTTAGTTCTTTAAGGACCCTGGGGTGCACCCCATCTGGCCCCATTGCTTTATCAACTCTCATTACTTCTAGTTCCTTCAGGGCTCTTTCTCGTGTAAAGGGACTTGTGTCCATTTCTGCACCATTCTCACCCCTTGTACTCCCTTCAGACCCATTACCCACCTCTTCCTCAGTAAAGACTGAGCAGAAATACCTGTTCAATATGTCAGCTTTACTGTTGTCATCCTCCAGCCCCATCCTCCCCTTCTGTCTCACTATCCTCCCTTTGTCTTTCTTTTTCACTTATGTACCTGTAAAGGTTTGTCCCCTCTACCCACTGATTTTGCAATGTGTTCTTCTGTCTGAGCTTTGGCTTCTCTTACTGACCTCTCTGCCTCCTTTGCTTCTCCTGGTACTTCTCCCTATCCCCTTCTGCCTGTGTCTTTTGTATTGTCTGAATGCAATCTTTTTTGGCTTTCACTTTCTTTGCTACCTCTTTGGAAAACCATAATGGTCTCCTCTTCCTTTTCCTCTTGCTAACCTGCTTAATGCATAATTCTGTTGTTCTTGTAATCCCCATTTAAATACTGCCCACTGTTCCTCAACCCCTGATTCCTGTCCCATTCCCTTAATGCCTCTTTCAAGTATCTCCCCATTTTCCCAAAGTCTGCCCCCTAAAATCCAGGATATGTGTTTTGTGTGGTTTGGTTCTGCTCTTTCTGTGATTTCAAACCACAGTGACTGGTGGTCATTGTTCCCAGGTGCACCCCACTGTTACCCCATCACACTGTCCCTGTTTGTGAGCACAAGGTCTAGTATTGCCTTCTGCTGAGTTGGTTCCATGACCAGTTGCTTGAGGAATGCACCCTGAGAGGAGTCCAGGATAAACCTGCTCTAGTTGATGCTGCTGCTGGGATGCTCCAGTCCACATCTGGAATATTGAAGTCTCCAACCAGTACTACTTCACCCTTGTCTGCCATCCTTTGGATGGCTAGCATCAACTCCTATCTGTTTCTTCCTCCTGGGCTGGTGGTCTATAGACCACACCTGTGGGATAGCTGTCCCCATTTTCCTTTCCAGCTTAACCCACAGTATCTCTCCCACATTTTGTTCCTCCTGGATCTCTGTGGCCCTTATGTCATTTTTCACATACAGTGCCACTCCTCCTCCCTTCCTGCCTGCTCTTCTCTTCTAGATATGTTGTAGCCAGGTATGGCCATCTCCCAGTCATGGTTATCACTACACCAGGTTTCAGTGATGGCCACAATGTCCAGGTCTGACTGCACCATGACAGCCTCCCAGATCTTCCATCTTGTTGCTAAGGCTCCTGGCATTTGCACAAATGGCTTTCCATGATTTGACCTCCCTAGACTGTTTCACTGTTCTACTCCAGCCCCTTCCTTGGTTGTGCTTTATCCCTGGTTCTCCTTGCTGTCTGCCCTTCTGCTGAATTTTGCCCCTTTTCTGCTTATCCACCTCTTGGGCACTAATCTCCATCTTTTGCACACTGCTTTGCAGAGATAGTCACTCCTCTGGTTCACTGGTTCCACTGCTAGCTGTGGGGGGTGAGCAAGTAAGTACCCTCCTTGCTGGCCTGCCACCCCCCCCTTTGCTAGTTTAAATGCTTGTCAATGTAGCATTTAAACTTATCATTGAGTGCTTGGATTCCCCTCCAGGATGGATGCAGGTCATCAGGCTTGAACAAACCTCCATCCCTCCAGGTGGGTCCCCAGTCACCAATGAATCCAAACCCTTCCTCACAGCACCAGTTCTTCAACCATGAGTTAAAGTTCCTGGTGCATGCACCCTATGCTCTCCCTTGCCTCTCGCAGGTAGTACTTCTGAGAAAGTGACAGAAGTAGCTACTTGCTTGAGACCTCTCCCCAATTTCCTAAACTCTTCCTGAACTTCCTTTGGCTCCCCATTTGCCAGGTCATTAGTACCTAGGTGGATAATGACATCCAGCTCACCTTCCTGTCTTGCCTTCCCAGTGATCCCCAGGATCTTCCTTCCATCCCTCCATGCTGTAGCACATGGTAGACACCTCACCTCCCTGTCCACCCCCTCCTGTGTTCCTAGCTGGATCCCTCTTATGATGGAGTCCCCCACCAGGATTCACTTCCTCCTCCTCCTCTGGGGTCCACTGCTTTCCCCGCTGAGGTCACCTCCTTGTTTAACCTCCACATCCTTTCCTTCCACTTCTCTGGGTACCTCTATTTGGTTGTCCTCATTTGCCAGTGTGGCATCTGAGTTCTTGAGTGGAATAGGATCTGGGATGTGCCTCTGCCTGACTGCTCTAACCCTCCCTGAGCCCACTGTCATCCAAGTTGGCATGCATGTTGTTGTACAATAGATCTCTTGATCTGGAACTATACATTCCAGTCAAATTTGTAGTTGTGGAGCTGTGGAGCATCGAAAAGGGTGAAAAATTCTCAACGTTTGTGAATTCTTTGCTCATCTCTACAACTCCACCAGTTTGTCTGTCTGGCCTGACATTTTCAGGGTCTGTGAAGACTGGGTCAGGTAAGTGCTGTTTGAAGTTTTGGTGAAAAAGTTTTAATCCATTCAAAAGTTATTAAAGTTTAAAGTTTCCCATTATATTCTAAGGGAAAAAATATATGTTCCACATAAAAGCAAGCGGTACTGTCGCGAAAGCATCTTTTTCTGCTGCTGATGCCCTCAGTAGTGTCGGGCCACTGCCATCCTGTTTTCAGTTAGTGGTGGAGAAAAAACATTACAGTTTAAAAACTAGTGCCCCTAGGTAAACACCAACTGTTGGGTTTACCTAAACGGAGTCCTAGGAACAGCATCCATGCATCAGAATTTTAAAATAACACCCAGAAATATGTTTTTTTTAATCTGGCTACTTATACTGTTGCAAATACAAACATGACACTTTCACATATTTGCAAAAGTGATGAAAAATACTATCGCATTTTGCAAAATTTTCACAATCTGAGACAGTAGTCTCCCCAAAATCATGGTTTCTTTGTCACCTCACTGCCGCTACACAGTTTGGGCTGAAATGTGCAGGGTGGCAAGCCCTTGCACCACAGGTGTGCCTTTTTGTGGTTTGGTAGAACAATTTATATTGGTTCCTTAGTTACAGTACTCCGAAGTTGTAACTTTTTCCCATAGGATAACATTGTGGTGTCTGCCAAAAGCATTGTTTCTTTCCCAACTCACTGCCACTACATGGTTCAGAGTTTTGGGCTAAAATTTGCAGGGTGGCAAGCCACTGCACCACAGCTGTGCCTTTTGCAGGTTTGGTGAAAAGAGTTACACTGGTTGCAGAGTTACAGCACTCTGAAGTTGCAAATTTTCCTATAGGATTACATTGTGGCAGCCGCGGCACCTTTCACCACCTATATCTTGAAAACAGTTCGAGATATGGATTTTTTGCTAAGCGTTGCTTGCATGCTTGGAGGTGGCTAAGTCAAGAATATGACTGCGAAATAATTTTTTCTGCAGTTTCTATAGTTACTGAGATATTGTCAAATAAGCATTATGAGGGTTGCTTGGAATGCCTCTAGGCCTGTGCTGTGTCTGTACTTATGTGTAGGAGGGACTGCAGGCACAGAGAGCCAATACCCCCACCTATGCATACTATTTTTGCTAAACTGGGAGCAGTGTGCAGTCCTAAACTATGCCTCCACACTCAATGGTGTGTGGGAGCATAGGGCCCATAGGGTCTGCATTCCCACCTATGGATACAGTTATGTAAAACTAAAAACACAGGGCCACCTGGCACTGTGTCACTACACTTATAGGTAGGTGGAAGTGCAGGGCCCAGAGGGCCCATGCTCCCACCAATGGATACCATCTTACAATATTGGGAGCACAGGGCCCTCAGGTGCTATGTCTCTACATTAATGGGGGGTTGGAACACAAGGCCCAGAGGTCCCATGCTCCCAAATATACATCCCATTATGCAAAACTAGGAGCACAGGGACCTCCTATGCTATGACTGAACCCTGATTGGCGGATGAGAGCGTAGGGCCAGAAGGGCCCTGCACTCCCACCTATGGATTCCATTTTACAAACCTGAGGAGACAGTTATGGATGGGTGGGAGTGCAGGGCCTGGCAGGGCCAGCGCTCCTATCTATGCATTCCATATTAGTAACACGTCATGTGCTCAAACAGAAGGGAACTTCATCACAAAAAACACCACTAATGCATCAATTAGGGTTGAGTCCATAACAACAGAAGTGTGGAAATTCTACATTAGGGTTACCAATCCTACCACCCCACACACTACCCCCCATCCTGCACACACCCACAGGTGTCAGAATGTGTGTTGGGGTCATTGGGCTTAACTCTCACCCCATTCTCCTATAATATACCACCTCAGCTTGTTAAGACATGTAATGGGGTGAGAGTTAGGCTGACAACTGCATTGCACACCCAATGCCTGTTGGTGGTGGAGGGTTGGGGGTGGTGTGAGAGATGGTAGGGCTGGTAACCCTAACGTCACATTTCCACACTTTTGTCAGTGTGGAATCAACCCTAACTGATGCATTAATGGAGATTTTTCACAATGAATATATATATATATAATCTTTTCACTAAACCATCAAATGGACATATGCTCTGTAACATTTAAGAAACCTGTGAGTTTCCCAACATAACTGCAGATTTTTTATATTTTTCAGAAGAGATGTGAGAAAGTGCTTTTTTACAGAAAGAGTGGTGGCTGCCTGAAACAGCTTTCCATCAGATGTGTTGGAGTCTAAGACAGTTGTGTGGTTCAGGACGGCATGAGATAGGTTTAAGGGTATAATAATGAAAAGGTGGGGGGAGTGCAAGAGTCAGAGACTGACTTGGGTCTGGGGTGATACTAAGCATTGTGAAAAGTGGGTAAACTGGTTGGGCCAAGTGGTCCTTATCTGACATCACATTCTAGGTTTCTAAGGGTTTTTTTTTCAGCTATTGTTTTGGTGTACAGTACTAAGCATGTGAGAACAATTATAGATAAGAACAACAAAATGAATTAACATTTTTTTTCTCACGTAACTTAACTATTTGTATTTTTTTTCTCAATCCTTCGGCAAACATTTTAGCTCACAAACAGGCAAAAATACATACATTCAGCACTCTATTAATCCAACATAGACAAACAGACTTCTATAAAACATTACTCCTTATTTGTCAATAGAAGTGAGATGATGCATTCCGAATTCATTAGTCCGAGTGTCTGAGACAGATGTGTTATGAGCCTTTAGAAACAGGGTTAAACAGAAAATCCCAATGCAACCCTAATATAGGTGCAGTACAGTGATCCTAAAATACATACATACAAGGAGAGCGAGAGAGATTAAATGATGGCAAAGTGCGGTATATAATTCAATAATACTGTTGAGGGACTAGGTCTACAAAGTCTGATCTCTTCCTACATAATCCATATCCCCCATATGCCTAGTGCTTTGTGTGCATTTCTGCACCACCTAATAGCAGTGCAGCCCCCCTTCCCTTCATAGGTACCCTAGCATTTTAATCAGGCCCTTAAATTTGTCCCACTCCTTTTGAAGCCTTCCTCCATTTACATCTCTACCACCCCACTGGCAAGCTGTTCCACCCCCCTATAACCCTTTCAATGAAGAAGTGCTTCCTCATGTCTCTTCTAAAATTCCTGCATCAATATGTACCCATACCTCCTTGTGGTTGATCGTTCACAGTTCTTAAACAATAGCTGGATGTCAACTTTGTGGATTCCGCTGAGAAAATTGAAGATTTCAATCATGCCCCCCCCCTTTCCTGGCCTTCAAAGGATACACATTCAGGCTACACAGCTGCACCTCATATGTCTTCCTTTTCTGCCACCTGTATTATTGTGGTGTCCTTTCTCTGTACTGTCTTGAGTCTGTCTCTATTGTTTTATTGGAGAGGGCACCAGAACTGCATACAGTACTCCAGGTGTGGTCACACCAGAAAAATATACAAGGGATAGGATTACCCATTCACTTCTACCAGAGAGCCCTCTCCTAGTGCAACCTGTATCCTGTTTACCTTTTCTTAAGCCTTTTTAAATTGTGCATGCATTTTTATTGTTGTCTGCAATGGTCACACTCAGATCCCTTTCTTCAGCTGTTTCCATTAGTCTTACTATTCCCAGTTTATATTCCACTTTCTTCATTGTTCCTGCCTATGTGCATGGTTTAAAATTTTTTTAGCATTGAATTTGAGTTGACACAACCTGACCACTTCTCCATCCTATCTAAGTCCCTTTTCATGTCCATGATGCCTTCTTTACTATCGACCCATCCCCCAGATTGGTGTCATCTGTGTACAGGCTCATAGTACCTTTTATTCATTCTTGTAGATAAACAAGTTGAAAAGAACCAGGCCTGGCCAAGACAGAATCCCAAGGGACTGCACTGGAGACATCCTCTGCCTCCAACTGCACCACATTTAGCACCACTCTATGGGTCCTACTCACTGGGTCCTACCCTCTAACCAGTCTATACACACCTGGATATAGCTTCCCCTAACCCTAGATACTCCAATTATTTGTATTAATCTTCCATGCAGAATGGATTCAAAGTCCTTGCTGACGTCTAGGTTGTCAATGGCCTGCATCAACATTTTGAACAAACAGAATTAGTTTGTTGCCATATTGGTCCTTGTAAGAACAGATCCAGAAACAAATGGTTTTATATTTTTTATTTGGCCAACATAGATGTTAGAAAAGAAAACAGTGCTTAAGCTTTCGGACCAACCAAATCCTTCTTTGGACTTCCAAAGAAGAACTTGGTTGGCCAAAAGCTTAAGCACTGTTTTCCTTTGTTACATCTATGTTGGTCCAATAAAAGGTGTCAAACCATTTGTTTCTGGATCTGTTTTCACCATTTTGAAGAAATCTGTGAGGTTCATCTGGCAAGACCTTCCTTTAATAAGGCCATGCTGCCTCGCATCTTACAATTTGTTTCCCTTCAGAAGATCTGCTATCCTCTCCTTAAAGATGTTTTCCAACAGCTTACCTTAAATTGAGGTCAGGCTTACTGGCCTGCAGTTTCTTGGGTCACTACCCCCTTTTGAAGTGGAAGTACATGCTTTCCTCCAACCTGAGGATTACTCCTGAAGATAGTGAGCTGTTGAAGGATGTGGGATGTAGCCAGCTGTGTAAGTAATACACACACACATATATATATATATATATATATATATATATATATATATGTAATAGATAACCCATTCCTAGGTGTGCAGTCATGCTCTGATATACTCACACCTTGGTGTGCATCAACCACTGAAGGTGTGCATATATCAGAGCATGACAGCACACTGTAGAGTGGGTTATCTATCTCATAAAATGGCTAAATTGTTTTTATGGGGGTAAAAGGTATGCGTCGTGCTCTGATATACACACAGTCATGTGATGTGTTTTATACAATCAGAACACTTGATTTGGATTTGTATTAGGATCTCATTTTATAAATATATCTATGTGTGTGTGTGTGTATATATATATATATATATATATATATATATATATATATATATATATATACATGTTATATCTTACATCCTGATTCATTGACAACAAAATGCTTATTGTAAATTCATACCATATTTATTTGATACAGAAAAACTGTTTTTTATGAAGTCCTGTTAAGCACACTTATCTCTCAGCTTGTAGATTATTTACAAGACTTGGATCTTTATTGGACTAGAGAGTTTTTCCAGTGGAGAATATTCTTAATGTTTTAAGTAGCTAGACTCAGTGTTTGGGAACAGTATAGTGTGATATCAGTGGTTAGATCAAGATAAGCAAGAAGTGTATTATCATTATCATTATGGCAGTGGATATAAAACATCAAGGGGGGGGTCATGGATTAATCAGAAGGTGGAGAAAACATTTAGTAATCTACCAGAGAAAGTAGTTAATACTCAAGGTATATAATGGCTCTGGACAGTTACTTAAAGGTAACCACATTTGATTATCCACTGTATAATGGTGAGTCATTAAATGCTAGTGCTACTGACTTGAACCCCCTTCCTATGATTCTTATGAATAACCTAACATGATGTTTATATAAGTTACACTGTGATTATTGCTGCATTTATGGGGCATTGCAGAAATCTACTGCCACTCAGTGTAATACCACTTCAGAGTCAATCCACTTCTTACAATGTTTCCCATTCTAACAGGAGTAAGGAAACACACACTCATTGGTGAGCATCAGCCAAAGAAAAATTATTTGCAAATAAACTGGGTTAATGCACCAGTTAGGGTTCAACTTAATGTACAAAAAGTAGGGAAATATGGCATTAGGGTGTCCAACAAAAGGAAAAAAAAAAACATTAGTTGTTTGGGTCTACTGAGTCTTGACAAATCAGTGGTGGGGTCTTCCTTGATGTTGTCAACCCTAATGCCCATTAGGATGATGGATTGTACTCTCATCTCTGACCCTGCTGCAGTCACATCACCTTTCATTTCCTATTTCACCTCCTGCACTTGTTATCTCTTCTCCACCTCCTCTCCCTCTTTGTTTTCTTGTATTCCCTCTCACTCTTCTCCACCACTTGCCCTACTGTCCCACTCCTCTCTTTTCTCTTTTTTCCCCATTACCTCTGCTGTTGCTCTTAAGGCCTTCTTAGTTTAAATCCTTACAAGGGTGGGAGCCCTGGTGGTCTTTATCCTTAGACTCTTACTTCTCTCTGCTCGTGCCGTTACCCTCCCTATCACCTACCTCATCAACCTCTCTTTGTCTTTTTTTCTATGTCCCTAACTCTTGGAAGTTGGCTACAGTTATTCCCCTTACCAAAGGGGGGCTGACCTCTCTTTCCCTAGTAATTTCCATCCTATCTCTCTCATTCGCACTAAGGTTAAATTCCAGGAACATATTGTTCTCTCCCAACTACCCTTTTTCTTGACTCAACTGCCTTCTTCACTCCCTTCTGGTTTGGCATTAGAAAGTCACATTCCACTTTCACCTCTCTCCTTCAGCTCACTGATGCTATTCTCCTTGGCACGGATCAGGGTCTTGTCACCGCCACTGTTTTTTTCAATTTAGCCAAAGCTTTTGACACTATAACCCATCCCAATCTCCAGGACATGTTTAGGTAGCTGGACTCTCAGCTTCCTCAGTTGATTGGTTTCACTCCTTCATTGAGGGTAGGTTGAAAGCTGTCCTATTGGAGACTCCTGTTCCTCCTGCTTCCCAGAAGATCAGGCATTCCCCCAAAGGTCTATCCTTAGCCCAAGTCTTATCTCCATTTTTCTAAATGATTTTTCCAATTTCTGCTCCTCTGTGTCTGTCCAGTCATATGTATGCAGATGATACTGTACTTTTTTCCTCATAAACCAGCTCCAGCTGATCTTTAACCACAACCAGCTCCGTTTCTGTGAAAATCAGTTATCCCTCAGTGCTAAGAAAGCAATCTCCATGATGTTTGACATTAGGCAGAGGCTTGCTAGAGTCTCCCCCTTCCCTTGTTTCATAACCTTGATGGTGCAGCTTTAAAAATGTCTCATCTTTTAAATACCTCAGAGTCTGGCTGGATCATCACCTTGATTTTTCTGTTCATGTGGATGCCATCCATAAGAAGCTCAATGCAAAGATTGGTGCACTATACAAAAAAAAATATTACATTTCCAGCTCACAACAATAGCCTCACTAAGATGATTATCACCATTTTTTATTATGGAGGTGTTATTTACAGTGCTGCTCCAAAGTCCACATTAGATAGACTGTAGTTGGACCCTCTCTTTCACTCTTTATGTCACTTTACCCTTGATAAACCCTTATGTGCTCACCACTGTACTCTGTACTCTTCCCTCTTTATCCTCATTCTTCGAAGCCAGATGCTATCCCACTGTGTTTCTTTCATCTCAAAATATTGGTTTGGCTCTCTGCCCTCATATCTTACTTCACTGACACCAGCACTGCCTCCCCTAGTTCAATCATGTCTCCCTGTTTCTTTTTGTTGCTACTTCTGTTTAGTGTCCTTTTACTCATTTTCACAGTTACTTTTTGGAATTTTACTGTCTGACTATTTATTCTTTGAGTGTTCTTAGTTGTATATTTTGATTTATTATTTCACATTTATTGCACTTTTCTATACATTGTTTATGTTTTGTGCTCATCTCATCTCTTCTCTCTCCCCAGGACGTATCTGGAAATGAGCTGTTACCAGCTCGGTATGTCTTTCCAGGTGAAACATTTGAAATAAATAAATAAAATAAAATGCTGAAACATACAGTGCTCCCAAGTTACATCCAATGAGCATAACCTGTGGTCACATTTCCTGGTTAATCTGGAGTCTATTTGTAGAATAAAAAAATCTATAAGCATGGCTAATGTTGGCAGTGGGATTATAAAAAACACCACACACCCAGAGTTCCACTGATGAAACCAATAGTACCACCAGTAAGTAGATCCAGTAACAACTTTGACTGCAAGTTGGCTATGAAAACAGGCAACGACGCACCATTTTCAATCTCTGTCTCTATACCCAGCTAAGCTTTAAATGGTATAGATTTCTCCATTTGTTCAAATGCTTATTTGAACTTAGAGATATTCTAAAAATTAAAGTATTTCAACAGTGTAAACAGAGCATAAATGAGGAAAGCAGAGCTTACCAGAGCTTAGCAGTGGGTAGAGCAGACATACAGCAACTTGCTGACAGATAAATAGATAGCTAGATCTTCTAAAGTCTCTGCAGGTAAATCTTGGTAAGACATAATAATTGCTCCCCTTAACAGAATTTTTTTTTTGCACACTACTTGCATAAAAGAATCCTCATCATATGAATGCATACATTTCAGTATTTTTGGATGTGGGAGTGTATGTTCAGTTTATTTTCTTTTGGCCGTACCATGTATTCTGTCAGTTTTGTAATTCATAGCATTGCTAGCATGAAATAACACAAGTTAAAGATTGAGTTTTGGTCATATTTAAAGCTAAATGGATAGGTGGTCTTTTACTGTTTATCATTCTACTCATTTATGTGGTCATTTAATAAATAAAAATATTAAAATGTGTGTGAAAGTGGTGCATTGTCTTTGTTTTCCTCAATCATGCTAATGTAAAAAAAATGACATGATTTTTCTTTTCCTGGGAAAACATGAATGATTGGGTCTCGAGACAGAATGCCCTGCCAGCTGCTATAAACTCCTCATACATCACCTATTGACATCAGTCTCAGAATAACATCAATGGCTGTTGGGTATAGGATGACATCTGAAGAAAACCCAATTGGCTGTAGCATTGATGACATATTTCTTAAATGGGTTAACATGAGCATGACTGAGAAAAAATAGACAAGACAATGTTGTATGAAGTTTTTAAATGTCTAAATTTTAAATAATGTTTTTCTTCATTAAAAGCCCACATAAACTAACAGAATGATGAAAAAAAAGTGAAGCATTGCTATTGACCTTGAAACTCACATTTATATTCATATTCATAAAGAATTTCAGGAACAGTTTAATGCCAACTGAGTCTCGAGATTTGTATTATCTACTGTATGGAGACTATATCAATATCACAGTGATGGTCACTGATGCCATACAAAAGTCAGTCTTCAGCTTTTTATATGAAAACCTCCATTTCAAAAAGATAGATGTGTGTATGGATGGATGGATAGATTGATAGACAGATAGATAGATAAATAGATACAATGGGTGAGAGAAAGATTGCTGGCTCACTGCTCAAACTGAAGCCAGCAGGACAACTTTAGCTGCAGCTTCAAAAGTCAAGAAAGCCATGCTGTTCTCATACAGGCAATGTGGGAGAATAGCTCCACTTGATAAGCTGGGCACCCTGGATTTTGGGGTGCCCAGGAAAGGTATTTCTGGAGATTCTTTCTAGAAAACAACAGGAGAATCTAGCTAAATGAGTCATGTTTAGCTAGGTTCAGGTGATTGGTGTTTAAAAATACACTATTTTTGTGTATTTTCCATGGTATTTAGTTCCAGGGGGAAAACAAAAAATAAGATGGTGACTATCACGACACAGAACATATTTTTCAAGTAGTGAGAGACAAGTGATGAGAAACCAAAAATGTTCTTGTAACACTGAATTTTCTATGTCATATCAGAGGGTTATTCAAAAAAAAATCCTACTGATCATGGTCAGAACAGCTAAAAAAAGTAACAGAATTTAAATCCTCATAATTTTGGAATCATTTAATATTTTTTTCACACCTTCAAGAGGGACTACCTTGGCACAGCCCTCTTCTACCCTGAAAGTTTCAGAAAAAAAATTCCATACCATCTAGGCTGTATGTGAGAGCAAACCCCACACCCCATGTTACATATAGGAAAAAAAATAGACATCTACAGGAAAATGATGTATGCAGATCTCAGAAATTGCACAACCTGCCACCATTAAACTTTTTCTACACTGAGATATTGCCTACTAGACAAGGCATCCTAATTTTTAGACAAAAGCAATGAATGCTACCAAAGCTATTAAAGTACAAATTAGGGGTTTAACATAGAACCTGTCAGGCTACCATAACTATACTAGTGCTACTGTTCCAGTATAAATACAAGATACTAGTTTATATTTAGTGGTGGGTGAAGTGGCCAAAATTTGCTCCACAAAGTGATTCGAGGAGTAACATGGAATCCATGAAGTACTCATAACATGAAGCAGAGTACTTTGCATCATAATGGGGAATGCGAAGTTCATTGAAAACAATGACTTCATATTATTCTGCATTCCCCAAACCACTTCTCTACCAATTGTAAGGCAAAGTACATTGAAATCAATGCACTTCACCTCACTTTGCCTTGTTTTTGAGCTCCAAAGGTGAATTTTGCAATGCTTCACGGGATTGCAGGTCACATGGACTCTCGATTGTTCTGCACAACCTCAGTTCTTGGTAGTGCATGTGTAGTAGAAGATGGAGACAGTTTCTTCTCAGAGCTCTGCCATTAAAATCCCCTAAAAGCTGTTAAAAAAGCCTTTTTGAGCTATTTTGTTTTGCTCATAATTTAGTACATCGATTAAAGGAAACCCTCCTGTGCTCATATCATCGAGTGTTTATTGTTTGTGTGTGGATTTTGAATGTTAATTTAGAACAGTCAGTATGTGTACTGTGAAGTGTGCTTTGGGGGAGGGGCATGTCTGTGGTGTAGTTAGATTAACTGAGGGAAAAAGGCAGTCTTTCTGTTTTGGTTATTTTTTTAGTACAACTGTGTAAATGTACACACAGTAATATTTTCAGTAATTCCTAATTTTTTTTTGCTGATTGTTGTGGTGCAGCAGTGTATAATTTCAGTTTGTTTAAACATTTGGTTATATTACTAAAGGTTTTCAATTTGCTACGCATTACTTGTAGAGTGTGTGAATGTGTGCGTGATGCATGCCATTAAATCTGACACCTTTTATTGTGCCACAGAGTAATTGCAGCAGTGTGAACCTGCTATCCACTGCACCTGCATTAATTTTTTATACTGCATTGTGGTATCTTTACTGGTAGTGGACTGTTACTGCTGTGCACTACCCCTCTCCCCCAAATGGCAAAAGGCATTCTTTTCCAGATTGGGATTTGTGACTTGTGAGCACTGGTCAGGTGTTGTTGTGTCTTTGTGTCTGCATCTCTTGCATGCACAGAGCGATCTTAATCTTCCTGTGCATCTGCAGTACACCATTAATTCTGGGAGACTTTGCATTTCTTGTTACACTCTCATTTCACTTCATCAGCACTAGGGAATTTTCTGGACAAAAGGCAGTAGCATTTTGGGGATGCACATTAATGCCGGTGACTGTGTGTGACCACTGTCCACATGACACAGTGCACCATTAATTCTGGGAGACTTTGCATTTTTTGTTACCCTATCATTTCACTTCATCAGCACTGGGAAATTTTCTGGACACAAGATAGTACCATTTTGGGGATGCAAATTAATTTTGGTGACTGTGTGTGACCACTGTGCACATGACTGAGTGCACCATAAATTCTGGGAGACTTCACGATACTTGTTATGTTCTCATTTCACTTGGTCAGCACTGGGGAATTTTCTGGACAGAAGACAGTAGCATTTTGGGGATGCACATTAATTCTGGTGACTGTGTGTGTGTGACCATTGTATGCATGACAGAGTGCACCATTAACTCTGGGAGACTTTGCATGTTTTGTTACCCTCTAATTTCACTTCATCAGCACTGTGGAATTTTCTGTACACAAGACAGTAGCATTTTGGCAATGAAAATTAATTCTGATGACTGTGTGTGACAACTGCTTGCATGACTGAATGTGCCATTAATTCTGGGAGATTTTGCATTTCTTGTGCTCTCATTTCACTTCATCAGTACTGGGGAGTTTTCTGGATACAAGACATGAGCATTTTCGGGATGCACTTTAATTCTGGTGACTGTGTGTGTGAAGGTCTTCCAATATTGTTGTCACTTCACCTTACTTTGCGTTAAGGTGCAATGACAATGCAAAGTAATAGTTACAAGGCAAAGTGAGCCTTTTGTATTGGCCACTCTGTGTAGCAGAGTGACAACACGAATGCTCACTTCGAGGGCACTTGGCTGGTGAAATTTAAATTTGCTGCACCTCTATTTATAATGTGGCACATTTACTTGACTTACCCAGCACTATTTGTGTGGCTGGATAGACAGAGTAATATGAAGAATTAAGAGACATGAGTATTCAGATCCTCCATGGTCAAGATATAATTTATAACATTGCTTATGTTGTTAGAAATTCTGAGCCACTCATTAGTACTGCTGGTCAGTGTTGGAATTATACTTTATAAGCTATTGTGCCTAGAGGGGCCTATTAGGGCCCCTGTCTTTAAACAGAGTCCCCTTCACATTATAAGTCAGTGCCAGTGATGCCTGAGCTACAAGGGCTCACTTCAGAGCTGAAGGGGGAGGCTGAACCCTGGCATTCTCCCTGTAATTCTAACACTGCTGCTGGGAGAATTAAGGCACCAAGAAGAGCACATTATCAGGATTGCCCAGTTCCCAGGGGAAGAATGTCTGTCTTGTAGCTAGGAATTAATTTTTGTCAGTTGTACTGTTGAGTGAAGAGAGTGGAAGAGGAAAAAGGATCACCCATCTCTTCCTAAACAAAATAGCAAACTGCTGGAAAGCTTATATCCTAAAATTACCCTGCTGTCCATCAGTAATATTGAACATGCAGATGTAAAGCAACCTGTACAAATTGTAAAAAATGTTGTTAATGCATCAGTTTGGTTTGAAGCAAAAGTAGAAAAATAAGGTGTTAGGGTTTCCAACCCTAACATCTCCCACACCCCTACCATCCAACCCCACCCCCAACCTCCACACACCAACAGGCATAGAGATGTGTCTTGGGGTCATCGGCAGGAATTTGAGATGGTACAGTATAGGAGAATGGGTGAGAGTTAGACCTGATGATCCCAAGACACACCCTAATGCCTGTTGGTATGTGGAGGGTGGGATGGTAGGGGTTGGGAAGGTGTTAGGGTTGGAAACCTAATGCCTCATTTCCCTACTTTTGTTGCTTCAACCCTAACTGGCTCATTAGCAAAGTTTTTTTGAGAAAGTGTAATCATACCCTTATATATTTATTGGATTACAGAGCCCATCAGTCTGTAGTGTGCTGTGGTTGTACAGGGCCCTCCATCATGTGGGACAGCCCTGAGCTCCTAAATAACCATAAGTGTACACACATTGTAATCAACCCTCATCACCCTGTGGGAGGGCTGGTCCCTCTGGCCCAGCTCTATGATCACACTCCCATCACTCCATAGTGGCATCCATTTGTGGTGGCACAGGGACCTATGGGCCCTGCGCTCCCATCTATCCATAAGTGTTTAGACATTGTCATGAACTGTCATCTCCTTGTGGGAGGTACTTCATAATGGATGGCCTACACACCCAGTACTGCATAATGGTATCCATATGTGGCAGTGCAGGGCCCTCTGGACCCTGCGCTCACATCTATCTATAATTAAAGAGACACAGTGCAGGCCTAGAGACATTCTGAGTAACCCCTGAGCTGCAAATTGCACAACATTTCAGTACCCATAGGAACATGGGGAACAATTCTACTGCAGTTATAATCATGGCATGGCAACATGCACATGTGCATTTAGCAACAAATTCATATCTTGAACTGTTTTCAACATATAGGCATTAAGAGGTACTGTGTCCATCACAATTTTTATCCTATAGGAAATTTCCAGAATTCAAAATGTTATAACCAGGGAAGCAATGTGAATTTCATCATGAAGCCAGCAAAAGTCTCATCTGTGGGGTAAATCCTTTCTACCCTGAAAATTTCAGCTGGAAATTCCAACTGCTTCTGTGCAATGAAGTGCCAAAGAAACAGTAATCTTTATAAATCCCTTTTCACAAGCCAAATCCCTATTCATGAGCTGTCACAATCCCTTTTCAAAAGCAAATCCCTTTTAGAGAGATAGGGCCATCTGGTCGTCATCACACAAAAGGATTTTTGACAGCTGATGAAAAGAGATTGTCTCACGAAAAGGGATTCTGACAGCTCTCGAAAAGGGATTTTGACAGCTCTCGAAAAGGGATTACTTTTTTAACATCCCTTTTTATGACCTGTTAAAATCCCTTTTTGCAAGCCAAATCCCTTTTCGCAAACTATCAAAATCCCTCTTCATGAGAAATCCCTTTTCGCAAGATAGGGCCATCTGGTTGTCATCTCATGAAAAGGGATTGGGATCCAAAATGAGTCACAAAAATGGATTTTAAAATAAAAAAATGAGCATTTATTGACTAAAATAAACCCAAAGCACGGAAGTGTGCAGAATGCCCCCATGAAGTAAACCCATGCTCTATGTTCTTCAGAAGACATCCGTGGGATAAGTTATAACATTTGTTTGGGCACACAAATTGGAAACAAGATGGCAGCTTGCAAAAAGGGATTTTTTCTCATGAAAAGGGATTTTATAAATCCCTCTTTGCGAGCTGTCAGAATCCCTTTTTGTGAGCCCAAATTCCTCTTCAAACCAGTGCAGCAACCCAAAAGACTGAGCTGAGCATGCTCATAACCCAAAGGTTGAAAATTGAATAACTTTGTAACAGATCAATATTTTTTCACTGACCCAATGCTGGCTTGTTCTTTGGGGCCAGCTCTTTCCACCCTGAAAATTTCAGACCAACATTCTAAATGGTATGGTCACAGCGCAATGAGGAAACAACAGCTAAAACTGGTGAAAAAAGAGACTTTTACAATTTTTCACTATGCACAGTTTAAAAACCACAAATTTGATTGGAATGAAACTTGGTACATCAAGAGAGCTATCCTGCAGGAAAGAAGATACCAAATTTTGTGCAAATCTGTTAAACAGTTGCAACGTTATTAAAGTGCAAATTTAGAAGTTTAACATTAAATTGCCTACTCAACCCTAACTAAAGTGGCACTATTGTTTATTATAGTTATACACACACACACACACACACACACATATATGTAATTTTTTAAAGTATCATTACATAATTGTATTTATTAAGTACAAGTTTTAAGTGTGGGTTATACAACTGTGGGTTATACATCTACCCTGTGTGAGAGATCAAGGTATGCCTGAACATAACATGTTGGGGACTGGTCCTATTGTGTAATTTAATATGGCATTGTATATGCACACAAATATAATCAAATATGATATTGTAATATTGTTATGACATGGACATATCTTATCTCTTTACTGTCCCTTCTTCCTGATGTGGATGAAAGTGGATCCCAGTGTTTCAGTCCACCATCTCAGTTAATTAAATAAATAACTAAATAAATAAATACACTCTCACAAAGATTGGGAAAGTCAAGACTGCAACAAAAACAAAGTATGACATGGTGATATTGTCTGAAGGTCCCAACCTCCAGCCTATGTAACCCCCTTGAAGAAACCATAAATCTCCCCAATGTCTCTGGGTAGTGAAAGGGTTAAGAAGCATGCCAACCAGTGCTGCCTCTTGCTGCCAAAAATACATCTAAATTAATAAAATTCACCAGTGAATTGTATTTTGATTCTTCATCCATTTTCCTTACAGTGTGTAAATCATCCCTGACCATTTTCTCCCTTGGAGTCTGTGTGTCCTAGTTATGCATGTTAGATTTTATTTAGGCCACAACGCATAAAACCTGGAGTTAGAGCAAAGGAACATTCTTCAGTCTGGGTCTTTGTGATTGCAGAAAATGTCTCCATGTGACTGGAGATCCCCAAATGACCATAAAATCCCCCAAAATCACCTACATTCTGTTGTCACCTGTTTCCTCAGAAGGCTTTCAGTGTTGCAGAATGCCAGTCCATGGATCACGTGGGTACTATCTGCATGGAGAGAAAAGTGGGTCTTTAAGAATAGCCATGTAAAGCATATTCTTTATATTTTACCTCTAATAAAAATAAATCAAACCTCAGTGAACTAGATAAGAACACTGAACAACCTTTATAGTAAAAATGACTCTCTTAAGTGGAATATTTGGCAGTAAGAGCCTCTCACTCAAGTGTAAAACTGGTCCCAATTTGCACTTTGTGTGCAACAAAAGAAACAGTACTTACTGTTTACTGCACTATAGTACTTTATATCTGACTGATCCTGCTGACTCCAAAGTTAACATTTGCTGTAACTAGAAATCAAATAATCCCCTGTAGCTTATGATGAAGCTCAGCTAAAGCAGTGAGAGATTCAACAGCTACAGTGCATGTTAGCATTTTTTAGGTTTCAATCTGGTGGTTGCCCGTCCCCTGTCATACCAGAGCTAAGTACATCACTCTGTGATTGTGCGTACACCCAGGAGGACAGCGGGACCACCCTACATTTGATTTGAACTTATAAAAGTTCTAACATGCTTTGCATGCTATTAAATATCTCATTGCTGCAGCACAGCTATGATGATGCAGGGGATTCTGGGATTTTTAGTTACAGCAAATACCAGCTTTGGAGTCAGAAGGAAAAGCCAGATATGATCTAATATACTGCAGTAAATGGTAATTACAAAAATAGTTTGTGCTGCAGAAATACGTGAATTGCCTAATTTGCCTGTAAATAGGAAATTTATATGATTTCACTGCACAAATAGTAGACACTCTGATGGGTGGACAACTAATTAAATTCTGGTAATCAGCGAAGTGAAGTTGCCAAAATGTCAATTTCACACATCCCTTATTGTTACATCACAAGCTCTACTACCTGATTGGTGACATGTATTGCAAGTTATCAATGAGGAAGCAGAAGATTGACTGTTTTTGGTTACTAGTGATGTCACAGTCAGTGAGGTCACAATGCTGGTGCTATACTGAGAGCAATAGAACTGACTATGTCAGCATGTCAGCCTCCAGGCAGAGTGTTGTTCCACACATCACAACTACTGTGAGGTAGAAAATCTAATTAGCAAAACAGAAAAGAAAAAAAAAAAACTTTTGATCTAAGAAGTGATAGCTGACTTCTGAAAGTTAATTCCAAGCAGCACAGTAACTCTTTAAGAAATGGAAGAAGATAAACTGGAAAGGACAAAGAACTTTTTTTTTCATGCAATTTGACATGGTTATAAAGCACAAAGGAAGGCAAACGCAGACAGTATATAAAACATGAATTACATCTATCATGTTTTTGAACACATT
The DNA here is from genome assembly GCA_016271365.2 of Neoceratodus forsteri. NCBI lineage: Eukaryota > Metazoa > Chordata > Ceratodontiformes > Ceratodontidae > Neoceratodus > Neoceratodus forsteri. Next base: position 76,134,618 of record CM057450.1, read on the forward strand.
TTCAAATGTATGAAGCTGTATAAACAGTATCTGAAAAAGAAAATCAATTCTGTCTAATAATAATTGAATAATAGTATATAGTAACAGCAACGGTTTTGTTGCCTTCATTAATCTAGCCCTAGGGGCATACCACATTTGTCTTCATTACATGCTTCATGATCCCCCCCCCCCCTTGGGTATGATTTGCTGACAGTATTCCAACCCTTGATCATGCCTTAATGCTTAAAAATAGCATTCCCTTATTATGATTCCTGAGGCCTGTATTCAATTCTGTTAGATCAGATTATTTATTTCTTATTAGAAGTAGTAACATCACAAGTGGAAATAAGCTAGCAATAATACCCAGTGGAGTGGGCAGTATTGGGCTATACTGTACTATCCAGTGGTGTAATGAGGTCCGATGCCATACGTGGTGGGCCTTATAGCCCCTGTACGATCTGGTATAGCCCATACCACTCACACTGGAAGGTATTATTGCACACAGAAAATGGGGTTTGGGCTTTATTTTAAGGGGAAAAAATGAAAATTTAAAAAGTCTAACAATTTAATTTAATATAATAAAACCATTTTTTGCAAAATAATCCCTCTACTTTTGGTTTTGGCAGTGCAGGCTTCTGTGCTGTGGTGTGCCAGTGTGTTCACTCTTCTGTGCTGTTTAACCCCCCCAAAGTTTTTCACCCATTTTGCTTCATAATTTTGTCCCCCAATTTTGTCTCCCTCCTGCTTCCTTCCTGTTAATCATCACTGCCTCTGGAGCAAGTGAACTACCGTGTTTCCTGCTTTCTTTGTGTTGATCTTCCTTGGAGTGAGTGAACTACTGTGTTTATGAGAGGAGTAGTGATTTTTTGTTTATAGCTCCCGCAGATGGAGTGGTGCTGTTGGCTTGTGGCAATTCAAGCAGCACGTGGACAGTCGAAGGATAGTGCTCACAGTGGAGCAGTTTAGAGGAATGCTGACAGGTAAGCACATTCTCTGCTAGCACTCGTCAATATTTAAATGATTTTTGATGTGGTGGTCTGGAAAGAAGGAGTGCAGTTCAGCTACAAGGGGGAAGGCTGACTCTCTTGCTCATCTCACTTAGTGAAGGGGGAAAATATTGTGGCTACTAAATTTTGAACTCTAAACTGGCACAGTGGTACCAGTTTGGTCCTGAAGCAGGCAGGCTGACACTTTTTATTTCCCAGTCTCTATCGGCATATAAATGTACCCCTTTACAAGAGGTTCAGCCAATCAGAGGCTGCAAAATCTCCTTACCATTTTCTAACCCTAACTTTTAGATAAACCCTAACTTTCAATAAATAAACAAGGATCCCCAACCACCAAGATACTGCCTCATCTGGTCTGTACTTGAGCATGTATATAAACATATAATAATTAATGGCTCTCCTCTTTTGCCATTGAGAGACCGTGGCGTAATTTGCCGTTATGAAGGAGTGTTTATAACAGCAAACATGCACACAGTTCTCCTCCATCTGCACATGCACCTACACCAGTGTCTCCCTTCCTGGTTTGCGCTTCTTTCAACGGAGCCGCCGAAGAAACAAGGCGGTGAGTAAATTTAAAAAAAAATTAAAATGAGCACTGATTTTACAGATGGGGGACTTTCAGCATTGTTAAAAAAAAATAAGTGAAGCCCCCGAAAATGAAAATGCAACCGGATGGAAAAAATAAAAGTGGTGCATACTGCAGCCATTAATTGAATTGCTGATTTTATTTTATATAATTGCTGTGGCCAAAAAGGGAGAGTCATCAATTATATAAAATAAATATGGGGTAGTGAGCTGAACTCGAGGTTTCATATTGAATCTTGGGGTTAGATGCTTTGCACAAATCCCCTCAAGCTTCCACTCGGGGTTTATGTACATCTAACCCCTCGGGTGTGTGTAAACTCTCATTAAACACACCACCCTGTACTTTATTCTCTATTATATATACAGGTATGTATATGTATATGTATATGTATATATATATATATATATATATATACACACACACATATATTGCAAAACAATGGGTACATGTGGTGAGGTGATAAGAAGGTTCTGTTGAGCATTTGGGGTGAAAATTATTTAAGATGGCATAATTATGACTGTTGCAATTTCATTACACCTTCTCAAAACTTGATGTGTGGAACCGCAGGAGCCAGAGACCACTGTGTTTCCACAGCTAGATACATATGTGCATCTGTGGAGGGATGGAGTGCAGGGTCCAAAGGACCCCTATGCTCCCACAGCAAAATATCAGTTAGGGTTGAAGTGACAAAGCAGGAGAATGAGACATTAGGATTGGGCCTCAAACTCCCTCACCCAACCTCCCACCAGTTCATCTCACACCCACCCTCCATAGAAAAACATGTGCTGGGGTGTGCCTTGGGATCATTGGGCCTAACTCTCATCACATTCCATGTGTAAGAATGTTTGCATGGTACAGTATAGGAGAATGGGGTTAGAGTTAGGGACAATGACTGCAAGGCACATTCTGAAGTGTGTTGATCTGTGGAGGGTGGGTGTGGGGTGGACTGGTGGGGTAGGGTGGAGGGTGTTAGTGGCCCATCCCTATCATCTCCTTTTCCTACTTTTGTCGTTTCAACCCTAACTGATGCATTAACAAAGTTTTTTTGCAATTTATTTCCTTACTTTTTGAGATAGTATAATACTATCTTTGTTTTGCTGTGAGAGCACATGGTCCTTTGGACCCTGTACTCTCATCCCTCCACAGATGCACATATGTATCTAGCTGTGGAAACACAGGGCTCTCCAGCTCCTGCAGTTCCACACAGTAAGTTATGAGGAGGTGTAATGAAAATTGCAACAAAATAGTCATAATTATGCCATCTTAAATAATTTTCACCCCAAATGCTCAACATAACCTTCTTATCACCTCACCACATGTACCCAGTACAGAAAATGTTCATATCCCAGTCAAAATGTAATTATGTGCAACTGTAATGCCATTCTGAGCCACAGGTGTGAAAAAACATTTTTCACAGGATTTGAAAAATGACAGCTGTACTAATCATGAGGTGCTGTGAAAAAATGCCAGTGTTGAAAATGTGGGGTGAAAATATGATAAATTGCCAAAATTACACATGTGCGTAGAAAAATTCCAACAACTGTGCATAACACAGGCATTTTTAGGTATTTATGCACCATATTTTCAACATGGCCTTTTTGGGACCACACCTCATGAACACTGATACTGTCATTTTGTTACTCAGTCCCAAAAGGTGAGTTCATGCAGCAACTGTGTCATTCCGTGCCACTGCTGCATAAACACATTTTGTGCAGGATGTGAGAAATGACAGCTGTACTGTTCATGAGGTGGTGTGAGAAACTGGCAGTGTTGAATATTTGGAGTGAACATATAAACATTTGTCAAAGTTATGCAAGCGTGTAGTGAAATGTCAACAACTGTGCATAACTCGGGCATTTTTGAGTATTTTTGTACTAAATTTCAGCATTGCCTTTTTTGGGATGCCCTCTCATGAACAGTGACACTATTATTTTGTTACTCTATCCTGAAAGTTGATTTTGCACAGTGACCACACCATTCTGTGCCACAGGGGTGAAAACATGCTTTGGGCAAGATGTGGAAAATGACAGCTATACTGTTCAAAAGGAGGTGTGAAAAAATGGCAATGTTGAAAATCAGGAGTGAAAATATTAATAAGTGGCAAAGTTATGAGCAGGCATAGAAACTGCACAGTGCACACTCATAATGCAGCAATTTTGGGAATTTTTTTTAAACAAATTTTCAACATGGGCTTTTTGGGACCTCCTCTCTTGTGAACTGGCACTGTCAGTTCGTTAATCAGTCCTGAAAGGTGGATATGCACAGTGACTCCAAAATCACCTTTCAGGAGTGAGTAACAAAATGACAGTGCCAGTGTTCATGAGGTGGGGTTCCAAGAACCCTATGTTCAATATTTGGAATTAAAATTCCTAAAAATTCCTGAGATATTAACTTAAGTTGAAAACCCCATTGACATCTATTATATAACTTACCTTCATTCCTTCAGTTTGCAGTTTGGCTTTCAAGAGTGCAGGTGTGTCTTGGCCCACAGAAGACTGCAGCCACCATCATTGGAGGTTAAGTATGGGGCAAGGGGGCTGCAGGGAGGTGGGTGCACACAGTAAGTGTCGTGATGGGGAGGGGGATAGGGAGACAATGAGGGATTGTTTTCTTTTTTCAGGGAAAAAAACAGACATCGGGGGACTGTTTTCTTTTTTGACAGATTTTAAAAAACACTATTTAGGGACACTGGGAGTGGGCTCCCCAGTGTCCCTGAATACCGGACCAGGAGGATTACTAAAAAATGCCGATGCAGGGATTGTATGCCCCATCAGCAATGAAAATATATGAGCTTTGGAAGGGGGTATGCAACACTGGGAGTGGGTATCCCGGTGTCAGAAACATAATAAAAATTTAAATATTTTGGCACACTGGAGTGGGCTCCCAGTGTGCCACACTAGTGGAGGCGGAGATAAATGCTGATATGGGGATTGGGCACCACGATATCAGAAAAAAAAAATGACCACAGAGGGGCAGTTTGATGCAGGATTCTGCATAGAAAATTTCAATGCAGGATTCTGTATAGAAAATTTCTATGTAGGATTCTGCTTTGAAAAAAAAAGACATTGGGGACAGTTTTCTTTTTTTCAGGTACATTAAAAAAAAATTTTGGACACTGGGGGGTGGTCTCCCCAGTGTCCAAAGCTACTGGGGAACTTGAGGGGGTAAAAGCTAACATGGGGATTGGGCCTCCCAATGTTGGAACATTTCAAAAATAATGGGCAGTGGGCAGGAGTTATTCGACACTGGGGGTGGGCATCCCGGTGTTGGAAAATACAAAAATAAAAAAACAAGGGGGCAATCAGATGGTGGGGGGCCACTAGACACCAGGGAATTAATGTTTTATGGGAGTTAGGGGGTCCACTAGACACCAGGGAAAATGGCACAGTTACTTTAACAATCCCTTTTCACAATCCCTCTTTGCCAGCCGAACTGGCAAAAAAGGATTGCAAAAAGGGATTTTAAAGTTTAAAAATGCAGTTTTTTAAGTAAAAAACAAAACAAAGGCATGGGCAGGTAGAGGACAACCTCTCACAAAAACCCATGACATGTTTTTTTTTTCAAAAGAAGTCCCTGGGTCAAATTAAAACATTTTTTTCCTCCCCTCACTATGGGAGGAAACAAAATGGTGGCTAATGAACAAGGATTTTACCTCATGAAAAGGGATATTGTGAGATTTCTAAATCCCTTTTTGCAATCCCTATTCATGAGTCATTCAAGACCTGGAATCCTTGATTGAAACTGTGTATCTGTCCCAAAGACTGAACTGATCATGCTCAGAACTCAAAATTTCAAAATTGTTTAACTTTAAAATGGATTCATATTTTTTCAACAAACCAATGCAGATTGTTCATTTGGGTAATCTTTTTCAACCCTAAATATTTCAGGCCATAATTCCAAATGGTGTGAGTGCAGCGTGATGTTGAAAAATGACCCTGACATTTGCCAAAAAATGCAAAAAAATGCATTTTTTGACATTTCACTGTGCGAATCTCGCATATCTGATCAAAATGCAACTTGAAAAATCATGAGATCTACCACCCAAGACTGTGCATTCCAAATTTTGTGCAAATTCATTGAATGATTGCAAAGTTATTAAAGTGCTAAATTTGGGGTTTATCCTTAAACTGCCTACTCAACCCTAACTATAAGGGCATGACTGTGCCCTTATAATATATAAAAAAAAGGTGATTTACACGTTTTGGGACACAAATCTCCATGCCCTGACATGCAACTGAAACAAAACCTATAACTTTATGAGATGTCTGCTTCATGATGGGGCATGGCACATTTCATGCATATCACCTGAACTGTTTCAAAGCTATTGAAGCAAAAACTATTAAGTTTAATATAAAACTGAAGAAAGAATTTAATAACAAATGGTGTATACACATTTTGGGACTTCATATCAAGAGACCATTAGTCTATGAGGGTAAATGCCAAATTTCATGTAAATTGCAAGAACAGCTGTGAAGTTATTAATGCACAAAGTAAAACAACTGAAGCAAGAATTTGACAAAACATAAAGATGTACACAATTTGGGACTGCATATCTCCAGATGTGCACTCCCAATCAAACTGAAAATTGACAAATCAGGAGACAATTTGGTTGTGAGGGAACATGCCACATTTCAAGTAAATTGTAAGAACAGCTGCAAAATTATTAACGCACAAAGTGAACAAAATCGTTGTTCATGAGCTGTCAAAATCCTCATTCAAGAGCCCAAATCAGGGTTATAAATAATTGATTAGCAGTTTTTTTCTTGGGACGATACAAACTATACAGAAAGTATTTACATAGATTTTCTGGAAGTGCCTTGTTTGTTAAACACAGTGAAGCAAGAGGTATGCATTTTCACAAAGTTTTAGCACTTTTATGAGCAAAACACTAACCAATTTTTAGAGTTAAAAAACACTGCCAAATCCCTGCTCAAAGCTGTGCAGCTATCCAAAATACTGAACTGAACATGATCAGAACCCAAAATTTCAAAATTGAATAACTTTGAAATGGATTAATATTTTTTCACCAAACTAATGCTGGATTCTTCCTTGGAATAACCTCTTTCTACCCTAAATATTTCATATCAAAATCACAACAGTGTGCATGCAGCGCAGTCTCAAAAAATGACCCAGACATTTGCCAAAAAAGGTGACATATGCATTTTTGGTGCTTCACAGCACAAAAACCACAAATCTATTCAAAACACAACTTGACAGATCAACAGATCTACCCACCAAGACCACACATTCCAAATTTTGTGCAAATCCATTGAACAGTAGCAAAGTTATTACTGTACAAAATGTGGAGTTGAACATTGAACTGCCTACTCAACCCTTACTATAGAACTGCTCCTCTATAATGTGTATATATATAGCAAAAAACTTTGTTAATGCACTAGTTAGGGTTAAAGTGGCAAAAGTAGGGAACTATGGTGTTAGGGTTTCCAACACTAACACACCATCCCCACCTTGTAGGGAGCAACAGGAAAAAAAATATTATGATTAATTTTCTTGCTTTCACAGTTCAGATAGAGGTGTTTGGGGATGTCAACTCAAATGCTCACCCCATTCTCATATACTATAACCATCTCAGCTTATTTACTGATGGAATGGGGTGAGCGTTAGGGTTGACAACCCCAAGGCACACGCCACACCTGATTTGCGAAGAGGCAAGAGAGGTGAAACTATAATGGTTTTTCCTGTTGATATATGCAGGTTGGGGGAGTTTTATGGTTGGAACATCATATTTCCCTACTTTTGTCACTTTAACGTTAACTAGTGCATTAACAAAGATTTTTGCAATTAATTTTCTTACTTTTTGAGATAGTATAATCATATCCTTATTTGTCTGTGTGCTTCCATCCCTCTACAATTGTATCTTTTTATGTCTGTGACAGGGCAGGGACCTCCATGCCCTGTGCTCCCATCCATCTATCATTTTTGAGACAGTGTAATTGTATCCTTATTTGCTTTTTGCTGTGCACGGCCCTATGGGTCCTGCATTCCCATCCTGTCATAGATGTGTAAATGTATGTTGCTGTCCTTCCATTTGTAGTACAACAGCAACCAAATTGTCAGAATAGCTTTCTTATTACCCCACCTCATGTACGTGGTACAGTAAATTTTGAAATTCACCCAAAATGTGACTGCGTACTACCACAACATCATTCCATGCCACAGGTGTGAAAATGCACTTTGGCCAGGATTTGAAAAATGTCAGCTGTCATGTTCATGAGGTGGTCTAAAAAAATGAATATGCTGAAAATTTTGGGTTAAAATATTTACATTACCAAAGTTATGGGCACGCGTAGCAAAATTTCAACTAATATACATATCTTTTCCATTTTTACATATTTCGATCCGAAATTTTTAACATAGCCTTCTTACAATCCCACTTCATGAACAAGGGTGACGAACATTTTTAAATCTTGCCCAAAAGATGATTTTGCCAAGCAACCACAAAATCACTTTTCTGTCTAGATTTGCCTAATTCCACGAACATTGTTCCTGAGGTGGGGTCCCAAAAGTGTGGTGTTGAAAATGTGGTTTCAAAATATGCAAAAATGGCAAAGTTATGCATCATAGTTGAAAACCCCATTGAAATACATCAAACTGCACTTACCTTAGTTTCTCATATTGCAGTTGGTGGTTCAGGCAGCAAAACTTGTCTTCGATTGGTGAGTGGATCTTCACCCAGGGACATGCTTAGGAGAGTGAGGGTGTGTGGGTGTGTGTGGGCAGTAGGTGCTCAAAGTGAGGTTAGGTGGGGGCTTGGATCAGCAAGAGGCCATTTTTTTTACAGAAAAAAGACATCAAGGCCATCTTTGTGGTGTGGAGGGCTGAGGCATTGTGCCTTACCTCCTGCCACATCTGTGACCCATGTTTGGTGATGAATGCAGGGGGTCAGTTGTGGAGAAAAACTATTGAGTATCCAGAGGACAGCTCTCCTCTTCCAGGGAGTGCAACTTGACAGTTTCACCAAATGACTCCTCCCAGGTCAAGGCCTGAGGGAAGAATGGCCAGGAAGACACCAATGATGGGAGGGTGCTGCAGGTCTCTGCACCATGTGCACACCTCCATGTGCATGCTCTAACTGGCATGCTCCAGTAACCAGGGCAAAGGGCAGACCACAGGGAAAAAAAGGGAATGCTGGCAGGCTACATGAAGCCTGGGCCATGCTCCCAGTCCTCAGCTCAACCCCAGGCAACTGGACTGTATGCTGTGGGGGACGGCCCTCCCCTCACTGGCCCTGCCATGAGGGGGCATCCATGGGGGGCTCACCAGGGGGCTTTAAAGAGAGTAACACAATCATGGTTGGATGTGAGTCCTCTTGAGGGAGAGAGCTGAAACCACCTGCCAGCCACCACAATGGGAAAATAGAAGATGAAAAAAAAAATACATCGAGGGATGGTTTCCTTTATTTCAGATGGGGAAGGGGATAGGAGGGGTTCCACTAAACACCAAGAAAACTTTAAAAAATAGAGGAATGGTTATCAAAGGGATCGGGGTGCCACAAAACACTAGGAAAACTTTACAAAATACAGGAATGGTGATCAAAGGGCTGGGGGTGCCACTAGACACCAGGGAAACATTGACAAAATAGAAAAGGCAGAATAAGCACTCACAGATCAGGGGATGCTACAATCTTTTTACTTAATTCATCTTCACCATTTTACCATCACTTAAGTTACAAAAATGGACTGCAGCTTGGAACTGGATCCCCAGTGCTTTGAGGCAATACCAGCCTCATCATCAGGGAGGATGTCAGGACACTGCACTCACCCTCTTCAAATACCTCTATCGTAATTAGGTAATTACTGCTTCATACTTTACACCTGTGATTTTCCCAAGAATGTGGCTATTTACCCAAGGTGTCTGTGAGTGGAGTATCTCAGCTATCCACATAGTATTTGTATTTATTTGTATTTTATTCTTTGCTAGCCAGGTAAGGCCCACTAGGCACAAGTGTCTGTTTTCAGAGGTGACCAAAGAGCACTGGGGAGGTTAAGTGACTTGCTCAGAGTCACACAATATGAAAGTGGAGGTTGTGGGAATCAAGCCCAGGTCTGTCTGCTGGATGCACCAAGCTCATCCACTGCTCATTACTCTAATCTTTAGGCTATACTGCTATGTAGCAAACACATGCAGTAAACACATGTGGTAACTCACAAATTATCTGAAAAATCACCAAACTATACAGCAGTCAAAATCAGTGAAATGTATTTAATTATACTTTTCTGGTAATTCCCCTCTCTTTTTGACTTGATCATTTACTTATATAAAAACTGCACTCCTTATATTAGTGAGGTGCATGTGTGAGGGGGAGAAACACTCCCCTTAAGAATACAATTACATAGTGCTTTGTTTATTTATTTTTTATTCAATCTGTTTATCCTCCTCTGCAGAGTGGATCCCTGTGATCCCCCGACCACCGACACCCGCACCCCCCGGGCCCAGTCTGGCACCCCACAGAGCCAGCCTTTAGTCGCTCATGCTACTCTGTATGCAGGATCCTCTTGTATACCGGGGGGGCACAGGGCATGGCCATCAGCCACCGAGATCATGCTCTGCCATTTTCAGCCTGTTTTTTCTTGCCCCAGACAGCTGGACTTGCAATGCTGTCCAGGCACATATGTGCTGACACCCTTGTGCTCTCCCCACCATTCTGCTGCTCACTGCTGTAATGCTGCTGGCCTCTGCCAGTCACTGCTACAGTGCACTGCAGTGCCCCAACTCTCCCTAGAGGAAGGAGAGCAGTCGTGGGATGCTCGATCCTTCCCCTTCTCTGCCAACCCCCGATGGCTCTAGTCCATTCCTGAACCCAAGTCACTGGCATGGTGTGAGGTGTGGTGTCCAGTGCCTCAACCCTCAGCACCACTGGGACGGCTGATTACATTGTGTTTTTTAAGCCCTTAACTTTAACCTGAAAATAAAAATTATACTCCTCAGTAAACCAGTTGCATAGACTTGGTGCTGGTGGTGCTTTGGGGGGGCAGAGGATTACAGCACATCAGGAGATATGTAAAGATTTCATTACTTTTTTTAATAGTCTTTGACAATATGTTATACTCTGTACTTGCCTCAATGAAAAAGGGGGGACGAGAAATGAAATGTTCCCGTGCTAGGTGGTACACTTTTTTCACTTTACAGGTTTGACTTAATGTCTATAACTACTGTATATCTAATGTTTGGTATAATCCTCAGTACAGGGTGGGGGGTCTTCAAGGAATTTCCATACAGTACCAGGTTGTGCAATTTCCATACTAGTAGGTAATGTTATCTATTGCAGTACACATTTTTGTGTTTATCCTCCATAAACAGTATATTAAGAAATCCATATAAACTAGTATCCCAATGTTTCATAACTTTCTCCTTATCACTGTCAGTAGGTACAGGGTGAACCAGACTGAGATAATCTACCTGCTTGATTCTTTATCATATGCCATGCCTGTTTTACCTCTGTTTTAGGACCTATAAACAGATGGGAAAATTGCTAAAAACTGAACACTTCTCTCCATCTGGCATTGCCTTACTATTTAGTTGACTTGTGTATCCTGTTACTATGCTTATTTCCCTCAAACTCCTCCCCCCATGGAGACCTCTCTTCCCTGTGATAATTCAAATGCATTTCTTCTAAAAACTATCGTTATCTAAACATATGTTATTAAACAAGCAAGACTCATTTTAATTTGCATTTAGCACATTCAAGTGCTTGCATTTCCAGTTGGAAGAACCAGGGGAAAACTGGACATTAGAAAAACAGAGTCTTGCTTTGATATGTCTTGTCTTATTGTTAATAAATTTTGAACCTATTTGAAACTATTTGGTGTTTGACTATACTGTTTTGGTTGGCGGGAGGTGTTGAAATGTTTTGGTCAGTGTGTTGCATTTTGCCTTGGCACACCCAGCCATAGGGTGGCTTAACTTGTTTTCTTTAACATTAAAGTGCCTACTCAACCTTAACTATAGTGGTAGTGGTGCTACTGCACCACTATAATATATATATATATATATATTGCAAAAAACAACAGGGTGGGGTTGGGGTGTTAGGGTTGGAAACCCTAAAAGCACATTTCTCTGCTTTTTTCACTTTTGCAACAACCTTAACTGATGCATTTACGAAGTGTTTTGCAGTGAATTACCTTACTTTTTCAGATAGTATAATCATATTCTTGTTTGTCTGTGGAAGCCCTTCCATCCCTCTGTAACCCCCGGACCCCTGTTTTTTTTGCAAATGACAGGTGGCATGCTGTTGAAGCTGACAGCAGTACCTGGTGGGGACTGGGTTCGGGGAGGACTAGGTTACTTGGCACAGGGGGCCTAGGTTTGGCTACTCTGCACAGGGGCACCCAAGTAAATCCGAACACAGAAAGCAATAACTGTAATGTCCAAAACCAGGAATGGGATTCTACAGTGTGGCTTTTATTCACATCCAAACTGAACAAACAAAGCATAGACAGACCTCACAGGGCTACATTCCTGGTAATGCAGATTAGAGATAACAGAACACTTCTTCACATTTCAGCCCTCAGGCTCTAGAACCCTGGGCACACAGCCCGGACTTGCATGCAGCTTTGGGTACACAGCCTGACTTGTACACTGCTTGGGTTTCCCCATGGCCCAGCTCCCCTGCCGGCCACTTGATCCACGGTCCATATGGGAATGAACCAGATTTCCTGTTGGTGGCTCCTCAAACCACCTCACAGCCTTCGACTCCTAAAGGGAATTTTCCTTCCATCCCACATCTGAGTACTTCCCTCATCACTGGCCAAGTGCATGAGGCAAAGTAGAAATCTACAGAGCAAATCCATAGAGGTGGACCTAGTTACTAAAGATGGGGGGGGTCTCCCATCTCCAGCTCCCACAATCCATACCCGGCCATTTCTCTGGAAACTAAACAACTCTTTTGAAAGCTTGGCAATGTAGATTACTGGTAGACATATATCACATCTCCTCTACATGTCTTGACTTCCCCTATGTGCTGGACTTGAACATACTTTTACTTTTGGCTAAGCCTATTACTCTAGGCCTCCCACTACTTCAGTAGTCCAATCCCCACTTTAACACAGTTCAGGATGAAACATGGGCCCTTTAGTAAGAGCAGAACTCACCCTTTGGTTGCAGGTGCCCCATAGACAAATCACGAAATCTTCTTGTACCCCACACATGTGGACAAAATAAGGCAGCTTCTTCACTAGCAGTAGCCAGGGGGTTGCCCCTGGAATAGCAGGCAAACCTTCCTGCCCCATCCCCTCAGGGATGGGGCACAGAGACCTGAATCAGCGGTCTCCACCACTTTAAAAAACAGCTTACTGTGTCTATCTTTTGGCGTAAACACACACCTTTCCCTAAATGTAGCCCTATTTCAGGGCTGAGGCTCCAAGAGCCTGAGCACAGAGCTGCTGTGCTCCTCTCACAACAATCTCCAAATGCAGACTGCTACCAACTGACTGTTCAAACCTCCCAACAGTCTACTTTAACTCCCTTCTGCAGATTCCATTGTGGCTCATGCAGCTACAATAGTTCTATGGTGATGTCATCCCTCAGTCTCAGCTGAGACTGAGAACAGAGTGAGACAGTGTGAAATCCATTTAACTGGAGTTTCACAAGCTGCTTTCCCTGCCTACCACTAGGTCTTACTGGGATTCTAGTAACCCCAGGTAACAAGGGGGTTACACATCCATAGATGCATATATGTACAGTATATAGCCATGGAAGCACAGAGCCCTCTGGGCCCTGTGCATTTATTTATAGGACAACAGTTACCAAGTCACTTAGCCATCTTACTACCCCACCTCATGTACAACGGTACAGAACATTTTTGAATCCATGCCAAAACGTAATTCTGAGCAACTGCAACACTGTTCCATGCCACAGGTGTTAAACACATTTTGGTCAGGATTTGAAAAATGACAGCTGTGACATACATGAGGTTGGGTAATAAGAAGGTTGTATTGAAAATCTGGGGTCAAAATAATGACAATTTCTGAAGTTATGAGTGGGCTTAGTGAAATTGAAATGACTGGTCATAACTTCAGCATTTTTTCATATTTTGACCCCAAATTTTGAATATCGTCTTCTTATAATGCCGCCTCATAAACCACATACGTGAAAATTTTCAATTCCATGCCAAAACACCATTCCACATCACAGGTGCAAAAACATGTTTTGAGCAAAATGTGAAAAATGACAGCTGTACTGTTCACAAGGTGGCATGAAAAAATGTCTATGTTGAAAATTTGGACTCAAAATATTGAAAGTTACCAAAGTTACACGCGTGCGTAGAAAAATTTCAATGAATGCTCATAACTCGCCATATGTGTGTGTATATATATATATATATATATATAATTTATTTATTTTATTTTGACTTTGGTAACTGGATAGGTGCGCGGATCCCAGGGACCATTTTCAGGCATGACCCAGGCCACATACTGTGGCACAGAGTTAATGTAACAAACAGCAAGGCATGGAACAGTAAACAGTATAACAAATAATAAATAGGATACAATAGTACACAATAATACAGGTGGCAAAAAATAGATAAATCACAGGATTCAGGGTTGCAGAAATACATACATCTGATATGTTTAAACATAATAAAAAGAGTACATATACAAGAAGTTGATCTGCAGCAAGTTGCATAAGGAATAAGCAATGTTCATCAGTAAATAATAGAATGAAAGGGTGAGGTGGGTCAAGTAGAGGGGAGATGGGAGAAGGGATGGTATGGAGGCAGGTATAGGAGGATTAGACAAAGGGAACTATATGGGCCCTAAAGTCATGTGGTATGGGCAATTGTGGAAAAAAGGGACTACCCAGGAAAGCATAGGCAGGAGGAAGTCATCAGGAGCCAGTCTTTCAGGAGAGTTTTGAATAGGCAGTGGGTGTCAATGGAGTGGAGCTCAGCAGGCAGTTTATTCCACAGTGTAGGGGCTGCCACTGATAGGGCTCTGCTACCCATATTTGTGGAAACCCTAGGAATATTCAGGGGGGATACTGTTTGAGCGGAGGCTGTGGTGTGAAGTTCAGAGAGTGTGGTGGGCTGCAAGAGAAGATTCCTGGCCAGTACAGATGGCAGAATCCACCATGCAGCACAGGACGAGGTTGAAGTGGCCTTGCAGCGGCAGCCATCCTAGCAAATTGTAAAGGACACAGTGCTGTGTAGTGAAAGGGGCTAACAAGGTGAACTGACAGGCGCAATTGTATGCAGAAGAGAGCTTGGCCAAGAGGGTTGCAGATGTCCTGGCATAGATAGAGGAGCAGTAGTCCAGGATTGGGAGAAGATTTCCCTAGACGATGGCAAATTGGGCCTCTGGGGTGAGGTACTGCCGGAATCTGTAGGCAGCACCTAATTTTTGGTGAAACCTTCGAACTAATGAGTTGATGTGCTCAGAAAAAGAGAGGGAGGGGTCAAGTAGGACTCTTAGGTATTTGAATAGACTGACTTCTTCAAGGGCTTGGCCTTTAGGGATACAATACTATATACTATCAAAACTCCTAGAAAAAATAGTGAATTCCCAGCTATGAGACTTCCTGGAAAAGACAGACTTTCTAAACCCTATACAGTCAGGTTTCTGCACGAACCACAGTACAGTTAGGGCATTGGCCAAGGTAACAAATGATTGGCAACATGACCTTGATAACAAAAAATTTATCTGCGCTGTCTTTTTGGACCTCACCAAGGCATTCAACACTGTCGACCATTCCCTACTTCTTTCCTCATTAAAAACCTTAGGTCTAGACACCACCTCCTTGGGCTGGTTCCAGGACTACTTAACAGATAGGCAACAGCAGGTTAAGGCAGATGGGGAGCCCCCCAACCCTTTATTAAGAGGAGTCCCTCAAGGCTCTATCCTGGGACCAATACTTTTTACCATTTATATTAACAGCATCAACTTCGGCATCAAGGAATCTAACATTCACCTATTTGCAGATGACACAGTACTATACCTAAGCCGAGCAACACCTGAAGCTGCCTGTAAAGACCTGCAACTCGACTTTGATATCCTCCAACACCAGCTTCTTAGCAAAAAGCTGCTCCTTAATGCCAAAAAAACTAAGGCAATGATCCTTTCACCTGGCAACCATTTGTCTCTCCTTGTTACTGACATCCTACCCCCTATCACCACCCTATTGGGGAAAAACTTGGAGTTCATCCCCAAGTTTAAATACCTGGGAGTCTGGCTTGACCACAAACTCTCCTTTGGGGAACACCTTGAGGATATGGCGAAAAAACTGAAGCAGAGCCTGGGGCTCTTCTACCAGATAAACCGCCTCCTTACCACACAGGCAAAAAAACAGCTTGTTCAATCCACCTTTATCTCCTTATTGGATTACGTTGACTTCATCTATAGTCACTGTAACAACTCATATCTGGGTAAGCTTGACGTCTTATACCACAGAGCACTCCGCTTCATCATCGGCCTTCCCTCTTCTACCCATCACTGATCTTTATACTCTGCTGTGGGATGGACCTCCCTACAATGTAGACACAATAGAAATGCCACCGTATGGACATTAAAAGTGATTACTGGAAAATTACCTTACTACATCTCTGACCTACTGCCCCTAAGTGAGGTCCAAAACTATGCTCTAAGGAGCAGCTCCCTTATTTCCTTAAGGATCCCCAAGGTCCAAACGCGCATTGAAAGAGTGGCCATAGGTTATTCTCTACCAAACCTTAGGAATGAGACTCAGAAATTCCTGAAACTAAGATCTCCAATAAGCATTGCAATATTTAAAACTCTATACGCAAAATCAATTAGAGAGGTATGCCTCTGCTTCCATCACCTATGAGCCCCTTTGCGTATTTCTTCTACTGCCCAGTTCTCAGTATAAAACCATACATTGCAGAAACCACTTACCCCTCACCCTTGCCTCACATTCTTCTACTTCCATACACCTTGCTCCTACTCCGATCCACAAGTGCCAATGTTCCCATAGAACTCACAACGTAGTCACCACAGGCACTATGCCACCGATGGTCAGCACCCCTGTAGCCGCCTCTTGAGAACCATCATTTGACTACCACCTTCCCAGCACTGTGAACCCATCAGGGTCCAGGCCTAAGACACCGCATATGTCCACAGTTGCCGGGTCACTGGGGCTATTGAACTGTCTGCCACTGCCTCCTGTGAATCATTGTTAGCTTCCACTCTCCTAGCACTGTGAACCCTTCAGGGTCCTGGCTTATATGCCGCACATGTCCACAGTTGCCGGGTCACTGGCACTATTGAACCATCTGCCTCCAACAGTCAGCGCCCCTGCAGCCGCCTCTTGTGAACTTTCATTTGGCTACAGCCATCCCAGTACTGTGAACCTCCCAGGGTCCCGGCTTAGATGCCACATATATATGCAGTTGCTGGGTCACCGTCGCTATTGATCCATTCACCACCGATGGTCAGCGCCCCTTTAGCTGCCTCTTGTGAACTATCATTCGGCTTCCATTCTCCCAGTCCTGTGAACCCCCCAGGGTCCCTGTTTAGACATCGTATATATCCGCAGTCACCGGCACTTTTGAAGCCAATGCCCATATCTCTAACTATAACCAGCTCCCTGAGAGTTACTACCCTATCTTAGTTACCGTAGGTAATTATGGACTTCAGGAAGATGGTGTCCCTATAGTATCCAACCCCTTAACTTCTAGCAATAATCTACAAGTGGGTATCCAGCCCATAGCCACAAGCAGGACACTTGTCTCTTGCCCCCTCTCCCACCGCTGCAACTTATACCTATCCAAAGCTCCACTCAATTTGCAGTTCTCTCATCCTTTTACTACATCACCTTGTACATAGTTAGAGCTACTCATTCAGTGCCTAATTGGACCTCTGGTCTCATTGTTACTAAATTTGTATTATTTTCTACTCCCATGTTTTACCACAATGCCTATATTTTTTTATGTATTCATATGTACTGTTTCTGACCTTGTGTGATGCAGGTCCACCTTGTAAATGAGCATGCTCAATGGTGTCCACCTGGATAAATAAAGATTTGATTGATTGATTGATTGATTGATTGAGAGGGGAGTGAGTTTTGGATTTGGCTAGGAAAGGCTTGGATCTGAACAACATATGATTTTTTTTTGGCATTAACCAGGAGGAGGTTATCAGCAAACCAGTTATGGGCCACAGCATAGTTTAGTGAGAGAGCTGATGAAATGTGAGTGGGAGTTTTATCACTGCAGAAGAGCACAAGGTCATCTGCATAGATAAGTGAGTGACAACTGAGACTGTCCGAGGGAAGGGAGTTGATAAATACAGAGAATAGAAAGAGCCCCAGGATAGAGCCCTGGGGACACCTTTTGAGAATGGAAGGGTGGGGACCAGGCAGGGCCAATACACATGAATTTGGATTGATCAATGAGGTAGCTCTTGAACCAGGTAGTAACCTCCTGAGAACAGCCAAGGCAACAAAGTTTGGAGAGGAGGAGAGCATGGTTGACCATATTGAATACTTTGGAGAGGTCAACAAAGACTGCACCAGTGGCGTTGCCATGGTTCATGTTTATGAGAATGTGATTGGACAGTAGTGCGAGGGCAGCGGTGGTGAAATGGTTCTTGTGAAAGCCATGTTGTTGGCTACACAGGAGGTTGTATTTGCCTATGTAGTCAGCAAGCTGATGGTTGACAGCTTTCTTGAGAAGTTTACTAAAGTGGGGGAGGATGGAGATCGGATGATAGTTGTCCGTAGATAGAGGGTCACTGGCTTTGAAGATGCGAATCACCTTTGCAGTCTTCCAGGGATCAGGCATGGAGGAGGTGGAAAGGGCGAGATTAAAGATACCACTGAGTGGTTCAATGATGGTTGGGAAGATGAGCCTAAGGAAGACAGGGGATAGGCCATCAGCTCCAGGGGAGCTGTAATTTGGGAGTCTTTTGAGGAGCTTAGCTGTGTCAGCACTCGAAAGAGTTTTGAAGAAGAAGTAGGGAAATTGGGGCCAGGTGGTAGACCCAGCGGAGGTTGACAGAGGGGGGTAGGATGGGGGGCTGAGTTGTTTGGCTGGCCATTTAGGAGTTTACTCAGATACATGGATAGGTCAGAGAATTTGACATTAAAAGCCCTGCCCACTTCCAGTGGGTCTGTAATATGGCTGTCAGGGGACTTCAGTTGCAGGACTGCCTTATGGGAGTGGGGGTTTGGAAAGGAGCCGATGGATGCTTGGAATTTTCTAGGGTCACCCAGGTTAGCCTGTTGAAGATCATGGAAATGAGTCTATTTAAGGGATTTTGCCAGATGTTTGCATAGGTTCTTCCAGCACCTGTAGGCATCCCAGAGGGCTAGGGAGGGGGATGCTTTGTAGGTGGACAAAGCACAATCACTATCCTTCATAAGGGTAAGGAGGTCTTTTGTGACCCAGTAAGATCAGCCACCTCTGATTCTTTTTGTGGTGACTGGAAAGTGTCAGCCCTGTAAGGTCATAAGGGTCTGTGTGAAAAGGCTTACTGCCTGAGTCACATCGAAAAATGAGTATAGAGCAGACCATTCCAGAGACCATGGCTCTATGAAAAGTTTAGAGGTATTGAGGTTCCTGAAGTTCTGGAAGGACAGGTATTTGGGAGAGAACATTTAAGTTTAGATGACCAGAGAAGATACATGGGGGAGTGGTCACCAATGGAGTCTGCCATGGTACCAGCATGCAATACATAATCATCCTCGTTAGTGATGATCCAGTCCAGAAGAGTCTGAGTGGCAATGCAAGGGTTTTGTCTGGTGGGAAACGTAATGGTTTTGAACAGGTTGTTTTAGGTGGGAAGCATAGTCAGATCGGCAGGTACTCAGCCAGTTTAAATTGAAATCACTGAGGGGACTGGAGTCTCTATGGGGGGGGGGATAAGGGGCTTAGGCCTGAAAGGAAGCTGTTTAGACCCTCAGTTCCAGCGGTGGAAGGATTGTAGCAGCACCCTATGTAAAGTTTCTTACTGGTTCCTGGGTAAGTTTTGAGAGAAGCCATTCACTAGGCGAGGTTGGATTGGAGCAGAGGACAATGTTGGTTGAGAGGGTTCCCTGACAAACAGTGCAACACCACCACCCTTTTTTTGTCTGGCCTATTGAGATGCAGGGAGGAGTACCCAGGTAGTTGATAAGTGATGTCTGCAAGGTGAGGCTTTAGCCAGGTTTCAGAAAGTCCCAGAATGTGGGGCTTGTATAGCGCAAACCTTGCCTCCAGGTCATGGAATTTGGTGGGAAAACTGCATATATTGATGTGAGCAATTTTCAGCACTGGGGCATTTGCCCAGATGCTGAAGGAGGGGTCGATGTGGAAGTTGGGTTGACCAGGGTTACATTCAACATCTCCAGCTAGGAGAAGGAGAGATAGTAGGAGTATATAAGGGTAGGAGGGAACAGCAAGAGAACAGGAGAGGGAGGCCAGGTAGTGGCCAAGAAGACAGTGTTCTAAATGAGATAGAAAATAGATGGTGATAGGGCCAAGGCAGGATAGTTCCCATGAGGAGTGAGGGGAAGGGTGTACAGGTAGGCAAGGTGCTCTTGGTCCTGGTCTATGACTGTGGCACAGGAGTCCTTCAGCACCAGGAAAGTTGCAATTAAACAGTGAGCAGTGTGAGCTGTAGCAGGTTCAAAGTTGCAGGAGAAGCTGGCATGATAAGAAAATGTGTAGGAGGGTAGTGAACACCAGACAGGATGCTTGCTAACCTATGGTAAAATTATAAGGAAGAACTGCAGTGGGAGGAAGGCTAGTTGGAGAGAAAGGGAGAGTGAAACAAGGAGCAGGGAATGGGACCTAGCACAGTAGAGGGACTGTTCCTTTAATTTAAGAGAACTTGGCAGAAGCCAATGGAGACAGGTTATGTGTGAGAGGTAGGGGTTAGAGTGGATTTAAAGAGTGAAGGGGCAGGAAGGGGGGTGGGCCAAAAATCCAAGGAGAAGACACATGCAGCCTTATTGAACCTATAAGCGAGGACTCGGGGCGGGTGGCAGCAGGCTCTTCACACTATGAAGGTGCAGAAATCACAGTCGGAGGTGACAGCGGATGGCAGTGTTAGCCCAAAGGGAGCTCATGGGTCACAAGTGACCAATGAGAGCTTTTCCAAGAGAAGGCGCCTGTTCTTTGAAAATCCCAGGAGAAGATACATGCAGAATTGATGAGCTGGAGCCATGTCTGAGCTGCACCTGCAAGTGAGGACTCAGGGGCAGGTGACAGCAGGTGCCTCATGCCATAGAGGTGCAAAAATCACAGTCGGAAGCAGCTGTGGATGGTGGTGCTAGCCTAAAGGGCTAAGTGGATGCCTGAGGGAGGAAGGGACAGAAAGAGGTTAGATACACCTCAAAAACAGTGGGAGGATTCTAAGGTTATTATTTACACAAAGGAGCTGTGTCACAAAAATGGAGGTTAAATCAGGGGGTGGGTCACAGACAGCAAGCTAGGTGCCAGCAGGGTCTGCAGGCAGAGAAAACAAAAGAAGCAGTAGTTGGGGACGGGCAAGAGGATTAACAGAAGGCTAGCACTAAAGAAATACTTAATTCAAGTAGCAGCACAGGCAAAAATTGATTAAAACTGCAAACAGTGATAAAAATTACAATCTTACCACTCTAAAGTTCCCAATTTTAATACTTGATTTGACACAGAATATGGAGTAATCTACTCAAAATAAATTCAGCAGTTGCACAAAGAAATTTGATGATTTGCAGGAGACTAGACCCCTGCAAAGGCTAAAATTGAGATGCGGTACAGAGTGAATTTAGTCAAAAATCAAGAGACAGTAACATTAGGGAAGGAAATAGGCAAAATGTAGCATAAGTAAGAAGCAGAGTCCAGTTGGGAGAAGTTAAAAATACCAGGCAGGGCAAAGAGCCAATGAGGGAGTTCCTGGGTTGCAAGCAACCAATAAGGGCTTTTTCCAGAGAAGGTGCCAGTTCTTTGAAAATACCAGGATAAGACACATGCAGCCTTGATAAGCCAGAGCCATGTCCAGGCCATACCTGCAAGCGAGGACTCAGGGGCAGGTGAACACAGGCTCCTCATGCTGTGGAGGTGCAGAAATTACAGTTGGAGGTGACTGTGGATGGCTGTGCAAGCCAAAAGGGCTAAGTGGATGCCTGCAAGCAAGGACTTGGGGGCCGAGGGCAGCAGGCTCCACATGCTGTGGAGGCACAGAAATCCCAGTCAGGGATGACTGTGGATGGCAGTGCTAGTCCAAAGGGCTAACTGGACACCTGCAAGTGAGGACTCATGTGGGTGGAAGCAGGCTTCTCATGCTGTGGAGGTGCAGAAATCACAGTCAGGGGCAACCGCAGATGGTGGTGCTTCCAAAGGGCTAAGTGGATGCCTGCAAACTAGGACTTGGGGGCAGGTGGCAGCAGGCTCCTCACACCATGGAGGTGCAGAAATCACAGTGGAAGGCATCTGCGGATGGTGGTGCTAGCCCAAAGGGTTATTATCATATTTTAAGAAAGGGTACTTTATGGTAATTAACAAAAGTCAGTTGAGATTTGCAAAAGCCTGACCATCACTTCATGGAGTTCACGTTTGGTCAAGTTCTACACTATTGCATTTTTATTTCTAGTTGCTTGGCTGATATGAGCTGAAGACCTGCATTTTTTTCCTCATTTTGTGCAAGGACCGCACAGCATCTAAGTTGTCTCACATTTACGAAGTGCACCCTGAGTTTTATATTTATAACCCTAAGTTTCAGCCAAAATGCTAACCTGTTGCCAGGCTCTACCATTGTCATTTCTCTTTTACTCTCCAAAGATTACATTGTGGATGCCATTTTAGGGAAGCATTTTATTTTGGGCAGCATACAATAAAGCGGTTGAGTCAATATATAATTGAATAGGAAATTCATATTACGTATAGAATAATGCAATGGTTGTTGTACATTATAAGTTTTTTTACACATCTGAGATTTGTGATACCACATAAACTATGCATGAGTGGCTAGTTATGGTATCACACACCAAGGGTGTGCACAAAAATGAATAATGACAAGACCCTACAGTTTACTTTTTTTAATTACTGGTCTACAAATCATAGACCAATCACTGTCACATTTGCTTGTTTTTGTGCCCCATCATTAAACTTTTTTTAGCTGGTGTTTATGTATCTGGAAAAAGTCATCTGTCTGAAAGAAACAGAACAAAAAAAATGCAGTGCATCTGACTGGATTGAAACTCATGTCATATTCAAGGGTGGGTGAAACTTCTAAAATGCACTTTGAGAAGTAATTCCAGAAGTACACAACATTTATGAAATGCAAGTTCATAAGGTTCACACTTCGTGAAGTGTGGATTACAGGTAGTGTGGAAGAAATTTGCCTGAGAAGTGACTGAAAGTCATCCACAAAGTGATAAATTCTTCCATTTCATTAATTTCAGAAAAGCTGAAGTTGCTGAGGGCAGTAGTAACTTCACAAAGTTTTGCAAAGATATTTCAGTCATTTTGCGACAACTTTTGCTGGCAAAGTTTACCTTTGCTGCATGTTAAGTCTCGGTAATTATCTGGTTATTATAAATAGAACACAGTTAATACGGCATTAGAAATGATTATCACCACACTGACCTTTAATTATATCTGTATTTCTGTTTTTATTAATTCCTTAGTAATATTGCTTCAATACGTGGCAGTATTATGTAGTGGTTAAGAGTACTGAGCTGCAAACCTGGAGAACTGGGTTTGAATCTCACAGCTACAACTTGCATATTGTGACACTATGAACAAGTCACTTACTGTAATGTCCCTGTTTCCCAGGATGCACTTAGAAGCAAGCAACAGATGTTTTTCCAGGCCCAAAACTGTAAAATAAATAAATAAAAATATTAGCTTGGCTGACAGAACCTGATGAACATTTAAGCAACAAAATACAACCAGAGGTTATGTTAATGATCTGTTCATCACCCACTATGGGAATATGCCACATGCCCCATGAAAATATATTTTTTTACAGTGGTATGCTATGCTCAGCATGTGATTGGACTCAACATTTATGTAACTAGAGCTTAAAGCAGCAGTAAAATGAAAATGTTTTTCCAAAAAAGCTAGTTTCTGACACAGTTAAGAAATGTATTAGCATACATGTCAAATTCACTTGTCTAGATACCTCCTATGCTGTACACCATGAGTCCTTTTTCACGTTTCCGATCCTATCCCTTGCAAGGTCTACAATGCTATTCCTATGCAAACTGTGGTGGCCATCTTTTTTTTCTTGAGAAAAAATATCAACTAAATGTTTATAAAATATTCAGATTTTGATGGATTTGAACAATTGTGCCACCAAATAAATCTGGAAAATGCCTAGATTTTTTATAGTGAAAAGGGGAAAACATTTCACTCAATTTCATTGCACTGCTGCTTTAACATAAGGCAAATGGAATGCTTACAGCAAATCAGACAACTCTGTTTCACAGATCATTCTAAAATCTGTAAGTGTTGAAAGCTGAACAATTTTCTGAGGAACCAATCACATTTCACATAGGATCAAACATACCTGCAGGGGTCTAGGGACATGTTTCTTTATCATATGCTGTATTGTTGCATTTTATTTAATCAGATGTATGCTTTTAGTAGTACACATAATGCATTACAGAATAGCAGTCTTTCCCCATTTTGATTTTTGGAACTGGGTCTGGCTTTTAATTTCACTCTCAGAATGGAATTTCCTTGCTTCTACATGCAAGCTTTTCTGTCCCTCCTGTTATGGCAGTGTTTGGAATATTGCAATGAAAACCTAAAATTTTATATAAAGGGGTTTGTTTTCAGAGAACAATGCTTTGTATTAGTTAACAAAACAAAAAACATTACAAATACATAAATGTTCTAATATCCTTGCTACCACTATGGCACCATACCAAATAAAGCTCTCAAAAACATGCAAGGTTACTACTTTCTAACACTCAGTTCAATATAATATACTGCTACAAGCCAAGGATTATTGGACAGCACTAGAAAAGCATGGCCCTTTTTTTGCCTCAGGCAAAATACAGTAGAGGTGAAGCACAGAACATAGAAGGCCACATACTTTCTTACAGCATTCTGGCAGTCAGGATTCCAAATAGTAACTACACTTGTCACAAAAATAACTAACTATTACTGTGTGTTTGCTTTCATTGTATAGCAGTGGACAAAATTATACACACAACCCATTTTGATCTGATTTTTTCACCGAAAAGTCTTTCACAGCCAACTGTGAGTCTTGTCTGTGTTAGATCTTTGTTACAATTTACTGTAATTGGTGCACACCACTAGGCTCAAGAGTTATGAGTGTGTCTGCAAATCCCAGAACTGCAATGAAAATAATGTTTTCAATGTGTGTACACATGTTAGTGATGAGTTATGCTTGTGCAACTTCAATGATAGTCTGATAGAATTTGAATGCTTATGTTGTTGACTGAGTTAAAGAAATACTTTGGATGGTCACACCCTATGTCCCATGGGCAGGGGCACTGTAAAACTGCATCCACAACTGTTCTGCAGTTTTAACAGTTTTCACCCTTCTCCACAGAAAATCCAATTTTTTTAGCAATTTCTTACATTTATTGAATTTTTGACTGAAATTGTATTCAACATTTAAATTCTCAAGGCAATCTACTCAGTTATGCTAACAATTTAGTACACAGACTTGGATTTGATTAAAATAATACAGTGTGAGGTGAGAAGGTGTCCAATGTGACTGCTTTCATGTGGTTCACTTCCTTGCTTTGGTTTCAAAATCCCCTTGCCATGCATATGTACACTTGCACACTTAAAATCTGTGTTAAAGCAGATTATTACTTTTTCCTGACACAAAGACTGAAACAATACGTGTGAGAAGAGGTGCAAAGTGCCCCATTTGTCTAAATGAAGCACTGACCACAACGCTTGCTTTTTAATGGTAGGGTAGGCTTTCCTTGTATAAATACTTTCATTCTGAAAGGATTTTGATTCAAATGTGTGAGGAGTTTGGACGGCCTTCCAGATTATAAACTTGAATGTGCTTCTGAGGGGGTTGGTGACAATGATTGCTTACATGTCAGTCTGCCACAACTGCATACTCACATACAGAGCCTACAGAAAGCAAACTTTTCTGAAAACATGCTGAACAGGTGAAGTATATTTAAACAGTTACCTTCAGATTGACAAAATAATTGCAACCCAAGTGAAATCACTGAAAAACAAGTAGAACAAAAGTACCATGTATTAGAAACTATTGTATGATGTAATGAAAAGTTATTGGTATGATTTAATACTTTTATCATGTGTTTTTAAAATGTACTTACAGTGCTGATTAAGAAGAGTAATTATTTTAATAAAATATATGTATTTTTTTACTAGAATTTTATTAGGCACTCTGTTTAACTGTTTATTTTTTTTGTGCACCAAATCAAGTAGTTGTTAAACAGGCTTTGTTATTTATCATCTAGAAACTGGCAAAATATGTTGTTTCAGGATTTATTCAATACGGACTGACTGTGAATTACTAAATAAAAATCTACTTAGTACTGCACAACTTAGATGTCTTTAGATTTTTAGAAGATAAAATAACATAATTATTTATTTGCAGTACATTTCAAAAACACACACCTTTCTTCATACTGAAAGCATTTACAAGTGGCACTACATTTGTTTAACAATTTAAGTGCTCTATATATCCTGCAGCAAACAATTAAAGATTTATTAGGAGGCAGTGGGGATGTATAGTGAACCCTAGCATTTTTTCCACAATTTCTGAAAAAGTCTCCGCATTTTTGGGTAAAATTTTTCCAGTGGCCCTGCCCATGGGGAACTACCACCCTGTTGGGGTACTGTGAAGGCAAAGGAACCCTCTTGAGGAAGGTCCCCTCCCTAAAGGTGCCAAGGGAATATAATTCCTTTAGTCTAAATGCACCTTAGAAAGTAGTCTCCAAAATGGATGAGCAGCAAGTGGTATATGCAGAAACTGTCTGAGCATGGATTGATTGACAGCAGTAGTGATGACTTATAACACACATAGGCAGGACTATGCAGTGTTTTATGATATTGTGATTAATATCAGAAGGGGCATGACTTTTGTAAGGAGAGGAGAGAGGGAATTGCAAAAGAGAAAGAAGGCTACCATCCAGCTCCAACTCAACAGTGAAAACCTACCTGGGTCAACATGTACAATATAGATATACTACTGGAGGACTACATTCTATGGAATACCTGACCTTTATGACCTTTGGCATGGAAGAGAGGGAAAAAACCTATGATGGGGAAACATCTGGGGATCCAATGCCTTGGGTGCCTTCCTTTCAGGCTTGGGATGATATTAATGATTGCTCACTACTGAAATATACAGACCCAGTTCAGTGGAATATTTTTAAAGGAAGGGCTCTCATTCAATCCCTCTAAACAGAAAAGCCATGGGGTGCTGTTAGTTGATGGCCTCTGCAGCTAAAGGGGAACCCTACTGCAGCCTCCCCCCGTGTAGGAGAGTGACAACTACTGAAAGGCACTCACTTTGCCTCCAAGTGAAGGCCCTAAAGAGAAGCCAAACCCAGAAAGGGTAAGACCAAAGCCAAACCCAGGAGTAGCAAGGCTGAGCCCTGGAGGAACGAGAACAGGAGAATTGTACAATCATCACCCTTAAGGAGCAGGAAGGACAAAGGAGGGTTTTCATTGGAAACCAGGTGAAATGTAGTTGGCTGCAGTTTAAACAGCTTTTGGAGGTGCTGCTGACACTGTCAGCAGTTAAAGGAGCCCCAGGGAATTGGAGCACCCACCCTCCAGTAGCTGAAGTCATACATGCTTCATAAAGAGGTGCCACCAATGCTGTCTGTGCAGTGAAAGACTTCCCCCAGAGCAGAGGACCTTCTCGCCCTAATGGTAGAAAAAGAAGGACCCTACCCCTGGTGAGGGAGCCACCCTCAAGATGCAGACTTCAAGAGGGCAGAGCCGTGCTAGGTAGAAATAGGCAGGGATGTGACTGAGAGTGAAAGATTGGGAGTGAAACTTGTAGAATGGAGAACAGCAATAGACAGCATGAGTGGGAGTGCAACTGTTAGCACAGAGTAAGTTAAGAGATTGCATAAGAGGCAGTGCAGCTGTTAACACTGAGTATATGAGACTGCATGAGGTAAATTGCATCTGTTAGCATTGAGGGCAGTGAGACAGCATGAGGTGGGGAGCAACTATTAACACTGAGTCTGGTAAAAGACAGCATGCTGAAGTTGTAGAGAATGAACAAATGCCATTAGGGAATGCAATAGCATATGGAATGCAACAGCATAGGGGAATCAAACCAGGAAGCAGGGTGCTGCTGGAGTGAGTAATGAAACCACTGAACCCAAAAGGGAGGTGGTTGCCAGGTGCAAGCAATTAAGGAGTTTAGATGAACAGGATACAGCAAATGGAACAAATCAGTGTATTTAAGCAGGGAAATTGCAAATGGTACAGGAACACAGTAACACTAGAGCCTGAACCAGCACAAATCAAAATAAAATTACAAATGCAGGAAGCTGATAACTAGGAACCCCTAAAATGGAACAAAAACAGGGAAAAACAGAGGAGCCAAGAAGGAAGCTCTGCAAGAATGGGGACTAAACAAAAGCAAAACAGCAGTTAGGTGGCAAAATCAAAATACAGACCTAGAAAGATGGAGGCACAAGGCAGCATAAATTCCCCAAAGCAAGAGGGAAGGAGTAGACAAATGCTGGGAGAAAGGGGAGAGCGTTGGCAGAGCCTCTGGCTATAGCAAAGAAAGAATGCATCTGAGTGTCTGAGTGAGACTGCGAGGAGCTGACTTAAATAGGTCATGCAGGAGGCATGGCTAACTGCTCCCACTCATTGAACTGCAGTCATAGCCTTTGATGAGAAAGTGGCTTTAGGATGAGCTTTTTAGAACATATCTTTCATCAGTTTGTTACATTGGCAGAAACAGTTGGTCAGGCAGAGGCCTTTGTTTAACACTAAGCAATATCTAAGCCCACAAACCTGCAAGAACCCATTGGAGAAAGACAGAAAGGCAGTGAGCTAGAGAATGAGAGAGAGAGAGAGAGAGAGAGAGAGAGAGAGAGAGAGAGAGAGACAGACACTCAGAAAAGAAACAATGAAAGATGAGGGACCATGAAGGTTTGTGAGGGAAACATGAGACAGAATCTTGAGGAGAGAAAAAGAGAGGTGGAAAATTGGATAACCAAAGGAGAGAATGCAACAACTAACACAAGAGGAAGGAATGAAAGAATGCAGCAACTAACATGAGAGGAAGGAAGGAAGGAAGGAAGGAAGGAAGGAAGAGGAAGGAAGGAAGGAAGGGAGGGAGGAAGAGAGACAGTTCTCACCATTGTTTATCGTACTAAATCAGTTTGTGACTTATCTCTGTAATTACCTTTGGGTCACCTCTGAAAAAGGGCCTACCGAGGTCCAGTTGGGTTACCCAGTCAACAAAATTCAAATAAAGAAAGAAAGAAAGAAAGAAAGAAAGAAAGAAAGAAAGAAAGAAAGAAAGAATTGGAGTAATCACTCTGCATGTCATTTAGCTTTGGAAAACAATTATATAAGTGTGTTAGCTAATTTATACTAGAATTGATAGCAAAAATGGCGATACTGTGCTGAGAAATGTGACAGGAAGGTCACTTTTCTCAGTAAGAAGACAATGGCTATTAATTAAAAAATGTGTTAACCTAGTAAGTGCACCTCAGAATCATTTCTCAGAAACAAAACATCTGTTTTGAGAGGAGGGAGTTGGGGCATGAATAATGAGCCACTCTTGTCATGCAGGGCAGAAGTACAGTATTATAAGACAAAAACAATCAGTTATATCATTTGTGTGCTTGCATTGTTTTGCTCATGTGGACTACCTTCCAATGGAGACTGAGCTGAGACAACAGAAATCAACCCCAGAAGTAATTTCTCCTGCTACAGTACTTGGGTGAAGATCAGAGCCCAAATCTACAGGGGTGAAGGACACTGTCCTCTAATCACTCAGCCCCCATTCTCTTGCAGAGTTCTGAAATTGCAATCTGCATTGCTGATATTGACGGTAGAAGCTATGTGACACAAAACTGGATTGGGGTGACTGGTTACTTCCCTGTCACTTGGAGGATTTCAGGACTCAGGGCTGTAATACCTATGTGGTGGCTTAGTGGCTTCTCCTTGTATAATTCAAATCCTTCAGAAATAAGTTACAGGTGGCAACAAGATGAGCAGCCAAGCTACAAATGTAAATGTCAGTAATTTTTTTAAAAAAAGAGAATGATTTCAGGCTTTACTAGAGAAAACAAATCCCACTTTGCTTGGGTATCTGATTCTAAAAACCACTCTTTTTATTGTTAAATAAAGTGCAGCACAACCCACAAAATGCCAGACGTTTTCAGACAATCTTCTGTGTTCTTTCTCAAGGCGTAATTAGTGAGACAGGTGAAAGTCTTTAAAAAGGTGGTCCTTAAAGGAACCACACACATTTCTTTTAATCATATAATAAATACATTTATAGATGTAAGAACATATTCACCTGCAGATTTTGTAGGCGGTTGTACAAGGGGTGATCCATAATGTAATGTAATATAATGCATGTATTGCTAAATGTTTTTTCTTCATCCATTAATTCCTTCCCCCATTCTCTCTCTCTCTCTCTCTCTCTCTCTCTCTCTCTCTCTCTCTCTCTTTCTTGTTTATATATGTAATAAACCAACTTCAGAATGTGCAATGAACTGATTTTTACATTATTTTTTTACATGGAATATTCCATCTAGTTGTGGGTAATTTAAGATATTTGGATTTAAGTGAACTTATAGCTTTTGAGAGATTCAGAGGATTTTTGTATAAAAATAGTAACACACTTCATGGTTATGGCTATATAGTAGCTGCTCCAGTTCAACTTGTTTAGATATAAGGTCCACTATTTTAGCTGTAGTTTATAGGTTTTGGATTTTTTATGAGTATATAGGTTATAATTAGAATAAAGAATTTTGATGTGAGAATCATGTAACCAAATTTAGAAATGTAGCACATTAATGTGCAGCTCAAGAACAAGTTTGACCTCCCATAAAGGGAGGTCATGGATCAGTGGTTGCGGATTACTGATTACTGATCATGGTCTGTTGATCTCTGAAAAGCGAGAAACTAAAAAAACATTTTTTAGCACATTAGTTTGCAGTTTTAAAATGAGCTTGACCTTCGTACATGGGAGGTCATGGATTACACTGTGTTAATCAAGGATCACGGAGCATAAATCACTGGCCATTGATTATTTTTTTTTTGTGAATGGTTTAAATGGAATTTATGTATATATCTATTTAAATGTTGCACGTTGTTCATGTTCACAGAACTGGGTGAGCAAAGTTTTACATGTATATAAATGGATTTATTATATGATTTAAAGAAATGTGTGTGGTTCCTTTAAAGACCACCCTTTTATGTTGGCTCACGCTTGCGAGCCAGCCAACATATTGCAGTAGTAGCAGATTTGGAGGTGTGGTCACGTTGGGCGAATGCAGGGTATGCAACAGTAGATGCGTCCTTCATTCCCCAATAAGCCAGCTGCAGGCGCTGACAGCCGCAATACATAAAGTGGCCACCAGATCTAAGAAAAATTCTGCTGCTGCAATGAGAGCCAAGCTCGTAATGCAGCGGCACAATAACACGCCTCCCGATGTGCCTTTCCTGGTGAAGCACTTCATTAAACATGGTGGCACTGACTGCCACCGTCACTTCATTTGCCAATGGGGGAGCACGCTCCTGGTCGGTATAATGCCCCCCTCCCATTCCAAGTATGTGCTGAGGGGGTGCCCACTTCCCTGGCATCATACATCCACCAACAATCTTTCCTTGCCAATGGGGGGCCCAATCCCCATCAGCTTCAGTCCCCCCTGCCTAGTTTAGTTTGCCAATGGGGGAGCCACTCCCCATCAGCATAATGTCCTCAGCCCCCGATGTGTGCTGCATGCTGAGGGTGTGCCCAGTCCCCATTGGCATCATGAGTGCCCCCCCACCTGTTTCTGTGTCGAAAGGGGTCCAATTCCCATTGGCTGCAGTCCCCCTCCCCATTATGCAAGTGGTACACTGTGAACCCACCCCAGTGTCCCAAACAAACACCTGCAAATAAAGAAAACAGACCCTTGTTGTCTTTTTTTTTACCTGTAAAAGAAGAAAACAGTCACTCATGGTCTCTCCTGCCCCCTCCCACATCCTGCACCCTCCCTCTTCGTACTCTGCTACCCCACTCCCTCACCCCATACTTTCCTCTGGAATACGGCGCGACGATCTTCAGTGGACTGGAACACTTCTGCACTCTTCAAAGCTGACCACAAACTGAAGAAATGCTAGTAAGCTGTATAATGGCATAAATTGGGTTTTTTCAACTTTGGTGCATATCTCAGGCATTTTTGGAAATTTTTGCACCAAATTTTCAACATGGGGTTATCAGAACCCCGCCTCATGAATTCAGTCACTGTCATGGTGTTATTCGGTCCCAAAAGGTGATTTCACAGTCACTGTGTGGAATCACCTTTTGGGACTGATTAATGAAACAACAGTGCCACTGTTCATGAGGTGAACTCGCAAAAACCCTGTGTTGCAAATTTGGTGAAAATATCAAAAAAATGACTGTTTTACAAGTGTGCATTGTGCAGTTTCCATGCACGCTCGTAACTTTGTGAATGTGTAATATTTTCACTCCAGATTTTCAACACTGGCATTTTGCCTCACCTTCTTTTGAACAGTACAGCTGTCGTTTTACATATCCTGGCTGAAATGTGTTTTCTCACTTCCGGTGCAGAATAGCACGGTGGCTGTGGGAGATCACTTTTAGGGACAGATTAAGAAAATGACAGTGGCACTGTTTATGAGCAGAGGTCCTAAAATGCCTATGATGAAAATTTGTTGATGGAAGTACATAAAATGACTGTTACAAGCATGCGTTGCGCAGTTTCCACGCACCCTTGTAACTTCGCAAATCTGCAATATTTTCATGCCAGATTTTCAACACTGGCATTTTTTCACACCTCCTTATGAATAGTACAGCTGTCATTTTTCACATCTTGCCCAAAATGTGTTTTCTCACCTGTGGCACACAATGGCATGGTCGCTATGGGAAATCAACTTTTGGGACACATTAACAAAATCACAGTGCCACTGTTCATGACGGGAGGTCCCAAGATGCCTATGTTGAAAATGTGGCTACAAAATTCCCAAACATAATTGGGTTATGGATGTGAGTTGTTCAGTTTCTATGCCTGCTCATGACTTCACCAATTTTGCATATTTTCACTCCAGATTTTCAATGTTGCCATTTTTTTATGCCTCCTCATGAACAATACTGTTGTCATTTTTCACACCCTGACCAAAATGTGTTTGCATGCCTGTGTCGCCAAATGGTATAGTCGCTGTGCAAAACCACCTTTCGGCTAACAAACTGATAGTGCCACTTTTCATGAGATGGGGTCACAAAAAGCCCATGTTGAAAATTTGGGAGTGAAAATATCAACAAATGCCTATGTCGTTAGGGTTTCTAACTGTAACACCGCACCCTATAGAGACTGACAGGTGTCAGAGGTGTGACTTGGGATCATTGGCAGTAATGCTCATGCCATTCCACCGTCACCCACCCCCACCCTGCAGCCAGTCACAAGCATTGAGGTGTGCCTTGGAGTCTTCAGCCCTAAAGTACACCCCATTCTCCTATACTGCACCCATCTCAGCGTATTTCCTTATGGAATGGGGTAAGTATAAGGCCCAAAGACCCCAAAGCACACCACAACACTTGTCAGTTTCTACAGGGTAGGGTGAGGTTAAATGGCATGAGCATTATAACTGATGACCCAAAGGCACGCCTCAATGCCTGTCAGTCTCTACAGGGTGGGGCTGGGGGTTGGCGTCAGTTCAATACTTCACTGCCATTCCTATTATGCATCTCTGACTCCTGTACTATCAATGCCAGTGAGACAACATTCGGCATTGACAAATGCTTGTTAAAGATATTCACCTGTTTCACTAATTATGCCTTGAGAAAGAACACAAAAGATTGCTCAAAAACATTTGGCATTTTGTGGGCTGTGCTGCACTTTATTTATCAATAAAAAGAGTGGCATTTAGCATGAGACACCCAAGCAAAGTGGGGTTTATTTTCTCAAGTAAAACCTGAGCATGTTCTCTTTTTAAAAAAAAAAATGTAAATCTTTGCATTGCTACAACAAAGTTATATCCCTGAGACTGGGTTGTGCATCTAAGGAGGTTCATGACCTCTATTAGTTGGACAGTGGAAATTAATCCATTATACTGTTTGAGCGAGGTGCATACTGCTGGGTTAATTGTCACACTGATAGGGGGCTAACATGCCAGAGTCAACTTATGTTGGCATTACAGCCTCAGGGCCTCACTGTTTACTGCCAGTATCACTGCCGGCATGTTAAGAGACTGTGTGGATGGGCACCTCATGTATACAAAGAGAGAACATTAAACCCATGTGAGAGTGGTCAGTAAATACAGATTCTCAGTCTCTCCCTGGACAGTATCCTGGGTGGCTTTATCCTGTTTTCTGTTCTGGCAGGATCCCCTGACCATCCATTATCAAATGTTTTTTTCTTCAACAAGGGAAACCCCTGCTGTTTGCATAATTTAAAAGGATACCATCATATCTTAGGTCTACAAAGGCCTTTGTTAACTAGAACAGAGATTAGAAAAATGATTAAAAAGCATTAAATGTTCTTTTATTTGTTTTGTTAAGATCTTTGTATTTTTCTTATGTAACCATATTAGTATAGAAATGATCTGCCTGTATTCATATCCCAGCACCACATTCTGGTGTGTTAATCCACCATAGGGGCTTGCGATATATTCCTGTCTATAGCTCTTTGCATATATATATATATATATATATATATATATATCGTGTGTGTATTATGGTAGCATGGTATAGTTAGGGTTGAGGAGCCATTTTTGGGTTTAACATATAAATGGCTCCTCAACCCTAACTTTCATTACCACCGTGCTACCATAATATATATATATATATATATATATATATATATATATATATGAGGCAAAATACTCAGTTTAATGCATCAGTTAGGGTTGTTCCACAGCCACAAAAGCAAGGAAATTCAATGTTAGGGTTGAAACCCCCCTTTGCACCCCTCCAGCCCACCCCCCAACTGGAATTGGGGTGCGCATTGGGGTCATCGGTCCGTAGAATTCCAAAAAAAGCGTAAATTTCCTCGCTTTTGTCGCGGGTGCGTTTACGCTTTTTTTAGAATTCTATGATCGCACCTACAGGTCACACAGTTTGGGTGACTGGTCCAAAATCTTCAGGGAATGTGCAACCAGGGTCCTCGATGTGCCTTTTGAAGATTTCGTGAAAAAATATTAAACGGTTCAAAAGTTATTCAAAAAACAAGTTCCCATTATAAGTCAATGGGAAAAGTTAACAAAAAGTTCAACACTTTCGCAAATACGTTTTTACTGTCACAAAAAGGCCCTTTTACTGTTGCAAATCTGCTGTTTTGCTTTCAGTTAGTGATCAGAAAAATGCTTGGCATTTAAAACTGAGACCCTCTAGCAACCTAATTCTTTTTGTATTCACCTAGTCAGGCCCTGAGGATGCTAGCCATGTCTTTATTTTGGGGTAAAACACCCCAGAAATATGTTTTTCAGATTTCTGGAAAAAATACTTTTGCAAAGTAGTGTCGCACTCACGAATCTGTGGCAAATTTTTGCGAAAGCTTTCACAAATCACGACACTACTTTGCGACACTATGTCCAAAATAACAGTAATTTTTTGGCATCCTGCTGCAAAAGAATGGTTTGGAGTTTTGGGCTGAAATTTGGAGGGAACGCAGCCGACATATGACAGATGTGCCTTTCAGTGTTTTGTTGAAAAAATATTACATGGCGGCAAAGTTACGGTACTCCAAAGTTGAC